>OU744798.1:5000-1221556 GCA_916614155.1 Mesoligia furuncula | reverse complement strand
GATTTATTTGATAAGTGATTGTTCTGCCTGCGGTTTCCTTGTCTGGGATGAAGAGTGTCCTACGCCTTCTTCTAGGATGGTTTACCTTTTTGTCACGTAGATGTAGCAAAAGGATCGTAACATTGCCTCTGCCTGCCCCATGGGAAGAGGGCGTGAGTTTACGTATGTATGTGTATACCTTTTGGTTAATAAAATTAGACGTAATTAAAAATAACTATGTATGAAGAATTGTATTTTTTTTAAAATTATAAATTAAGAATTAACTAAAGCTTCTATGACTTTTGTTATCATATTATTTGCAGTGACTAACCTTGAATGTCTGTAAGTTATCAACCCTACAGGTAAGTGCTGCATCTCTGCCGACTGCCACAGTGACGTTAGACCCTGGACCCACGAACCGTGGCAAATCTGAAACAAAAGAACACAATCATTATAGAACAACTAATAAGCATAGATGACGTCATTACAAAACCCAGTCTTCCAATAATTAATAAACAGCACTGAAATTTGACCATACGTTTGTGAGCTACGTTGGCACAGACAGACGCATACATAAATGTACAAAAATACAGAACGACAGAAACGTCGAACTAGTAACAACCTTCCACATTCGTCGGAATTATAAAATAATGTCAAGAGTTTGTGATATTTTAAAGTAACATTGGTTCTGAAAACGGTTCACTATCCTTCGTTGCTGAGTGTTTTAGATCGTGTTAATTTAAAATTATAATTATTATATTATATTATTTAATATGTACCCAGGATTTTGTAATATCTTCATTTAAAAGAGTGTCCTTGAAGTTTCTTGCCCCTTCTTCTCCATAGAGACCTACGTTTTGGTATTGGCAACTAGCTACAACTTTCTGACTAACTGACAAACTCTTTGACAACTCAAAAGTGCCTGTAAATGGTTCAATTGAAAGAAATGCTTCGACTTTGAGTTTATATTGGTAACGAAAACTGTTCCCTATTTGTCGTGCTGGTTGTTGCTCCTTTTTTATAAATTCAGTCTCATGATTGTTTTTTAATTATTAGAAAAGAAAAAAATAATTCACCATAAATAATTATGAGTGACATCTTTCTTCCGTCAAATGTTCCATCAGTGATTGTTGCCGACAGCTTTTCTGAACAAACACCAACGCATGCTATGGCAGCTTGGAACATCACACAGAACACTATTACTCCTAGCGCCCCTATCGGAGAAGTAGTCAAACGAAAAACACTGTGATGCAATATTAAAATATATAATGATGATGCCGGGAGATGGTGTGACGAACAAACACACACATAAATTAATTGTCTCAAAATATTGGACATTAAACAACAAAATTAAAAATTAAGCCTAAACCAAGTGCAGCAAGTCTATAGTGATTTGTTAAACGGTGAAAGGTGAAGGTGTTTTTTTTTTCATTTAAATAATGGGAATTTGTTATTGTTGCATTGGTAACATTTTAATTGAAATGTCTGTCAGCGCGAGTGCCAGTTTCAGTTTCGGATTTTGCTTTTGCAATAAAATTATATTCTGGTTGTTTCGCTAGTGAGCATAAGCACTATTTATACATAGTTTGGACCCATAATATTATTATTGTGAATAGTGAACTGAACATTGAGTGCACTTCCATCATGTCTCAAAACTCTTGTTGTGTACCTGGATGTCTAGTGACTAGAAAAGGAAAGTGCTGATTCTCAGCCTACATGATTTTGATTCTAATGTGTTAGTAAATGTTTAATTTGTATGTATTTCTGTGTTTTTTTATAAGAATAAACAGTTTGTTTATCTTTAATATTCAGAGTTATTTTTCATTCATACTCCTATTCCTAATGCAGGTAAAAATCTGGAATTTTTACATTGTCGTATAAATTATTGTTTACTACTACTTACTGTATTTTTAATAATTATGTAATTGTTAAAAAAACATTAATAGGTAGGTAGTAAACAATAATTTATACGACAATGTAAAAATTCCAACACAATAATAATATAATAGAGCTTCATCTACCATCTATATCCGTGACTATTAATAGAGCTCCATCTACCATCTTCAGCCGTAACTAATAGTTTTGGATACCCGCGAACTAGATGGCGAATTGTGCTGTCAACACAAAATGAAGAGAGCTACCTGTCTATTACACCGCATTATATTGTAGTCTTTGCACCAACGTTAAAACATCAATAACAGCTGCTGTGTATATCTCAAAACAAATCAAAACGAGAAAATCTTTTTTTCTAGTATTTTCTGGAAACGCTTTTGTCGAACTATATGTTTATTCATGAGCGACGGAACTCGCAGTCTTCATATAAAATACATTCGTAGCAAGTTATTAGATAAACGTGGTCGGGCTCTTTGTTTTATAATATATAGGACCCGCTTGCACCACAAATAACTAAAAACATTTAGCGCTACACAAAATAAATAAAACGTCGTTCTATTTGTGTTTACTGTTTGAATTTGACAGAGATGGATTGATATTTTAAATAAATACGCTAACTGTAAAGTCAGGTAAATTCATTGATAAATAAATTGACAGCCAACTTGAATTGTCCGTATATTCAAATTGCAACTGTCATTCTTTGACAGTTGTATAAAATAACTATAACACGAGAAATTGAATAAGGGAGGTAATTTACTTAACTATTAATTTCCCTGACTGTATTCTAGTGATTTGTGGTACAAGCAGGCTTTACTTTCAAAATTCAAGATTTAAATCTTATCCTAAAACTTCACAATATCTTTCATGACAGGCAATTAATTGGGGCCAGCCCAGGCTAGTTTCAAACTCGAACCAAAACCCATAACTATTAGCTGGTCATACAGCGACACGGCAAACTGAACGTCGGGTTGCAATTTTCACTTCAATTAGAAAATAGCCGAATAACCCGCTAAAATGCACACAAGTAAATAAAAAATATTAGAACACTTATTTTGATGACTTCATCAAAATAAAGATAGATAAAACGTTATTCAGTGAAGAAAATGCACTATAATTTAAAAGAACATTATTCAAAATAAGAAAATATAAAAATGTTATAAAGAGAAAAAATCAAGGGGCAACATAGTCCTAGTGTCAAAATGTACAAATAACTTAATGTATATGAATGTGTGAATAAATCGTAATTTTTTTCGCATGGGCAACACTCCAATATTATTACAACCCTTTGAAATCTACCCGCAACATTTTACCTTCAATGTCTTATTATAAAAAAAACCGGCCAAGTGCGTGTCGGGCCACGCACAGTGTAGGGTTCCGTAGTAGCCCGTTATCACAATATAGTACGATTCTGTTGTTCTTTATTTTGAATTAATGTAATGGTAAATATATTAGGAGTTAATGGTTATATTAACAAAAATCGACTTCCCGTTGGTACAGCGCCATCTAGCGGTAGTATTGTGAAACTTATGATAATTTATTATGGTTTTTTTATTACATATTTTGTTTTTCAATGCAAGTCTTTACCCGTTATAAACAAGCAACTACTTCATCTTAGTCACTTTAAAGGATTATTGCTCAGGATTTTGAATTTGGTACAAAATTATCCAACACCCAAGTTCAACAACTATTACTGCTAAACTAATAAAGTTATCTTAACCGCTATAGTTTTTCTTTAAAGTTCATGAAATGCACTATCATCGAGAATTTTTCCAGATTTTTCAAGCCAGCAATTTAGCTTGCTAAATGGAACATTAAATCGAAAAATAATTTTAGCAACCCCCAAGTCATTTTAGAAGACCTATTCAACGATAGCCCACACGATGGGGTAGACGACGAAAAAAATATTCATTCCCACTTCAGATGCAGGAGAGCCACCCTAAATAAATACATTCCAAAATTTTATTCTACCACTTTGTCGGCGTAATTGATATACACATTGCTACAAAATTACAGCTTTCTAGTACTAACGGTCTCTTAGCAAAACCCCGGACAGACAGACAGACGGACATGACGAAACTATAAGGGTTCCTTGACAGAACTACGGAACCCTAAAAAACCCGTACCACATTCATTTATAATAACTTCGACAGAACACTAAAAACAAAACGTCCGCTGCCAAAATAGTCTCGTGAGACAGAACTTGTAGATACAGTTATGACGCAAGCGTCCCGGTCGGGACATTTGGGGCCATTCAGGACGTTTGGGGACAAAACGAAAGAAAATAATGGACAACTCGGTATTGGTCGAGACGTACGTCCGCGAGGGACACATTTTCTGGTTCTCTTTGTTATGTTGCCGTTGTTATTTTGAATGATGAATGTCCTTTGTTGGTGGATTTTGTTTACCAAACTCTTTTGTAATTTTGATAGTCACGACACACACAGACACCCCTAAGACGACGCACTGACCCGCATACACATACAACATAACCTAATTGTTTGTTGTACCTTAAGCGTCCTTCAGACTGGTAAAAATTAAAATGCTGCACAAAATTATGAAAATGTCGTTTCTGTGAAAACAAACATATTGAAATTAAGTGGAGAAATATTGCGCAAAGAAGAAGGGGTATTCGATATTTTGTGGGCACATTAAAAAGTTTCTAAAAGTTTGGAAATTTTTGCGGACCCGTCCATATTTTCTCAAACAACTTTTCATTCATCCTCAGGGTATAAAGTTTAGGTTCCGGGCTCAGTTCACAAAGTTGGTTACGGTGACAATGAGCCGGTCGATTCTTTAATCAATTCCTGACCCTTGAAACCTCCGGGACAGCCCTGGGAAAAGCGACATAGGCAACTGTGGCTGGGTACAACGCGAGGCGCCGTTTTTCCATCGCGATTAGTTTAATCCACACTTAAATGTTGTGCAATCATTTTAAACGCTGTCCACGACCTTTCAATATTTTGCACAACAAATAAGTTCGATATTTTTGCACATTTTGAGCGACAGTTTTGCCAGTGTGAGGAACTCGTTACGAGCGATTTCATGAAACCACGGTTTGATTGACGAATTGCTGACCATTGTATGTTGTCCTCTAATAACATTCCTATAGCCGGCTTAATGAATTCTTTGCGTAGTTACTACACGTAAATTTACAAGAAACCACTCACCAACAAAATATAAACCTTACTAGCTGCGCCCCGCGGTTTCACCCGCATAAGTTTCGATCCCGTTAGAATATCGGGATAAAAAGTAGCCTGTATGTTAATCCAGGGTGTCAGCTACTGGATACCAAATTTTATCAAAATTAGTCCGGCCGTTTGAGAGTAAAGAAGTAACAAACATATAAACACACACACACACCCCCACACTCACAAACTTTCGTCTTTATAACATTAGTGTGATTCTTCTCCTCACATCTCAAACATAATCAAAATCTTAAGTCATCTTTTCAAACTAGACTGAGAATCAGCACTTTTCGAACGTCAAAATTGCAAAAGACAGTCCCCCAAAACGCTCGCCCTTCACCACTTCCTAATACTTTCGCTGGAGAGAAGAAGTGCCGCAACAAACTCCCCAGGAGCACAGTCTTACAAAGCAAGCAATTTAATTATTACTGACGCACTTCATTATTCACATTAAATCTGGGAACATTAGTCACTCGCTAATCCCGGCTTAGTAAACCGGCTGTACCTACAACTTTACTAAAATAGAAACGGTCCACTAAGAACATGTAATTTTTCAACGGCTGAGCGGATTTAGTAGGTAGTCTGTGAGCTGAAGAGAGGCACCCCTTTGAGTTGGGTCTTTCAGGTGGTATATTAAATTCTATGGAGAATAAACAGGAATAAAAAGTTGAAGATAGGAGTGAATAAAGTTCGAACTGTCATGTCCCCTCGTTGCTAACAGATAGAGATAGATAGATAGATTGGGGGATAAATCAAACTTTTTTTTCCGATCTGTCTCCTGACTCCACAATGCAGAGTGTCAGATCGGAATAGTTCGTTTTATATATTACGCGATTTCTAGTTAATTTAAAAATCAAATTAGAAAATAAGAAAAGGAAGAAGAGGAGGAAGAGAGGAGAGCAGGAGGGAGGAGGAGGAAGTCGACTTTAAAAAATAACTGACACATAAACTTATTTTTTAATATTTATAGAAGTGATAATCTATTCTCTCACTACTTTATTGTTTTTGTCTCATTACTTTATCATACCAAGGTTGCCTCCACTATGTTGGATGTATTTTTTATGTATAGCTACCCAAATTTTCCATTCACACGCACCACCGAGACCTGCCTGTTTAATTCAAGATTATTAAACAGAACTTATACAAACATTTAATCAAAACTTCTGCTACGTTTAAAACAACACACGGCTCTGATACAAAAGGTCGTAACTCCTGGATACAATCGCACCTAGGCCCGGTCCGCCTATGTAAAGTTGCAAACGTTCCCGTCACCCCGTGAATTAGTTCTCATTAAATTCTTCGGACCCTACCCACGTTTATGTGATGGAATTAGGGATATTTATATAGGTAGGTACCCGCGTATAGTGCCCGGTATTAGGGAACAGGACTTGTAGTAAGTTAGGTTAGTTTTGAAGGTCAGACCTGTAATTTTGGGTTACCTGCCGTGTTTTAGTTATTTTATTGGATAACCAGATGTGAATGTAGAGGTTCAGAAGGTCAGGGTTTTACATAATCAGGTAAAACGCGATCTCTTTACATAATTGGAAGAGAAATAATTTGAATAGTGGCATCCTTAACAGCCACCTTTTAAACCGTCACAACTCATGAAAGTGCTTATGGTGAAATCTCTTACCATCACTCTTCTAGCCAAAAGTCCGTAATAAATATTACTCTATATAAAACTACCTACAGCCGAAAAGAAAATGTTTTGTCAAAAATCATAATACGAGTAGATCAGCTGAACCGTTTTATAGACAAATAATATTTTTCTACCCCCGAGGGTACGATGGCAAGTGAGCCGAATCCTTGAACGCGATGTTACTTCCCGTTCAAAGGTCTGTCGCATTTTATCGGTACGTGATCAAACAACACACGTACAATCGGTAACCATTTTGTTTTTACTTTTATCGGTCATCGGTTTCATCTTATCATAATCATCATCATCTGCCTAGCCTTTTCCCAACTATGTTGGGGTCAGCTGCCAGTCTAACCGGATGCAGCTGAATAGTAGTATTTTACATGGAGCGACTACCAATCTGACCTCCACAACCCAGTTACTGGGTTGTGGAGGTCATGTAGACTGTCGGTTTCTTGTTGGTTTCATCTAACCTTATGTAATTAACTTACGAGTAGGTGTATTAAATTTAAATGTGTGTAGTGTATTGTGTATGAGTGTGGTGTGGGTGTGTGATGAATGAGTAAGTTAAGGTGGGTTTAGTCCAAAATAATATAGAACTAGAGCAAGGGTAAGAGCACTCCTTTCCTGACATCCCTAACATTTCTGTAGGTGGATAGACTAACGAAACAATATTTACGCTCCGTTTAGACAGAGGGAATCTGGCAAAGTGGGGACAGAATAAGCATTCAAAATCAAAACCGTTTATTTGTATAAAATGTGATAGGTACAAAAAGATGATATTGTATACAAATAATTTCATATAACGTGTGTGTTGTGCTCATGAGTTATGAAACTTCTCAGTGCGTCATAGTTCATTCCTGCGAGAAATTTGAAAGGTGATTTGCATACATTATTTCTACACATGCATTGCATTTATTTCTTCTCATCGTCAGTATATCCATTTCATTATTGAGCTTACTGTAAATAAATGGTTCCATTTAAAGAAAGCATCTGTCACCAAAAAATAGTCTACATTTAGGTTTATGCCGTTTAGACTTATTTGCATTTTCAAGAGAGTGCATTTTGGTGTGTTACTTACATTACTACGCTATGGGCATTTTTGTTGAACCTTAGTGCCAGTGCCACAATGAACAGTTGGTGCACATGCAAAGCTCCAGTCTCTTGGTACAGTGTGTCAGTCGAGAACTCTCTACTTTCATTAGTTGCGTCTTATGTGCTAAACGCGTACCGGAAGACGTAGCGTTGGGAGGCCTCCCACAAGGTGTTCCGCCGACCTTGTGAAGGCAGAGAAGCACAGAACCGGTTGAAGTGGAGGTGCTTGGGGGAGGCCTATGTCCAGCAGTGGACGTCTTTCGGCTGAAATGATGATGACGATGATGATGTGCTACACCCCATGTTATAATGCAATAGTTGAAAACAGATTGGCAGAGTTTGTGATAACGCATTTTCAAAACAGTGTTGCTAGAAATTCGGCAATTTTTTAAAAAATATATGAGATTTCTAACCCGACAGCTTACATACTCTATTTGTTTTTACCAGTGAAGGTATTTTTCTACAAGTATGTGAACGCCGAGATACCTGATGTGTTTGATTTTCTCAAGGCTTGGGCAGGTACATCTTTTTGGTGCAATACTATCACAGGAGTGCAGTTTAAATGAGAGTAGATCCAGGTAGGAAGTTCTTATGGTGACAGTAACATTCACAACCTTCGTTTTCTCTACATTATACGTTAGTAAGCCAATTTGAAATCAATGTTAGCAGCCTCTTGAACCCCTTCCCAAGTTTTGTCAAAGAAGACTATGGCGGTATCATCAGCGTCAGCGAATATTTTTGATCGATCCAGCTCCAATGCAAAGGCTTTTTATATATAGGATAAAGAGTGTCGGCCCGAGCATACTACCCTGAGGAAGTCTGTAGTTTTTACCGCTTTTGCTAGGTCAAAGAAGACACCAGTGCATTTATAGCCGCTGTCCACTTTATTTACAACAAAATCAACAAGATTAGCGACTGCGTCTTCCGTTGACCTGTGCTTGCGAAAGCTATATCGATTTCCTGATATCAAGCCGATTTTCTCAAGGAAATTGATGAGTCGGTTGTTCATTATCTTCTCCAGGATTTTGAATAGAAACGTGAGTAGAGATATCGGTCGATAATTCAATGGGGCTGTAACGTTTTATCGTCTGATTTAAAAATAGGGCATACATTCGCGGTTTTCATTAGTGTAACTTTATGGATATGGAAGGGCTAGAAATTGGTGTAATTTTACTTTGTTAGTTTTATTGTTTTCATTTAGACATTTTTTAACATGGAGAAATGCTCATGCATTCTGCACTACCACTGGGAGTGCAGTTAAATGGGACTCTAACCCACTAAAACTCCACGGTGTCCTCATCTGCCGCTTACGGTGGGAACACGGGCATACGTTAGCACTCATCCGTGAACCCGCCGCGGCTGTCCGTCACGCGACCCTGCTCCGGGGAGTACTCCCCAACACCGGCGCACCAGAACACATAGCATGCCGTGACCACCCCAGGGACCAAACCCCGTGTCTGGGCACCCTTGGTCCCCTGCAACGGGTCAGGTCATTGGCCCCGCCGCCTGCCAATTTTCGCCCGCAGAGGATAGGGAGAGCGGCCAACATCATACCAACACTTCTCCTCCCTGCGGCCTCACCTCGTCCGCCTTCAAACGGTGGCAACTCCGTCAGAAGCTCCGCGGAAGGTAGGGAGAGCGGCGTACCGCAATACCGGCACTCCTCTCCCGCCGCGGCCCCCAACCCTCAGCCGCGATGCCTCCCTTACGACATCGCGGCCCGCCGCAGTTGCGATTACGCCCAAACGGCACCGCAACCTACTTGTTGGCCGCTACGTCGTCGTCGGCTTACCGGCAAAAGCCCTGTCGAGCGGCCCCTCCTCGGGTTCCTCTTCGCTTCACCGTGGGTGACCAAGCCACGACTACTGAGCCCCCCACCTCGACAACGCGGGAACCCGCCGGCGGGGTTCATTTAGGCCTTATGGTGCGTTTAAACCACAGACTTTTGGCGTCTGTGATTTAAACAATGCTCAGCATGCATCTACATACCATAAACCAGTTCAGCGTGTGGTTTGTGCATTGGGAACAATCAATAAATATTGTATAGCTCGCACTTTTCTATGAACGTAATAATTGATGATTTTTAATTCGTCGAAAAAGATGTTTACTAAAATAATTTTACGTCTCTTCGTACCTAACCTGATTATTAGGAGACCAAACAAGCATTTCTAAGTAGGTAGGTACTTAGTAAATCATAGAATCAAACAGGTTAGTGATTTTATGAAATGTGTGCAATGTGGTAGTTCTGGTAATGAATGGTAATCGAGATGTTAGCTCAACGCTGAGTAATTGTGGTAAACACTCCGAATACACGCATGTTGGCAGCCTTAACTAGAACATAATTATGTGTATTTACAGGGATATTATCTACAATAAACATCTCAGAATGTAGGTACTGCTACAACTACCAGCTCAAGTTTTTTGGAATATTAAGTTCTCGATATTGTACTTTCCACAACAACTACCTTCCGAGAGATCAAGTTCCATCAGTTGACATTAACATGCCTACTGAATACAACATCGATATATCACGTGTGATGTAAATATCCGACCACATCAGACGCTACGAACATTAACATTATTTTATACTCATACATCAATCAACACATCCAGACACGCACACACTGACGTGCTTTCACAATATAATGTACAATTTGAGACGCGTTGATAAATTAGCTTTTAACTTTGAGTAAGCTTGTTTGGATGAAAGTGCGTAATCGCTTCGCTCAGCTTCAAAAGGGCTGCGGGGATGTTGCCGAGTTGCATTTTTCTCAGAGTTTCTTACGCAGATAGCACATACCTAAATGATCAGATTTTTATATTTTACATCGCAACTTGCGATTTCTCGCAAGACATTTTTCTAGCGTTTTGTTGGAAGATAAACTTTGTGTAGCTATAATTAAGAACGATTTTATTTTCATATAAGGGTACAGGTAATGTTTTACAAATATGAATACAACAGAACAGCCGTCCTTCAACATCACCTCTTCCTTTCCCGACTCAACAAATAGAATTCTATCGTAAACAGATGCTGTAAACACCTGTAAACAACTGAAATATGAAACTTTACAACCGTTTCATTATGGACCACAAACAAAATCAAGATTGTTCAAACTAATTCAGAGCTTCATCTGTCACCAGTTTGAATGGGCGAATCTAATTCAATATTTCGAATTGTGCCTTTATTGTAATTCAAGTTTAATTAATAACAAGATTGATTCAAAATGTTGACAAGTTTTGGCATTTGTATCGTCTTGCTTCACATAGAGGCTATTTCTTATTATTGTATCTGGTTATGAATAATTATTGTTTACGAAGCCTGAAACCATTTTTGGTTTTCTCCAATTATCAAGTTTCAGTTGATATTTGGATCAAGATTAATCACAAGATTCAAAAATTTTTCTTTCAAAAAACAATGAAATACCTAATAAATAGCGTTCACTTATTTACCGCAAAGCTGCACATTAACAACAGAAAAACCCTCAAACGAAGAACTAAAGAACTGCCATTTAATTCCCACAACAGCATTAATTTCCAACGTCCCTTACAATTAGGAAATTTCGAACAAGGCGCGATTATTAGAATTGATTCGAAGGCAACCCTCAAGGTCCCCTACTCCGTACTCTGTAGTTTTAGCATCAGTATCCCTGAAGGCTATCCGTTTTAATTAGGGGCACGACTCGTAAATGGAAATTACTTAGTTACAATTTGAAATAACTTCCGTGAATCGAGTCAAAATTAGTTTCTGGGGCGTCTACCTGGGTTACGTCTCTCCGTACCCGAGCTTACGTCTCTTCGTCCACCCTTGCCTCTTTCACCCCTCCGGCCTGCCTGATGTACCATCAACCAGCGGTCGGCAAGCCGTAAGCGCGGCGTCGCGTCGCCGCGTCGCCTAGCCGTAGCCGAGTCGACTTCTGATCCGCTTTGGTTACGTGCTTACGTTAGGTTCACGCCTGTTTCACGTCGAGGTGTAAGGCGATACGGTGCCGATCCCTTTCCGATTTGATACGTATGCTATGACCTTTAGAATGTTTTCGTGATGTGGTCTCTGGTGGGTAGATTGATTTTCTTACTTGTTTTTCTTTTTTACTTTTTGTTTTTTACTTGGAGGCCTTACAACACAGATTGGATTAGTACGAAGAAGATTTTGGTTTAAAAAGAAACGCGTGAAAAGCTCCCTAAAATAAAAACAAATAAATATGTAATTGACCATGAACATAAAGTCTTAGTTCTATAGAACCACAAATGAATGGATGTTTTTTTTATTTCTCGTTTGAACAAACTCAGATCACTATTACATGAGGAATATTTAATAAAAATAACACGTTGAACAAAATCAATCATATTTGATTCATCGGATGGTAACAGATGGACGGGACTGAATATTTATTATTCAATGTTAGAAAATGTAAGACATGGAAGAAAATAAATGAAATAGAATAGAATATATTTATTTGTAAGAATGTAGTTTTACATAGTATGGTGTTAATATTGTTTAAGTTCTATACACTCCACCATAACATATGGTGTACAAATATTTAAATGTCATTATTAATTACAAGATTTATTTATTTATTTAAACTTTTCGCACAAAAAGGTACAAAGGCGGACTTAATGCCTTAGGCATTCTCTACCAGTCAACCAAGGGTGGTGAAGAGATTAGATGGCAGGTGCTTTGGTTGAGAGGAACAATGAAAAAAATTAAAAAAACTATTAAAACTAGGTACACAAATACATAAATAGATTATATACACATACATACTGTTTACTATAATATATACTTATAATATATATATACATACAAATTCAAGGGAGAGAAGTGTTGAGATGACTCTACTCTATTTGTTTGAAAATAACTCTGCAATTTTCGCTTAAATGCATTCCGACTGGTGGCCGTCCTGATATCAAGAGGAAGTGCATTCCAAAGAAGAATGGACTGAATATGAAAGGAAGAATGAACAAAGTCAGAAGTATGAGAAGGACAGATTAGGAGAAGATTGTTAGAAGAACGCAGATTCTTAGCGTGAGAAGAACATAGATATTGGAAGTGAGACACGAGATAAGAAGGAGGAGAGGGAGAGTTGAAAAGGGAGAAAAGCATGGTCAAAGCGCGTAAACTTCTTCTTTGACGAATGGACATCCATTTGAGCTCAGACCTATAGCTCGATACATGGTCATATTTCCTGAGGTTGAATATGAACCGGATACCATTGTTGAGTAATCTGTCGAGCTTATCCAGCAAAACCGCGTTCAAGTCAAAGTAGCACACGTCAGCCTAGTCGATTATAGGGAAAATCAAAGTCTGCACAAGCATGGTTTTCGTCTTAGCGGGCACAAAGTTCCTCAGACGATACAGGGATCGCAGAGTACCGTTGACCCTTTGACTAATACTAGAGACCTGGCGTTGCCAGCTAAGTGTAGAGTCAAGATGCAAACCGAGATCTTTCACAGTAGGGGTAATGGGTATGACGGTACCATTGAAAATAAGAGGAGGAAGAGAGCTAAGCGTCACCCTACCCATCATGCGTGAGCTTCCAATTACAATGGCTTGACACTTCGAGGGGTTTACTGACACCCCAATACTATCAGACCACTTTTATGATTAAAAATATGTTCAATATGAATTATTATTATTAGGTACCTAGTCGTTACTTTAAAATCAATGTCAAAATTAAGTACATGTCATCTTTAATTTTTACAATATTCTATATATTCACCAATGTCATAAAAACAATTATTCAATAACCAACTTGTCAGCTTTTTCTTGAACATGGGAAGGGATGGATGGGATGGGAAGTTCCTTAAATGAGTTTAGTAACTTATACAATAAACATTCCTCCTAAAATATTTGCAATCTACATTGAGGTAGATTTAATTCGTGTTTGTATTTATTTCGAGCAGAGCCTTTTTGTGCTTCTTTTCTGATTGCATGCGAAAATAGTGCGGATTTTGCTTTACTAGCAAAATCATACATACATAGTTTCTTGATGCATGCCAGGTAACGGTAAAATGTGAAGTTTTTTAAATAAAGGTTTGCAGCTGTCCAAAACCAGACGCCTGATATTGCCCTAACATACTTCTTTTGTCCCCGAAATGCCATTAAAACTTCAACTGAATTGCCCCATAGTATCTGACCATATGACAGCACAAACGCTACGTATCCGTAATATGCAGTGACTGCTGAGCTGCGGCTACTGACACTATTGATCGAAGACGTTTTATTTCGTATACCTACGAATTTGTCTAGCTTATCGCATACGTAATTGATGTGTGATTTCCAATTGCAGTTTTGATCCACTATTATGCCCAATAATTTTGTGTTTACTACTTGTTCTAAGATAGTGTCGTCATATTTTATACTAAGACTCTGAAAGTTTGATTTATAAGTTTGAAATTGAATTATTTTTGTTTTTTATATTGTTGTTATTAATCCAAATTATTATGTCTTTGATTGCTTCATTAATTTCGTGTTCCAACTTATTTTTCTCCTTGCATTTTATTATTAGTGTCGCATCGTCAGGCAATAAGATTGTTTCGTGGCGTGTTGCATTGGGAAGGTCATTGATATATAGCAGAAATAAAAACGCTCCTATCACGCTGCCTTGGGATACTCCAACTACGTTATTTTTATAGTTAGATTTATATTCTACTTTGTTTCCATCAAGGACTTTTGATATTTGCACACATCACATCATCATCATCATCATCAGTCTATCACTTAGGTACGACTTAAGCCCGTCATTGGCTTCGCCCCATATGCCATATTTATCTAATTTGCTTAGTAATAGCGTATGATCAATGAAGTCAACGGCTTTACTCATGTCTAAACGCGATGTTTCATGGAAATTGATTTCTTTACAAAAAAAATCTACGTACTGTTTTTTTTTTTTCATAAAACTCTTTTCCAATACAAGAATGATACTTATATAATTATATAATACGCTTTAATATGTACCTCATAATGAATGAATTATTGATTTTATTTATTAAAACTTCTACAAGTAGAAATTAATCATTGAAGCCAACGTTTACTAGCTACTTTGTAAAAATACAAATGTTAGATTATATTTAACAAATATGGAAGATAATTTATTATAGAGGTATGAGAGGAAGAGGATGTAAAGTTCACTCATCCTCTATAGAAAAGGGAGGATCCTCCGACCAGACGGGTGTTGAGGCTGGCGAGCAGTTCTGCCCCCTGATTCATACTTAAAGACTGTACACATTGTATAACTCTTAACTTGGTTTCGTTTAACGCTTAATTTGGTTTAATTCTTACCACGGATATCGATTCTTACCTAAAAAGTAAAACCAAACTTTTCATATATTTATAGCACGTTGTATCAAACAAAATGAAAATTCTCGTTCGTTTAATTACAGTAGCACTAAACTAGTGTTTAATGAGTAAACCGATTCAAAGTAAACACCATTACAGAATCCAGTACAATCGAGTTTAATCCAATTTTATTTTAAGATACTTGGCAACAAGGAATATTTATCAACTTGACTCGAATCTGGATATTTTGGCAAATAAATAAGAGTCAATGAGCCAAGCAATCGTTTATAGTGCCAACAGACGGTTGTACTGAAGTCTTTATGGTAGAACATCTAGTTATTATAAATATTTGGAGCAAGAATCATTGTTAACGACGTAAATAGCTGGGTCCACACCTGACGACCCATTGCGTTCCAATTTGGCGCGGTAGGAGCATAGTATAAATAGGGGAGTAAGTTATCTTCATACAAACGCACCGCGCGCGGCTTGTATGTGTGCGCCAAAGTATTTATGCGTCGCCGCACGCACACTTAAACAAAATCTCGACCCGTTTCTCAGTGCGCCAGTCGGAGCTTACACCGCATGAGGTTCGCACGTCACGGCTTTTCGGCACCGCTAAATGAATGAAAAATGTGTGATAATCGCAGGAGAACGTATTGCTGTGTGTTTGGGTGTCTTAATAATTCATCGATTTCAGAATTGTCTCTGTTCAGATTACCTATACTAATGATCACTGAATTAGTTATACAGAGATGTGTTATCTTTGGCGAGGGCCGGGCTTTAAACTAATGAATTGGTGACAGCACTATCAGTAACCTACCGTTTACTCGTGCTCATCACCGCCCCGCGTCGCCCATCTGCTGGCCCGTCGCTCTTTTTTTCATCGTGAAAGGTTTCATCATCGTTTAGGTAAAACTGATCTCACAAACCCTGTACCCAGACAATACAAGTAAAAAATACAACTTCCCGACCCTTGACAATTTATAAACACTGAATGAAAATTTAGCTAACAGTCACCACCCTGAGCCAGTAGGCAATGATACCACGGATTGGGCCGGAGATAGCCTACTTCCCCTCTTTATACTATGGAAGGAGCGCGATCCAAATGCGCTGTCGGTGTAGACGTGCCGCGCGCAATCTGAGCACACGCGGTGGAGCACGCGCTCAGTGGAACGGCCGATCCAACAATGCTCTAAGGCGTCTAGTCATTTGGCGCGCTTGGTGTGGATCGGGTGATCGGTCAGTATGAATAATGCGCAAAGTCAAATGATAAAAAAAAATACAAATTGGGGTTACAGCTGCCACTGCAGTCTGACATCGCTGTCTTATGAGCGGCTCCATATCGAGCGTGAGTTCAACTGAACCTCATCAATCGACCACAATCTAAGTGCACCTTAATAAAAAAAATCAAATTAACGGCTATTGCAATGGAAAAAGGTACTCGAAAGCCTGATGAACACGTTACGATTTAATTTCCTGTGGCTTAACATTAAGTTTAAGCAACAATAAAAATTATTGTACCACATCGTCTAACCACTGTTTAGACGATGCAAGTCATTTGTTGCTTCAATATTATTGTAAGCCACGTGCAAGAAACATGCACTGTGTGTAATAATTTATATATTAATCTCAACAGCAATCAAAAGTTTACTGTTTCACGCAAAAATATTTGCCCAAACAATACAAATTCACGTGAGATATGTTCATTGAGATTTATTCCAGCGGGTTACGTAAAAAGTCGAGTGGTACGGACTCCTAAATTATTCGTATACAAAAATATGGTTGTAATAAAGTTGGACAAAGGTATATTTATGCCATGCGTCAAATACCTATAAATGAGGTTACGTATGCTCTCTGTATTTGGCGTGATTGTGTACTGTGAGTGCGGATTCTACGATGAACGGTGACTTTGTTTGGGACTTTACACGAGGAAACTTTTTAGGTTTTTTGAAGAGATAGAAACCTATTAATTATTCGAGTATACTCATCTAGGAGGTGGAATAAAGATTTGAAGTACAGGGTGGCCAACTTGGAAAGTTTACAATTTTGAATTAAGATTTATTTTTATTACAAACGATGCGAATAATTTTACCCGACTGCGCGACGCAAAGGAGTGGTAATGTGTTCATCAGCCTATGTATGTATGTTTGTATGTTCCTTTGAAGCACTATACAGACCAAACGCCTGGGCCGATTTTTATGATTTGGATTAAATAAAAGTTGGAAGCAGGCGGGACCCACCGCCTGCTTCCAACTTTTATTTAATTTAAAATGGGCTTGTTTTTAGCTTTTCAGTTTTTTTTTTAACTTAAGTTTTTTACCGCAGTCGGGTTTTTTTATTTTTTTAAATAACTTTTTTATTAATAAATACCTACATCATTATAATTGTTCAGGCTTGGGTAGGTATTCTATTTGCATCTTTTTGCTTCTTAGAAACGCAGTCGGTTTGCATGAGGTTTTTCATTAAATTTTCGCATATTTTATTGGGTATATACAGGGTTATTGGTAAAACATTAACGACCTCTTAAGAGGTCATTGTACTCATCATTATGAACAACTTTTACTATGGGACCAAATCTGAAATCGCGAAAAAAAAATCAGCTGTTCCCTACATTTATGTTCGTATAACTCGTCACAATGTAGGGAACAGCTAATTTTTTTTTGCGATTTCAGGTTTGGTCCCATAGTAAAAGTTGTTCATAATGATGAGCACAATGACCTCTTAAGAGGTTGTTAATGTTTTACCAATAACCCTGTATATCAAAATCACATATTCTGCTTTTAGTATTCAAGATTGAATACGACACGCCCCTTTAGACAACCCCACAGAAAAACACTGTCCTGTCCGAAGGACAGTCTATAATGGACATTGTCTATAACGAATGAATGAGGAGACCTATGTCTGGTTCTGTATTTACTTAGTTTATTGATGCGACGCAAGAAGATTAATGACGTAATATAGGTACTTTCAAATGCCGCGTCTGCAGATGTACTCGTACATACTGTTTATTTGTCAGTAGTTTATGAAATAAACACCAAATGGCTGCGGTGATGTAAAACACTCCTCCATCCCAGTACTTATTTATTTAAAGAAATGGCTTTAAAAGATCTTACCAAATAAATTCAAATATATTCTAATATATTCGAAATTCAACGTTCAATGTTTAGAAAACAATCCAAGTTGTTTCATAAAACTGGTTTAAGAAATATGAAAGGTTGATATCGCTATAAAACTTTTATTTAGAACCCACTCTAACTTTTCTCTGAGAACCGATACCAACATTGTATATGCGTGCATTCATATCATAAATAGCGAAGTCAAAACTGATCTGAAGTATTTGCTATGAGGTCCGGGAACGATTCTAACGCCGAAAATATAGTTATAAAAATTATTGTCTGTTTATCTGTTTTTCTGAATGTGTGTTCCAGCATCACGCAAATACTACCGAAAATATTTTTTCTTTTGCATAGATATTCCCTATAAAACGTCAGCCTTTACGCTATAAATTATCACACTGTTTGCTATGGGGGAAAAGCAATATTTAAATTTGTTCGTATTATTCTATGTATTGACTCGTCTTAATATATATTACCGCAAGTTATATTAAGACGAGTCAAAAGGTTACAGATTTAACCTTTTAAATGAAATTATCATCCCGATATAAAGAGCTATGCAGTCAATCATTATATACCTAATATAAGTCTGGCGACCGCCAGACTTATGAATATTATATTTAAAAAAAGTGTTAGTCAACTTCCAAAGCAAATAGCTTAAAGGTTCGACGACTGCTTTGCAAACATAAGTTCGATTTCTTAACAAGTGATATTTATTGGGCTTCTTTTTTTACATTTTGTTATATTATTATATAAGATAGTTCGTTCGTTCACAAAAAAACAAAAAAATTAGGCCTCTTCTGTCATCTTTGCTCATAATAAAAAAATAAATATCTATGGATAGGTGACTGTTAATGAGAAATCTTGTGTGTTTACAAAGTTTTTTTGTAAACATACAGGATTTCTTTTTAATTTTAGAGATAGCTGTTCGTCAGGAATAAGTCGTAAATATGCATCAGTCAGTGTATCACTGTTGCGTCATTATATGCAGGAACGCACGCGTTCATTAATTCACTATAAACGAAAAACATCACATGCAATGGGAAATTTCTATTGAAGGCTGTGGGTGTCGACCTCAGGACGAACTGCTACTCACACGTATAACTAGCACTCGCACCCGCGTCACTCTGTCCGGACTCTCTTCTGTTGGACTGCTGGTTTGGTTGGGACAGGGAAGTTTTATAAAAATGTGGCTGTTATTATAGTATATTGTGGTATCTTACGACTTCCACGCAAACGAAGTCAACTTGGAAAAGGGTAGAAGCTAGTGTATACTACAGTGTGTGAAGTGTGTGTATTTGTAACGAAAAAGATCATAATAATCGAAAAGGTACAGAAATATTCTCAAACAACCCAATCGATAGACATAAAATTTATTTCCATGTTTTACGATCATATTTATAAATCTTGTATGTATAAAATTCAAAGACCTTGAAGATTCCTGACTGACTGATATATCAACGCACAGACTAAACCGCTGATCAAAGAGACATGAAATTTGGACGGTGTGTTCTTTGGGTATCCACTAAGAAAGGGTTTTTCGAAATTCCACATCTAGGAGGGTGAATAGGGGATGGGTGAAATTTGACGCAGACGAATTCGTGGGCAGAAACTAGTAGTACTGTAAAATATCGTCGTCGTCGTTTCAGCCGATAGACGTCCACTGCTGGACATAGGCCTCCCCCAATATTGGGAGGGTTTGCCATAATCGCCACGCTTGGCAGGCGGGTTGGCGATCGCAGTATGGTATGATGGTGGAATACATAGAGAACGCTGCTGCCCATTCTCCGGTACGATCCTTAGTCGCCTTTTACGACACCAACGGGAAGTAAGGGGTGGTGGTATTCTTTAAGTCCGGCACCACACAGACAAGTCCGGCACCACACAGACAAGTCCGGCACCACACAGACAACAGTTGTCTGTGTGGTGCCGGACTTGTCTGTGTATATTTTAAAGTTACAGGTACAGTTACTGTATCTGTAACTTTAAAATATACGTTAGGAAAAAGAATAGCTGTCTGTGCGATAGTAAAAGTTGAAAGAAATATGAAAACTTCTGTCAATAACAACGCCAGTGAATAAGATAATGTTTATATCTTAACTTATCCTTTTACTGTTAAGTAAAAACTGGGATGTGAAACAACCTTTATGTATATTACAGAGATATTTGGGACATTTTTATACAGCATTAAAAAAAATATTGTTTAGGGCCTGGATATAATGATAATTCTCTTAGCTTAGTTTAAGAAGACTTTTAGCAAATTATTGCGCCCTCAGTTTTTATATGTTTCAGTGGGTTGGTATCAGAATGACTGGATTGCAAATTGACCACGTCGCTCTTAGTCCAAATCTCAAAATGTTGAATATTTGATACAAAAATATATAACTATATAATACGTTTTTAAAAATCTGCTTTCATTGTAAAATTAGCTTTCAATGATAAAAAAATGCTGATATCAAATTGCTGCTTAGACATTTAAACTTTTTTTAAACTGTTCATTTTTCGCTGAAAACTTTTCTTTTCTACTCCTAAGTTAGTTCTTCAATGAACAAATTAACTGCCAAGAAAATCATGATAAAAAAAGTATGTTCACTCGTGGAAGCTCTTTTGAAATGCACTCGAATAACACTAACATTTCTTACACAAACAATGTAAAGCTGTTCAAACATGACCCATCTTCCAACTATCCTACATGCATACCTATACAAGCATAATACAGAATCATTCATAACGTACTTTGCTAATGCCTCCTACACACGAGGAAGAGTGCAAACTTGGCAGCCACCGAAACACATCAACGTTTTATATATGACCGTACGTTGCAGCGAAATGAAAACTGATTTTTCTTGCCTTTTCTGGAATGAATATTCTTGTATGTATCTTGGCTGAATGAGGTTAATGAACTGTGGTTACTACCAACCCGCACTGTGTCCCAGCAGTGGGAACGTTATCGGCTGATTGCATGTGTCGTATGAAGGTATTTTCAACGATACCGCATATTTTTTACAACTTCAGTACTTGCATGCAGTATGTAGGATTTTGAGGAATATTTTGTTGGGGTTGATAAAAATTAAGAAGGCTAGACCATTAATTATATACCGAACAAATGAGTACAATGTTTCGATTGACTAAATACATTCGAAGACACCCATTAAAAACTGCACATAAAGCTTTTAAAATGTAAAAGGTAAAAATCCGTTGAAATAAGCAAAGTTTTCACAATTATCTGGCTGGAAGCTCTCATTCACAATTGTAAAGAAACCAGCAGCTATTCTCTCCCAAGACCCACTAATAGTGATTTACACGGACGCTTAAATAATTTACCTTTTGTTAGAAACCTCTGCAGCGTGGTCGCTGCTGTTAGTGCTCGGCCAGACTGGCAGTGCGGGGCAGGAAGCGGCGCGGGTGCGGGAATTTGCGATCTGCCTGTCCGCAGTCGAGCGCGGCTGCGTTCTGCGTGTTGTCGTGTCCAGTGTTTGTCAAAATATAATATGGATGACGAAGACTTATTTTTACATGAAAAAAGCTCGAACTAATCTGCGTTCGCGATTTATTTGCCAAAAATGTAAACAAATATGAATTAATTTACAAATAACTTTAAATCCTACACAATGAAATTCAGTCTACGCTACAACTTCTAACATTTTTATAACTTTTCAATGGTGTTAGTCGAGTGACTAGCACCATTGAAAAAGTTTTCAACTTTATTTCATTCATTCATTTCATAATTGTCATTGAAATAAAATTGATATTTGTTTAACTTGAAATAGGGTGGGAATGTGCAGCACTGCGCACCTTTACTATAGTTTGAGAACCCCGGTCCCCACGCGGGCCGCCCGCGCACCCACTGCGGCCACTTGTATGAACGAGCTATGGCGTGAGTTGCCCGCGCGCCGCTCACCGCACCCGCGTGCCCACTATGGACACTCAAATGAAGTTCTTATGTTTGAGTACACCGCGCCGCGCCCGCCCCTGTCTGGCGAAGCACTTAGGGCTGACACACGGGTTTGACCGAATGTAAGGAGGTTTTAATTTTATGCAGTTCACGTTAATATGATAAAAAAAAATCTGTAACTAACCCTGAAGAGAAGATGTCATTGTTTGTTGTTATATGCTTGTATATATGTATGCAAGCGGGCAGCCAGAGGCAGCTAAATATTATTATATAATATGAATTGTCATATGTCAAGGGGAGAGGCCTTTGCCCAGCAGTGGGATGATGCAGGCAAACAGTAATGTATTGTTTTGTGTGAGATGTTAGACCTAGTTAACTGTTTTAAATCCTGGTGTCTATGCTAGCCACAGGTAATGCTATTTACAAAGCTTATCCAAAACGCTTTAATAATGATATTTCAATACGAAATTCAGCCAATGCGGCCACTTATTCTCAACTATTGTTCGGTCCAGCATTTCAGCTTGGCCAACCCTGGCTGCAGGTGGAGGCAGTTTGAACAATTGAATCTGTAGTCACTGCACGAGTATAATACATGTGGCTTTAATTGGGTACACAATGACTCATTAGTCCCCGGTGAATTGATAATGAATTGAGCTAATTTGTCATTAAAATCGTTTTGAAGTTCCTCAATTGATTCATGTAAGAATGGCTGGAAAATTACCTGGTTCCGCAAGGACTTTGTAGTTCTGTTGTATGGTGGTTAATACTTATCGGTTTAAAATTGATATTGTTTGTTGGAGAGATACTGATGTTTTCACTACATCATACTTTAAAAGAATTATTCTCGCCTTCTGTTATAATCTCTGTCTTATCCACTAAAAACTTTCTCATACCGGTTTTAACCGCTTTTTCTTTTGTTTTTGATCCTGAAGGATCGTCAGCAACAAAAATAAGTACAGGGTTTATAAACGATTAAAGGAAGAGGTTTTTTTTAAATAATTAAAGTATCTTAATAACTTGAGAAACTTATTACAACCTATCTACCAGAGCCCTAGTAGGTACATTGTCGGACTGCCTGCCGCCGGCAGTTAGATAATTCTTCGAAGAAATCGCAAAATCTAACTAAATAGGTACTAACAAAAATAAGCAGGTATCTTACAAACATAAATTATCTACCTAGGTATTACGTTTCTAAGAACTAATATGAATAGTCGTGTGTAAGTACTCTATGACTTCAAAGTGGAGTACGGATGGAAGTCGCGTATAATATTCCCAATTACGCTGGCGTCGTGAAAGCTTTTTGGTTAGCTAGCGAACGGTTCTTAGAGCCCTTGGCAATCTGGGCATGCCGATGATTTGAACAGCCAATATTACCATTTAAAGCTAGAATAGTATGATTGTGTAATAATGTGTTTTAGCTTTTTATATGAAATTGCATAGGCACTAAACAGGTCACGTAGTTAAAACTGATAGAATAATAAATATTTTTACAGTAAAATCTACCTTAAGCTGTATTTTGAAAATATAAATACCATATTTCTTTTAATCCATTAACGAATGAGAAAATAATTTTCCATTAACGAATGAGAAGACAATTTTTAGTTATATGATGAAAATTAAAATGTAAACTGTTTCACAGCAAGGGTATCTAGACAAAGCCATTCAATCATGTATGTTGTTATTAAAACGTTTCCAAAGAACTTTTTGATTCACTTTTATACGAGTATAATATTAATAAAGATAAACGGGTAGATATTTTATCTACCCGTTTAGGGTAACCAACTGTGAATCTTTTATTTTGAACTGGCCACATTTTTAGAAAGCAAATCTTTCTTTAAAAAGTTCAAATTCAAATCGCAAATAATAATAATAATAATCTTTGTTTCGGTCCAAATTTTATGTATTTTCTCCGCTCTTCCTCTTTATGGAAGCAGCCACACCTTTTGGACAAAATTGACCATATTATTCACAGTACTCTTACATCCATTTTAAATGTGGCTTTGGACGACCGCGCGTGGCTGCAAGCCTCACTACCCATTCGTTTTGGTGGGCTCGGTGTCCGCAAAATTTCTAGTGTAAGCCTACCGGCGTTCCTATCCTCGGTCCACAGCACAGATAAGTTAACCAGACGAATTTTGATTCCTGCTCAGGTTGACTCTGAAGTGCCATGTTTGACCGATGCGGTGAACGCCTGGAAAGTGGCTTGCCCAGACACAGTTCTGCCCGAGAACCCGTCTTCCCAGAGACAGTGGGATGAGCCGCTCTGCAGGTTGGTACGGAATAAACTTATTAATACGTCCACCAATACTGCTGAGCGAGCCCGCCTGCTGGCTGTGGGTGAATGGGAGTCGGGCCTCTGGCTTCAGGCGCTACCGTCACCCAACATAGGCACTATGCTGGGTGACACCACATTCTGGCTCGCTACATGCTTGCGTCTGGGCGCTCCTTGCGGAGCTCCACATCGCTGTCAATGCGGTGAAGCAGTCGACTGCCTCGGACACCATGGCTTATCCTGCAGCAGGAGCGCTGGGCGGATGGCACGGCACGCCAGCATTAACGACATCATCCGTCGGGCTCTTGTCACCGCCGGGGTGCCAGCTGTTTTAGAACCCAATGGCTTGGCACGCGACGATGGCAAGAGGCCAGATGGAATGACCATAATGCCTTGGAAGTTGGGTAGGCCTTTGGTGTGGGATGCTACCTGTGTCGACACCCTTGCACCATCCCATCTTCCTAGCACGGTGGGCTGTGCTGGGGCTGCTGCTGCAGGAGCAGAAAACTTCAAACGGCGCAAATATAACAACCTTATTGGGAGCTATATGTTTGAGCCGTTTGGGGTTGACACACTAGGGCCTTGGGGTCCGAGTGCTCATCGAATATTTCGGGACATCGCAAAGCGGTTGGTTGACTCTTCACGTGACCAGAGGGCTGGCCTATTTTTAGCCCAAAGAATAAGCATTGCCATCCAACGTGGTAATGCTGCCAGCCTTTTGGGCACTTGTGCCATTGATAGCGATGCGGACGAATTTTTTGATGCCCAATGAGCTTCTTGTCTTTTTCTTTACCTTTATTTTATATACTTGTATATACTGTATAATATGTATATTTTAGTGTTTATTTGTAATTAAAATTCTTTAAAAAATAATAAAAATACCTATTACACTTAAATCGCAAATTCATCTATTAATTCATTAATTCATTAATTGAGAAGTCACGTATATTGTTCATCATCGTGTCACGTATGTTGTACATCAGCATGTCACGTATTGTTCAGGGTTAAGTTAAGGTAAATATACTGTTCTCTGTAGGCTTAGTGTTAGCACGTAGTCACGTACTATCTATGTATATTTAAACCATCTATTAAAGGAGAGAGGACAGTTGAGGACTGTAGTTGAGTACAGTTGAGTCCCAGTTCACAATTGACTCTCAAAGTAATACACGTCATGTTGTTTACTTAACCCCTCCTCATCCCCACATCGCATGGCGACCCTGCCAGTCGGCTGGACGGCGTTATAGTTCTCCGTTCGAGGGATTCACAGCAGCAGAAGTCGACTAGGCCTCGGTTAGCTTCGCGTCATATCGGGTCACGGGCCATGGGGAGCACAACGTCAAAGGAAGAAGTGGTCGTCGCTCAAAGGGCGGCGGGTGGTTCAAATGCCGCAGCGGTTACGCAGGAGCAGGTAACAGCTATCAACACGGTGCTGTTGTTCATTGCTGTGTGTTTGGCAGTTGTCATCGTTGGTGTGGCAGTCCGGATATATAGAAGGTGTCACCACAGTTGGATCGAGGACCAGCTAAACCAGCGGGAGGACCGCAAGGCTGTGCAGATGGCCTGACCAGATATGGACGAAGTAACGTTCCCTCGTCAGAAAGAAGTAAGTGATTAAGTGATTCTATACGTGAGCTTAAGTGTGTGTGTTGACCGAGCGGTAAATTTAGAGACAATAGTATGCATATAGTGTATTAAGTTTAAATAGAAAATTTGTACGTAGGTACATAGGTACTATAAAATTTGGTAATATTATAGTACGTAGGTACTATAAAATTTGAAGACATCGGCAAAATCGAGTTAGAGATGGCGGCGGAAAGGTTTTCTTTAAAGACGGCGGTTAGCTTGCTACCGAAAATGAATGGCGATGAGCAGGTAACCCAAGATTTGATTGATGCCATAGGTTTATATAGTTCTATGTTGGAGGAGACAGATAATACTCTTTTAGTAAAATTCGTTCTAACCACACGGCTTACCCAGGGGGCTAGGATTCGGTTGTCTTCCAATTACGCGACAGTGGACAGTCTGTTAGCTGACATGAGGAAACATTTAATAACAGTAGAGTCGGATGTGGCTGTGCAAGCCAAACTTGCTCGCGCTAGGCAAAACAATAAATCGGTCGCGGAATTTGGTGCCGAGATAGAAAAGTTGATGGTCAATTTGACTATTTCTCAAGCCGGGGAAAGTTCGGAAGCTTATAAAATTTTGCAGCCATTGAACGAAAGATATGCGATTAGGAAGTTTGCCGACGGACTTCGTAATCAGCGTCTTACTACGGTTATTGCGGCGCGGAATTTAACTTGTTTAAAAGATGCTATTAGGGTAGCGGAAGACGAGGATTGTGCTTCGTCGTCGCAAGTGTTGACGTACCAGCGCTGGCCCGCAAGACGTGGTTTTTCATCGGGCGTAAGAAATTGCGGAAATAACCATAGGCGGCAGATTGTAGAGAGTAGGCACGCGCAGCATGGAACAGCTGTTGAGCGTACGCGCAAAAATGTCAAGGCAAGGCATAGCGGTGGAATGCGCGGTCGCAGCGATAATGCTCGTCAGACTCAGCAAGGTCGACGGCGTGTAGCGTGTTTTGAGCACGCGCGGGGCGATGCTGACTCAGGCGCAGTGTCAATGTCACGGAACGATGAAGGCGGTCAGCTGAGTGAGACTCAGTTTTTTCGTGCCTAAGCATATTTTAGCTTGTGATAGCATTAACTGGGTTAATTTGTTAGTGGATAGTGTAGATACGGAATGGTTAGTGGATACGGGTGCATCCATATCAGCCGTAAAAAACACTTTTTTAACGAATAACGCTTTGTGTTATAAGGTGGTTAAGGAAGAGTTGGTGATCAATGGTGTAGGAGGTAGTTTGCGAGCTATAGGTTATGTATATTTAAATTTGGAGTACGGTCGATGTTCGTTCGTGCATAGGTTTTATATATTTGATGAGTTGCCATGTAAGTCGGTAGGCATATTAGGCCAGGATTTTTTGCAGAAATATAGTGGTATTATAGATTTTTCATTGAATAGGTTGTCTCTTAAGGGTAATAAGGGGCAGAAGGTTTCGATGCCGCTCAAGTCGTATGATTACCTGTTGACTATTCCTCCGCGTTGTGAAGTAGTTAGGTATTTTCCCGTTAATAGAGCAGAAGATTGTATAGTGGTAAGGAAAGAATTGCGTGAAGGTGTTTTTTTGGCAAGTGTGGTGGCTAGGCCTAGGAATGGGATGATACCCATTAGGATTTTAAACACAAACTCTGAGGAAGTTGTGTGTAGTATGTCCGGTGTAGAAGTTTATCCGTTAAGTGGTTACGATTGTTGTAGTTTTGCGGAGCCGGAAGGGAGCGTTGAGCGTGTTAAGGAAATATTTTCTTTGCTTAAACTTGATTATTTGAATGCCGAGGAACGATTGTCAATTGAGCGAATTTGCGCGAAGTATTCTGATATATTTCATGTTCCGGGAGATAAATTATCAGTCACGAATGTGTATGAGCAGTCAATACGGTTGAAAGAGAATGTGACTCCAGTTTATAGGAGGCAATGTAGAATACCGTATATACAGAAGAAGGAAGTTGATAGGCAAGTACAGGAGATGATGGATAGTAATATTATTGAGGAGACAGTTAGTGACTGGTCTAGTCCTGTTTTAGTTGTACCCAAAAAAGCAGATCGTAGTGGAGAGAAGAAATGGCGCGTGGTGATAGATTACAGGCAGTTGAACGAAAAGATACAGGATGATAAATTCCCTTTGCCTAATATAACTGAAATCTTAGATTCAATGTCGGGTGCTGTTTACTTTAGTCACTGTGATTTGTCGCAATCATATTATCAATGTGCTTTAGAAGAAAGTAGTAGGAGATACACTGCTTTTACGACTGATAAGGGGCAGTATCAGATGTGTAGGTTACCAATGGGGTTGAAGATAAGTCCGAGTGCTTTTAGCAGATTGATGACTGTGGCTATGTCTGGATTAAATTATGACAGGTGTCTGATTTATTTAGATGATCTAATTATTTTTGGACGGAATTTGGATGAGCATAACAGGAATCTTATATCAGTTTTTTCACGCTTGAGGAAAGTGAATCTTAAGCTAAATCCATCCAAATGTGAATTTTTGAAGAAGCAAGTGCTTTATTTAGGACACGTAATTTCGGAGGAAGGTATTTCACCAGATCCAGAGAAGGTAGAAGTCGTAAGAGGTTATCCGCGTCCAACGACGGTTGATGAGGTAAAGAGGTTCGTAGCGTTTGTGAATTATTATAGGAAATTCATACCAAATTTTGCTAATATAGTGGTACCTATGAATAGACTGTGTAAAAGAGGTGTCGTGTTTAGTTGGACCGATGAGTGTGAGAGGTCTTTTCTGTTGCTTAAGGAAGCGTTGATGAATCCACCGGTGTTGGATTATCCAGATTTTTCTGATAACAACACTTTCATATTGCAAACCGATAGTTCGGGGTATGCTTTAGGGAGTGTGTTGTGTAATGGGAACGGGAAACCCATTGCATATGCTAGTAGGTCTTTAGGGAAAAGTGAGTTAAATTATCCTATAATAGAGAAGGAGTTATTGGCAATAGTTTGGTCAGTTAAACATTTTAGACCATATTTGTACGGGCGGAGGTTCGTGGTAAAAACGGATCACCGGCCGCTGTTGTATTTGTTTAACATGACAGATCCTTCGAGAAGGTTAACTAAGTTTCGTTTGTGTTTAGAAGAATACGACTTTGAGGTTGAATATATTAAGGGAAAAGAGAATGTGCAAGCAGATGCACTTTCCAGGATAGTGATTACAAGCGAGGATTTGAAAACCATACGCGAAAAGACTATATCCGTGATGACGAGAGCGCAGTACAAACGGTTAAGAGAGCCGAATGCTTGTGATACGGACTCCATGGTGTCTGGGACTGATCACCCTAGGATTGTGGAAGTTCTTAAAAAACAAGGAAATGACGTTGAGATATGTTTAAATGAATGGGAGAAAATGTTACGTAACAACAATTATAAAAAGATATTTTCAAAAACGCGTAATTTAATGTATGTGCCAGGAAACTCGAGTATTTATGTAAACTATGAATCTTTATCGGCATCATCGCGGGACGAGTTGTTGAAAGACATAGTAGATTTTTGTATTGAGAAAGGCATAAAAGAAGTAATTATTTAAAAAAAATCGTTATAACGTTGAATTTATTACAAAAATGGCACAATATTTAAAGGAAAATAGTGGTAAATCTCTACATACGAAAGATTTTAAAATGTGTGTGGTGAAGGATTTACGGAGAGTAGAAAGGGAAGATGAGAAGAGGATTATTTTGAATGATTTCCACATTTTACCCACAAGTGGTCATGCAGGTATACGCAGAATGGTGAATAATATAAAGAAGTATTATTATTGGTCTTCTATTGAAAAAGATGTAACGGAATAAACGTGATAAATGTAAGAAGCAAAAGTATTCTAGACATACTAAGGAACCAATGACAGTTACTACCACTGCATCCACATCGTTTGAGAAAATTTATTTAGATATAGTGGGGCCACTTGATAGGGACGAAAAAGGCAATGTTTATATATTGACACTTCAGTGTGAGCTTACAAAATTTGTAGAGGCGTATCCATTAAAGAATAAATCCGCAAATGAGGTAGCGAAAGCGTTGGCAGAAAATTTTGTTTTGAGATATGGAATACCGCGGACAATTGCTACAGATAGGGGTTCTGAGTTCATTTCAAAAGTAATGGTAGAGCTATGTAACATCTTATGCATCAATAAAATCTTGTCGACATCATATCATCATGAGAGTATAGGATCTTTGGAAAATGTTCACAAAACTTTAGGCGCGTATTTAAGGATACAGACGGAGAATAATCCATCGTCATGGAGTTCTTGGATTCCATATTGGTGTTTTTCATATAACACTACAGTTAATACTGTGACCAAATATACACCTTATGAATTAGTTTTCGGTAAAATTTGCAGGTTACCAAGTAGTCTTCAAGGTGAAAGTGTTGAACCATTGTACAATTTTGATGATTATCCTTTAGAATTTAAGTTTAGATTGCAGAGGGCTCAAAATGATGCGAAAGAAAATTTGATAGCAAGTAAGTTAGCGAGGAAAAATTGTTATGATAAGAACCTTAATTCAAAAAAGTACAAAGAAGGTGACTGGATATTAATAAAAAACGAAACAGGCAATAAATTAGAATGTATTTATAATGGACCATTTGAAGTTATAAAGGACGAGTCACCAAATGTCATTGTAAGAAAGAATGATAATAGGATAGATGTAATTCATAAGAATAGAACAAAATTGTATTGTAAGAGTTAGAATGAAAGAGGGAAAAAAAAAACCGTAATTTAGTTTTCTTTTTTCTTTAAGAGGGGTGATGTGTTGAGAAGTCACGTATATTGTTCATCATCGTGTCACGAATGTTGTACATCAGCATGTCACGTATTGTTCAGGGTTAAGTTAAGGTAAATATACTGTTCTCTGTAGGCTTAGTGTTAGCACGTAGTCACGTACTATCTATGTATATTTAAACCATCTATTAAAGGAGAGAGGACAGTTGAGGACTGTAGTTGAGTACAGTTGAGTCCCAGTTCACAATTGACTCTCAAAGTAATACACGTCATGTTGTTTACTTAACCCCTCCTCATCCCCACATCGCAGCGACAATTAAAGTCAATAACTTTTTACAAATACTAGGTAAATTAGTAGTTTTTTATGCAGATGCTCTTTTCAGCACGGAAATTGACCCTCTGAAATTATTCGAGAATATAATACAGAAGTAAATGGCATATCGCGTAGCCGCATTGTGTAGCTCGTAGCATGTGACGTAGCGTGTAGCACATTGTGTAGCTCGTAGCACGTGACGTAGCGTGTAGCACATTGTGTAGCTCGTAGCACGTGACGTAGCGTGTAGCACATTGTGTAGCTCGTAGCACGTGACGTAGCGTGTAGCACATTGTGTAGCTCGTAGCACGTGACGTAGCGTGTAGCACATTGTGTAGCTCGTAGCACGTGACGTAGCGTGTAGCACATAGGCTCGCAGCAAATATGCAGTTCTCGTAGACGATAACTGCGTTCCTAATATATTGTAGATGAAAAGGAGAAGCATATAGTAGTGAAGTATAAGTTATAGGCAACTGCAAAACATAATTTAAATTACTAAGCCATTAATAGCAATTTCATAAATTATATATCTACTCTAATGCAATCATAGCCGTTTAAGTGTCGTACAGCTTATGAAAATTCAAGCAAAATTGGGATAAGATTAGGTGTTGTATTCTACGGTAAAAAGAGTCAGTGAAAAAAACTACTGGAATAAAGATCAAAATGATAAAGATTGTAATATCGACTTTACAACATCCATATTGATGACAAATCCAACAAACGGTATTTAAATGTTGCTAATAAACTTTAAAGTGAATATTTTTTGATACTTACATGTTTAGCGGCGATGGCGGCTTGCCGCGCTGTTTTCATTGCGCTCGATTTTATTAAAGTGCTTCAATATTAAATAAACCACCGTGAGCGGCTAATGTGGTATCGAGCATTTCATGGCAATATTAACGTAATGCGCGGATATGCTAACATATTTTCTGAGAATGTTTTGCTGTTGGTACCTAGTGCTCATCAATTTGTAGCAACTATACAAAATTGTCTGTGTGGTGCCGGACTTAAAGAATTGCACCACCCCTTACTTCCCGTGGGTGTCGTAAAAGGCGACTAAGGGGCGTACCGGAGAATGGGCAGCAGCGTTCTCTGTTTATTCCACCATCATACCATACTGCGATCGCCAACCCGCCTGCCAAGCGTGGCGATTATGGCAACCCCCCCCCCCCCCCCCAAAATTGGGGGAGGCCTATGTCCAGCAGTGGACGTCTATCGGCTGAAACGACGATACAAAATTGTGTGCTGTGTATATTATATTTTTCGCGAAAAACTGAAGTTTCCATTTTGGGGAAAACGTTGGCCTTCTTTTTATTTCATTCAACATTTTGAAATCCGTATTAAAAGGCACGATAAAAAAATTGCCGATTTTGTAACATCAAATGTTTCTACAGTCGGCCGCATAGCTGCCACAGTGATCCCTTTTCAAGGACTCATAACAAAGAATAAAAACATATTTTCTCCACTCGGTTTAAGTAAATATATTAAGTACTAGCTTCTGCCCGCGACTTCGTGCGCGGATCCTGTTGCTTATGCCAGCGACAAAGGGGTCGTCAAAATCGAAGGTCTGAAACGTCTGATGTCGAATTCTAAGAGCAGGGGGCCGGGACGGGTTGTGGTGTCTCGCCGACACCACAACCCGTTAGAATTTCCGCCTCAATGATATTTCTCTGCAGTGAGACGACTTTGAGCCGGGTCCCATTGCACAGTTTCGGCGGAGTGAGTTTCCGAAGAAGCATAATTGGGACACCGACCTTTAACTTAATGGTGTGCGCTGGTAGTCCACTTGCACCGAGGGAATTGAGAAATTCTACGGGGTAATGTGTGGCGTCATACTGGTCGACAACAGTGTTTATTGAAGTGTAGATCACTTCATTTCCCTCAATTTCCGCGAGAATGCATTCATTGATCGCTGAAGCTTGGTCGTTTCTGGGTGTTAAAATGGCTCGTTCACACACCCAAGAATTATGTTGGTGCGGTATCCTATTGATGTCCCCATACACCAGGCGAATCAAATCTTCTAAGGTGGACACCACTCTCCTAAGTACCTCAGGTAGAGCCACCTGGCCACCGTCTACAGGTAGCGGTGAGGGATCACCCAATTTTAAGAGAACATCAAAAAATTCTTGGGCGTGTACATTCCCGCCAAGATGTGCTCTCATATTCATCGTTAAGCGCAACCTATGAATATGTGGCCATAAGAAAGGGTATTTAAAGAAAGAAAAAAAGTTTAATTGGACACAGTTCGTGAAACACAAAATACAAAATTAACAAAAAATAATAAAAAAACAATAAATAGTATGTGCCTCACGGCTGCGCCAAAAAGCAACAAAGCATTCACCTCATCAGCCTCCTCGCACTCTCTAGTTCCTCGCGTCACCACAGGCAGCGTTTGTCGGAAATCGCCGCTAAGCAGAACTGTAACGCCACCCATCATTTGCTGGTTCCTGTGGATGTCCTGCAAAGTCCTGTTTACCGCCTCTACTGCTTTTCTGTTCGCCATAATGCATTCATCCCACACGACGATTAAAGAGCAATCTTTAAGCACGCGCCCTTTGTCACTGTTGCGTGACACTCCACAAACAGGTGTTTCATTACTCTCTAAATCTATGGGAATCTTAAACGTTGCGTGCGCTGTTTTGCCACCAGGAAGCAGTGTTGCGGTGATTCCTGACGATGCTACTGCAATGGCAATCTTGTCTTGCCTCCTGACCTCTGCGAGAATGCCAGCGGTGACAAATATTCTCCCTGTTCCACCAGGATCATCCAAGAAAAACATTTTATCTTGGCCGAGCCGAGTCAAGGATGGTGTCAAAAATTTGCTTTTGCTCTGAGGTAAACTTATGACCATGTATGACCATGTCTCAAGGTCATTGACGACGGTACTCATAGCTCTTGGATCATAATTTATTTCAGAGTTGTACTCTCTGTTTTCAAGCTCTTGTAAATCCAGATGTAGTGGAGTCGGTAGCCCATAATTTACCAGAGAACTGCCGCAGATCGAAATGAGCATATCTTGAAGTGAACTAAGGCCTGTTTAGAACGCGCTCATGAGTTGCCTCAGTATTATCTTCAGTAGTGCGTCTCAGACCTCTTAGGAAGTCTTCGAACAGAAAATGCCGATATTTCTCCCACAACAGAAGCGGATTTGCAATACCGCAGAACACCAACATGACGACAAATAGATGTCGCAAACGACTGAGATTGTCACTAATGCTGGCCCTCAAGTGCGTTGTCCCAGTGCTGATCACCGTCGAGAAGGTGGCGTGCTACGCAAGCAGCGCGGTATATGGGATAGGTACTCAATGTCATCGACTGTCCTTAGAAACGCAAATGATGTTGGGCCGTGCACTGTGTGCAGTAACATTCGCAAATAATAGCACTCGCCATTATTTGGGTGCACAGTGTAAACCCGTCCCAATGCGGTGTCCTTAAAAATTCCCGGAAACCCGTCCACGGCGTGTCCGCATCGACGTCGATTAAATACACCTCTTTGCTTGTCGTACGTATAGTACGACGGCACCTCATCATAGGTGAGTGATCTAGAAAAGTTGTCCCCTTCACAGAGTCTGAAAAAGGCCAATTTCAGTCTATCAAAAAGTACTCTGTGAAGGCCAACAGGAAAATTAAACACATCAACCAACACAGACAACAAAGGTAACCCCCGTTTCTATAGGATGAGAGCGGCACATCGGCACCTATAACATCACATTTTGGGAACAAAACCATAGCGCGATCTAACTCGACGCCAACGCCATCTAGTTAGAAAACGGAAACTACGTATTATTTACCCAAATTAATTAAATTATGAATAAAACTAAATTGCCGTTAATTTAACAGACAACTACATTAGTTTTGCATTAAATAAAAAAATATGGTAACAGCAGCAAGGATCAAAACTAAGAATTACATACTTAAATGAATTACCTACAACAAATGTGCTTGGTAAGATATAACTTAGAACCAAAAGTTTGACTTGACTTCATGATAGTGTAGCTTGTTGTACCGCCAATCAATCTGTTTAGTAATATTGGTGTGAAAATCTCCATACAATTAGATAGGACATGTAAAGTTCTCAGATTTCATAACAGTATCGTTCCTCATGCACATAAAAAATGCAAAAACTAAAAAAAAAGAATTTTACGATTTTTTAAAACAATAATTATGGGATTTCAACTCGCAACATTTAGTGCGCTAAACGGTCGCCTGACCTTACCGCTAAATTCCCCGTTGACATATTGTTGAAATAGCAGTTCCCTTGCAATTTATAATATTACTGCCCCGCTCCTTTATAAAAATAGCGTGATTATTATGTTCCCAGAGTTAATAGTTTTATTTTTAACTAAATAAATAAATAAACATGTCATTTTGTGCATTCAATTATTTTGTGCATTCAATTACGAACAAACACATTTTAAAATCAATATTGCTTACCTCCCATAACATACGGCGTGATAATATGTAGCCTAAAGCCTTCCTTGGTTTACTAAGAACATTTTTGCTGAATTTCAATTCAATCTATCCAGTAGTTTTGGCGTGAAGCCGTACCATACACACAGACAAACAGACAAACAGACAAACAGACAAAAATTCTAAAAAGTCACTTTTTGTCATCAGTTACGTTTTTCTAACAAAAACCACTTATTTTTTCTCGAAAATTCACAATGTACAGTTTTTCTTTCGTTACTGTTTTATTATATGTATAGATGAACAATTTATCATCAAACTTTAATACGCTTTTATCTAGTGTATTGTTTTTAGGGTTCCGAAACCAAAGGGTGCCCTATTTACCAAGGCTCCGCTGTCCGTCCGTCTGTCATTGAGCTGTGTCTTTTGAACCATTATAGGTAGACACTTGTAATTTTTAAAGAGTATGAACTACTATGGCCACTATAATAACAATTAATAATAAAAATAAAATAAGGTACAACAGAAAAGGGGGTCCCCATACAAGAAACTTGTTGAAGAACTATGTAGTGTTAAATATTGTACGGGTACTGCGTGCATTATTCATGTGAATTCATTAATTTATTAAAGTAAAAATTAAGTAGGTATGTAAAATTTGCACGCCGAAAAAGGCATAATAAGAGATTGAAATAATTATCTTTAAAACTTTCTGAGGGGCCCGTAGCTAAATAATAACAGCCGCACAGGTCGATCGTTCAGGTTAAGCTACGCTTGCCGCGGTTGGTCTGTGGATGGGTGACCATCTTTACATACCGTGACCCCTCCGTGCCTCGGAAAGCACGTTAAGACGTTGGTCCCGGCTGTCATTCGTGGAACTTTGACAGTCGTTACGGGTAGTCAGAAGCCCGAGTCTGACAACCAGTCTTACCAAGGGGTATCCTATTACCCAGTAACTGGGTTGTGGAGGTCAGATAGGCAGTCGCTCCATGTAAAATACTGGTATCCAGCTGCATCCGGTTAGACTGGAAGCCGACCCCAACATAGTTGGGAAAAGGCTAGGCAGATGATGATCTTTAAAACTTTATGTACAGTATGCAACAGAACTCCTTAAGCGCGATAAGAGCGTTTTTGCTGTGAAGACCACCGCGCGCCACAGGCCCGTACCTACATCTGTGTGTGTAAGTGATCGAACGAAACAAAAATATATCGCCGCTTTTACATACAGGTTCATAGGATTGCTAAATTGACTTCATCACAGCGAGCACATATAGCTAGTGACTTTACGTATTGGATTAGCAAACGCGGTGGTCTGGGTTCAAATCTCGTGATGAGACTTTTTTTTTTTCAACAATTATCTGTCTCGTTTTTTTTATTATTCGATAGATTAATAAACGAGAATAATAATGTAATAATTATAATATTTTTAATATTATATTGATAAGCTTAAGTTATATGGGATTCAAAATAATAAAAAAAATGTTTTAGGTATACTGAAGTGATTTCAAAATGTTTATTCGTTAAAATTTTAGAAATACATTTTTAGTTAAAACAGTTTATTTTCTCATAAAGAACAATTAATTGAAGTAAAGCAGGTAATCAGTGAACTACGATCATTAGACTTTAAATATTGTATCTTAGTAATATAATAATATTGTGCTATAATTATTACCGTCACTCCAACAAACCACGACTAGCAAATCGACGCACGTAAATAAAAAAAAGTGCGGAATCCTTCACAATACATATATCACAATACAATTAAAATACTCAGTGGTACTACTTTTTTTATACTGTCAGTGCACTATCTCAAACATCAAAGTTAACAAATCGTACTTATTAGGACTTATTGAGGTTATAGCTGAAGTATTCATTTTCATTATGAAAAGAAGATTGAAACTAAACCTCAAAATGATCCTTATTACGGATATGACACAATATTATTTTAATATTACTAAAATCAATTTGTAATTTATAACTTAATACTTCGGAAAACCCCCATTATTATCAATGCTATCAAGTAAACCCTGGCGCAGGGATCCTCTATTATTTAAACATAATAATATCTGCATATTTCCATGAATGCAACTTCAACTGTTCATCAGATCTCTCATTCCATCCTTCCCATCACTGTATCTATCATCGCTGTATCTTATCGCAAAATGTAAACGTTCTTGTTTATGATTTCCAATCAAATATAGTTTTTGAGCTGGGTTTCGTTTGCACGGCGAACGCTTCGTGAAGACGTGTCGAATAATTTGGCAAAATATCTCGTTGGTTTAAACCACTTGTTTTATATTCACTGACCAGCTGGGGCCTTCCACTACGCTTTCGACTGGCTAGTGAAGGCTTAGGGGAGAGTAGCCCAAAACGGGTAAGCTAAGGTTAATGATAAATAAAAACAATTTATAGATACAAATTGAATATTTATTTGTACATTTTGAAATGTTTAGTTATCAAGGGCTATAAAATAAATGACATATTTAGTAGTTTTGTACATTAAGAATAAAAAAATAACAAAAATCTTTAACATTCGAATTACCCGTTTTGCCCGTAAGGGGGGCCTAAAGCAGGTAGGGCTTTTGGGCAAAGCGGGTAGGGACTGAATTACATTAGGTCAACGTCAATCAATGACTAGAACTGTTTCATAACAATCATAACTCAGATGGAGCTCCACCAGGATCATCAGCTACTTGCGGTGATAATGGTTGGATCAATGGACCAGTATTCTTGGAATGGTTGCGGCACTTTGTAGACAACGTAATGAGTTGGCAACGTAAACAGATAATCCATATGAAATAGATACTCATTTAGCTCTAATTTTTGAGCTGCTGTAAAAACTGTTGTGAATCTTCCTAGATTTTTTTTGACATCCTTTATTTAAGTACATGTATCTGTAAAGTCGAAAAGTTAATGCAATATTTTTTTGCTGCACCATTGACGGAAGTTTTGAGAGCTTCTTCTATCGCAAGCTTCATTACTCCCTCATCCCACGATGCATTTGCAGTCTTTCTTTTGTATTTATTAACCATCTGCAAAAATAAAAGAACTAATAAGGTCAATGAAATTATACAAGGCAAATCGGGTATGGGCAAAACGGGCACCCGCTTTACCCCTACCCTTTTTGCCCACAGGCATGTATTTTTTTCCATCGACTCATATCCTAAAAACCCAAATAATAAACGCCAACCTGTTACACAAATAAAACGTCTATTTATTGCAAAATAATAACACAAAACTAGTAAGACCATATTGTAAACCATTTTCGAGTATTCAAAAGTAATGTAACTCAATTTTTTTTAGTGGAAATAGCAAAAAACTTCTTTCTTATCTTACCGTGAACTCGTGTCCGCCAGAGAAGCGCGACGACTCCCTGTGATTGGCGAGCGGCAGGCGCTGCGCACTGCACGCACACATTCTTATTAGCAACTAGCTTCCGCCCGCGACTCCGTCCGCGCGGATGTCGGTCTTCGCGTGGATGGTTTATTTCTCCATTTTGAGTAACTCTGACAATGACATTCTTATAAATATCTATTGGACCCAAATACGGCTAAGCCTATAATAATTAAGGAGATCCCTCTATTGAGCTACTGCTGTTGAGCTCGCGTTCTGTAGTAAGTATTTTTTCCATAGTAATTCCGACCTTGATAAGTAGCATGTAGCAGTAAATTACTGACAGTGACGAAAAGTTTGCAATAATAAAAAAGTGATCGTGACAATGCGACAGAAAGTTAATTGAGAGCTTCAGCATACACAACATTGTTAGTGAGCTCGTCCGGAATATGAACATGAAGATTTCTTGGACTGCTCACACGGGAAAGAGCTACGTAAAGTTGCCCGTGTGAAAAACAACTCGCGGTACGATCTACGCCAGCAACTCCTAGGGTCTGACCTTGAGCCTTATTTATTGTCATGGCGTAACACAAAGCTACAGGAAACTGTATTCTCTTAAATTGAAATGGAAAATTATCCACTGCGGGTAATGCAACGTGTGTTCGCGGTTCTACAGAACAACGTCTATGAATAAAACCGAAAAATAAGATTTTTTTTTTCAGCGTATTTTTCCAGGATAAAAAGTATCCTATTTTATGCCCAGGATAATAAGGTATAATTATACCAAGTTTCATCGAAATCGAACCGTTAGTTTTCACGTGATGCCTGCATATACAGACAGACAGACAGACAGACAGACAAAAATTTTTTAAATCACATATTTGGGTTTGGTATCGATCCAGCAACACCCCCCGCTATTTATTTTTTCAATATTTTCAATGTACAGAATTGACCCTTCTACAGATTTATTATATGTATAGATAACGGTGCGTAATTTAAAAAGCATACCCGTTTTAGGCGGGCTACCCGTTTTAGGCTTACCTCCCCTACCCTCTTCCTTTGACCCTCCGACTCACAGTAGATAATTTCTCTAAAACAAAAATGGAATACAGCAAAATTATAAAATAATATTACTATTTTGAAACAAAATTATTTTGAAAATAGAAATGTCACAAAGTAATTATATTATAATTATACTTAATGTTTCATCATTCCAAAAGTAAATAAATAAAGTTATGGAAATATTTTTTTTTTCTTCTATTTAGACCTTATAGTAAATACGATTAAAAAAATAATTACCAGGTTCACAAGTTATACCTACTTTAACTAGCTAAATGTTAAATAAAATAATTAAATCATAATACTCACAGTCAGTCCGGTTTCATCAAATATTTGTGATATAATATTAAGTCCACTTTTACGCTGCGCGATAATATCCGCTTTCATCTCAAAGCTTACATTTCAAAATGAACTATTACACAGCTAATAGATTAAACACACGTCACTAACCCACAATGTCAAAAACCAACCAAGAACGAACAACATTCTATTAGTCGCGGTGAATGAGCCGTAAGTTACCTGCATCTGTCTTCCATACCTAATTTATTTATTTAGATTTCTGTGGGTATACTCATAAAGTTTTACGAATTATGTGAACAAGACGAACATGACACGGAACTATATTCAAAAGCGTGATTATTCGAGTAATATGCGGGTGTGTGTGTCAAATTACTCATTAAAAGAAGGTCGTAAGTCAAACTAAACGTTAAGCAATTAGTTTGTAAAATGCCCATGGACTTTTGGCGTTGATAGTACCTTATTTATGCAAATAAATGATTTTGATTTTATTTCCCTTTGCCCTTCGTGTGCGAGTCCGACTCGCACTTGGCCGTTTTTATTGCATGTTCATACATTACTAGTATACTCAGCTACTATTTATTAAACATGGCTAACAATAAACACTCAATTTTTACTTTTATTATTGTTACTTTTTAGGGTTCCGTATAAAAATGGAACCCTATTACTAAGACTTCGCTGTCTGTCCGTCTGTCCGTCTGACCGTGTCCGTCTGTCTGTCTGTCACCAGGCTGTATCTCAACAACCGCGATAGCTAGACAGTTGAAATTTTCACAAATTATGTATTTCTGTTGCCGCTATAACAACAAATACTAAAAACAAAATAAATTAAATATTTAAGGGGGGCTCCCATACAACAAACGCGATTTTTTTGCCCTTTTTTGCTCGATATCAAAAATGGCAACAGATAGGCACTCGAAATATTCACAAAATATTCAGTTGTATTTTAACTTTAATAATAAATAATAAAATTAAAATAAAATAAATATTTAAGGGGGGCTCCCATACAACAAACATGTTTTTTTCGGCGTTTTTGCCTTGTGGTACGGAACCCTTCGTGTGCGAGTCCGACTCGCACTTGGCCAGTTTTTTACTTCTTGCAGAACAATATCATAATTGCACATAATGATAAATATTACTTTCAGGGACAGTCGGGTAAACAAATAGGTTGTGTCATTTTAAACTATGAAAGTAGTTAACTGACTTACGCTTCACCTGAAATTACCATCAATAATCACTGCGGTTTGCCTGTTAAAACATGTGGATATGTACCTATAGATATGTAGATCCTTATAGTTTGAATATGATAAAAAATAAAAAGGTAACTACAAGAATATTTGACACTAACCCAGCGTGGAGTCCATATAGAACTATTTGATTGCTTGGCTCTTAGAAATTGAAATAGGTACCCATTTAGTCTCATTCGGTATCGGTTTTCAAAGTAAGCATTCTCCAAATTGCCTGTCACAGACATGTAACGGGACCATATAATGGCATATCGGAAAAGATTCGAGTACCCTACCTACCAATAGTTACCTTTGGAGACGTAATGTTAGTCTTACGTGTTATCATTTCCTTCTGTTTATTTTGTTAGATATACAGGGTAAAATTGAAAACATACGACAACTCGAAATGGGAGATTGTACTCATCATTATGAACAACTTTTACTATGAGACCAAAACTGAAATTGCGAAAACAAAATCCAGCTGTTCCCTACACTTATGTTCGCATAACTGGTCAAAATGTAGGGAACAGCTGTTTTTTTTTTCGCGATTGCATCGCTTTGGTCCCTTAGTAAAAGTTGTTCATAATGACGAGTACAATCTCCAATTTCGGTTTGTCGCATGTTTTCAATTTCAACCTGTATACTATAATGTAAATATTGTTTTTGGTAGGTTGCAGCATTAATTTTGTAAAATCAAGAATTCGATAATCAAGTGTAGTCATTGTAACAACTTCAATTTTGACAATTAAAAAAAAAAACAAATGAATCAATGACAGATGACGATACTTAGGTACCTCATTTTCACCAAGAATGATTGTGAGTCATTATGAGTCAAAACACTAAAATGGTTGGACCCTAAAATGGAGTAATTTCATAATTATTATTACTAAGTGGAGTAGAGTGTGTGATGGTGGAGTAGAGTCGAGTGGTGAGTGTCGACATTATTAAGTGGAACTATTACTTATCGATATTATTTATCGATATCTCTTAAGAATTTTTGTTTACTCTTGTGCCCCATCACTGGGCAAAGGCATTTACATTAATGTAATTTTAAACCTGTATGTTATTTCTAAAATAGTACAATATTTTCAAAAATAATGTAAGACCTAACAACTGAACTAAATAAAACTCTTTTCTATACAAAATATAGTATGAAACAATGGACTGCAGAACGATTTAATATACCTTTCACCCACTAACCTACTTTAGATAAACTTATAACATCCGATCACATTTAACAGATGCTCACTAATTATCGGTTCCTACTATCTAACCGACCAGCATTGGTTAAACTTTGGTTCGAATTTCATTACTAATGATTACAGACATAGTGTTACAAACGACTCTGTAACTGTTAGTCTTAAATTAGCTGGCCTACTGATGTTTTGACTAGATAACTTTCCTTATCGGGGGGAAGGAATTAGCCTATTAAATTATTTAAGTAAAAAAACTGGCCAAGTGCGAATCGGACTCGCACACGAAGGGTTCCGTACCACAAGGCAAAATCGCCGAAAAAAACACGTTTGTTACATATACAAAATAAATATTTAAGGGGGCTCCTTTAAATATTTATTTTATTCTTTACAGCGGCAACAGAAATACATCATCTGTGAAAATTTCAACTGTCTAGCTATCACGGTTCATGAGATACAGCCTGGTGACAGACGGACAGATGGACAGTGGAGCCTTAGTAATAGGGTCCCGTTTTTACCCGGTTTCACTTAACTTTCGTTCTGCTTTTTATCTTTCTGCTCAGCTCTTAAGGCTCTTAGCGTGTTGTTTAATAGCCTTGTTCTTCCCTTCCTCAAGAATTGGGCTATCAATGGCAAAAATATTTTTTCAAAGACTAGAGAGTTCTAGAGATTAGCGCGTTGACACAAACAAACTCTTTAGCTTTAATATTAGTATATATAGAAGTTAGATGAGAGGGCTGATTAAGGCACTTTGTTAAATAATAGTTCTTATAAGCTATAATAAGGGGAAGGCCTATGTCCAGCAGTTTGGGGGAGGCCTATGTCCAGCACTGGACGCCTTTTGGCTGAAATGATGATGATGAATGATTAGCTATAATAACCATAGAAAGATGGAACAAATGCAGCCGTAAATGGTAATAAGGATTATAGTTGTTAGCATCATCGGGATGCTAACAACTATAATCTGTAAATAGGTAACCAATTTCCAAGTAAACTTTAACCATAAGTACCTACGTCAAACGATTCGTTACAAACTAAAGGTCAAAGTAGATGAATGAACGAACTAGGAAATGTATGTGTAATGGTTCAGGAACGTTAAATAGTTTGATGTTTCCTTTGAGAAATACTTGGCTTTCGATATATCTTGTACCTTTTCTAGAAATGAATAAGTGCTTGTCAAAGAGTGCATTAAAATAGCATTTAGGAGTGACGATACTTAAGGCTACTTACTTTTTAGTGTATGAGGTTTACGAACAGCCTCACTGACTGGAAAATCTTTTGAACATTTCACATTTCTCGATACCTCTTGCCAACACAAAATGTTCGAAGGATAATATGGGGTTCATGATTTAAAGTCCTAATGAAAGCTGTTAATAGTTCTACAAGATGTTAGTTACATTTTATGTTTTGTCATCATTGAGTAAACTCGTGGAACAAACCCAACAGAATAATAAAAATCTAAAAAGATTGTGTTAACTTTACTACAGATTCTTTTTTTGTACATACGACTATTCGATTAATTAGTGTTTGTTCCGATTTGTATAAACTTAAATACCACAGGCTTCAGTTTGTATTCAATTGACTCATAGTAAAATATAAAATATTAGCCCGGCTTTCCGCACGTCATATTTTATCAATAAAAATGTTTAAAGCCCCTTCAAAGAGTTGATGCTCAATATCACATCGATAGCCCTTATCATAAGCAGTGTACTTTCCTGCAATCACCCACAAACCCCTTTTCGATAATATCGAGGGGTGCCATAAAAACATTCTAAAGGGAGGGACATCGGCACTTATAGGTTTATATGTGTTTCTTAACAATGGGGGCTGTGGAAAAGAACATACATAGTATTTATTTCCAATTCGAAAAATTTCATAATAATATTTACGTTCGACATTGTTTTACAAAAGTATTTAGGAAAAGTATTACTGTTCATGTTCATTGACATTAAAGGAAAAAAGTCATTGGATGGGAGCTGCTTATACTTAAATTAATAATTGTTTTTCTTTTAAATATTTAATAACTGAAGCAGTGATATCATAATGGGCTGAAATAATCGACCGATAGATGGATAGCAAAGCATCCATACACATGACATTGCATGATACATGCTTTCCCCGAAGGTTTAGGCAGAATGTACCCACAATACAATTTTTTTTTTTTTTGCGGATCGTGAATCATCAAATGACTCCTCGTGCTCTGGGCGGAGCGGAAGGGAGTGTCAGACTCTTACTGACTAAAACCCACCCGTGTTCCTTCCTTAGCCCTTTATGTTCCGGGCCAGCGGTAACCCTTTCGGACAATCCCGCTGGCCCGGACCCACAATACAATCGCATATCGCTTTAGATAGGTAATATCAATATCTAGACGACTATTTAATCGGCTTTGTTTCCATGAGTTGAGCTGAGTTGAGCTGCACGATTACCTACTGACAAATTCATGCTCTGACTGGACATGTCCGCCCAATCTGTGTGGTTCTTTCCTCAAAAGACCATTTCAGACATCCATCTACATAAATGGGTGTCAGAAATGGTCTTGAGATTATGTCTAGACTTTAAAAGAGACTGTGGCCTCTGAGTTTATTTCTGCATTTCTTCTCAGAGTAGTGACATAGGAAACGCCAAACTCATCCAAGTTTTGAAATATGATTGACTTATAAAAGTGTTTGTGCAAACCTAGTTACAAAAATAAAATCATTTATCACTGACCAAATAATTATGTGTATGGCCTCATCATTTCAGCCGATAGACGTCCACTGCTGGACATAGGCCTCCTAGGTGTATGGCCTACATGAAGCTATTTCGGGTCTGGATGTTCGTGGTTTTTACAAATGGAATGTGTGTCAGTCTGGCAAGTAACAATACAGGAGGAAGAAACGTTTACAAAAAAATATGAATGCCAAACTGACAGAAAAATATCTGGAACTACCTACACAAACATAAAATTGTAGTGACGAAAACTTCAGTATTTCACAGCTAAATAAATAATTGTACTATATATGTACGAGTACTTGTAAGTGTGTCACAATTTAATATCATAAACATCAGCCCGTAAACGACCACTCCAGATCATAAACCTTTCACTAAATCACTTCAATAAATAGTAATACTATTTACCATACACTTTACATAAACCTAACGTGCCGGAGCCCAACATTTATAACAAGTATCTCACAATTTCTCATGTCTTCTTTCGTGAACAGCGTAAAACATTGCGACGGAAAAATCCCACACTTGTTTCGCAATTTCTGTCTTCAAAACCCACCCTTTACATCTTCAAACTCACGTCAATTTACGACTATACATACATTTCCATATAATTTAAATATAATTATGAATGCTGAATCAATTACGCCGAGAGTACAGTATAGTATAAGTAATACAAATCTATACGATCGTCAATGTTAACAGCCTCTCACTGCTCAAATACTCAATTACCGCCAACAAAAAAAAACTTAACGAATTCATATTATACTCAAACGTGCCGTTCTCATAATCTGTTGTTTTCCGGTTTCCAAGCTTGATTAAAACAAAGGATCACTGCTAAATCCCTTTGTGTAATACTTTTGTTTGATAATCTCGAAGATCGGTTGTCGACGAAAATTAATATAAGGTTCTCTTTATTAGTTCTCGTAACAACCTCACTTGCAGGGTAAATGAACCGACGAGGGAAATATTTTAATCCGAATGAAGCCTCATCAAAAAGTTTTTGATGGCAAAGTCTAAGGCTTCTAAGTTGGACATTTTTTTCTAGTAGGATTTAATCAGGATTTACTTTGGATCGGACTAATCCGGTCCAAACTAAATCCTCATTAATCCCAAGATTATCACTTGATAGAGCCTGAAAACGTGCTTTAATTAATACTACCGGGTGTGTTGTTTATAGAGTATCTTCTTTCATTGTTGATGACTAGAGTCTACGTATAGTAGGTATAAAAATAATGAAAATTAATCTAATTTCGTGTTTCACTGCCACGTTGATTTTCTGCACAAAAAAATCTCACAAAACTTGAACCCGTATATTTATCAGTAAGCCCTTCTATTTGTTTTGAACGTAAATCCATCCCGCACCTGAAAGTCATCTAATGAATGAATAATCACTTAGTTCTTTGAGGCCTTTACAGAAAGACGCGTCATTTTATCCACATTTTTTTCCGCATTCTTTACAAACTCAGTACCTACCTTGTAGATTTTATTTAAAAAAGCTCGTGCATTTTTTCATCAAACAAAAACGTTTTTTAATCTAGAATATTCTAAAATAAAAAGAAACGTATCTCCGCTTTTCTTTGCCCGCCATATTATCCAGAATGACAATAATGAGAAAGTAATCCGGTATCGAGTCGATCGCACGATAAAATGATAAAATTCAGCGCTGAATACGCTGAAACAGCTGCCTTTGATTATATTATGTTTATTTCTTGATTAAGTTTTTTGAATATCCGATGTATCATTTTGCTGAAAAGCGAAAAGGATGATTTTATAATGGGACGGAGTACACATCCTTTCCATTATAAAATAATCCTTTTTGCTTTTCGGTTTTCTGATGGGGAGGGATGTTTTAATATTTTTTTGAAAGACTAACATAATAATATAAATCGTTATCATTATAACCTCATACTGCCGTTTGTGACGGGCCGGTGTGCCGTAAACAAAACACTTTTGATCTTGTCTACTCACTGCCAACGCGCCGCCGCGGCGGGCGTTGGCGCGTTTTGTCGGGGTTTTGTTTTGTCTATCATAAATAACGTACTGAATCGCCGAGTTGCCGTCACGATCGGTTCGAATAATCTCGTTTCTCGATGAGGTCCCGTTGACGGTGGCGGTGCAAAAACGGCCTTCAGGTTAAGAGAAATTACAATGTATATCCTTTATTACATTTTCAAACATATTATAAGGCCGTGTTCTGTAACGATTATCGGTACAGTGATTGCAGAGTCCACGTCCCACATATCCACAACCTCGTGTGCTAAGGTCAAGATATTTGATTTTTTATCTTTCTCCGCTATCACAAGATCCTCGTCATGAGGGACAGCAATATCAACAAACGATTTACATTATTATTGGTATGTATAAACATAATAATGTCCACATCTCTATGTCAATTAAATGGATAATAACATAAATATGTCAATTAAATGGATTAGATTCGAATTTGGGTTTTGCATGGTGTAAAATATTGTTATTTATTGCAACGTATCGTTTGTGGCCGATAATATACATAAAAAACTTGAATGAATGAATTTATCCCAAGAACAAACTTAACATTGTAGTTGAAAAAGAAGTGACCGCCGCCGGCGTTGTGATGCGACGGGTGGGGGAACAAGAAATTCCACGCGGACGGAGTTGCGGGCAGAAGCTGAATAGAAATATTGGCTTATTATTTGTAAGAAGGTAAGCAGTGTGCACTGCTGGGACACAGACACAAGCAGTATGATGATAAGTAAAAAGTAAGACATTCATTCTATGGATTTTCTTTACAAAAAAAAAAGAATTAGGTAATAATATCACTTTTATACAACTAAGTACAATCTATTTAAAATACAAAATAGTTGGGCACATTTAAACCGCACATTTAAAAAAAGTAAAGTATAAATAAATAATACAGAAACGATCACATTCAAATAACCAATGTATACATAACTACTAGGTATACAATGAACATAAATGCAGAAAAGAGGTTTGTCTGCACAAAAGCCCCACCTAGAACGATCTGACAGGAAATGATCTAAGTGATCAATATGAACAAGGCCTATTTGCACCACTAATCACTAAATAATACACAAAGACATGTTTGGCGTTTAGCGCCAGATATAATCTTTGTATATATAATTCTTCTGTAGGTACTGTGTGTCACTGAATTCCTGCTAAACGGCTGGACCGATTTTAATGTTGTTTTTATGTGAATCGGTCTCTGGATGGTTTAGATTCGCAATTTAAAATATCAGCCATTTATCAGCAATTTTAAATAGTCAGCTAGTTTTAAATATAATTCTGTCTCCATCATCTTCAAACGATTGACAGAAATAGAACAATGATTTAAATTCGTTACGCGCTAAACGATTTTATTATTTTTGTGGAGTCGACCACTGTGACTGTAACAAAATTAGCACTTTAAAGCTTAATATTTCACAAACGGATCCCTGAATCGAAAAATTGTTTCACAAACCTGCAATATTTTTAAACATCACCACACCACGTGTACAGTACCTCCTGTACACGTGGTGTGTAAAAAATTTTTTTTTCATGTTTTTATTTTACTACTTTGTCGGCGTGATTAATATGTATATCCATGTCAAATTATAGCTTTCTAGTACTAAGAGTCTCTCAGCTAATCTGTGGACGAACATACAGTCATGGCGAAACTATAAGGGTTCCTTGTTGACTACGGACTCCCTAAAAATGAGAAAAATGGGGAGCTGCATGGTCTGCTAGTCTACTAACGGTGACCATATAATACCAGAAACCTACGTCATCAAGTCTGACGTCACAAAAATATCCGATTCGAAAACAACAGCAAAAAAAAAAATAAAAGAACAAAAAAACAAGAGCTGTCAGTTATTAAAGTTTGCGGATATTTATCTTATTACTGATACTTTGGGGAGTTTGGGTCTCTTTTAGTTCGCATATATCTACGTTCTGGTTGGTTATTTTTTTGTTGTTTACATGAGGCACAATGTTTGTGTACTTTAATTTTTCCTTGTATAACGTTGTGTTTTCAGGAAACCCTTCAGGCTAGGTATTTTATTTTATTTTTCCCGTGTGTTTTTAATTCTTATGAACACAATATAGTAACAACATCTGCCTACTACGACTTTTTTTGTCTTGCCAAATGAAGGGATAACGTTACACGAGACAAATGAGGCTGAATGATGATAATGAAGATCGAAATTCCATTAATTGACGTTTCCATTTTTGAATTATCTTCTTACGCTGGTTTTAATTTGGAGCCGAGAAACATTTCCTTTACATTTTTGGTCGATGATTATGAGTGTTAACCTAACAACGTTACAATCCCATAGAATAATGCTAAGATTAAGTTGTCAGAGTAAAACTAAACTCGAGCTGAACTCTGTGCAGCCAGGACTTGCGAGTGCTACATGTCAGATTTAATAGTTAAGCTCAAGTAAATCAAGTTACGGAACAGAGAGAACATGTTGAAACAAGTCCCAAGTGAACCAAATGCTTTTAGTATAAACTTGTTAACTAATTCTTTCGAGTTATCGGGTTAGGGGCAGAAAACTTAACGGTTTGTTTATATTTTTAACGGTGTCCTGTCAAAAAATAATTTATTTGTCATTTCATAATTATACAATATCAAGTTTGCCAAGTAAATTACTACACTTACACTACACACGTATAAATTCATATGGCAGTCGGGTGACCTACACTACACACTACACACGTATAAATTCATATGGCAGTCGGGTGACCTCTTAGAATAGAAGGTGTTCCACAGAACGGTCCCCCGACTTCCATATGAATTTATCTGTTTTAGTCTCGTTACATAAATTCTTTAAGTCGGGAGTTTTAAAATTATTTTATCCTTTTCCAATTACATTTAATTTTATTATTATCTTGTGTCGAGGGTTTTTTAAATTTTTTATTTAATTTTTTATTTCATGCTTTTTGTAGGGACTCCTTAATTTTTGTATTTCATTTCTTTTATTTTATACGTTTGTTAAGTTGATGATTCCATTCGTAAAAATGGTCAAACTCAGTGGTCGTAGGTACCAGTCACCCCTCCACTTTCCTCATCAATCTAGGGCATTGATCTGACAAAAAATAATTTTCAAGTTTTTAGATTTTGTTTCGTTAATTAATATTCCTCATTCCCTTTGAATATAGTGTACATTATTCTACTTGTTAAGCCCTTGCATTCGATACCTATATTGAAAGAGTTGTGAAAAAAAAATGTAATTCGCCATTTTGTGGTGGCGGCCATCTTGGATTTGAAATTCATAATAGTGTAGTATTCAACTATTCAAGCCCTTTCATTTGATACCCATTTTGAGGGAGTAGTGAAAAAATACGTAATCAGCCATTTTGTGGCGGCGGCCATCTTGGACTGATTTTCATCAAACATATCTAAGAATACTCCCGACTAATTCACCTTTCAAACAAAAAATACAAAATCAAAATTGGTTCATCCGTTCGGGAGCTACGATGCCACAGACAGACACACAGACACGTCAAACTTATAACACCCCGTCGTTTTTGCGTCGGGGGTTAATAATGATTGACAAAATGCATTGCTTGATAATTACTTACTTAATTTATTTGAGAAGTTTTTCCAAGTGTCGCGTCGGACCCGGCGACTACGTCTTATTATTATTGCTTGTAAACCAACTTGTGTGTCGCCTTAGGAGCGGTGTAAAACTCCACCACCCACCCACTGACCCTTACCATTTAGAAAACGTATTATAAAATGATATTTTGTATCTGATTTTTCCAAAATAATCTAAATATTAAATGAAAAATGTATAAATTATTAAATATCATCCGAAACATATGTAAATAGAAGCATTTGCCAAATAAATGTTTGTAAATCGAGTGTATATAAAATAAAACATTTATGGAATAAGTTGTTTGTGATATAAATAGAATACGAAACGTTGGTTGTAAACTAAAAAAATATCAATGGCATTTCGGTGAAACATTAGTGACCCATTTTAGCTCATAATTTTTATCTTGGGTAATAGTTATATATACTTATGCTGGTTCAATAGGCCAGTATTTTATATGAGAGGAGAATAAGAACCCAACTGTGCTTCTGCTGCGGCCATTTTCCAGCAGGAATAAATCCATATTTTCTTACAATACTTTCGCGTTTTAAGATATTCAATCAAGAGAAAAATAATTTAGAGGAAGTATCGAGTACCATTAGTTACGATTATTTATTATTGTACATAATACTACCCTTAATTATAGCCCAAAAGGTTGTTCTCAAGAGTAAGTGCTTACGTATAATATGAGATTAACGTCTGTACAAACACCCGCGGCATGGGAAATGAAATTAATTAAGATTAACGACGCCGCCGTGGCATTTTGTTTAAATATCTAATTTCCGTTTAACTAAATTGCTATCAATAAAATTTTGATAACAAGAAAATGTCGCAAAGGAGATGTTTCAAAACGGGCCCAGTATATGTACAGTACCTCGAAAAATCGAGGAAAATCCCTGGAATTCAGGAAAAATACAGATTAATTGCCTAATTGCATATTTTTCTTGTAATCATTCGATATTTATGAATTATTTTTATCGACTTTCAATATGGCGTCTCGCCAATTTAGTTGCTTTGTGGTTAAAAAACAATGACGTGAAACCATAGATCGACCATTGATCATAGATCGTGAACTGTCTACTGTCACTTACTGAAGTGACATATAGATGCATATTACATTGTACAGAAAGACATTGTACAGAAGGACAGAAATAAACATGTCAAACGTCAATATTCAATCAAAATGACAGCTTACCGCCATGACGGGTTTTTGTTGTGTGTTGCAATTTCAAGTGCACATTCTTGTGCTTTACTACCAAACAAAGCCAATTTATAGAAATTGGATGATTGAAAACTGTTTTAATTGTGTTTGCCCATTTTTACCCGACTTCGCGACGCAAAGGAGTGGTAATGTGTTCATCAGCCTATGTATGTATGTATGTTTATATGTTCCTTTGAAGCACTATACAGACCAAACGCCTGGGCCGATTTTTATGATTCACACGTTAATCGATTCCTCTTAGTCCGGCGAGTGTCACTAAAGACATGACGTTAGTGAAAATTCAATATGGCGACTACTGGACGCCATATTATTAAAAAAAAAATTTTCAAAACCTATTGAGTGGGGTATCAAAATAAAGGGTTTTAAAAGGTGATTACAAAAATCCATACAACATATATACTTAAAAGCAATTCGAAGTGACAAATCGCAAAAAAACACCTACCAAGAACTTAAATCGTCTGCGAAATCTTTCAAATTTGTAAACTAAAAAGCTGAAAATAAAAAAAGTTATATAAAAAAATCAAAAAACCCGACTGCGGTACAAAACTTAGGTAAGTTAAAAGAAACTGAAAAGCTAAAAACAAGCCCATTTTAAATTAAATAAAAGTTGGAAGCAGGCGGGACCCATTTGAATTTGAAAATACAATAAAAATGATGTGGGTCCCGCCTGCTTCCAACTTTTATTTAATTTAAAATGGGCTTGTTTTTAGCTTTTCAGTTTCTTTTAACTTACCTAATTTGGTATGGTGTACAAAGACCTGGCCGGGGCTCCATACATTTTGAAACATCTCCTTTATAACAATAACCCCACCACCGTATCTCTACGTTGACGTCGTGGTGGGGCGCGCTCAGAACTCTAGGCCTGTGCCGGAAGGGGTCACTTTGCCGGAACAAGTCTAGGGTGAGGAGCCAGACCAAGAGAGATACATAAACCCGCAGGGCAGCATGTGGCGAGCTGCTGGGCAGTAGCGACCCTACGGACCCTATCTCCAGGGAGAAGTCTTGTTCCTCACCTCTGGCTTGCCTTTATTGGCCGGCTAGAGTGAATAATGACGAAGAACAGAGCTCCCACCTCATTCTTGCCTTTATTGGCCGGCTAGAGTGGAGATTCGCAAGAGCAAACGTGCTCGGAGGAAGGAAGTTTTCCAGTAAGATGCTGATAGGGATCTTGACCGTACTTCCGGGATGGTCCTGATAGCCGTGGAATACCTCTCCACTCCTCATAAGTACCTCAGGACATGTTGCCCCCTTGTCGCTACGACACTATGTACTGGCGACCGTTTTCGGAGGTCCATTATTGAGTGTGCAAGTCACCCCCCTATCCGGTGTGTAATTTCTATAGAACATCGGTCAGGCATGGGATATAGTTTTTCAATTGTCCTAGATAACCAGTTCACTTTAGCCACCAAAACCCATAATCCAATATTTTTGTTTCCATGTTTTGCAATAGTCCTACACCAATCGGGGGTTGTCTTTGGGTGCAGTAGTGCGAACAGGGGTCATCAGTTGGTGCCGCATTTCATTAAAATTACCTAAGGGGCCTCTGGGTGTTGGCTTCGGCCCCTCTTACGCCTTTCAAAGGACCAGGACCCGATGGTCCCTAGATATGTAAAATAATAACAATTATTATTATTTTATTATCAGGCAACTAAGGCCCATAGGTAAAATACACAAACCACAAGCCAGCCAGCCAGTATACCAGTGCTGTCTCCAAATAACACCATACCATTAATAATTTTATTTTATTCCAGGTAAATGCCATCGCGCAAACTGAAACGTGTCTCAAGTAAAGGAGCATGCCGTGCACCGGTCGGTAATCGAACGTGTGTAATAATTATCTTGTGAACAGATAGCGAGCGTTCCTATATATGAGCTACTGGGGAGACGTGCATTGAGGCCGAACATACATCATTGTTATGGAGGCTGCGATGTAATAATGGTAAAGGTGTGACAATTGTTAAGGTAAGGTCGTTATTGAAGGGTTTGAGATAGTTCAAACTTTAATAGTATGCTTTGCGAGCCTTTACACAAATCAAACATAACAAATAGCTTGGCTACGCCAAATTTTCATGTTAAGTGGAGTATAGAAAACTCAATAATTTTTTAACACTATTAAAATAAATCAGTTTTATTAATAATATTGACCTAAATATCAAGGTCCTTACCCAATAACTTAAAAGTTTCTAGTGCCTCCTAATTATAGCTTCTAAAAAGAACTAAAAACAAACAAACCTTAAATCAAACAAACTCTTAACGAAAATCAACGGAAAAAAAATGAACGAAAGAGCCTCAATGGCAGGATGAATAAAAGATGGCCCCCGTTAATCCATTATTGTTCACCTGGTGACTCCGGACAATGAACTTTGAGCCATTATTTAGACAGACAAACAAACGACACTCGTCAACATAATCTGGAAATCAAACGACTCCGCGCCATTTTAATCAAAGGACGTTACAAGTATTAGTATTTTGTATTGTCAGTTGATTTGTGTAAGGTGTGTGTGAGGGGCCCGTGGCTAAATAATGACAGCCGCACAGGTCGATCGATCAAGTTAAGGTACGCTTGCTGCGGTTGGTCTGTGGATGGGTGACCATCTTTACATACCGAGACCCCTCCATGCCTCGGAAAACACGTTAAGCCGTTGGTCCCGGCTGTCATTCGTGGATCTTTGACAGTCGTTACGGGTAGTCAGAAGCTCGAAAGTCTGACAACCGGTCTTACCAAGGTGTATCGTATTACCCAGTAACTGGGTTGTGGAGGTCAGATAGGCAGTCGCTCCATGTAAAATACTGGTATTCAGCTGCATCCGGTTAGACTGGAAGCTGACCCCAACATAGTTGAGAAAGGCTAGGCAGATTATGAGTTTATTTGTGTAAGATACTTTAATCGTCAGCCGCCATATTCTGAATTGTTCGAATATGGTGAATATTCGAATCTTTTCAGGCGTGGAAATGTTGAAGTAGAATGGATGTGTGTTAGGTGTCTTATGTGACTTTGCGGTATTTATTTATTTATTTACTATGGATGACTTACAGCTAAAATCAACAGGATTAAAAATAGCGTGTGAGACTGACAGCCAATTACAAATCATTACTTCTAAAAACAGATTGGAAACAAAGAAAGAGTGTGAACAATATAACACAGCCACCAAAAAAAGATAGTGAAAAAAAAAATTGCATAACAATCAAGCTTAAACTAAATTCACATTTCATATTCGCTACAAGAATGAGAAAACCTGAACATACAAAATATTAATTAAAAAAGCTAAGGCGGGTATGTTTGATGTATCGAGCCCTGGATGGTGGTATTGCTTATTTCTTTACTTTCTGCCATTTATTCCGAAATATGCAGTGAAGTCTTTTCGGAAAAATCATAAATTTGTGAAGTATGAGTGAGACAAGACTTCCAAGGCATGTCGACTCTTGCTAAGCGTAAACTACACAATAGCTTTATGGGTAAATTCAGAAGCTCCCGAATTTTTAGTAACATAAACTTTGAACTTACCATTTTGTAGTCGTTGTTAATCTTGAAATGGCTTACATAAATACCTATTTGAGAGAAAAACACCTCTTAATCACTCTACAAAACAGCCACTGTTATAATAATACTTCAAAGTAATTGTTTCGTAATAAAACTTCCCGGTGACTTTAATGTAAAATGTTACGAAATTTACATGAAGCTGACTGCTCTACTCCTCAACTTATACAAAATTATTCGGTACCTAATTTAGTTTAATAAGCTTGAAATACTTTTAATTAATTTGCCAAAGGCCTTAACATAGGAACTTTGTTCAGAATATTCGTAAGATTTCAAAGTTTTCGAAATACGGTGTACATCGGCGAAATGTACGAACTCGCTACGACGATAACCGAAGTCGGCCGAAGTGTACCGAATCGGAATATCGGAAAACGATGAACGTCGCGGCCCGACGCCTGAGACAAGCGATTAAGTTTTAAAAGATGGCCACGAAATGCGGCCCCGCATTTTTCTGGACCATTTGCTTGAAAAAATAAGAGGGGAATCCAAGGTGTGAACATTTTGCTAGAAAGTTACACTTTTTATTTATTTTCGAGAAAATTACTTAAAGTGTAGGGAGTCAACTGAATGGATGAACTGGGTACCAAAATAAATTACCGATTTTTGACAGCCGCTCCGATATTTCCGCTTTCCCCGAAAAAGTTTTGTCTTAAAATCGGAGAGCCCTTATATTAAATGTTATTCGTTCATGGATCATTGGTCACAAAGCGAAACGAGAAAACAGGGAATAAGAGGGCAAAACGAGAAAGTCTGAAATAAATTATGGTATTTTTAATTTTTTGATCGGCGGGACCTTGATGGATTTTACTTACCTTAAGATTGCTCAAAGTCTTGTTTTGGGTTCAGTTATCAAAAGCTTGATCTTAGACAGAAATCTTAACCTCCGTTGCGGAAAATTCCGTCTCTGCTCAGCAACGGGATTTCATTTACTCTATCAATTGTTCACACTAAAATGGATATCCTGGCACAATCTCCAGTAATAGGCCACTTTGCGATGAGTGATCTGGGGTGCATAGAGTAATTGGGTCAATGTAGTCCGTATCTGTTTTATGATCTGCTCTTGTCTTGTCTCCCTCATTAAGCCATGCGGTATTAAGATTTTGATGAGGCACTTCAGAGAAATTGGAAGCTACGTCTAGTACAAATATGTATATGTTTATCGAACCTGGCACCAATGCAAAATTTTATTTCAAAGCTTTTATGATAATTTGTATCGAATAAAATTGATGGGTCCTAAAACATCTCTAGCGGTTACCGATTTTGTTTATACGGGAAACGAATGATCGTTCTTTACAATCGTTTGTCGAACGAGACCAAAAATGAGCTATCAAATTCGATAGATCATCAAGATGCAATAACAGAGCATACCGCCTCGTAAAACTAGGACATTCCGACGAACGAGCACTTTGTTAGGGGCAACATATCCAAACTATCGTATCTAGCGCCCTGTAGCCCACAGTATGTGCGAACGTCGAATGGCTGGTAATTTGACGACAGAGAAAGGGTGGGCCGCGGCCATTTGATAAAAGGCACGTTTTATGAGAGAGAGGAACGCGTTAGATAGACCACCAGCGCGTGTTCACTTGATTTACTGGGATGGGGAGGATACTTTTTAAAATTGATACTGAAACAACTTTGGGGTTCGATAAATAAGTTTTTTATCAAGGCAATCTACTAAATCTAGCATTTTTCCCTGTAATCCATAGGTACTAATATTATAAACGCGAAGGTGTGTCTAGTCTGTTACCTCTTCACGCTTAAATCGCTGAACTGATTTAGATGAAATTTGGTATTGAGATAGTTTGAGTCCCGGGAAAGGACAAAGGGTAGTTTTATCCTGATTCTCACGGGATCGACACTTATGCGGGTGAAACCGCGGGCCCTGTTAGTTTATTATAATTATTTAAATATTCAGTATTTATGCTTCTTACCTATCCTGAACATTTATTTTTAAAGCTGATCTTTTGTAGGAATCCTACTTAAGAATTGGAAGAAGAAGAATTGGACGTAGTTTAGCAGAAAGGACTCAACAAAAAAATGACAAACAAAGAAATGCGTTGGTCTGTGTAATACAACTTGAGTCATGAAAATATTAGTATGTAAGCCTATGGGCTCCCGGCGTCGGGAGCCGCGCGACGACTCCCGGCCACCGTAGGCGCGGGCCTGCGGGCGGAGAGTAATGGGTAGCTCACCGTCCGATCAGGACCAGGCCCGTGCCGGACGGCGCGTAAGTGTTCCACGCGCGCCTCAAAGAGATGTCAGCATCGAGGAGGGGCCCCTTAGGGCCGAAGCCTGCCGGGCCAGCGGGATTGTCCGAGAGGGTTACCGCTGGCCCGGAACATGAAGGGCTAAGGAAGGAACACGGGTGGGTTTTAGTCAGTAAGAGTCTGACACTCCCTTCCGCTTCACCCAGAGCGGGAGGAGTCATTTGATGATTTCCAATCCAAAATGAAAAAAAAACCTATGGGCTTACATACTAATATTTTCAAAATTGTCACCTATGGTGACAATATTTCAAAATATTCCAAATACAACATCATTGCAGCAATAGACACCTAAACTTTAAACCTCGATTACTCAAAAATTACTTTATATGGGTTGAGTTCCTTTCTGCTAAACTACGTCCAATTGGCCATTTATGGCTTTCTTGCAATAAAAATAAACACACAAATTAAAAAGAAAACGTAACAATGCGAACACTTTTACTATGAGTTTCCCAAATCCTTTGCTGTAAACAGACTTCCGAAAACCCAAACCATATCCATTACATTTCATCCTTACAATTTAATTTCTCTCTCAGGCCGGGACCAAAGGTCTTTGTCAAATAATAGTTGTGTTTATTTGGCGGCAACTTCATACGCTGGTGACGCGTGACGAATGTTGGCTTTAAGCGGAAAAATGGCTGCCGTCGCGACCCTTACATATTTTATGAAAATACTGCTTTATGGAAAGCCGAGGTCAGCTGCGCTTAGCGTAGTTCGCTTATATGTTGCTGTAACGCGCGTTATTTATGAACGACATGACTTGTCTTAGTATCCACATTTGATTCTGTAAACGGAATAAGAAAATAATAAGTTGGTTTGTAGTTTCTGTATACAGGGTCATTGGTAAAACATTAAGAACCTCTTAAGAGGTCATTGTACTCATCATTATGAACAACTTTTACTATGGGACCAAACCTGAAATCGCGAAAACATCAGCTGTTCTGTTCATTTATGTTTATTTATTTATTTATTTATTTATATGGCACTTCAACGACTTACTCACTAAGACATACACAAACAAAAATCACATACAGTTTTAGGAATTGTGAATTCGTCACTTACAGAAGTGCACAGCACTAGCACAGAAATAAATAGTAAGTACAAGGTAACGTTAGTTGAATTACACATAAGTTATAAAATAAAGTAAAAGTAGAATTAAATTAAAAATTAAAATGAGCAATGTTTACAATTAATACGATCGTAACTACAAAACGATTTAAAAAAAACAACAAAAAAACATTTTTACAAAAAAAACAACCGACTTCCAAAAACAAACACTACAAATTGAAAAATAACTTTAATTTCGGAAGTCGGTGTCTTTGGTTCCGCATTTTCGTTTATCGACACCGACTTCCGAAATTAAAGTTATTTTTCAATTTGTAGTGTTTGTTTTTGGAAGTCGGTTGTTTTTTTTGTAAAAATGTTTTTATTTTTCACTTTTTAGTTGGTCTGTTTGTAATTTATCTAAGTTACAATAGCCTAATGCCAACTGTTGATCACCTTTTACAAAATATTGCTTTTCCCGATGCTGGGACATTAATGGTTGAGGAGTTCTCCCGGTAAGAACCAGGAGAACTCCTCAACAATCACTCACCATACGCATTGTGACGAGCATAAATTGCTTAGCAACCATATTAAAGTAATCGAATCGCAACCCGTGAAATATTTGTCATTGAGTAGTTCCGATGGCCATCTGTGGTCTTCATCATCAGCTTCACTTCATCAAATGATGATTTCCGAGAGCAAATGCTCAAGTTACTTTAAAAAATACCCAAATCGCTATAGGTTCGCCTATAAAATTTGAGTGTTTCCCTCGATTTCCATGGGATCCTCTCATCAAATTCCAAGTTGATGATAATGGAACCACCTCGAGAGTATACCCTTTCAAATAAAAAAAATAACTTTCGGAATCGGTCCAGCCGTCTTCGAGTAATCGGTGAACATAGCTACTGTAAACTGTTGAGGAGTTCCCTTAACTGTCCTTCGTCTTCATCATCAGACTAATGACAGTCACAACCCATCTAGGTTTAAAGTTCACATCAATAAAAATTAATCAAGCCCAAACACAAGGTAACTGCTGTAAATCGTTGAGGAGTCCCCTCGACTGTCTTTCGGCTCCATCATCAGATCGACTCCAGGCCTTCATTAAATTGTAGTGCTTTAAAATACTTAATGAAAAAGTTACCAAACGCACTAGTCGCTCCTACGATTTTCGGATGTTCCCCTCGATTTCACAGGGATGCCATCATCAGATCCTGGTTTCCTTATCATGGGACCACCCTTGGCATATATCCTTTCCAACAAAAAAAGAATAATCAAAATCGGTTCATAAACGACGAAGTTATCCGCGAACACACATAAAAAAAAAAAAAAAAAAACATATATACGGTCGAATTGAGAAACCTCCTCCTTTTTTGAAGTCGGTTAAAAACCTCCTCCTTTTTTGAAGTCGGTTAAAAAGAAGGAGGCTGGCAGGGAAGGGAAAGGGAGTACTTAACACTTTGTGGGACACTTAACGCCCCTCGACGTAATAACAATAAAACTTCTATTGTGTCTCGTTCAGTGTCCTTCAATGTGTTAAATACAATTATTAATGGGTGGCTCGTGTCGCACAGACGACTCGAGACTCGGAGCTTGTTACTAGAGAATCAGAGCTGGTAAGAAGTTTCGATCGGAATTGTCGCAAAGGGTTAGAGTAGATGTCGATGCTATTGGTTCGTGTAGCAGTTTTATTGTATTTTCTCATTAGACGGTTCATGGGTGCGGTGCTACCAAGGTTAGTACGACTTGCAGGTAAAGCAAAGGTAACGGTTTCGCGACTAGATCTAATAGGTTTCTGTCGCGGTACAGCTATACTTAATTCCGCCAGAAGATCGGGAACATTTAGTAAACCGTTTAAGATTTTATAGAGAAGGATTTGGTCCGTCACGTCTCTTCGGTGTTCAAGTGAACACATTTTAAAATGACTGAGCCTTTGATCGTAAGAAATATCCCGTGGACAGTTAGGGCTTCTAAAACGAAGGTATCTAGTGAAACTTCTTTGGATACGTTCAATTCTGTCTATGTGAACGCGGTAAGTAGGGTTCCAAACTGGCGATGCATAGTCCAGTAGACTTCTCACCAGAGTATTAAAAAGCACCTTGAGGGTAGAGATCGACTGGAAATCCCGACATATTCTTTTTATAAAGCCAGACATTTTTGCAGCTTTGGCAGTGATATTGTCGATGTGGCTAACGAATGTGAGTTTTGAGTCGAGGAGGACTCCCAGGTCGCGAATCGTGTCCACTTTTTGAAGTATTACCCCATTTATTGAGTAAGACGTAGGAATAGGTTTTCGTTTTTTGGTGAATGTTATGTGGTAGCACTTTTTCACATTGAGAGACATGCGGTTTTCTAAGCACCAGTCGTGAACTGCGTCGAGGTCAGCCTGGAGTAAATGGACGTCGAGCGATGAGTTTATCTCTTTATAGATTTTTAAATCGTCAGCGAAAATAGAGCAATTGCTGTACTTTACTGAGAGAACTATGTCATTGACGAACATTAGAAAAAGTATTGGGCCTAGATGCGATCCTTGGGGGACTCCAGATGAAGAAAAATAAACTGGTGATTCATATCCCTTAACAACCACTCTTTGTTTTCTTTCTGTGAGATATGATTTAAACCAAAGGAGTAACTGACCAAATATGCCGAAACTTTCAAGCTTCTTTAAGAGGATTATATGGTCCACCTTGTCGAACGCACTGCTGAAATCAGTGTAAATGGAGTCGACTTGGGCGCGAGAGTCCATCAATTTACTTACCTCATTGACGTAGTGGACCAAATTAGTATTCGTAGATTTACGAACACAGAAACCATGTTGTTCAGGCACTAACTGAGGATTGATGTGTGATGAAATTACAGGACATAGCAGGGATTCGAAAAGTTTTGCGAATACTGAGAGAAGTGAAATAGGACGGTAGTTCAGGACGTCACTAGAATCTCCTTTTTTGAAAATCGGTACGATGTTAGCCATTTTCCATACCGTCGGAAACTTTGATGATGCAATCGAATGGTTGAATATTATTTTAAGCGGCAATGATAGACTAGTAGCACACTTTTTTACAAATACTGGCGGCAAACCATCTGGCCCTGGCCCTTTGCAGATGTTGAGTTTGTTTAGTGCTTTCCGGACGTCTCGTTCCGTAAATACTAATTTACCTAATGCATGCTGATGATACTTGGGTCCTATTTGAGCTACAGCAGGTGAACCAATCGAAGGAGTAAAGTTAGAGGAGAAATGCTTAGCAAAAAGGTTGCATACTCCTTCACCAGTAGATGCTGTTTCATTTCCTAGATACATCTCTGAGGGAATGTCGTTACACTTAGACTTCTTCGCTTTGACGAAGGACCAAAAGAGCCTCGGATTATGTTTAATATTTCTTTCAGTGAAGCTCATATAGGTTTTATAACAGCTGTTCATCATAGTTTTCGATCTCCCCTCTAATAGTCTATATTCAAAGTGGTCCCTTGGGTTATTATACTTTTTGTAACGTGTTCTGAGTTTTTCTTTTTCGTTTAGGAGTCTTATGAGAGGCTTAGAGAACCAGGGGGGATACTTATCACTCGGTTTTTTTGATTTAGGAACGTGCTCATCCACTACATCATTAAGGTGCGTATAAAGGTGTGTCACCATAGCATCGATATCGTGCAAGTCTGAGAAAATATCGGTCCAGTTAACGTCGCCGATCTTAGCATTGATTAAAGTATAATTGGCTTTCCTAAAGTTGTATCTAACAGGAATTTTACTCTTTAATAATGCGGGGGACGTGTCTTTTATTATTATTTCGAGGGGTGGGTGATAGACATCTACAGTTGATAAGGGGTTATTGCATACACTTACAATTCCTCCATAGAAGTTACAAAATATTAAGTCTAGAGTTTTGTGATAACAATTTTTGACTGAGTTTATTTGCTCCATGTTACATAATGACATAAAGTCTATCAGTGAGTAGCCCAAGGCGTTAGCGTAGTTATAAGCTGTGTTACTGGAAGTGTGGGAAAGAGTTTTGTCCATTTGCCAGTTAATGAAACTCAGATTAAAATCTCCAGCTATGAAGGTTTCGTCCCCAGTGGTGTCGATAACAGACGACACCTTTTCAAGGAATGAGTCCAGTGTACGATGTTGAACTGGAGGGGGTAGATATACCGCACAAACATTTAAGTTTTGGCATTTTTTCCCTTTAACAGTCTTCAGCCTGACCCATAGGTCCTCAATGTCTGTTTCCCACTGCGACATTCGGGCAGAGTCTATTGACTTCAAAACAGCAATCAATACACCTCCTCCTCTTTTGCCGCTATTCACGGTAGATGCTCTGTCTCTACGATAAATGGTGTACCTCGAGTCAAATATTTCGCCATCACTTATGCTATCATCTAGCCAAGTCTCTGTGCCGACAATAACATCGTAATTGCGCAACCGTGTGGATAATTCAATCATATTCAATTTGGTTTTCATACCCCTAAAATTTTGGTAGTAGATGTTGAATTGTTGTTGTTTATATGTACGGTATTGTAGCAGGGTTCATAGGTATAACTCGTCAAAATGTAGGGAACAGCTATTTTTTTTTCACGATTTCTTGTTTGGTCCCATAGTAAAAGTTGTTCATAATGATGAGTACAATGACCTCTTAAGCATTTTATGCGTAAGTAATTTTTTCCTTATTGACAAAGAAATTTCATTTTTTTTATTAGAGAAATACTGCCAGTTATATTAATAAAGAAAACATTTCCTATGCACACGCGAATCAAATAATGTAAAGCAATGCTGGGAACTTGGCTACTATATTTAAATCTAACTACAAATGGACATTTTTTAGAAAGGCCCTTTAATATACAAGAATAAAATGTAACTACTAATTTCGAGAGATATTTAAGCCTGTAAGGGTAATTAGCGAGAAGGATAAATAGCTTTACACGTAACAACGTAGGCGGTGTACCAGGAAGCGGTGTCAGTGATCCATCTGACAACACGACCGTCTGTCAGGCCGACCGACACTGACGGGCAGTCGCTCTCACACGGGCTAAGGCATAACAAACTAGCGGTGAGACTTGCCGCCATTGCAGCACAACATTATTTTTCAGAAGTGCAAGTGCATTATTTGCAGGGATAGGCACATGGATATATTATCTGCCTATTCTTGTAAAATGAAAAGATAGTTACATGGATATGTATATGTACGAGTCATCATCATCATCTGCCTAGCCTTTTCCCAACTATGTTGGGGTCGGCTTCCAGTCTAACCAGATGCAGCTGAATACCAGAATTTTACATGGAGCGACTGCCTATCTGACCTCAACAACCCTGTTACTGGTTATGTATATGTACAGACGCCAGCACATCAAGCTACTACAATCTGTCAAATTTCTTTAATAGATTTTCAACTTTATCACTGAAGCATAAGGTTCAAAGTTGATTGGGAAAATTTGACAGTTTCGGGTATCTTGATGTGCTGGCGTCTGTACGAGTATCAATGCAATAGTTATTGAACCTTTTGCTTCGCACCGTTTTACAATTTTACAAAATATTGAGATTTCACTATTATTATAATTTATATATCTACGTTTAATCTCCCTAATTAATTTTACGCAAAACTTCCGGAATAAACACTTTAATCGATGGTGAGATCCGCATGAAAATCCGTAACATAGTTTAAAAGAACAACGCGGTCACAAAGATAGACACGAAAAGTGGCTTGTAATTAATAAGATACAGATTAAGATGAGAGTGCATAATTGGCCTTTCAATTAATAATACCTTATTATGTGCGTTTTTAACCAAAATTCGTTTAATCATATTCGTTACCCTTCCCGTAGGCTATTCATTGTTACTCAGACTTCAAAACACGAGGCTCGTGAGAGGTGATTCCCATACAATTTGGGTAACGTAACCGACAATACTACCCTCAAACAGATTGCTGCCATATTTTAGTAACTACAGGACTCCGGGATTATTGTCCCTTTGCATTTGTCAGGCTGTGTCGCCGCAGCTGGCTATTTAAAATTTTAGGTGTTATGAAGACCGGGTTTGTATATTTACTGTACCTTTGTGTACAGGATGAAATTGAAATCTTGCGCCAAATCGAAATAGGAGATACAGTAACTGTAACATAATCATTATAAATTGTCATTTCCCAAATCTAAATTCTTGAAAAACATCGTGTAATAATCCAAACTAACTTATTGCCTGCAAGTATGCACGAATTATCTTCTTTCCAGTATTTTTTTTTCCAAAATTATCAAAACAACTATAAAAATTAAAGTATACATTTGAACGCGGACCCGATAAGTAATCCATTCATCGCAAAGTTCAAAACATGAAGCAAGTTAACACGCAAACGCATTAAACTAGCGGTATTTAACTAATTTTGACGGTTCCTACGAAACTAAGGGCGCGCGTCGACGTTGCCAAATCGCTCGCCTACGCACACGTATGTGCATCCCTTTCCTTAATGACATGCTCTAAATTTAGTTTATAACACGTTAAATAAGATTTTTATTTTGGCACACCTATTCATTTTCATCCTGTATATATGTATCGATATAGATATAATAATGATGGTTTTAGAACATAGAAATCTTATGAAAAAAATTAATCAGTAAGAGAAACTTATATTAAACCATAACCAATTACGAACCGAACCAATTACGGTAAGAATACTTTTATTAAAAGAGCATGTCGTCTGTACAACGACACAATTTCATTAAAAGCAAATCAAGATTTAGATATTTTTCACCTTTCTCTACCCAAATTCAAATTTTATATAAGAAATTTTTTGGCATCGAAATTTAAATAATATCATTGTTGTATGTTATATAATATTAAACTCTAAGTTCTGTAAAATTTTAACGTTGTGAACTTCTGGTTGTTGTTACACTTAGGTACATATAATTTAGTTGTATAGTAATCTGTGGAAACTGTTTCTGGATTGTGTTGAACTATTTGTATACATATATTTGTTATTGCATCTGTTTGTTTCCCAAATAAAATAAAATAAAATAAAATAAATAAAAAAAATATACCAGCCAATTATTGTCCTACTGCAAGGCAAGTATCTCTTCTCACACACGCACAGGCACGAGCGTTGATGACCATGCTTGCATTTAACCATGATGATGGCAGAAAACAGAAATAAAGCTTCACGGTATAAAGTAAATGCAACAGTTTACTTGTAGAAAACATTCACTTATAACCTTGCATGAATAAGTAAAGTTGCGGTGGGCGGTAAACACTCCGCGAGTGGCAGCAATCCACTTGATAACGAAACAATCCCGCACTGACAGGTAATCGTTCTTAACACTATTTTGACAGTTTTTAATGCTAACTAATATTCTAGTCGACCGAGAATCTATCAAGCTGGTATTGAGAATTCTTGTTCGAAAAACAATGGATTAAAAACCAAAACGGCACTTGGCAGACTACATAATCTCGGAAGTTCGTAAGAAACTAATCCCGGAAGACTAATAGCAGTAACAAAACTTGAATTCGTGAAGTGGCAGACAAATGGTAACTATTATGCAGCAGTATATGTTAAACTTACAATGTAGAATGGTTGCAATCCGTCTGAGACACAACTGTCCGTCGCGTCGGACGCGTGATGAAAGAGATTGGCGACAAACATGGGAATTGTTTAAAGAATGGTTATTGGTGCAATACAGACCAGATATCTTATATATATACTGATAGATTTTCAGATTTATCTTAAGATGACGATAGGGTTAAGCAGAACATGGCCTAGAAAACAATGTCCCTTGTAAAATGAATGGGTTGCAAATAAAGGTAAGTCTTTACTTAGTTATAATAAAAATGTATATAACGGGATAATATCATAAGCCAGTTAACTCACTGCTCCACATGAGACTGGTAAAAGATGCACCTGAACGAAAATTGATTTTAAAATTACAACAGGTGAATAAGATTGTAGCGATTACTGATACCTAGATTCTCATGAACTCTTTTCATTAGTTATCTTCACGGTACGAGTAGCCCGTTAGAAAAGATGATACATTTGTACATGAATGATGAATACTGGTATCATATTACCCACTGAATGAGTAGAATGGTCAGAATAGTCAGAATCTTTTTCTTACTTTCTTTCTTTTACATGGGCAGTCGCTCCATATACAAACTGGTATTCAGCTGCATCCGGTTAGACTGAAAGCTGGCCCCGACATAGTTGGGAAAAGACTAGGCAGAGTATGATGATGATGAATGGACGTGAACCAATACGCTGCCCGCTTCTATCTTGCATGCCAGCTACACACGAAACTTGTCTGGGCACCACAATGATAAGTTAAACGGATTGTTGCGCGCCTCGTGTGACATTAATTCTTGGTGTAATTTCGCCTTCAATTAGCGGTAGGCGAGACAAGCCAATAACTCAGGATACCGGAGCTCCGCTTAAATTAGACACATAGAACAGACAGATAGATTTTTTTTGAAGATACAATAACTCGGCATTTTATTCATTATATTATTATGTTTCTGCTGTTTACACAGTTATAGTCTTTTGAGGAAAGGGGCAACTCTTAGAAATGCTTAGGTAGACAGCTGATGATGAGTTTGCACTAAAGCAGTGGTAATTTCTGTCTTCCTTTGACCACATTTTTTTTTCAGCTGTTGGGTATTTTATTTTTTTAGCCCAGTTTTTGTGGCACATACTTTGAAATTCTGACAGGTATCTACACAACTACAAAAACATAGACAAAACAAAAAAAGAGAAACGTCCAATAGTCTGCGACGCGCTGACTCGTCACAATGTCATAAAATGTACCGTATCACATGGATATCAATATAAAATTATCTTTTCGATTTCCTCCTTACAGACAAATGAAAGATATTTCCCTTACTTGTCCTTTCCACATGTGACGCATTCAACGTCGCGACGCCACTCCTCATCTGCCCGAACGACTTGCAACGATAGTATTTAATCATTCGTATTTCCGAATAATAGACTATAATATAACATTTCCCTATTTTCCCCTTATTGTGAGCAACAAAGGATTTTTGACGTTCTCCTTGCTATTTTTATTTCGATATCATACGTATTTTTTTTCTACGTGATATTGTTAAGATCCGTTCAGGTGAAAGTAATTTGTACAAGGCTAGGTGGTAAATTTTGGAATTAGAAGCGAAAGGAGGTGTTAATAATTAACAATGGTGATGATAACAGTTTAAACCATGAGAACATGTTTTTAGGATGTGTGTCGATACGTTTCTGTGACTACACAGTAAATGTTTTTCGTACCTTTCCAAAATTTGATCAAACGTGGGCTGTGTTAGCTTTGCACGAAACGATAAGTCAACACAGACCGCGAGCGCTGGCTCCACACACCCTATGGACTTTGCCCGCTGCAAACACACCATTCATACAACAAATAGTTAGAAAATAGTACAGTTTAGTCGGTCATCTTTGTAATCCCTTTCTTTACTCTCAAAGGTGCAGTACAATAAGAAGGTTAGCAGAATAACGGAAATAAAATAGAATAAGGTGAAGCGATACTTCACGCCTGGACAGCTTTTAACCCTATACAAAGCGCAAGTCCGATCCTGCATGGAGTATTGCAGCCACCTTTGGGATGGCTCAGCGAAATACCAACTTGCCGCCCTTGACTCGGTGGAACGCAGAGCTAAGAGGCTCATTGGCGACGTAGAACTGGTGGATGCTCATCGCTGCAAGGTTGCCTGCTTGTCGGTCTTCTACAGATTGTACTTCAGTGAGTGTGCCCAAGAACTCCACGACCTCATTCTACCGGCCCCCTTCTTCCTTCGGTCATCCAGACGCACAGCAAGTTACCATCCCTGCCTAGTTGCTATTGCACCAATTCGCACTAAGCGTTTTCAAATGTCTTTTATAATGCGCACAGCAAAAGAGTGGAACTCTTTACTTGCGTCTGTGTTCCCGAGCGCATACAACCCGAATCTCTTCAAAGAGTGAACAGGCTTCGTCGACTTTGTCTCTGTCACCTCTGACCTAGACTAGAGTCAAGAGCAAACCCATTTCAAATAAAAAAAAATATATATAACTATTTATTAATCACAAAGTCTGACACTCGATTTAGTACTTCAAAATGAAACGAGATGAAACCACCCGTCAATCAACTCAAAGTCCACAAAAACTGAGCTCACTGCAGTCGACTAAATTCCAAATAAAAATAGTTTAGCAGATTTTCAAATTAACGTGGTCCACGGGGTTCACCTCTCCCGAAATCTATTTAATATGTAAAGAAAAACCTGTACAAACCAACGTTATCTACCTAAGAGCATAAAAATTCCGCCTAGCAGAGAGCCACTCGCCGGTAAATCATATTATTAGCAATAATCGTGGCATTGTGACTCGCAGGGCCACAATAAGACCCCGTAATAATGGACTGCCACACAATAGGCCTGCCCAGTCCTTTTTACCGGGATTGTGGACCTAGCACTGTGCAGACAGAATTTAAAGCAATCGCATCAAAGAATTATGGGACAATTCGTTTTAGGCCTAGTTTGTGCTTTATTTTATTAGTCTATGAGAATAAGTTACGAGTTTTTGTTCCCTGTGTTTTAGCAGACGGACGTGTGTATATTACAAAATAATCTCAGCTTAGATTTCTAGTCTTGTTTGTAGTATTTTTCAAAAAGGCTTTTCTTTTAAATTCCAACCTTTTTAGTTCATAAAATACACGTGATCGTTTTTTATAACCACCATAAAATAGTAATATGTTACTTATTTATAAAAAGTTGACAGCTGAACGTAAAGCAATAAAAATATATTTGATAGAATTCCAATCTTTTACGACTGGTGCGTATGAATTACAATTTTGATTCATTCAATAATTTAAGTGCTTAATATAAAGACGCAATTTGAGAGCCATACTTAAAAATTCGCCAGACGCTGCATATTCACGGCTTTCCTCTTCCATTCATCTCTACAGATCCGACTAATTGGACTGCGCCATTCATTGGGCGTCCCTTAACATAATTAAACTTCGAAATGTTTTATGAGGTTTCGTTCCGTTGACCGAATTGCTTTGTGGGTCAAGGCTTGAATGTACTGTCACGAGCACTAATAGGTATGTCAACACTTGGCAACTTTCAATTGCGATTTTTTCGTGAAATAACGAAAGCAACGTTGAAATACACTTTACACAAACCTATGAATTCGAAAATACTTTGTTCGTAATAACATAAAATTTCATACAAAACTGAAAAGGAGAAAATCGTCAAGCCATGTGTATACATACTTATGCTCGTGACTGTAGGAGTTTGGAAGAAACTACCATGTGCAGCTGAAAAGTGAAGCTTAAGCCTGTTCACCCACGACGCTACTCAAAAGTAATGTGTTACAAATTGAATTTAACTGAATAGGCAGATAGGTGAGACATTGTTCTGTCCCCGATGCAACTTTCTATATTTTGGCGTCACTTGTCTCGTCAGATAGATTTGGTTAAAACGGTACTTGCAGATGATCACATATAGGTATGTATTTACCGTCATCTTTTTTTAAAACTTTTATTGAATGATATTTTAATAAAGAGCGCCTCTCGCCATCAACCGTAAAAGTTTGGCGAGTTTTGGTATAAGTAACACCTCTGTATATACAGAGGCGCTCTTTGACATAACAATGCATCACCTTATTACATACCTTCTACTTATAATTTTATTATACTGCTTTGGTTTATGTGATCAGCATTCGCGATATATTTGCCAAAAATGTAAACAAATATGAGTTTACACATCAAACAACAACAACAACAACAACAACAACTACAACAACTACAACTTCAAACATTTTTATAACTTTTTCAATAATGCTAGTCACTGGTTTAATCTTATATAATGTAATCTACATTGGCGATTTATTTGCCAAAAATGTAACCAAATATGAGTTTATGAAATAATAACTTTAAACCCTACACAGTAAAGTTCAGTTTACACTACAACATCTTGATGACAGAATTAATGGATTAATTATGAAATCAGATAGTATTGCCGAGGTTTTCATAGTAATATGACTGTACATAATCATTCATTGATGATTCGAGTTCGTCAAACAATATTACTTTTGAGTAGCATCGTGGTCAATGGGCCTTAAACTTCAGAAATAATAAAATCAAATCATTTTTATGTTATATCAAACCAAAGGTAACATTTACACACTCAACATTATCCTTAGTCAACTGAAGCCAAGTTTACACAGACGAACAGAGTTTACTTTTTACTTTTATCCTTACAAATTTTTACAAAAAACTTGAGCCAAGGAAAGGTGTTACCTCATAGCACGTAACTTTGATTTATGCGCACAGATACTGTCGGCTCATGCTTGTAAATTCAGGTTTTTTGGCGATACAAAAGGTACTAATTAAGTCTCCGTTTCACGTTTTAATAATAATAATCGTTTATTTCAGGCATTAGCACCCATAAAATTAAAATTAAAAATAAAACTTATACTAAAAAAATACATAAACATTACAACAGAGAAGCCAAAAACAAACGCACCGTGTAAAATGTCACGGGGCGTGATTATACAATGAGGGATTTTCTTTTTCTTTTTTTTTTAACTCTTCCCTAGTCGCTGGATAGATGGCGCTGAACTTGGTAAGTTACTGCTAGGAACGGAACGTCACATAATTTTTTTATTATTTCACTTAGATGTCATTTTGATATCGTAAAACGAAAGCAAACGAAAGTGTCACTCAACGAGCATATGTGACGTGACGCAATGTTTTTTTTCCAAGCGTTTTGGCTTTGGCACCTAGTAACGTAGTCAGTTGAACGCCATCTTCAGGGTTCTTGGAAACTATGTATTTTTTTAATACTCAAAAGAAAAACCTCTCATTATTTTGTCTCCCTCAGTACATGCACCGCATAAAACATAGCTTTTATACCTAATAACATTTTTACGGTTACTTTTATAATAACATTTTTAATTGGCTTGCATTTTCTTTTTAAAATTAGGACTCATGGTTTTAAATAGGTATGTCACAAAAAAAAGGAAACTCAGTACGTTTTTATGGGACTTGGTTTGAGTTGAATTAAGACAAAGTTGATGTGATAGGTGCAAGCCTTAAGGAAAAGTGGGAATGTAACTACATGTGGCTGAAATTGCGGGGTTACCTACTGTTCAGTGATGTCATTGTTGTTTATGGTAGACCTGAGTATGCATCATATTTATACCATTGAAGAAACGAGACACAATAAAAGTGTCCCGAAAAGTGTTAATTAGACTATGTATATCAATCGAATATTTTAGCCTAGGTATATGAAATGCCAAATTATTCAAAACATTGAGATACCTATAAGTATATTCTAAGGTTAACTACCTGTTATGACTGTAAAATGTCTTAAAAATTGATTTGACAGTCATTGCGAGTAGTTTGTCTGTGTGGTGCCGGACTTAAAGAATAGCACCACCTCATACTTCGCGTGGGTGTCGTAAAAGGCGACTAAGGGTCTAACCAGAGAATAGGCAGCAGCGTTCTCTATGCATTCCACCACCATACCATACTGCGATCGCCAACCCGCCTGCCAAGCGTGGCGATTATGGCAAACCCTCCCCATTTTGGGAGAGGCCTATGTCCAGCAGTGGACGTCTTTCGGCTGAAATGATGATGATGATGCGAGTAGTTAAGTTGTATCAACAAATCAAAATCAAATCAAATCAAAATCGTTTATTTGCATAAAATGTGGTAGGTACAAAAGATGTTAATGTAAAATAGTAGTGCAAAGACACATTCCGCCATGTAATGATGGCATGCAAATATTTAATACATGAATTAGGTATGTATTAACAACATGCAGTAACATAATAGTAACGTACAGTTAATGAAATTAACAACGGGGATAAATAATTAAAAAAATATTACAATGCATTTCTGAAGTGGTAGGACTGACAAGATTTTTTGTTTAGAAATTCGCAACAACGACATGATGAGCTGTCTGTTAAGATTTTGCTGTGTCACTGCACACACATCCACAGGATGATCCCAATTAAGCGCAGCTTAACCCAGTGGATCGTTTAATCCGATCGATCCGTGTGATCGTTACCGCGAACACTCTTCCCACAAAATGAAACCAATACTGCGCAAAAAACCGTCACTTGCTCAATTGGTTGTCAATATAAACCCGCAAATTATATAATAGAATACCTACATTATTTGTAAAATTAAACTCAATACAACAACATGGCGTTTTAGGTTTCAACACTATTCCACGTTCTATTTGTATGTCATTTATTTATCACGCGACAATTGATGTAATTACTTTTGCGAGTCGCCACATAATAAATTCATACTCAATTAATACTCATAGCAGTGTTATCAACAAAATAAATGTGATTTTTCGTTTAAAATGTAAATTACGAAATAATACGGATTCTGTAGTGACTCTTTATAAAGATCATCGTTTATATAAAGTAAGTGTTTTTTTTTTGTCAGATTGTATTGGAAGGTCATGTAATAAGACATTCTTATAGACTTTAATATAATATTATGATTTATAATACATACTGTATTCATTAACTTGAAATATTCGTTAATTTTATTATTAAAATAATATTGTTGCAGAAATAAAATGAATGATAAATGATTTTATTCCTTTATGTAGGTTTGTACAAACACTTTCACACGTCAATTATATATTTTTTTAAACTAGATGAGGTGGGAGTTTTCTGTCTGACTACTCTGAGAAGAAAGGCTGAAAGAAACTCAAGGTCACAGTCTCTTTTAAAGTCCAGACATAATCTTGGTCAGATCATGTGAAGACCATGTATATTGATGTCTGAAATGGTCTTTCGAGGAAAGAACCACACAGATCGAGTGGACCTGTCCAGGCAGTGCACGCATTTGTCAGTAATCATGCAGCTCGAAACTTAAGGAGCTGAACGATTCGACGAACAATACCAAAGAAAGGACATTTGGGTAGGCAGCATAAATTACTCAAACTATACATTGGCATCTAAACGAGACACTTATTTTCTTAAGCCTGGTTGTAAAAACAACAAATTTGTGTTTGTTCCTTGTGTTTATATTATGGATATCACTGTATTTTTTAAACAGATTGTTTTTTTTATGTGCGTACTAGTATAAAAGATTTTCATAAATATACTGAGAAGGCACAGTCATTACGATACCTCTGGGCTCAAAGGGCGTATAGCACAAAATACAGGTTTTCAGGAGAAGCAAAAAACGAAAAAAAAATTGTTTTCGTTATATCTCTCTCATTTTTAGAGCTACATAAAAGTATCCAAGGGATAAAGTTCTTAGATTTTTGATGTGCTTAAGAAGGTTTTTTCAAAAATAGGCCTGGTTTTGTATTGACTGAGATAGCATGTGCTTTACGACCAAAAAAATTTAATATATGTCCTATACACCCCATAAAAATACACCCTGAGCAGGTACACAGGGGCGTAAGCCCAACTTTTCATAAATGATGCAAAGACACAGGGGCGTATAAATTACTTAAATTGTTGTTTAACGTGATAAAGGACAATATTCTTACAATTATTTTTCTAATTGATATTTTATTTATTGAGTAGGCATCTATTCTTCGATAATTATTGAGATTTTTTTTGCCGTTATGCTGCTGGACAAAGATCTCCCTAGTCCCTACTCTCTTTCCACATCCCTCTGTCCAGAGCAGGTCTCTGGCAAACCTTGAGCGCGGACCTCTGCTGAATTATCAAAGACCATGTTTGAGAACCATACGTGAGGATGGGAAGAATACACATGTCGATGAGTCTTCTCTTGAAGTGATAGTGGAAGATCGCCCTTCGTTTGATATTTCATGGCCCAATGGCTCTTACAGGCATTTTCGGCGCGTCTTGCAACTTTTTTGTTTGGTCTTGCCTGAAAGAGGCTATTTGACCAAGACAGAGCTACTCATCGACATATTTAACCTCCCCACCCGCCACGGTGATCCTGCGATGCACGCTGTTCATCATCAACTTGGTCTTTGTCATTCGCTGTTACTTCGTTTTCTACTTAATCATTTGAAGTCCGATCTCTAGGCTTGCCGTGCTGAGATCTTCTAGCATCTGAGTCAGCTCGGAGACTGAAGACGAAAAAAGAACAATTTCGTCGGCAAAACGGAGTTGGATAATCTCTTTTTTCCAACCATAATGCCCCTTTCTGCCCAGCTTGCTGCTAGCTTTCTGAAGACTTCCTCCAGAACGGCCGTAAATAATTTCGGAGACAGCAGGTCTCCTTATTTAACTCCTTTATTGAACTGGAAAGACGGTCCTGTCTTAGAATTGATTTTAATAGCTGGGGTGCTCTTTCTATCAAAAGAAGTGGTTTCTTGATTTTGTAAGGCGTTGCAAATTGAGGTATGGCTGATGCTATCAAAAGCTTTTGAGTAATCTATAAATGTAATATAAAGTGGGAGCTGGAACTCTGTATGTTTCTCGAGAACCTTGTTGATGGAGTGGAGGTGGTCAGTAGTAGAATGGCCGCGACGAAATCCGGGGGGCTGATGTTTGTCGAGGGCTCCGGCTATTCTGTTCTCGATTATTTTAATGAAAGCTTTGTACAGATGTGAAATCAGACTGATAGGATGCTATTGTCTATGTCTGCTTTGTCACCCTTTTTGTGGAAAAGAATAATCAAAGAATGGCAAAATGTGCGTGGCAGAATTCCGGTGTTTAAAATATTGTTGAAAAAATTGGTAACATGTGGAAGAAAGACAGGCTCTCTTATTGTTAAGGCTGAAGTGGTTACGCCATCGTCGCCTGGGCTCTTACTATACTTCATGCTCTGCAGTGCCTCTCTTCAATTAACTGCTTCGTTTGGTAACTAAATTTACTCTCTTTGTATTTGTTCGTTTTTGTTTTATTACTGACCTTTTTAGTGCTGTTTTTTGTTAGTGTATTGCGTTTGAACGTCATCTTCGTCTGTTCTGTCTAATAAACTAAAATTTTTTTTTTAAATCTAAATTGAATAGCTCTTGGTTTGCTATGAGAGTGGCTTTATTTATTCTTCTAATTGAGTTTTTAACAGAAATAAAAAGAGGATAATAGAAACTAAAATTATGATGAGAAATAAAAATCGTTTATTTCACTTTTCTATAAAAAAAAAAACAAAAATATACTAAAAGTTTTTAAATTTTTTAATGAGGTCATTTAATTTTTCATTTTCTTCGTCATTTCTAATTTACTTTTTTCAGTTTTTATGCTATGTAATCAGGTGTCTTTGTTATAAGCAGATCTCTTAGGTCTCCTTATTTTATAATAAAATGTAGGTCGTATAGCACAAATATATTTTTATTTGAAATTTTTAAAGGACGTAAAGAGCAATATTACTTTTTGAACGATCTTACACCCAAAATCTTCAACCAAATTGGTTTATACAACCTGCCAATTTTTGTGGAGGCAGCAATATGTTTCTTATGCCCCTAATTTTCAAATAAGTTGTGCACACGTAACGAAAATTACGAAGTCGTATTCGACATTTTTTTGCGAATTTCGCCACGTGGATTACACAGATCGATAGAGAATCAAAAACTGAGTGAGAAAAGTATAAAAAGTCAAAAAGCCCAAAATGTGCTATACGCCTTTGAGCCCAGAGGTATCGATTATATTAATATCTTTAAATTTATCTCTGAGGATCTCTGAGGTCTGGGACTTAATTTATAAATTGAACGAATTGCCCTTTTTTTTGTAAAATAAATATTATCTAATTAAATCGGCGGCAAATACAATATGAACAAATTAAAGTATACTAAACGGGCTGTCTCTAAATCAGTTAAATCACGTTTTTCCTAACAGCGTATGCTGCGGAGCTAAGCTTTTTTGACAATTTATTTATTGGCATCCAAAGTTATGCCTAAGAACACGGTGATATCTTTTGGATTCAACACTTCACCCATTAAGAGCACACTAGTTTTTACTTGTCTAACATGAGGTTGTTTCTAAGCGATTGAACCTTTTTGGGTTTAGTGATATCTTTATTTACCTTCTTTGTTTAAATTTGGAATAGTGATCAATTGTCCACAGTGATCTGAGTCTATTAAATAAATAATCTCTTTGTGGGTTGGTATAACATCTGTATAAATGTGATCTAGTCATGTGGCACTAGTGGGAGTTATTCGAGTGGGCTCCAAAAATTGTTTAGCAAGATTGTATGACTGAAACAAACTTATAAATTTAGAACTTAATCCAGAGTTAACTAACAAATTAACATTAAAATCACCACAAGTGATGATAGACTTGTTTGAAACACAAATTTTGTGCAACACTTCATCCATAACCTTTTCAAAACAATCATACAATCTTGTAGGAGGTCTGTGCACACTTAATATAATGAACTGCTTCAATTCTATACAGGCTATTTCAATTGTCCGCTTAGCAGAGAGGCTCACAATATCCATAAGTTCTTTAAATTTAAGCCGGTTATTTACTAAAATTATGTAGGTATAGTATTTACTCTGCTGAACGAACTACCAACCTGGTGATTACTAAAATTGAACATGAACTGGTGCTTTTTGAGCCAATGTTCATGTGAATAATTTCATTTGTAATCATATTCTGATTAACTTGGACATTGTTCGTCTGGAAAATAGTAATGTACCTTACTCTGAACATATTGGTCAAACGTAAGCCCCCTTCGCCATGCATCAATAATTTTATCATAAAATCCTCTCCAGACATTTCACTATCCGCACCATTGTACGTCATCGTTCAATACGGGATGTATTGAACAGTTAGTAGTTAACACGTCATAAATATGTCGTGTAATCGAGTCGGTAAGCGAGCGCAGCCCATTGAGCAATGCGCAAACATGTCAAGTTTACCTGCCGTTCATTATAGCTAGGTAACGCGACTCACTGATCGTCTTGCCTTTTGTATAGTAAGGAGTTAATATGTAGGGATGCTCGAGTTTAAGGGTGAGGCGAGATGAGCGTAAGGCAAGCGTTGCTCATAATTACTACAGAAAATGTGTTGTAACTTTGACCGTACGGTTGACGTTTCGATTCCTTGCCGTGAACAAGACACGATATTGACGTAGTTTGCACGTGGTAAGATTTCGCGGAGAATAAGGCTGGTTTTAGAGTCGCGCTGACCGCACGCTGACCGTCGGCGCTGACAGCCGAATCGTATGAAACGCACGCGCTGATAGCTACGCGTTATTCTAAAACGCACGCGCTGATAGCTACGCGTTATTCTAAAACGCTTCCTAGAAGTTCATACGTTTCAAGCTGTCAGCGCCGACGGTCAGCGTGCGGTCAGCGCGACTCTAAAACCAGCCTAATACAGAATTGGGGCCCAGGAGCGTTTTCAGTCTTCCCTTAACAAGACGTAACATCGTTCTACAACATATACTTCTAATGAATAGAACTGGCTTGTAACTTCAAGATCGTAATAGTTAAATTAAGAATATTATAGAGTACGTAAAACGTATAAATTAACTGTACGTAACGTATGAATATTGTAACGTTTACAAGTCGCATACAGGGTGGAGACAGAGTTCAGCCTGTTTATTTAACCCTAAATCAGGTTGGTCCATAATTGGTTTACTGTAAATAATTTGGTATTAAATGAGAAAAAAAACTAAATGCATTAGATTCGCTTTACCGAATGTTAGACTTCTAACATTCGGTAAAACGAATCTAATGCATTTAGTTTTTTTTGATGAATGTCATGTTGTATTGAATAGGGAGACACTTGAATTCGTCGAATACGGTTTTCCTGGGGATCGCGCTTGACTCAAAGCTACAGTGGTGTCCGCACTTAACATCACTTGCAGGGCGGCTAAGTTCGGCCGCTTACGCTGTTTGGAAAATTCGCCAATTAACAGACGTGGATACCGCGAGACTGGTCTATTTTAGTTACTTTCATAGCATCATGTCTTACGGTATTTTGTTGTGGGGACGGGCTGCAGATATGGATTCTATCTTCATTCTGCAAAAGAGGGCTGTCAGAGCCATCTACAAGCTCAGCAGACGCGATTCTCTACGAGAACTGTTTAATTTATTCTTCAATTAAATGAGAAGAAATTTAAAACATGCATTAAACGCACACTATGTAGACAAGCACATTACAATTTGGATGATTTTAGCGGAGATAAAAATGCTTGGCTTAATGCTGGTCCTGCTCCACAGGCACTTGGGCTCACACAAAATGGTTGAGCTGGATGGTGCTGATTCACGCGTCATGTTCGTGAATGGGCGCCGTCGGTTGAAACTGGTCATCTCTTAACTGCCAAGGCTTATATTTAATCTTATATTTTGAATTGTTTCTTCATTTGTCTTTTTTTTTACATTGTTCTCATTTATAGAAGCAACAAGAATAATGTTGATTTTATAATATCTTGATTTAAAAGAGTGTCCATGGAGTTTCTTGCCCGTTCTATTTGCCCATTCCAAAACGTAGATCTCTATGGAGAACCATAGAGATCTACGTTTTGGAATGGGCAACTAGCTTCAACTTTCTAAGTGACAGACTATTTAATTTTGATAATTCAAAAGTGCCTGCACAAGGTTTAATTTAAATAAATGCTTTGAGTTGAGTTGAGTTTAAAATTCTAAAAAGGCCTTTTAAGTGGGTACCTAAGTGTCAAACAGTTCTGCATCCATCCATACCTACTAATGTTTTATTTTTAATCGAAACATCGTGGAATAATTTCCGACCAAGGACCAAAATCGAGGTACAAGCTAGTCAAAAAATACATAAATAAAAAAGTAGATAAATAAAACGTAAAATATTTTTGACGTTAATGTTGACCAAAAACCCAACCCTTCCTATTCTATAACGTAGACGGGTAAACAAAGGTTCCATTTTAATAACAGCTGCCTTTCTCAATGGTACCCCCCCCCTCCCCGCTTTTACCGTTGTCAACGATGTGGTTTTATTGGTAAGTACCGCCCGTGGCTTGCGGTATCTTTTACCAATTTCAAAGCGGTATTTTTTGCTGAGTTATCAGTAATTTTATTTGATTGGGGTCGTAGTCGGATGTGCCTGCGGTTTCCTGTGAGCCAGGGTTGAAATCCCTTGACAGTTTTTTGTGTAATTGTATTTTCCTGATCATAAAATTTTTAAATTTTTAATTTAATTTTTTCTATTCTTTGTGTGTTTTACTAACATTGCTTATAAGTGTTTTGTAACTAACCCATGGACATCTGATGTCTAATAAATGAATTATATTATTATTATTATTATAAACGAATTTACTTGTAGTAAGTTAAGAAGGGGTTGGTTGGTTGCTAAATTAAGTTTTTGAGGGAAATAAGGCGCTACACAGGCAAGATTTGGTTGGATTTCTTGACACTTCTCTGGAAAATAATAATATTATGACTATCAAAGGGTTGAATGCCAAAAAATTACAAAAATGAAAATTGTAAAATATTTTGACGTCCAATTTCTAGCTTTAAGTATAGTATTTTATTTTAAAACAAATAAATATCATACATTAAAGTTGAAGAAATTTGCCGCATTGTCATAGCCGCGGATAATACTCGTAGGGGTGGAGGCTGTATCGCATCCTGTCTGCAGTTATCAATGTACTTTTAAACGGTGTTATGTGTTCCTGGTATCCACTAAACTGGTACGGTTTGCGAGGGTTAGAGATCGTTTAATCTTAAAAAATAATGTATTAGGTCCAAATTACGCATATTACGCGCATGGACGTGGAGTTGCGGACCCCAACCCGTATTACCTATTACCTACCTAGCTATGAAATTGCGGATTTTTCACTCTGGCTATTGTATATCTTTCAGTCTATTTAGAATTCCAAATTCAAATTAATGTTCTAATGAAGCATTACATTTTGTTTTTCAAAATCAATCATTAATTTGTTTTCCCGCCGTTCGATTTTTTAGAAAGAATGAAAGAAAAAGTACTTATTGCGACTCGTACAGGAAGATCACAAACTAAACTAAACACAGTAAAATAAAGTCCAAGTTATATATAAAAAAGTAACAATAGGGAAATTAAACAGAAAGTCTGGCTCCTATCTCAGCATGATACTGCGACATTTAAATAATAAATGTCACAGCCCTGGTATTCTGATACGGCACGCTGTGATGTCACGGGCAGTTACAGAAACAGAAATAAATAATTATGTAAAATATTAGCAAATAATAAAATAAATTTTTTTTTTTTAATAACGTTGTTTCTGTAACCATGGAAAAATCGAAATTGCGCACTATTTTCGAATACGAGTTCCGTCAAGACACCAACGCAGCACTGACAGCACGCAATATTAACGACGTGTGTGGACATGGTACCTACCGCATGAGAACGCGCGGTCGGTTTTTGTTTTGATCACTCCCGTTCTGGAAACTTTTATCTCCAAGATAAAAAAGCTCGGAAAGTATGAACTGCTTGAACAACAACAACAAAATCGCGTCGAAGCTCCGCACATCAGACCGTCTCAAAACTATAGGAGTTACGACTGGAAACTCTCCGTCACCCACCATACTCATCAGACCTTGCTCCAACTAATTTCCATTTTTATTCAGAATATAAATAACTTTTTAAAGGCGAAAAATTTCAAATCCTACGAGGTAATGTAAAACGCCTCTAGAGAGTTCATCGATTCCCGTATTCAGGATTTTTATAGCAGAGCCATCAAACTTCAACTTCCACTAAAATAGCAAAAGTACATCTTCATTAATGACCAATACTTCGATTCTTAACACTTTGCGGGACACTTAACGCCTCTCGACGTAATAACAATAAAACTTCTATTGTGTCTCGTTCAGTGTCCTTCAATGTGTTAAAACATAATCATAATTTTCTTTAAAAAAATAATAATTAGGTATTTATTTTTTTCTTTGTAAAACGGCAATTTGTATGTAAGGACCTAATAGTTTGTGGTTACGTTACATTGTTACAATACTAAGTAATCAATCTTTTGGGATTGAGATTTGCATGACAATGTAAATATATTCTAAACCAATTTTCAGACAACTTCGGAATTAAAAAAAACAGGCAAGTTCCAAAAAAAGACACTATAAAGTGAAAAATAACTTTATTTTGCGGAAGTCAGTGTCGTTGGTTCCGCATTTTCGTTTTTTGACACCGACTTCCGAAATTAAAGTTATTTTTCACTTTATAGTGTTTTTTTTGGAAGTCGGTTGTTTTTTTTTTTTGTAAAACAGTTTATATTTTTCACTTTTTAGTTTTACCTACCCCCACGAATTCATCTACTTGTTCATGTAAATATCAGTGACAGGAAGTTATTGAAACATCATCAATATGAACTAAATGGAAAAAAATCGTATTAAGTATCTATTGAAACTAACTCAAAAACTACCCAAGCAAAGTTAATAAAATTTATATGGGAGCATCCCTGATGCATACCTTATCTATTAAACAAAGAATTTTGCGTCTTTGATTATGACGGAGTTAATAAAAAAAAGAAACGAACGAACATTTAAAAAAATATCTCCTCCTTTTTTGAAGTCGGTTAATAATAGAAGAAAATGCAATGACGATGTGTTTGCTGCAACATCCAGCACGTAGTCTAGACATTTATTACACATACGTGCAGACAACTTTGCTTGTACGGAGGAAACGTAGGTTGGTACCTATTTTTATGTTGCACTTATTGCCCTCTTAATGGCAAGCGACATCGCGGCAAGACCAGACAAAGACCGACATAAAACTGCAATGCATAAACGAGTTTAAATTATTGGGGTTGACTATAGATACAAATATAAACTGGAAAGCCCATATAGATATATTGGCAAACAAACTAGCCAGCTTTATATATGCCTTGGGGGAGCTTAAAAGAGCTACCGACTTTAAAACTGCTCTAACAGCATACTACGCCTACGCATACTCCTGGCTAAGTTATGGAATCGTGGTGTGGGGAACTGGTGTAGACAGAGATAGACTTTTTATTTTACAAAAGAAATGTATACGAATTCTTGCCAATATAGATAACACAGAAAGCTGCAAGCCATTCTTTGTAAAATACAAAGTCCTTACACTAACTGGTATCTACATTTTAGAAGTTAGCAAGTTTGTAAGAAAACACCAGTCACTATTCCCACTCACTAAGGACCTTCGCCCACAACATCGCAGTGTTAGACGCCAAAACAAAAATGAATTAGCCTTACCAAGGTCAAAATTAACTATGTTCCATTCAGGACCTTTAGCCATGTGCGTGAAAATATATAATAAGCTTCCAAATGCAATTAAAGACATAGAGCTCGAAAATAAATTTAAAAATAGTCTCCAAAAATACCTTATATTAAAATCGTATTACACCCTAAAGGAATTCTTTGACGATAAGTAAATTTTTGACATTGAAATTCATACCTGTACACAATACACACAGCACCTACAATTTTTGACTTACTACCTACCTATGTTATGTATTTTATGATTATTATTGTTATCGCTATTTGTTTTAATTTATTTTTATCTTATTTTATTTTAATTTTTGAATGAAAATGTTGACCAATAAATTGTTCTTACCCTATCCTATATTAAATTATATCATGCATGACAGCTAATTATATAAATAACAAATGATGGACATCTTGTAAACATGTTAAAATTGGTATTTTTGTTTCAGCACAGTGGTTTTGTTTATTATTGTGACACTGTAGCTCTTTAAACTATTTATATTGCTGTGCCCTAGCAGGGTTCATGTATGAAACCATTATACTTGTAACAACTTGTTAACTACATGAATGCAATAAATGATGATTATGATTATGATTATGAAGATGGCGGGATGAGCTGGACTCTTTCAACAAGAACTGGTCTTTAGCAGCTTTGAACAGAAAGAAGTGGAGAGACAGTAGAGAGGCCTTTACCCTCCGCCCCGGTGGGTTCCCGCATTGTCGAGGCGGGGGGCTCGGTACCCGTGGCTTGGTTACCCACGGTGAAGCGAAGAGGAACCCGAGGAGGGGCCGCTCGTCTGGGCTTTTGCCGGTAAGCCGACGTAGCGGCCAACAAGTAGGTTGCGGTGCGGCTTGGGCAACATCGCAACTGAGGCGGGCCGTGATGTCGTATGGGAGGCACCGCGGCTGAGGGTTGGAGGCCGCGGCGGGAGAGGAGTGCCAGTATTGCGGTGCGCCGCTCTCCCTACCTTCCGCGGCCTTGACGGGGTTGCCACCGTCTGATGGCGGATGCGGTGGGGCCGCAGGGGAGGAGTATTGTCGGTATGACGTTGGCCGCTCTCCCTATCCTCTGCGGCCGAAAATTGGCAGGCGGCGGGGCTAATGACCTGACCCGTCGCAGGGGGATCAAGGGTGCCCATACACGGGGTCGTCTGGCGCCCATGTGCTGGTTTGGTCCCTGGGGTGGTCACGGAGTACTATGTGTTCTGGTGCGCCGGTGATGGAGAGTACTCCCCAGAGGAGTTCACGGATGAGTGCTAACGCGTACCCGTGTTCCCGCCGTAAGCGGCAGTGGAGGACACCGTGGAGTTTTAGTGGGTTAGAGTCCCACATATCTGCACTATCTCCCCGTGGTAGTGCAGAATGCATGAGCATTTCTCCAAGATAAAAAAAAGGCCTTTACCCTGCAGTGGGACATTAATAACAATAAATAACAATATAAAAAAGAGGCTTATAATAATAAATAACTTGCTACTGGTTTAATGGACTTATTGCGCCCTAAAGTATGGTTACAAACAATAATTTATTATTTAGTATGTCGATCGATCAGGTTAAGCTTCGCTTGCCGCGGTTGGTGTATGGATGGGTGACCATCTTTACATACCGAGACCCCTCCGTGCCTCGGAAAGCACGTTAAGCCGTTGGTCCCGGCTGTCATTCGTAGATCTTTGATAGGCGTTACGAATAGTCAGAACCCCGAAAGTCTGACAACCAGTCTTACCAAGGGGTATCGTATTACCCAGTAACTGGGTTGTGGAGGTCAGATGCCTATTTGACCACTCACTCCATGTAAAATACTGGTATTCAGCTGCATCCGGTTAGACTAGAAGCCGACCCCAACATAGTTGGGAAAAGGCTAGGCAGATGATGGCGTGCTGTGTTGACACAGCGAAAGTATAATAATCTAATCGGTTATTATATTTTTGAGCCTTTGAGTGTTTGGGGTTGAAACCCTGAGGCTGTGGGGCCTGAGTGGGGACTTCCCGTGCCCCACGGGCTGGCTTTTACCTTGGCCAGGAGCGAAGTATTGCCATACAACGTAACAATGCCGCCAGTCTCTTCTTCTTCTTCTTCTCAGTCTCTGGGTACATTACCAGTCGACAGCGATGTGGAGGAATATTTCGACGTCATATTTCATTTATTAATAGTTTTAGTGAGATAAGGATATTAAATTTTTATTTTAATAGTTTGTTACGACAGACAGATAAACTGTTGTTAATAAAAAAGTTATTTAAAAAAATCAAAAAACCCGACTGCGGTAAAAAACTTAGGTAAGTTAAAAGAAACTGAAAAGCTAAAAACAAGCCCATTTTAAATTAAATAAAAGTTGGAAGCAGGCGGGACCCACATCATTTTTATTGTATTTTCAAATTCAAATGGGTCCCGCCTGCTTCCAACTTTTATTTAATTTAAAATGGGCTTGTTTTTAGCTTTTCAGTTTCTTTTAACTTACCTAAGTTTTTTACCGCAGTCGGGTTTTTTTATTTTTTTTAAATAACTTTTTTATTTCCAGCTTTTTAGTTTACAAATTTGAAAGATTTCGCAGACGATTTAGTCCTTGGTAGGTGTTTTTTTGCGATTTGTCACTTCGAATTGATTTTAAGTATATATGTTGTATATATTTTTGTAATCACCTTTTAAAACCCTTTATTTTGATACCCCACTCGATAGGTTTTGAAAAAAAAAATTTTTTTTTTTTTAATATGGCATCCAGTAGTCGCCATATTGAATTTTCACTAACGTCATGTCTTTAGTGACACTCGTAGGACTAAGAGGAATCGATTAACGTGTGAAACATAAAAATCGGCCCAGGCGTTTGGTCTGTATAGTGCTTCAAAGGAACATATTAACATACATACATACATACATACATAGGCTGATGAACACATTACCACTCCTTTGCGTCGCGCAGTCGGGTAAAAATGATCACCTCTCGGTTAACATCGCTATAAAACTTTACATTGTATTACATAGCTGTGGACATTCTACCAAAGTACATAATATAACGTGACATAACATCACGCCTGCTTCCCTGAAGCGATAGACGGAAGTTTGCCCATAGTACACCCACATTTCTCTAGTTACCACCAAACGGGGTGAATAGGGATGCAGGGGAGAATTGGGACAAAACTTTAAAATGGATTTTAGCATTGAAATAATACAGTTTGTTGCCGAAAAACACACTTAATCGTTAATTATAATACAATAAACACATTGGACTCCTTTTTGGCAACAAACTATATTATTTCAATGTTAAAATCGCTTTTAAAGTTTCGTCCCGATCATAGATATCCGAGTCCCGATTCACCCCTGCATCTCAAGTAGTAAGGGGCGAGCCTATTGCCATCAACCGGGCACAAATAAACTAAACCCCAGGCTGCTACTGAGAAATTCTTAATAGAAAAACCTAATAACACTTTGCCCGACCTGGAATTCGAATCCAGGACCTCTTACTCAGCAGAAGCATCTGCGACCTACGCTATTTTAAAATAAACTTAGGTAGGTACATAGCCAAACACAATAATTCAATATACAGTCACGAGCATAAGTATGTATACACTTGGCTTTATTCAAAGACGATTTTCTCCTTTAGTTTTGAATGAAATTTTATGTTATTACGAACAAAGTATTTTCGAACCCATAGGTTTGTGTAAAGTGTCGTATTTCACGAAAAAATCGACATTGAAAGTTGCATATCGTATCGTATCGTATTGACATATTAGTGCTCGTGACTGTACATAGCTTTTAAAAACGTGATACAAAATGTAAAGAGAATAATAAAGAGAATAGCTTCGTAATACAAACTCCTGGTAAACTAATCATGAGTGAGAATTAGTAATGTGTTTAAGGTTACTGAGCGCTGTTAATTACCGTAATAATTACTATGCTATCGTAGTAGGTACGTTGCTGGTAGAATTAAATACAATTAAATTCTACACTCACTACTACTACTCTAACATCATGCCTGTATTTCTCGAAGAGGTAGGCTCTGCTGTAAACAGATAAAGAAATATATTTCTATGGGTGTATAGTTACTACAGCTGTAATTACTCCTGTAATAAACGGCGATCTTATTGCTGGAATCCAAGCTGCTAGTGAGAATTAATTCCTGATCGAAAAATTCTAAAAGCCGTTAAATTATTTAAGAGTGAGAATTGTTATTACCAAAATTAAATAAACGAAGTACGTTTATTAGCAACCAAAAATTAAACAGACTTACCCCCGAGTTACGATTCTCAGTAAAGATTAATCTAATTCGCAGTTCGCTGATTTACCTCCGGTTTATAGAACTCCATCCAATTTAGTTTTTGGCAATGTTTGTCAGCTGCAGATTAACGGATGTAAATCTAATGTCTAACATTCACACAGACTAGATCAGACTTCCTGACACCAGGAAGTGATACATTGTTTTGTTTCGAAATATTAAACAAAAAAACGGGGCAAGAGCGAATCGGACTCGCGCACCGAGGGTTCCGTACCATCATATGTTTTTAAATTTTCATCGGTGAGGCGATTCATCAGAGAATTTTAACACTGTGCATTGCGGTGTAGAATATTGCAGTTTTATGTCAGCGCCATCTCTTGACCGATAGTGGAACTAATATAACTTTTGTTGATGATTTCTGAAAAAGTGTGCTATTTAGAGACTTAGTTTTATTTTTCCTGTAATCTTTACAGAAACGTCTATCACATAGAATAATTTCAGATTTTTCTCTTTGCAAACTTCGGAGATAATGGAGTAAACGGTATTTTTTATATTTTTCATCAACAGTCGAAAACTATGGGGCCTAAATAAAAAATAAAATGTTTGAGCATGTGCAAATTGTGCTCTTTCATATGATACCCCACATGCCTTAGTAGCCCTACTTAGAACTTTTCAGACCCCCTTGCAGTCCCTGTTGCAGAAAATATACATATATTTTTATTTCTTTCTTATTTGCAAAATAGTTAGGCAAACGTCATCTAAAACCATTTCAAATTTCAAGTTGATAGCTTTAGTAGTTCTTGAGATATCCAGCTGTGACAGACAGACAGACTTAGTCTCACCATAAGGGTTCCGTTTTACCATTTTGGTGCGGAACCCTAAAAATGAGCCAAAGAATACTTTGATCTCGTCGCGACTATTAGGTAACTCTATTAAGCTAGAATTTTAGGTATGGATAACACCTTGTGTTGATTAAGCTGCATTATTAATAGGTACTAGCAAAGAACTTTAGCTCTTTGTGAAGACTTTGTCCGGACTACCAGTATCTTGGTGTTCGTACAACTTTCTAGGCTCTAAACTGCATTGCTATGCTTTGATTTTAAAAGGACCTACGAATGCTATAAGTATAAATGACGTTTCAGCTTTGTTCGTAAGGTGGATAACTCACCCGAGATACCTCCGCCACTTACCATCAGGTGGGCCGCCATTTATTTACCAATTTCATAAAAAGGTGTCAGGTACATAAGTGTGTACGAAAACAAGATTTATATAGCATTATTTTTAATTAAGTGTTGTGCTCAAAAACCCTTTTGAAAAGGGTACTGTACTCTTTTATGAAAAAACCCATCAGTACACACTTGATTTAGTAGATTGATCGAGCTTGTATGATTGAACGTGTATTAATAATAATGCCTAAATCAATTTGGAGTATTTTTTTAATTTGAAAATACATTTTTAATGTAATTTCACCGTACCTAAAATGATTAATACTTAAAGTAAAAAATAAACATCAAAAGATGCCTTTTATGATGAAAAATACAAATAAAATGGCAGGTATAGTTACCGGCACGGATCTTAAGCGCTCGGCGGTAGAGTGGGGATCGCTTTGCGCATCGTGTACTTATGGCAAAATAAAACATAATATTATATAATAATAATAATATTATTACCATAGTCACTGTACGACAATATATATACCCCGCTCCCGCACCTTACTTCATAAAAAAAAGTGAGTTATTGGGTTCCAAAGGAACCCAATAACTCACTTTTGCGCAGGTAAAGGTCAGCGCTCAAGATCCGTGCCGATAATTGTACCTAGACCAGTTTTTGTCCAGATTAAATTTTAAAATGAAAACTGTAACTCTTTTGGAGCCATTTCTTTCTGTACTTTTAATATAAAGGTTTTCTTTTAAGCGGTTACATTACTCATCTGAATTATAGATATCTATTATTTTAGTATAAGAGAAAACCAATAAACTCCTTTTCTTTTTTTGAAACCTTCACATATTCAGTGAGCTCACCTTCAATTATTTGATGCGATACTCAAATAACATCTATTGATCCATCACAAATAGACAGATCTTCAACAATTCCCTTTTCAAGCCAATGCCAATATGGCATGTACATTTCTAAACATACATCCCTCAACCTTCTTACCGCCACTCAAGGAGGTCCTGATGCCGTCGCGGGTACTTACACCTAATCCAATACACGGGTGGATCAAATTACGCTGCACTCCCAGTAACCACATCAATTGTTTATTCGGACGGTACTCATCATCATCTGCCTAGCCTTTTCCCAACTATGTTGGGGTCGGCTTCCAGTCTAACCGGATGCAGCTGAATACCAGTATTTTACATGGAGCGACTGCCTATCTGACCTTCACAACCCAGTTACTGGGTAATACGATACCCCTTGGTAAGACTGGTTGTCAGACTTTCGGGCTTCTGACTACCCGTAACGACTGTCAAAGATCCACAAATGACAGCCGGGACCAACGGCTTAACGTGCTTTCCGAGGCACGGAGGGGTCTCGGTATGTAAAGATGGTCACCCATCCACAGACCAACCGCGGCAAGCGTAGCTTAACCTGATCGATCGACCTGTGCGGCTGTTATTATTTAGCCACGGGCCCCTCATTCGGACGGTACTAATAAACAAATTAATACCTAATTGCTTCAATACTCGAGAACCGAACCACTTTCAATGGAACCCAATTATACCCGGCATCCACACTGACGATGGGGACTTTCAAAAGAAACCGAAGAAGTGTATTTTTATCGAGTATTCGCTGTATTGGATGCATTTGATTTTGTTAGTGTTATGTGTGCGGAATCGGGAGGGCTTGTTAATGTAGCGTAATACAATAAATGGATAAGCTTTAATTAGTTTACGGAATTCTAAATAGGATTTCAGAGGCTTTGTTAGGCACGTTTATTCTGGAATAATTCTACGACTTCAGAAACAAAGTTGGCACCTCATTAGAATAGCTACATCATCCCCTCAGGAATGTTGATTAGCTAACTTTGTTGATATTTCTTTGTCCCTTCATAAACATCTGGACCCAACGCTAATTTATGCATAGACTTAGCATATCTGATATCATAGTACCAGTGGAGGAAATTAACGTCCAATCGGCAGATTATAAATGGAGTCAAGTATTTGGTGGTAAGACAGGAACCATTCAATAGAAAATCTCCAACAAAAATGTAAGCACATCCGTTAAACATTGCCAAGATACCAGAACACGAAGATTAAGTACCAAAGGAATGCTTCGCATGCAGAACTTGTACATACGCGAACACCTCGGTTCTTCGCCACACTTAGTCGTGCGGCGCGGTACGATTCCGTGCGGTTCCCGGGAGAAACATATTAACAATTTATTAGCTGTAGGTACCGCCGAACTTTGTCGCAGTATTGAACTGATATTAACTTGAATGTCTGTTGAGACCCTAAACTTAGCACGGCTGTTATTTATTAGAGTGTTATAAACTTTGTGGTTGAGAGCTAATAGGTGCTGATCGAAATAGTTTGTCGTTTAGTACGGTCCGACATAGAAGTTGACTTAGGTTCACATCAATCAGTAGGTACTTATAAGAATCGTGAATTGAGATATTTTATAAGTTTCTCATCTATTTCTACGACTGCTCCAAAATAACAAAATAATAAAAAAAAAGAATAGAAATAAGAAACAATAGAAACAAAACGTCTCATGAAAGATGTAAAAGTGTCAATAGCAGTGGTGGTCCAGTGGTAACAACCCCGACTTACGAGTAGTAAGTAGGTCGTAGGTTCGAACCCAGACAGGTGCTTTACATTGTGAAAATAATTTCATCACCACTGCCCTTAAAAATCGAAGGAATATACCGTAAGAAAATCGGCATGTCCTAGAACCCAAAATTCGAAGACACGTGACATCTACCAACCCGCGCTGGGCCCACGTGGTGGATTACGGCCCACTCCCTCTCTACGAAAGGAGGCCTTTGTGAACATTGGGAACGTTACAGGCTGATTATGGGTTTAATTTGATACCTTACCTACCATTTGATACCTTTTATAATCAACGATAAGCGATCTCAATATGAAACATCTCTCAGCACTAAAATTACCGACAACAGAGTCATCGTACCTTAACATAATTTTAGTAAAAAGAGCTTTCTCGACAAGAATCATTTATTAATTCATGCCTAAGTTTACCTATTCCTCAAAGTGTGTTCAAACAAGAACAGTTTGAAAATGAAACGCGAATAAAATGACTTGGCGAGTCTCAGAATTCACAGCTAATTTCCATTCTATTGCCTCTTTATTGGTGTTTAATAACGAATTAATTTTAATGCAAATCAATCGTGAATGATAAGCTGTATATATTGAATTAACATTTCAATCGTATTGTTTTGTGATGCGTGGATTTAGTTAGTATTAATTTATTATACTTGTATCAATGTTATAATGGTGCAGGATTTAGTTAACAATGACGGTTATTTAAAATAATGTTGAAGTGTCATGTTATAAATAGATTGCTGACCGTTCCCATAGTGAATTTTATTCCGAATAAAAACCTATTAAAAGTATTTTTCGTTTTAATCCATTCACCTAATGCTTACTTGTCTGTGTTGTGCCGGACTTAAAGAATTGCACCACCCCTTACTTCCCGTGGGTGTCGTAAAAGGCGACTAAGGGTCAAAAAAGGAGGAGGTTCTCAATTCGACGGTATGTTTTTTTTTTTTTTTGTGTGTTTGTTACGCGATTACTCCGCCAATTGTGGACCGATTTTCAAAATTATTTTTTTGTTTGAAAGGATATACTCTCGAGGTGGTCCCATTATCATGAAGTTGGAATCTGATGAGAGGATCCCATGGAAATCGAGGGAAACCCTCAAATTTTATAGGCAAAGCTATAACGATTTGGGTATTTTTTAAAATAACTTGAGCATTTGCTCTTGGAAATCATCAATTGGTAAAGTGAAGCTGATGAAGAAGACGACAGATAGCCATTGGAACTACTCAAAGACAAATATTTCACGGGTTGCGATTCGATTACTTTAATATGGTTGCTAAGCAATTTATGCTCGTCACAATGCGTATGGTGAGTGGTTGTTGAGGAGTTCTCCTGGTTCTTACCAGGAGAACTCCTCAACAATTAACGTCCCAACATCGGGAAAAGCAATATTTTGTAACAAGTGATGAGCAGTTGACATTTGGCTATTGTAACTTAGATATACCTATTACAAACGGACCCACTAAAAAGTGAAAAATAAAAACTTTTTAGAAAAAAAAAACAACCGACTTCCAAAAATAATACTAAAAATTGAAAAATAACTTTAATTTCGGAAGTCGGTGTCGGGGTCGGTGTAAATAGATTGCTGACCGTTCCCATAGTGAATTTTATTCCGAATTAAAACCTATTAAAAGTCTTTTTCGTTTTAATCCATTCACCTAATGCTTACTTGTCTGTGTTGTGCCGGACTTAAAGAATTGCACCACCCCTTACTTCCCGTGGGTGTCGTAAAAGGCGACTAAGGGTCTTACCGGAGAATGGGCAGCAGCGTTCTCTATTTATTCCACCATCATACCATACTACGATCGCCAACCCGCCTGCCAAGCGTGGCGATTATGGCAAACCCCCCCCAAAATTGGGGGAGGCCTATGTCCAGCAGTGGACGTCTATCGGCTGAAACGACTTAATGTTTGATAAATGATAAATGATAAATGATAAATGATTTTATTTTTGTAAGTAGGTTTGTACAAACACTTTTACACGTCAATCATGTTTTTTTTAAACTAGGTGAGGTCGGCGTTTCCTATCTGACTACTCTGAGAAGAAAGGCCGAAACAAACTCAGAGGTCACAGTCTCTTTTAAAGTCCAGACATAATCTTGGTCAGGTTATATGAAGACCATGTAGATCGATGTCTGAGATGGTCTTTTGAGGAAAGAACCACACAGATTGAGAGGACCTGTCCAGTCAGTGCACGCATTTGTCAGAAATCGTGCAGCTCAACTCAAGACTTAAGGAGCTCAACGATTCGACGAACAATACCAAAGAAAGGACATTTGGGTAGGCCACATAAATTACTCAAACTGCCAGACCATGAGAAAAAAAGAAAAAAAACAAGTAATAGAACAGAGAGAAAAATAAAACATAAAAAATTAATAAAATGACCCACATCGTCTTCACATTCACAAATCACAATGTAAAAAAAAAAAAAAAAATTATATATATAATACTTTACAAAGTAAGTAAATGTCATTGTTTATAAAAAAAATCATTAATGTCAATGTGTATATAAAAAAAAAAAAAAGTCATTCAAAATGCAGAAATTTGAAGCAGCTCAATCCCAAGCCTTTTTGTCCTCAATATAATCTTTAACGGTATAAAAGGCTTTCTGGCACAACTTACGTTTGATGAATGTTTTGAATTTATTGAGGCTTAGATCTTGAACGTGGCTTGGTAGCTTATTATAAAAGCGTATACATTGGCATCTGAACGAGCCACCTATTTTTTTGAGCCTCGTTGTAGGTACAACAAATTTGTGTTTATTTCTAGTATTTATATTATGGATATCACTGTATTTTTTAAACAATTTTATGTTTTTATGGGCATATAAAAGATTTTCATAAATATACTGAGAAGGCACAGTCATTACATTAATCTCTTTAAATTTGTCTCTGAGAGAGTGTCTCGGACTTAATTTATAAATTGATCGAACAGCTCGCTTCTGTAAAACAAAGATAGTCTGAATATCGGCGGCATTTCCCCACAATAGAATACCGTACGACATTACACTATGAAAATAGCTAAAGTACACTAAACGGGCAGTCTCTATATCAGTTAAATTACGAATTTTTCTAACAGCATATGCTGCGGAACTTAGCTTTTTTGACAATTTATCTATATGTGGACCCCACTGAAGCTTAGCATCCAAAGTTATGCCCAAGAATACTGTGTTGTCTTCAGGATTCAATTCCTCGCCCTTTATCAACACATTAGTTTTCACCTGCCTAACGTGGCGTAGCGTAAACTTAATGCATTTGGTTTTTTTCTCGTTTAAAAGCAAATTATTAACATTGAACCAGTGGACTACTTTCGAGATCGCGCTATTTACATCGTCAGTAACCAACTGCTGACGTTTAAGTTTAAACAAAAGAGAAGTGTCATCTGCAAACAACACTATATCATGATTATCCTTTATGAGGTACGGCAAGTCATTAATATAAATAAGAAACAAGAAAGGACCAAGAATTGAGCCCTGTGGGACTCCCATTGTTACTATAGATCCGGGTGATCTTTTTCCATTAACGTCAACGCTCTGAATCCTTTTACTCAAGTATGAAGTAAGAAGATCCAGAGCAGTGTTTCGGATCCCGTTTACTAGATCGTTTACTAGATCTATTAGTCATACAGTGTTTGTTATGGGTGTTCGCATGTATTAGTTAGACTTAGGTACCTGTACTATTAACAAATATGGACCATTAGCGATTACAGAAAAAATGTCATTAGCACACAATGTCAATGCCGAATGCCTATATCCGCTCCGATGTCGCGAAATCTCATAGAGATCGATAACAATAGAAAAAGTAATTGTGTCTCATTCATTAGTGACAGTTGAGTTCCTACTTTTGATATCCTTATCCGTCAGTATTTCGATGTCCCCAGACTTGTGAGTTTTGACAATTAGCAAATATTGTCTTGTAAGACAATATTTGCTAATTGCTAAAACCCACAAGTCAACACAAACAACAATAAGTGTCCTAACTCACCAAGATGCGAAGTGCCGTCTCCAGCCGCCAACCTCATGACTAACAATAGTTTAAGTTTAATAATGACGTCACCGATCCCAGTCTATTAATGACCGTTATTAGGCCGATCCAGTTTACCACTTCGTAACTTCCAAGTTCGGCAACTTTAGATAATTATCATAATTACTTCGATGACCTTTAGCGTATTTTGTCGAAAATACCTTATTGGTATTAAAAAGGATCGGTGTGAGCCGAATTTTAATTAGGGCTAAACTTTTATATTAAAAACCGAGAAAAATAGGAGATCCATGAAAAAGTATTCGATACTCAAAGTTGTTGTCAAAAAATGACAAAATTGCACATTTTTACGATGGGTGCTGTTTAATAAAGCCACGGAAATAGTATGTTCTATATAGATAAAAGACTATTCAATAATAATTGTCATAGCGCCCGCCACCTGTAGGTTTTTATTAGATAGGCTTCTGGTTATTCAGGAACTCAATGTGCCGACATTGTGGTGAAATGCCGATCTCAGCGTCTTATTGCACGTCTGGGTAACCTTCCATGACATCCTTGTGAGTCCATAACAATACGTGAAAACCACATGCTGCGATTATCCCAAAGGTCCATTAATGGGCGCCCGGGGCTCTCATTCGAAAAGTTCGCGACCTCAAAGACCAACCGCTAGGCATAGGTGCGTGGGTCGAAGAGGTCAAACTGCCTTCAGATCCTTCTTTGAGAATCCGTTGATTTACAGATCCAAAGGGTTTAATTAGCACCTGCCATTAAGGATATTTACAGAAAGGTATATTATGTACCTGTGCCAACCTGTACCTGTCTTCTGTGGTTTCAAGTTCTCAAGCTTCAAAGGTTAATTAGTATTAGTACCTCTATCTGCTGAATAAGAGTTAGTTGGTTTTCTACCCTACTGTGGCGGAGCCCAATGGGAAGGGAATGTTGTTTTTATGTTATTGGGTGTCTATCGAGCAGGCGAACACCCGATATATCAGAGGCTTTGTCATCTCAGAGGTAAAGCTGAAATGTCTCAAATGCCTTACCTATAATTACATCAACACAACCCAAATAAGTCAAACCAGTTAAGTACCTAGTATTTGGTAGCAGCTGTTTTTCTTCATATACCTTACGTACTTACTTTCAGGTACAACCCTTTACCTTGAACCCTTTTGCATTACCTGACTCTTACGACATGCGCTAATCGAATAGTAGGTAGGTATTTGTACAGTCATAGTCTTAAGCTATTCTTGTATTATAATAATAATAATAAACCAATAGCCAATGGACTAATAGCCAAGAGCCTCGACCAACACCTGAGGAGGCTCTCGTTGGGCAGCTGGATCGTGTCCAGAAGTACCGCTCTCTGGATCAAGCCCTTGGGCTTGATCCAGAGAGTGGTACTTCTGGACACGGCCCGCATTGTTAGGAGGTTCCTTTCTCTGGAGCCCTGACCGCCGGTAGCTTGGACCCTGTTCCCGATACCGGTGGGCTACTATTTTTTATATTTTTAAATGTTTTTATATTTTTTTATACTAATATTTAAAAATATAATTTATATGTATTCGGTTTAATAAAGGAGATAATAAACCATTTATTTTCAGGTAACAAAGACTTACACACCTAAATTATATATATAATAATATAGTAACAATTTTGTTAGTAAATAAAACTTAAAAACTATGTTAGTATCATCTTATACACAAGCACAGTCAGTGTTATACAGCGAAGTGTAACTAACAACTTCCTTTTTTGGCAAGTTAACATAATGTGTGTGTAATGTTAAAATAGTTACAAATCTGATGGCAAGTATTCTATTGTAGAACTTACATTGTAGTCGATCCGACACTGGTACCAATTTTTCACTACCAATACTCCGAACTGACCTTTTAACGTGATTATAATCAAAAAGTTCATATTATTATATAGAGAGGGTTATTATCACATTTCAATTTACAGCTATTGCTGAGCTTAGTTACGAAAAAGAAATAACTAGGCACCTAGTTAATTATAAAAATGAAATAAAATTCACTAACATACAAACAAATTTAATCGTGGCAGAATAATTTTGCATCCGTCCCGCCGCTACTTCATTAAGTGACGGTTAGCTATTTATTTACTACAAAAGACGAAGCAACTGCTGACAAATTAAGTTACTTAACTTTGAATGAAGTTTTGCGATTAATTAGTGTCGACGGGTGCAAAATATACCGACGTCGAAATAAGGTGCTTTTATTAAATACACGGGTGCTACCCTTGAATAAATTAACCTGGTAGTTTGTGATACTTTAATAATATACGTTTGTATGGTTATTTATATTATTTTCTACAACTTACCGACAGAATCCGTACATCGAAACAACACTGAAACTCCGAGTACAAACAACTGTGACCACTTCATCACAAAGTTCTTCAACAAACTCATCTTCACCAAATACATCAATTTAAAAAAACAAAAGTTCAAAAAACGTTCCAAATTCTAGAACGTCGCATTTTCAGAAAAGTTTTCTTAAATCGAACGCGGGAGTGACGACGGTAACAATTGGCTCGGGTTGATTCGGTGCGATCGTGAAGCAACTGTTCTGACGGAACGGTTGAACGGAGGCTGAGGGTTCCAAGTCACGCATGCGCGAACCTTTCTTCGCTTTTCAGAAAGCGGTGTTTCTAGTTTGAATTATACTGTATTTCCTTTTGATGTTACGCTCGATGCGCCTTTGACTTGGTGCATTCCTTCAAAGGCCCGTGGTTCTGCAAAATGAAACAAAAGGTTTTCGGTGTTCCTAAGGAATTTGTCCTGTCTCCTTAATTGTTGCTTTCTTTTTCTTCCTCTATTCCTACAAACCTTTATTTCAAACAAATCAATATAAAAACAAACAAATATTATTTTATATTATTATATAATATTAGAATTCATTATAAATGGTGGGAATGTGGGATATACACTTATGAAATCATTTGAAATGTGTTTCTCTTACCTTATACATATTTAAAAATATTGCAGTAGCTAATTCCAATAGGGTCATTAATTAGTCTAATTTTGGAAGGAACTATGTACATAAGTTACTTTACAATTTTATTGTCGCACAAAAAAAAAGAATGGCACATTAAACATGTTTTTCAAAAGTCACATTCATTAACACTTTGCGGGACACTTAACGTCCTCCGACGTAGTATCAATAAAACTTTTATTGTGTCTCGTTCAGTGTCCTTCAATGTGTTAATAATATTAAAGAACAAATGTTAACAATTTCTATGAACTCTTAACTTTGAAATGGTCGAGACATATTCCTCTGTTAGATTATTCGAGCAATTTAAGTGATCGTATGACGTCACCGTGACATGTGTCCTGTAACTGAAGAGCATTTGTGGCAGGAAAGATTAGATGGCCCCAGTTCTGGTAGGCGCTGACTAAGCTAAACATAGTGCTGGCTTTTATTTGGAAGTGAGATAAGAAAGAGATGGTAGATATTTTAATACTAGTTTACATTTTTTTTTTATTTCATGAGCAATGGCCATGGATCATAAATTCATGATATTGCACGTAGGTATTGGTTGAACGTAATTAGACAATTTTTAATTTCTTCCCGTAAGTTCAGTTCTAAACTGTATTTAATTAAGAATGTGTGTTTCTATAAAGAGAATTTTTAATGGCTATTAACAACATACGAACAATGTAACCAGTGTCTAATCCAATTAATAACAAACGAACATGTAGCACAGTAATTCTACAGGTTGTTTGGAAGCTGAGTGCAAAGCTTTAAAGAAGTGATAGTTATCACCATCTAGAGCATTTTGAGCCATACATGTCTTAGACGAAGTAAGTTTTTTTAAAAATTTTAACTGCAAACTTTTAGTCAAAAATAACATACCAACTTTAACTGGCAAAAAAAATAAAAACACATACTTCGTCTAAGACAAGTGTGGCCCAAAATGCTCTAAATGGTGTCAACTACATATCATCCCCTTAAGGCTTTGCATCCTGCTTCCAAACAGCCTATATAACTCCAACGCAGAAAAGCTACACAATTTCCTCACTCCAGATGTCGGTTCTTAATGGTTTTTATAAAAATAAGAACACATACCTTAGACAAACTTAAAACACACCTGCAGACTTTAGTACTGTAATGTCTATACATTCTTAATTTCCGCTTAGCGAAATTGTTGTCGTTAATATTGTTTGTCGAAGTACAATTTTCCTTTTTCCTGTGAGGGCAAACAGCATTTTCCCCGATCTCTCGCGAAAAATACCATTTATAAAACTCTTGCCTAGAAAGTAATGAAGGAGTTTTTATGTTTTATTTAGGTACCATGCCCAAGGTAATCCAGATTTTAATCAATCAAACATTTACTCTGCCTTTTAAAGTCTATGGATAGATCCGGATGTCCATTTTAGATCACTTACTGCCCGTTTCTAATCTCTAATTGACCAACGGATACCAAACTCGAAGTTTGCCAATTCGAGCTCTTGAGTGAATTCAATACCTCAACAAACATGGTTAGGAAACCTTGGCTTGCTAAATATCTACAACATAGATCTTCACCAGTTAGATATTTTATTTCAATACATTCTGTTTTTTGAAAAAATATAGGAGTCTAATTTACTAATACATAATTTCCAACTACTTTGAACTCGTTTCTCTGAAACTCCTCGATACGTATGGTTTGATTAAAATTATAATGTACTAACAAAATTAAATAAATATATATAATATAATTTGAAGAAGAAAAAGAAACAAAAATACTAGTGATGTGCCTCACCCGTGAAAATGACCTACAATTGGTCCCCTCGCGAGCCCTCACAAGCCCTCGATTACCATAAATTACAATAACAGTATATTGAATCCGACCGAACTAGGATCGCGGCGTCTGAACATTAGCTGTTCACGGAAAGACCAACATCATCAATCAATGGCGTGTTACTCTAAATATTATATTGTATGTCTGCGTATTATTAGTAAACTAGCTGTGCCCCGCGGGATTCACCCGCTTGAATGTCGATCCAGTCGAAATATCGGGATAAAATGTAGCTTGTATATTAATCCAGGGTTCATACAAAATTTTGTCAAAATTGGTCCAGCCGTTTGAGTGTGAAGAAGTAACAAACATATAAACACAAACACATATTCACACACTCAGAAACTTTCGCCTTTATAATATTAGTGTGCTTACGTAGCTGTAAAACGTATCAGTCTAAGGTCTGGTCCAAAAGTATCAGATAAAAGTGTAAACAAACCCTGTTCAGGTTAAATTCTTACGCAACCACTCATAAAGGGTAACACTTTTATCTATATTTAGCAGGTTTTAACTTTATCTAACAGTGTTTTTTCCAACAATAATTATATGAATAATTAAATTTTAACTGAAAAATCATCAACGAAAATTGAGGTTATACTGTATATCGACATCCACAGGTTCGTTTTCTGATCCATTTGTTTACATTTCCCTCAGATACTTTTGGAACAGAAATGTCTACAGTTGCAACCTCTGCATGGTTAATACACGAAAATTATTTTTAATCACTGACGTAGGTACTCTATCGTTCTACATACGAATAAATTGTAAGTTACTACTATTCATAATATCAGTAGATTGAATCCGTTTAAACTCGACTGGCCACATTACTTGAACGTAAACTTGTCCGCGGTCAAACAAACACAATCAATCAATGGAATACCTATTACTTTATGCGATCGTCGTAGTTTAATTAAGCCTTGAGTTCCAACAGTTAACTATTCAACGAATTGATATCGTTATTTTATTTTTTATTTATTTTATTTATTTGAATACATAATGCATATTTATAATATTAAGCCTTATACTAAAGTGGTAGGTATATAATAATGGGATCGACCTGAACTAGGATAAACCTGTATCTCAGGTATCACTATGTGCAAATTAGCTTATTACAATAATATTCCAAAGATTGATAGTATATATAAATAGTGGGTAACTTAGCAGACTAATGCTAGGACAATACAGAAATAAAAATAGTATTTAACTTAAAACAACCAGTAACTTTTCAGTGTCATCATAGGACAGATTTTGCAACCAAGTTGTAATAACATTTTTGCAATGTACCGTTTTTAATGTAGACATAGACAAAATTGCGTTTACTTTATTATACAAAAATGGGCCTAGGAATATAAAAAATCTATACATAAACGAATGCCTTAATCTATAATTATCCATACAGATGTCTTTTCGTCTCTTATCAGTGACAATTCTATTATACGGCAATTTAGAGTGCTGTTTTAGTAAAGCATTCATAATAAATAACTGCCGCACTGTCAGAACATTGCAAGATTTATATAAATCTTGGGTCGGGAACAGGATAGGCCGGAATGTGGATACTTTCAATACTGCTCTTTGAGCGCGCTCCAGTGGTAGCAAAACTGTTTTAGCCGCTCCTCCCCATGCGGTAATACAATATGTAATTATTGATTGACACAAAGCATAGTAGACCTGTTTTATTACCTTAGAGTTGGCAAAATGACGAATTTTTTTGAATATGAACATCAGTTTACGTACTCTGCTGCATAATAGATCTATGTGATTTTTAAATGTAAGAGTAGCGTCAATAATTACTCCAAGATATTTTATATTGTTCGTCTTATGGATAATTGGACAATTACATTTTGAATTTGCAAGCGTGTTACAAACGTGTGCATAAATATCTGGAATAATTATAGATGGTTTTGAGCTGCGTAAAGAAAAGCGTATGTATTTAGTTTTGTCAGCATTTAATGTCAATAAGTTATGTTGTAACCATCTATTAACTATATCGAAACCTTGCTGTGCACATAAACCAACATCTTGTAATGTATTTGCGGAGAACAGGAGTACGGTATCATCAGCATACGATATAATTCTACCCGAATTTAGTTGTAGACTGCAGAGGTCATTTATATAAATAAGAAATAAGGTTGGTCCTAATATACTTCCTTGCGGGACCCCAAAAGAGGTATTTTTTAGTTCTGAGCTGGTAATATTATCAATTTTCACACATTGACAACGGTTGTTTAAATAGTCTGCAAAAAGCTTAAGCTGCTTACCTCGAATACCTATTTTTTCGAGCTTGTTCAATAAGATAGGAACAGATACGGTATCAAACGCTTTTGCTAGGTCAAGAAAAATACCGATTGAATGATTTCCTTTGTCTAGTTCTTGAGATATATAATCGGTCATATTTTGTACAGCATCAGTTGTAGATAATTTTGGTCTGAAACCAAACTGGTTATCCGAGAGGATAGCTTTAGACTCTAAGTACTTCATTAACCTAATATTAATTATTTTTTCCAGTATTTTAGATGTAGATGATAGTATAGAAATAGGTCGGTAATTTGAAGCTACTTTTTTGTCACCTCCTTTATGCACTGGGACAACTAAAGCTTTTTTCAGATAGTCGGGAAAAATGCCTTCAGCGAGGCAAATTTGGAAAATATGAGTTAACGGCGGAACCAAAATGTGTCTGAAATTCTTTAATACACTATTTGAGATACCGTCCCATCCAACCGCACAGACTTCTTTCAACCCCATAATAACCCTTTCGACTTCGTCTTTGTCTGTATCCAGTAAAACAAATGAAGTTAATTGCTGATATTGCGATGACACAAAGTCCCTGTTTACGTGAGTGTTGTAATTTGAGTTATAATTACGTTTTATTTGCTCAGCAAGTTTTTGACCCACATTAGAAAAGTAACTATTAACATGATTTGCTGATGTAAGCGGCGAAGCGTGCGTTTGTAATAATTCTGCCGATGATTCATGTTGTTTTGATACAAAAGCTAGATTTTTTATATGGCGCCACAATTTTTTATTGTCTTTTCCTGATTCTTCAAGTAAATTTCTGTTATACGTATTTTTCAACTTTTTTAGTAGATTGTTACAGAAATTTCTATATCTTTTATATGATGTTTGTAAAATGGTATTACCTGGAGAGACTTTTACCTGCATGTGAAGTTTATCCCTGTGCTGAATGCACTTTATTAGCCCGGGTGTTATCCATGGTTTTAAGTTATTGTTTTTCTTAGTTAGTTTTATGCTCGAAGTATTATTTATAATTGCATATTGCACTTTGTTAATAAAGTAAGGCAAAGAAATGTTCACATCATCAGTTTTGTAAACTGGATTAAAGTCAATATGACATAATGCGTGTTCAAGGTGTTTCATATTGATTTTAGTAATGGTGTTAGTGCACTTAGATCTAGGGGTATTTACTTTTAAACTAAGCAGGACTGCTCCATGATCGGAAACTGTGGGATCTGTTACAAGGGTAATGGATGAGAGGTTAGTTTTAAGCAAGGTGTGGTCTAAACATGATCCACTCAAATGTGTTGGAAGCAAATGGGCCGGAAGCAATCCCTTGCATGCGCACATGTTAAGGTAGTCTTTGGCAACTCTATTACTGTCTTCTGGGTTAATATCTATGTTCATATCACCGGTTAGTACTACATTTTTGTATATGGATAGTTTTTGGAGTGCAGCATCCAACGACGCAATAAAAGTATCGGTTTGCTTAAAAGCACACGGCCTATAAATAGCTAGGATAGCAGTTTCTAAGCCCACTTTTATCAATAATCTGCTACAGTCTTGTATCGGTGGTTCTTCTACCGATATGTTCAGACTTTGTTTGGCAAAAACAACTACCCCGTCATTTTGATTATGAACAGTCTTACTACTAAACATTTGGTATCCTGAGAGAGATGGAAGGTACTGTTGACATTTAGATAGCCAACATTCTGTCAATACAATAATGTCACATTCCGTATCCAGCCGTTTCAACAGAATGTGAAGGTTGTCCATGTTTTTATTTATACTACGAATATTTTGCGTAAGAATAGTAAGCGATGTGGAGGGATCAGGGAGATAAAGTTTACATTTTTCAATCTCGCATGATTTTGCCACTGATAATGGGACCACATCAATATCAGTAAGTAACTTATCCATAGTTTAATTTACTTTTACTTACTAAAGACTACTAGTATAAAATAAAAATGTACAAGTAAATTAATACGACTTATTGACTAATGCAGGAAATAAAAGATTAGGGGCGACGCTCTTAGGCGCCTTCATTATAATTTATAGAGTTAATATACCTGCTTTCAGCAATTTTCTTTGCCGGGCATTCCAGATCACCTGTTTTGTGGTTGCTGGGTTTTTTGAAACGCAAACATGTTGCACACTGCGATGGTTCAGCACTCTTTGCGCAATCATTAGTCTGGTGACCTTGTTGTCCACAATGTCCACACGTGTGGGTTTCCTCCCGACAGGTCTTTGCAGCATGCCCGTACTGTTGGCATTTAAAGCACCTCGTCACAAGTGTGAAATCCTTAACTGGGCAGGAAGTCCAATTTATAAATACTCGATCTTGGTTAATAAGGGCTTTTCTTATGTTGGCAGGAACTTCTAAAATAAAATTGCACGTTGGTCCTTCTTTCTTTCCCGACTTGTGACTTAGTTTTAAAGAGGATAGGACAGATTCACGAGGCAGATTAGGTAGCTTGTCGGCTAGGTTTTGCTCATATATGCAGTCGTAGACTTCTTGGTCAGTTAGGGCTGAGGGTACTCCAATCACTATAATTCTAGGTCTTTTCTTGTGGGGCTCTTCAACTTTCAGGCCGGAACTACTTAGCTGTGACGAGTTTCGTAGTTTCTCTATGTCATCCTTGGTTTGAGTGCTGATGATAACTCCTCCATTTTTGGTTTTACGCAAACCTCTGACGTGCAGTTTCAGTTGTTCTGGGCATATTATTTTTTGAACCAGAGATTTTGTGTCGTCACTAGTTTTCAATTTATCATCAGGATAAATTGCGATAGAGCTTAGGTTACTGGGGCGCAAGTAGTTATTTTTGTTCATCTTTACCATATCAGCAAAGGAAGCATTTTGTGTCTTTGTTGGTTGGGCGCAGTTTTCTACAATGCTGTCTTGGATTGTTTTACGGAAATTGTCCAGGCAATCTGTGAGGTCTCGTTTTTCTCTCAGAGCTTGTAGTGAGATTTGCATTTCTCTGGCCTTTTGTTTTAAGTCCTGGTAGAATAATGCCATCTGGGATACGCCATTTCCTACCCTGCGCGATAGGGAATTGATCCTCAGCTTCTGTTCGGAGTTCAGTTTTCCGTCCTGAGCAATGGAACAAACTTCATTCAGACATTTTTCTATAGTAATCATCCAGTTGCTTATTTCATTGGTGTCCAAGGTCTCAATTTTTTTTTCAGCCGTGTGATGTTGGTCCTGTCCTGGTTGTTGGGGCGATGAGAGAGCCTGTGTCGGTATCGGGGTTGGTGTTGGTTGTTGGGGCGATGTAGGAGCCGGAGTCGGTACCGGGGTCGGTGTTGGTGGAGGGCTACGTCGAATCATCGTGCTCCGATTAAAAGGGGCTGCCTTCAATATATCACTTTAAAAAATATATTACGTAATCAGTCCATTCTTTTAACTTTTCACTATAGTATTTATTTGTATAACACGCAAAATCACTATAACTAGGTCACTGATTATACAAGCGTAATTTATTTATTAATATTTCGCAATGATGAGCACGTCTGCAAGCGTTGAATGCCAAATGTATCCCCTCATGTTATGCACTCATTAAACAGATTGCACTACTAAAGGGCAATTCTCGTAATTTTAAAAACGTTCAGTCTGATCTCAATCTCAATCTGTCAAAAAAATACCTCTAATTTCCCTACATTTTGACAAGTTTTTGATATTTGTTTGGTCCAAGATGAGACTACGACTAGAGTATTGGCCTTCAGGTGTTTCTACGACAATCTACATGAAGCAAAATCATTAATTAACAGCGTATTATATTACACGATCTATTAAAAAGATCCATGAACATTATAGTACAAAGAGGCAACGAATACGAAAATATCAAAAATATCGTATTCTAAAAGCTTTACTATGCCTGTTGACTATGTAATTCGAAAATATATTTGATACTGTTTGCTTAAAAAGTGATTGGCAAAAACTTTATTTAACATTATCAATCATCTAAGTATCAATCAAAATTCTTCTGCATATACTTGCTAAAGTGGTATTATATAACAAAGTTCAGGTTTCTATGACCATTCTGATGTCAAAGCTATCCGATGGTGTTTGCTGAAACATTAGCCGGCTCACGGCGCGTGCTCTCTAAACAACATCAATCAACTGCGTATCACGGAGGTTGACTCTAAATAAAACGTATGGTGTAGTATTGTGTTAAAACTGGGCTTGTTTATAAACTGTCTAGAAAAAACTGTTATTTAAGAATTCATTCTCTCTTATTTTGTGTTTTATTTTTCAAGAATTGTGTTTAAATGAAGTATAATTATTAATACTACTAATAAACAAATGTATTCTAATATGTTTTCTGTGCAATTTATTACTAGATACGTTTTAAGTACCCAAAAAAAAAACCGGCCAAGTGCGTGTCGGGCCACGCACAGTGTAGGGTTCCATAGTAGCCCGTTATCACAATGTAGTACGATTCTGTTGTTCTTTATTCTGAATAGGTAAAAAAAAAACATAATTTGGTTTTCAATGCAAGTCTTTACCCATTATAAACAAGCAACTACTTCATCTTAGTCACTTTAAAGGATTAATGCTAAGGATTTTGTATTTGGTACAAAATTATCCAACACCCAAGTTCAACGACTATTACTGCTAAACTAATTAAGTTATCTTAACCGCTATACTTTTCCTTTAAAGTTCATGAAATGCACTTTCATTGAGAATTTTTCCAGATTTTTCAAGCTAGTAGTTTGGCTTTTAGAGGGGGGGGGGGGGAACGCCCTACTGGAACAAAAATTTGCACTTTAAACTTTAATATTTCGTAAATGGAGCATTAAATCGAAAAATAATTTTCGCTACCCCGAAGCCATTTTAGAAGACCTATTCAACGATATCCCACTCGATGGGGTAGATGATGAAAAAAATATTCATCCCCACTTCACATGTAGGGGAGTTACCCTAAAAAAAATATTTTCCAAAATTTTATTTTACCACTTTGTTGGCGTAACTGATATACGTACTCCTACAAAATTTCAGCTTTCTAGTGCTAACGGTCACAGAGATTAAGCGAGGACGGACAGACAGACAGACGGACGGACAGACAGACATGGCGAAACTATAAGGGTTTCTAGTTAACTACAGAACCCTAAAAACAATTATTATGAAAATATATCAATCTTCAAATTAAAATTCGAATCCGACACAGGACGAAGGTTCAATCGTTACCGTTTACAATGTAATTGAATCAAAAGTCCGCAAAATGACGGATCGCAGGGCGCCACAGACGTGCCCGCGTCCCTTTGGATCTTAATCCATTGTTACACGGGTTCTGGCTTTTCAATATAGATAATATCAAACATTGAAATTGCGATAAAAAAGCCTTTCTGCAAAGCTAAAAGTTGAAGGTTTATTTACTAATATTTAAGCATCATTCAAATAAATCAATTAGGTACACGTAAAAAACAGTATAAAAAATATCATAATATATTTTTGCCTCCTTTATTCATCGAAAGAGCCAAAAAAGCCGATCACAATTGTTTGTTCAGCTAGCTCGCCACTAAGATAACTTTCCACCTACATTGTTTTCATAAAACAGCCACAGTTTACGGCCCTAACCCTCTCATATTAGCATAGATCAGGCATCCAAAATCATAATTCGCCTCAGCAGTGGAGCCGCTCGCTCATACATTAGTATGCGGGTCGGCGCTCCCAGCTATTGTGGTTTGTTTATAGACAAATTTCCACCTGAGAATATACTTGAACACAATGAAACGGACTGATTTGCGTTTGCTTTCCGTCCAGTCCTTTGTGTTATATCTATTGTTCGGGACCCAATCAATCGTACCTTTTATTTATTCGTCAGGATTAACTGAGATTATGCTGCGGGCGTTTGGGGAAATGCCGGTGATATGGGAATTGTCGGAGTTAGTTCGCGACTGCGACGTAAATTGCAGCTGGATTCATTTGGTGTGTGCGCCGCCGGAATGAATTTGTGTTAGCCATGGCAACTTTGGTTCGTTTGCAGATGCCATCAGTTCTGCGTGCGTTTGGGAAAATATACGGGCTGCATATAAGCCCTCTATGAGTTTTGTTGACAATACTTTTAATCAAAAACAGTGATGTCATTAAATAAGTATCAAAATGTGATTTGATTGTAATGAGGGTTGAATTATCAACAATTGACATACAGTAGGTCTCGTCAATTTAGAACAATTTTTTTATTCAGTAAAATTCAGAATATAATGATTCTGCTACTTTTGGAGCGAGTGTAACTTTTTAAGGTAGCCTGCATTCGTATCAAGGCTGCCTTTCCAGGTATCAAGAACGATGTTTAAAATAGGTACATAAATAACATGTGTCAACAACCTTGACTTCACAAAAACCGCTTTTTAAAACTCTTTACCTTTACATAAAAATACTTCCAGTAACAAAGTACTGAGTGCTCGATCCACGACTGGCAGCAATGCTCTCTGGAGAATCGAATTATTGCCGCTCGGCTAAGCAAATTAACTACACGGGAACAGAACGTGGGGTGCTGTGTAAACGAGCCTTGGTTCAACATCTGCACTCATTTGAACGCGTGATGTTTGTTTTGGTATTGTTAAGGCATAATGGAAAGGGAATGGGGTGCCTTTGTAAGGTTTAATGGGAAATCGTTAGAAAGGAAATGCTGGGTGTCGTTTACGGTAACTTTTGGCTTATAAATCTAAATGCGAGCGTATAAATATGCTCTACTTCCTCTTACAGAGAAGAGCCTTCCCATTCCCAGCAGTGAGAACATTGCAGGCTGATTATATTAAATATATATTTTACGTTACAAGATTTTAAAAGTGCAGTCCACTCTATCTCTTCAAATCTCAACTTTCTGGTATTCTTTTATAGAAATCACACTAATATTATAAAGGCAAAAGTTTGTGAGTGGGGTGTGTTTATAAGTTTGTTACTACTTCACGCTCAAACGGCTCGACCAATTTTGATTAAAAAAAATATGGAGGTAGCTGACATTCTGGATTAACATATAGGCTAGTTTTTATCCCGATATTCCCACGGGATCGACATTTGCGCGGGTGAAACCGCGGGGCGCAACTAATATTATCTAAATCCTTCAAGATACCAAAATGAAATTAATAGCACTTAGTAAAGCAGGTAACTTTTTGAATTGTAGATAACACAAACGTTTCCTTTGGAACGAATTTGCACGGACTTCTCAATGCTCCTGCATCCTAGAAATTTCAATATTGGCACCGATCTGGCTACCGAGAACCCAAAACCAATAGTTTAAATTACACATTTGGCCGTATCTTATTGTATTTTTTCGTACAAAATGTAATGTGTCACTGTTTGTTTTCCCAAATAAATAAATGATGCGAACCTAAGCTTCAAAATCGTTTATTAGATTGTGTTAACAGTTTAAAGCAATTATGATATTCTGAGTCAAAACTTACATAATATGCGATTTCGCTTAGTCAACCAATCAATGCATTTTGCCAACATTCTTCGCTTCGATACATAAAGTCATTTCACAGTCACGATACATAAAGGCTTTTCTCAAGAATGTAGGCAGAAATAAATCGCATAGATTATACTACTTTTGCTTTATCCACAATACATTTGATCATAAACTTATTCCCGGTTGCAAATTAGTTGGTACAACTATGTGTCTGACCTTTGTGAAGGACATCACTAATTAGGTCAGTATTTGCCCCTCCAACAATCTTATAAAATATTATGTTCTACCTCAGACCAACAAAAAAAGATAGACAGCGCGCCACGAACATTAAAACTGAAGCCACCTTTTTAACCCCCGACGCAAAAACGACGGGGTGTTATAAGTTTGACGTGTCTGTGTGTGTGTGTGTGTGTGTGTGTGTGTGTGTGTGTCTGTCTGTGGCATCGTAGCTCCCGAACGGATGAACCGATTTTGATTTTGTTTTTTTTTGTTTGAAAGGTGAATTAGTCGGGAGTGTTCTTAGCTATGTTTGATGAAAATCGGTCCAAGATGGCCGCCGCCACAAAATGGCGGAATACATATTTTTTCACAAATCCCTTAATATGGGTATCAAATGAAAGGGCTTGAATAGTAGAATACTATACACTATAATAAATTTCAAATCCAAGATGGCCGCCACCACAAAGTGTCGATTTACATTTTTTTTTTTCACAACCCCCTCAATATGGGTATCAAATGAAAGGGCTTGACTAGTACAATACTATACGCTATTACAAATTTCAAATCCAAGATGGCCGCCACCACAAAATGGCGAATTATATTATTTTTTCACAACTCCTTCAATGTATCAAATGCAAGGGCTTGACAAGTAGAATAATGTAAACTATATTGAAAGGGAATGAGGAATATTAACTAACGAAATGAAAACTAAAAACTTTAAAAAAATTTTGTGTCTGATTAATGCTCTAGAATGATGAGGAAAGTGGAGTGATGACTGGTACCTACGACCACTGAGTTTGACTATTTTTATTACGAATGGAACAACCCCACTTAAAAAGCGTAGGTATTTCTACATCAGATAGTGTCGCAGTCCAATTTTATAAACTAGATCTGAAATACCTAAGATATCTAACGCTATGAAATACTTGTACGAAAGTTGAATAACTAAAGGAAGAACTAGGAAAAGGATATAATAAAACAAAAAAATCTGTTTAGTCTTAAAAATTATTCTTCAACTATAAATAAATAATTATTTTTTGACGGATAAAAAACCTGATTAAACACCAAATTACCTGAATCTTAAAACGCAAGAAAATAAAAGAAATGAAATACAAATATTAAGGACTCCCTACAAAAAGCATGAAATAAAAAATTAAATTAAAAATTAAAAAAAACCCCCGACACAAAAAAATAATAAAATGAAATGTAAGTAATTGGAAAAGGATCAAATAATTTAAAAACCCCCAACTTAAAGAATCTAGGTAACGAGACTAAAACAGATAAATTCATATGGAAGTCGGGGGACCGTTCTGTGGAACACCCTCTATGCTAAAAGGTCCCCCGACTGCCATATGAATTTATCTGATTTAGTCTCGTTACCTAGATTCTTTAAGTTGGGGGTTTTTAAATTATTTGATCCTTTTCCAATTACTTACATTTCATTTTATTATTTTTTTGTGTCGGGGGTTTTTTTAAATTTTTAATTTAATTTTTATCTATGTGTGTATCGAGGGCTTGCCATTTGTTAAATGTTTTCTCTATAATTTTGGGATATTTGTGCGAGTAGGAACTAGTATAATATTGTACGAGTAAGATATTATTGAGTATGGTATTGGTGTTAATTGGAAACCTAAAATATTAAATACATAAAAAAGAAAATAGGAATATAACTCGAAGTAAGAAGTCATATTTATATGTTTATATTAATCGAATGGGGAAATATTAAATCGTATTATGGCAACCCCCGCACTGTAAGTCACTGCATTCGTTCGTTGAGGTTTTTTGTTCCAAGTAATCTAAAATTTAATATTATAGAAACGTACTTACAAGTGAAAAGTGATGCCGTGAGACTTTTTATGTGATTTACTGTTGTTTTTGCAACTTTTCACTGCACAGGAAGGCATAATTATATTTTTTTAAATCTATGTTAACTTGACGACGACTCGTGACGTACTAAGAGCGATGACCATTGTTTTAGTGTAGGTGTGTGCGTGAGCGTGTATGTTTGCTTGCAGGAGCACGGTTTTATGGCTTTACTTTTGATGTTCGCGGCGCGCCGTCTTGGTTTTTTTGTTGGTCTGAGTGTCCTACAGAATCAAAACAAAAGAAAAATGTTTAAAATCATTTGAATAAAACATCACAGACCGCAATGTCATTTAAGAAAAAAAGCATTCGAGATTCAAAGTTGTTGCCCAACCTTACCTCTTTTTTCACAACCCCTGTTTGCGGCTTAGAATTGGCATTTATCATAACTCTTTGTTAGTTATTATCGTAAATTCGCCGTAACTGAATAGCAGATTTGAATGATTCACTGCCCACTTCATCTGACCAAGATTATTCTAGACTTTAAAAGAGACTGTGACCTTGAGTTTGTCCCGGCCTTGCTTCTCAAAGTAGTTAGACAGGTAACGCCGACCTCATCTAGTTTTTAAAATATGATTGACGTACAGAAATAAAATCATTTATCATTAACATTTACTTAGACTTGCAGAAATGTGCCTTAGGAATAAGTTGTTTGCAGTAAAGCTCTTTGTGAAAGAGATCGAGAATTATTGAAGGTGACATATTTTACGTAGCTCGCATTAAATTTCAGGTGCAACTATTCATCGAATAAAACCCCACTTACAATGTAAGAACTACTAAGCAAAACTAAGTTAAACTGCACAACTCGTTTCCTTAAAAACCAGATACCTCTCTTATCTGAAGCACTAGTCGAAATAAAAACAGAGAGTGTATCAGCTTGTCCCGAACAAGTTTAAGACTAACTTCACTGAAGCTAGTGAAACTGGGTTACTAATATACTCAGTCGCAGAGTGAGCGAGCAAATATACGCCTTACCTTGCAGTATGTGTCTTGAGAAGTGCATGTATGTGTCTGTCGTAATGTAGGTACCTACTGAAAGATAAGGTGAAGTATTTCTAGTAGCACTAAAATTCTATTTTCCATGACATCGAAGCAAGTCACGGTTTGTACCCATGTGCACACTCGGAAACAAAGCGATATTTCACTCACATATTTTTCCTCTCCAAAAAAAAATATACACAAAATAATCCATGTTTTTTGATAACACCAAAAACTGAAAAACCATATGCAATAACAATGCAGCTTGGACATGACCAGATATATTTTTTATCCCCTGTCGGCCGTTCATACGAGCTAAATATATCATGCGGGCGAGGTACACTTGTCGGTTTTTTTTTTCAATTTGCCTCTTTCTGTACCGCACAGAAACTGACGGTTAGATAAGATAAGATCAGATAATTTTATTTGTCGAAACATGCGCATACATGCAAATTAAGCAAGCAGGATGTCCCAATATTAATATTTCGTACGTACAGTCAACAAAAGAGATAAGTATGGAGGATCGTCGGATATAGTTGAAGTTTAGTAAGAAACCAATGGATGTTGTTGATTGAAATTTAATTTGATAAATGAGCTGTTTGTTTTCTATTTACAAATTTTTTTTTTTCGAGAATATCCATCGGTTTCTTACTAAACTTCAACTATATCCGACAATCCTGCATACTTATCTCTTTTGTTGACTGTACATGTTTCACCGGAAGGCGTACAATTTTATAGTACTTATGTAATTACAAAAAAAAAAAGTAAATTACAAAATAAAAACTAAATTACTAAAGGCACTTCAAATTAAGTACATAATAATAATAAACATTGATAAGTCAGTAAAATAAATTATACATAAGTACAATAAGTAAAGTAAGTATAAGTACAATATTTAAAATACAATAAAAAATGTCAAATAGTGTATTTCAAAAAATCATTTAGGTTATAATAACACTTGTTAGGGAGCACAACAAGCCACTTACCTTGTATGTACTACCTAGCCTATGTAAATGATAAAGTTATAAAAGAACTGATTTGCATTGTAATAATAGAATAGATCGCCTCCTAAAGGATTCATGTTTGTTATTAAATACCGCTTCACGGTGACGTAATTTGAAAGTAAAATTGCATCATAATTTCGTACTAAAACGAACAGGTTCGTGCCTGTCCCCGGGAAGCTCGACAAGCAGCGACCTGATCCCTAGACGAAATTGTAGAAAAATGGGCGAGCCCATATTATAATCCCGCTCATTGGCTAATAATTGTAAACAATGTCAAAGGTATAAATATACCCCACTCTGGAATTATGAGTGAGTCGTAAAATATCACCGGTCGAGCAAGACATAACGAAAGCTATGCTCGACTCCCGGGTCTACACGCGGTAATTTACATAGAATCCCCAGTCTTAACGTGTATTAGTCTCATAAATCCTTTGCGTATGTTACTTACGCTATTGTTTTTCTTGTGTTTGTGTGTCCGTCGTACAAATTAATTATAAGTGCATTTTACCCATGAAATTCACTTGTCTCATTTCACTGATCACCACACCTTATCCACCCTTGCGCCTATATATCGAACAATTTGGTCCTTCGCTGCCGGATTGGTGGTGATTAGTGATGAGTGAACATAGTGCGATAATCACGAGGAGCAAGTTGCGTAAGTTGGAGGTCGAGATGAACAAGCGTCGCGGCCTAGAAGCTGACTCTGGGGTGCCGTCTGAAATGGAACCCGGTTCGCCGTCAATAGCACCCTCAACGTCGACGTTTCCTGCCCCTGTGACCCCACTGGCTGGCCCCGGTCGTGTAATCGACCACCGTGAAATCGCCACGCCAGTGAGGTCGGCGAATGTACAGAGGGTAAGATCCACGACGAGCCACGTCTCCTCGAAGAGCAGTCAGAAGAATGCCGACTACCTTCGAAGGAGGGTTGAGTACGAGGCTCAGAAGGAATTGGTGCGCCTGAAGGAGAACCTGATACAGAAGAAGCTGGAAGCAGATCTAGCCGAGATAGACGCCGCAGCCGACGAAGACTTATCAGATGATGAAGGAACAACACGTCGAGTGGAAGACTGGGTTTCAGAGACGACTCCCGCAGTAACTAGTGTAGTGCCCGCGCCCGACATGTCCGACCATCCGCCGCCGCCGCGACTAGAATCCGTGTCCGTGAAACCTCGCGATGTACCAGTGTCAGTGCCGCCGATCACATATACACCCGCGCTCCGACAGCAGGGTGCGCCCGCCGCAGTACAGTTTCGTGAACCGACGTACCTCACTACGCCCGTCGCGACGGCGAGCGCCCCGCTAGCGCCGCCTAGGGAAGCGCCGCCTGAGCGGGTGAACACGTACAACGACGAAACGGATAGAAGTAGGTCACGTGACAGGAAAATAGACCAGCTCGCGGACGCTATCTCGAACATGGCGCGACCGCGACCAGTACCGAGGCAAGCATACGAGCTGCCACACTTCAATGGAGACCCAGCGGAATGGCTATCGTATAAGAATATGTACAACGATACGACAGCCCTATACAACTTTAAAACACACGAGAACCTAGCGCGCCTAAAAACCTCACTACAGGGGGAAGCTAAGTTAGCAGTGGAGGACTTATTACGAACATCGACTAGCCCGTCAGAAATCATGAAAACATTGGACGAAGAGTTCGGGCATCCGAACCTAGTGCTTGAGTGTGCCCTAAGAAAAGTGCGTGCGTTACCTAAAGTAACAGAAAGTGGCCGCGAACTTAGGAAGTTCTCCACTACAGTGCGAAATTGTGTATCATTACTAAGAAGTGTACAGGCGAACGGATACCTAAATAACCCACAACTGGTGAGTGAATTATTATACAAGCTTACACCTATACAACGTGCTCAATATGGAGATTTTGCAATGGGTATGGCTACCAACCAGGGCATAGATGTGCGAGTGTCGCCGAGCCTAGAAATACTCGCGGAGTTTTTGAACCATCTAGCCAGAGCCACCTCATATATACAGATGAGTGTAGATGTACCTAACAATGTAAACAATACAGTGAAGCCACGAGGCAACACGTCAGCAAACAGACCACCCAGAAATTTACAAAGGGTTCATGTTACATCTACAGAGAGCGAGCAATCTACCAAGCCGATTATAGATAAATGTACTTTATGCGGGCAGGTACACAACTTAACTAAGTGTGAAAAGTTTAAAGAACTGAAGGTCAATGACCGCTGGGACCATGTGAAACAACATAGATTATGTTTCAAGTGTATCGTGAAGAAACATGGAAAGAATTTTTGCCGCGCAAATAAATGCTCGGCTTGTAATTATCCGCATCATATACTATTACATACTGAAGTAGATAGTGAAAGTGTCACCAATGTAAATGACTATAATGGAAAAGCGTTGCTAAAGATAATGCCAGTATGTGTAACAGTAAACGGCAAAGATAAGGATTGTTATGCCCTGTTGGACGACGGAGCCACAGTGTCACTATTAGATGAATCGTTAGCGACGGACGTCAAAGGTCAACAAGTGCCGCTAGTGTTACGTAGTGCGCGCGGTCAAGAGATCGTGGATAGAACGTCGCGGGTGATCGACATAGCGGTGTGCGGGCCGAACGGACAATCCTATAAAGTGAAGTGTCGTACGTTAAAGAACTTGGACTTGCCTACTCAGACAGTGCCAGCTGCATTGATAGCTGAGCACGCCCACCTTCGCCACTTGGGTTGCGAAGAAATGAGAGGTGCCCGGCCGCTGCTGTTGCTGGGGCAGGACAACTGGGAGTTGCTGACCAGCCAGGAGATTCGACGAGGGAAATCAGGTAAGCCAGTTGCCTCTTTAACCAGTCTAGGGTGGGTGGTGCACGGGCCTGTGGGTAGCAGTCACACTAGTGACCAAAGTGTTAATTGTGTAGTCGACTTAAACATTGATTTACATAATATTGTGAAAAAACAGTTCGAGTTAGAAGCTATTGGTATCTCAGAGGTGCCTCGGACGCACCAAGACATTGAAAGAGCGAACAGTATTTTGGATACCACCAGTCGCCAGACAGATAGTGGCGTCTGGGAAGTAGGTTTGTTGTGGCGACAGGACGACCCACAGCTGCCCGATAACTATAAACAAGCGCGTCAGCGTCTAGCGGGTATCGAGCGCCGCTTACGTAGAGACTCTGTGTACGCCGCTGCCTACACGGCACAGATAGATAGATTGATAGAGCAAGGGTACGCCAGTAAAATAGAAGGCGCGGTCAATTATGACCCTATATGGTATTTACCCCACTTCGGGGTAATGAACCCTAATAAGCCCGGGAAATTAAGGCTAGTATTTGACGCCGCGGCAACTTGTAATGGAACCGCTTTAAATAATAATTTATTAACTGGGCCTGACTTGTTAAATTCGTTACTAGGTGTATTGTTTAAGTTTAGATTAGGGCCGATTGCCTTCACGGGGGACATAGCCGATATGTTCCTCCGGGTTAAGATTAGAGAGAAGGATAGGGGAGGACAGTTATTTCTGTGGAATGCGAATAGGAACAAAGAGCCTGACACGTACGTCATGAACTCAATGATATTCGGTGCCGCGTCATCTCCCACAACGGCTATATACATTTTAAATAAAAATGCCGCTCAGTTTAAAGATATATACCCCGAGGCAGTAGCAGCTATACATAGCAAACATTACATGGATGACTACTTGGACAGTACGTGGTCTGTCGAGCAGGCCGGTAAGTTAGTCGAGGAGGTGACCCACATCCACGCCAAGGGCGGGTTTGTCATACGGGGGTGGGTCACCAACTCTCAGGAGCTGCGCGACAGATTGCAAGTAGATATGCCTGAGCGGGTCTCGTTAGATAAGGAAGTAGGTGCCACAGAGCGCACATTAGGAATGATCTGGTCGCCGAGCACAGATGAGCTGGCCTTCGACCTATCATTCAAGCGGCTACCTAAAGCCATCATAGAGGGTCAAGTAGTACCCACTAAAAGGGAATTTTTGAGATTTATTATGTCCATATTTGACCCACTGGGATTTTTGTACCCGTGTGTCATACAGTCACGGATACTTATGAAACGAGTATGGCACACGGGAATCCAGTGGGATGAGAAACTACGGGAGGCAGAGGCTAAAACGTGGTTCGAGTGGCTGCATAAACTGCAACATCTGACCAACCTCACTATACCTCGCTGGTATGGCCTGAAACCAGAGGGTGTCGAGTTACACGTATTCGGTGATGCAAGCGAGTCCGCTTACGCCACCGTAGCCTACCTAGCAGGGACATATCTGAATGGGAAGAGAGGGGTAGCCATGGTTACCGGTAAGGCTAGAGTTGCGCCACAGAAACTTGTGTCCGTTCCACGTTTAGAGTTGCAAGCCGCTGTCTTAGCATGTAGACTAGCCGACACAGTAGAAAAAGAGATAGGTATTCCGATAAGTACTAAATACCTATGGACAGATAGCAAAACAGTATTAAAGTGGATTAATTCCGACGCTTTAGAATTCCAAAGGTTCGTGTCCCACCGCCTCGCGGAGATAGATTGCAAGTCACAACGAGGCGACTGGCACTGGGTTCCCTCCGCGATGAACCCAGCTGATAAGGCCACCCGATCGGACTGGCCCAATAACGGTGACGAGTGGCTGTCGGGGCCCTCGTTTCTTTTATGCCCACAGGAGGAGTGGCCGACGGGCGTCGACCTCGATGCGGTGGCTGACACACACCTGGAAAGAGTACAACGAGTGCATGCGGCTGGGGTGCCGACCGAACCGCTGCTGCGACACGAGCGGCTGCCGACATGGACGCGCGCGTTGTATGTCGTGGCGCGTGTGCTAATTTTCGCAGAGCGCTGTCGCAGGCAACGCACCTCATCCGCCGTGACCGCCGCAGACCTCCGAGCGGCAGAGACTCGGCTGTTAAAGTTGATACAGCAGGAGAGCTACGGGTTAGAGATCGCAGCGTTGCAGGGGGCGCGACCGCTGTCTACTGACAGCAAGCTCCGCGCGCTCGACCCTATGCTATACGAAGATGGACTGGTAAGAGTACGCGGCAGGCTAGGCGCCTGCAGCGAACTTAATTTTGGAGAACGTCACCCCATAATCTTAGATGGGAAACACCCGTTAACGCGTCGTCTGGTGTATGGGTACCATACAGACGCCCTGCACGCTAATCAGGAATCCGTAGTTAACAGGGTTAGAGAAAAGTACTGGATCACCAGCCTGCGGTCTACTGTCAAGGCCGTCACCGTGAGCTGTCAGCGGTGCCGCCTTGAGAAGGCCAAACCAACCACGCCCAAAATGAGCGATCTCCCGGCCGCGAGGCTGGAGATAACGAGGCGAGCATTCGTCCACTGTGGGGTCGACTATTTCGGCCCCATGGAAGTCGCCATAGGCCGGCGCAGAGAGAAGAGGTGGGGCGTGCTGTTCACGTGCCTCACCACCCGTGCCGTCCACCTGGAGCTGGCGGCTTCGCTTAGTGCCGACTCGGCCATCCTGGCCCTGCGGCGCCTGATTGCGCGCCGCGGGCGACCTTCCGACATGTACTCGGATCGGGGTACAAACTTCGTCGGCGCGCATGCCGAACTGCGCGCAGCCCTGCGCGACCTGGACCAGGACAAGGTGCAGAGCGATGCTACGGGCCGTGGCATCGCCTGGCACTTCAACCCCCCAGCATCCCCGCACATGGGTGGGTGCTGGGAGCGACTAGTGCGTTCCGTTAAAAACGCACTCAAGGCGACGCTTAGAGAGCGTGCTCCGCGCGAGGAGGTCCTTTACACCCTCCTCGCAGAGGCCGAGCTAATCATAAACAGCCGGCCTCTCACCTACATCAGCAGCGACAACGAGCACCCGGTGGTGCTGACGCCCAATCATCTCCTGCTGGGCACTGCCGCGGGAGATGCTCCGTGTACGCGTGGGCACGCCATCGACCTCGACTCCCGCCGCATGTGGCGACGGGTGAACGCGCTGGCCGACCTCTTCTGGAGGCGATGGCTGCGCGAGTACCTACCGACGCTGCAGCAAAGAAACAAGTGGGCAAATAACGTGCCAAACGTGAAAGTGGGGGATGTTGTTTTAATTACCGATCAAGGTAAACCCCGTAATCAGTGGACCCGAGGGGTCATAAAAAGTGTCTATCCTGGTGCGGACTCTATTATACGAGTAGTAGACGTTAGAACAAATCATGGGGTCCTGCGTCGACCCGTTGTCAAGGTTGTTGTGCTTCCTACGAACGGAGAGGTAATCGGTTGAACCCTCTTACTGGGGGTGGGATTGTTAGGGAGCACAACAAGCCACTTACCTTGTATGTACTACCTAGCCTATGTAAATGATAAAGTTATAAAAGAACTGATTTGCATTGTAATAATAGAATAGATCGCCTCCTAAAGGATTCATGTTTGTTATTAAATACCGCTTCACGGTGACGTAATTTGAAAGTAAAATTGCATCATAATTTCGTACTAAAACGAACAGGTTCGTGCCTGTCCCCGGGAAGCTCGACAAGCAGCGACCTGATCCCTAGACGAAATTGTAGAAAAATGGGCGAGCCCATATTATAATCCCGCTCATTGGCTAATAATTGTAAACAATGTCAAAGGTATAAATATACCCCACTCTGGAATTATGAGTGAGTCGTAAAATATCACCGGTCGAGCAAGACATAACGAAAGCTATGCTCGACTCCCGGGTCTACACGCGGTAATTTACATAGAATCCCCAGTCTTAACGTGTATTAGTCTCATAAATCCTTTGCGTATGTTACTTACGCTATTGTTTTTCTTGTGTTTGTGTGTCCGTCGTACAAATTAATTATAAGTGCATTTTACCCATGAAATTCACTTGTCTCATTTCACTGATCACCACACCTTATCCACCCTTGCGCCTATATATCGAACAACACTTGTCTGATATTAAATCATGAATCTTTTTTTAAAACAAATTTACCGGCAGTGCTTTATATGCCTGTGGTCAAATGCAGCCTGGGTCCGTTGCCTAAAATGGATAATAGTTGTCTTATCTAGATTTATTTTTAGGTTGTTCCTGATTAACCATGATATTATTGATGTCAAAGATTAATTTATGCCACTTTCATATGTATTTATTTTACATGCTATAGTAATCGTGCTGTCGTCGGCAAAGAGAGTCATGGGGTGGTCAATAGCACTAGGCCGATCATTGATGTTTATTATGAATATTGAAGATCCGAGTACGCTGCCTTGAGGAACACCGTATGTAGGTGTGCGTTCGCTTGATACATAAATTTCTTCTTTCTTTGTCTTAACATTAATTCTCTCAATTTCTGTGTATTGTTTTCGATTAGTAAGGTATGACTGAATAAGGTTATAACTAGCATTTTGACAATTTACATACCTACTCGTAATGCATATAAAAATAATTCGGTTTGATTGGGCAAGAGATTTTTTAAGTCCTGCAAAAATTCTTACGTGAAATACTGCAATGTAATTAAACGCGTTCGTTCAGTTGAATGGAGGATAACGTGAAGTTTTCATTCTGAATAATTATACATCGGTTTCTGAAAATTATTAATTATATGTGAGAGTATATGCTAAGTTAATTACAGGAAGAGTAAATTAAAACAAATATATTTATTAGTTTTTTTTGTACCTATATTTATTTGGGTTCAAACATTCTAGGCCATCCTAAAGTGCCTTTCAGAAGTTATCCGTTACAAAATTAGCCTTACACAGAATCTAAATTGCTGTCTTGTTATTATAGTTCGTCCTTTGCAATATATACTACATAATTGCTCAATTTTGACGCAAATAATCAAATTGTAAGGGCCCATAATTGTATTATATCTCAATAATCTTGCAGAGAGGTTTTACTGTATTATTATTGTAAATTTAGCAGCCGAGAACATTTTAATGGGGAAACACGCTCAGAATTACATCTGCAAAACATGCTGTGGCTTTGGCCAACGGATTGATAATTCTACTTTCGTTATTTTCATAGCGTTATGTCCTAAAGCCGCTGATATTCAAAATATATTTGTTCTTCAAAAACGATCTGTTTGAGCAATTTACCAGCTAGGTGCTAGGGTATCTATGAGAGAATTAAAAAAAAAAACGATTTATTGATATTCTCAAGGTGGCATCACAATTCATCTTCGTTAGTATCTTACGAGTATGTACTTGGCAAAATATACACTAAAAAACAGTGATATCCATAATATTAACATTAGAAATAAGGACAAACTACGTGCGGGCTCACTTCCACCGATTCCATAAGGTTCATAACTCATTTGTTGGGCTTTTTTTTTTTTGCGGATGGGAAATCATCAAATGACTCCTCCCGCTCTGGGTGGAGCGGAAGGGAGTGTCAGACTCTTACTGACTAAAACTCACCCGTGTTCCTTCCTTAGCCCTTTATGTTCCGGGCCAGCGGTAACCCTTTCGGACAATCCCGCTGACCCGGCAGGTTTCGGCCCTAAGGGGCCCCTCCTCGATGCTGACATCTCTTTGAGGCGCGCGTGGAACACGTACGCGCCGTCCGGCACGGGCCTGGTCCTGATCGGACGGTGAGCTACCCATTACTCTCCGCCCGCAGGCCCGCGCCTATGGTGGCCGGGAGTCATCACGCGGCTCCCGACGCCCGGAGCGTCTCCCGCGGCGGCTGGGACGGGAGGCTCTCTCCCTGAGCCGTCCCGCCACCTCCTTCGCTAGCATGACTGCTTCGCAGAAGGAGGTGACTGCCTCCCACTCCCTCTCGCCCCGGACCATGGCTTGCACCAGGGCCGGACGCGAGAGGTTGCCGTCGCTGCCGATCGCCTCTACGAGGACACGGCGGTGCTCCGCCCAAGCGGGGCAGACCTCCACCGTGTGCTCCACCGTGTCCTCTGGGCGATCCTGGCAATGGTGACACCCGGGCGTTTCCTCCCGCCTGATAATGTGCAGGAACCTCCCGAAACTTCCATGTCCGGTGAGGACCTGCGTCAGGCGGTAGGTGAGGGCGTCGTGGCGCCTCTCTATCCACTCCTCAAAGAGGGGTCTTATCGCCGCTATCGCGGCGTGCCCTGCGCTGGGTTGCGACAGTCGCTCTTTCCATGCCGCCATGAGATCGCGCCGGAGATCCGTCCGCTCCGCAGCGATTTGCCGCGGAAGCGGATTCTCCCCCCGGCGCAGTGCCTCCGCGCGCCACTCATACAGGCGCGCGAGGACTATCGCCTCCAGATCCCATGGCGGCAGTCCGGCAAGGAGGCTTGCCGCCTCGCCAGAGATCGTGCGGTAGCCCCGGATAACCCTTATGGCTACCACCTTCTGGGGCGCGTTCAGGTAGTGGGCGGCCCGCCGCCGCAGTGAACGCGCCCACACCGGGGTCCCGTATAGGGCCATGGACCGCACGACCCCCGCGTAAAGCCTCCAGCAGGAGGCGTTTGGCCCCCTCAGGTTGGGCAAGAGCCGCTTGAAGGCGGCCCCGGCCCGTTCCAGTTTGGGGGCCAAACGTCGGAAATGCTCCACGAAGTTCCACCGGCTGTCGAGGACGAGACCCAGGTATTTCATCGTCATCCCGACGCCGATGTGAACCCCTCCTACCGTTAGTTGGATCCCGATGGCGGCGCGTTCCGGGGCCCATGAAACGACATGGCCTCGGACTTGTGCAATGCCACCTCGAGACCCAGCTGCCGGATCCTCTCCACGACTATCGCAACCCCGCGTGTCATCGCGTCGGCCGCCGCCTGATGCGACCTCCCCTGCGCCAGGACCAGCGTGTCGTCAGCGTAGCAAACCACGCTGACGCCATCAGGGAGGTCAGCGCGCAGCACCCAGTCGTACTCGATGTTCCACAGAGGACCGATCCCTGTGGGACACCGCACGACATCTCTCGCCGGTTCCACTCCCCATCGCGACCGGGGTAGCTGACGGCTCTTTCCGTCAGATACGCCTCGACTATTCGACGGAGGTAGGGCGGCACCCGGTGATACCGGAGTGCCTCCACAATGGTGCTCCAGGGGAGGGTGTTGAACGCGTTGGCGATGTCGAGTGACACCGCCACGACGACCCCACCCTGGGACACCGCGTCCCCCGTCGTGAGGGCTCTCACGCGCATGATGGCGTCCACCGTCGAGCGCCCCTTGCGGAAACCGAACTGGCTGTCCGCAAGATCCGGCCCCGTCTTCACCAGGTGCCCGACGAGGCGGCCCGCAATCACTCTCTCAAAGAGCTTGCCGACCTCGTCGAGCAGCACGATGGGCCGGTATGCGGACGGAGAGTCCGCAGGGCGCCCTGGCTTCCGAATGAGGACCAGCTTCCCCGTCTTCCAACGGCGTGGAAACTGGCCTCTCTCCAAACATGCGCTTAAGAACGCCTCCAGTCGAGGCCCGAGAGCCCTCGAGGCCCCCAGGCTTTACCTGGCAAGCCGTCGGGTCTTGGGGCGGTATTTTTGGCCTTCAGCCTACCTACCGCCGCTCTCAGTTCTACCCCGGTCACTTCAGGGATGTCGTCGTCGTCGTCCGCGTGGTCCGCTTCGGGCACCGCCAGTGGCGGAGCCATGGGCGGGGGAGTGTGCTCCACCCGTGAAGGGAACAGAGCGCTCACCACCTCCTCCACCAGCTGGGGGCGGAGACTCTGTGTCAGCGGGGGGGCCCAGGTGCGGAGTTTATTCCGCACCATTTTATAAGGGCGCCCCCACGGATCTCTGTTCAGAGTCTCCACCAGTCTCCTCGCGGGCCACATCCTTGGCCAGCTGGACAGCCTCTTGGAGGGTGGTCTTCGCCGCTCTGTACCCCTCGTACAGCTCCGCCTCCGTGGCTTCCGCATCCGGAGGGCGAATGCGGAGCCTGCGGTGCCTGGTGTAAAGGTGTCGCGCATCGACGCACGCCTTGCGTAGTGTCTCCAACTCCTGCGACCACCGGTACACCTGACGTCGGGCGCATCCTGGCCGGACTCGGGGCATTGCCACGTCACAGATCTCGGACATGGCCTCCCGGAACCACTCCGCCTCATCGTTGGCAGGCCTGTCCGGTGATGACACCCAGGCCTGCACTATCGAGGCTTCTAGGAGGAGCTCCCGGTCCAGCTGCTTCAGCGCCCACCGCGGACCACTCGGGGCCTGTTGGACCAGCGCGCTAGAGGTCTGGGCGGAGACGTCGAACCGGATATACCGGTGATCAGAGTAGGTCTCCACCCCCTCCATGACGCGCCAGTCAATGACGCGTTGTGACAGAGCAGGGCTGGCGAACGAGATGTCCACCACGGACTCACCCCGCATCCGCACACACGTGGGAACAGAACCCCGATTTAGGACGACCAAACCAGTATCCAGAGCCCAGTCCTCCACCATCCTGCCCCGCATATCAGTGTAACGGGAACCCCAGGCCAAATTCTTGGCATTGAAGTCCCCGAGCACTAGCACGGGAAGGGATGGTTTCCGGCGACGACGACACTCAACTCTGTTAAAGAGTTGTGGAACTCGGCGAGAGTTCGGTTCGGAGAGAAGTACACCCCCACTACTACTATCTCTCCGAACCGTGCTGCTACGCACCCCTGTCCCTTCGTGACGCATTCGAGGGACGGGGTGCCGGCGGCGGCCGACGAAAGTATGGCCACTGAGCCGCTCAGGTCCTCCACCCAGTCATCCCTGGGCGGGACAAAGTACGGCTCAGCGACCACGGCGATGTTAATCGACCACTGCGCCACGCTCTGGAGCAACAGGTCCTGAGCGCAGGCGCAGTGGTTGATGTTCGCCTGGAGGAGGCGTAGGGGAGCCATTACTCCTCCATTTCAGCCCCCTCCCGGGCCCCTTGTGAGGGCCCCTCGACGATGGCGGCGGCGGCAGCGGTGGTGGCGGCGGCAGCAGCGGCGTTGGTGGCGGCGGCAGCGGCGGCGGCGACGGTGGTGGTGGCGACGGTGGCGGAGGGCCTGCCTTTCCTCCTGGTTCCGGCGGGTGGAGCGCAGGACTTGCTCCCCGCCCGGTGATCGGCCGGCTTGCCAGCAGCCGCACATGCGAAGCAGTGCGGCGCGGCGTTACACGAGCCTGCCTTATGTCCGGGCTGACCGCAGCGGAAGCACAGTGTGCTGCGGTCCACCTCCGAGGTGCACTGGATGCCAACGTGGTGTCCCACAAGGCATCGGTAGCACCTCAGAGGCTTGGGTTCCAGCAGTTTAACCTGCGCTGAGACCCAGCCCACCAGAAGCCTTCAGCCCTCCACAATCGTTTTGGCCGCCGTCACGGGGCAGCTTACAGTTACGGTTCGCATCCCCGCGAAGTCAGGACGTATGGTGCCCGCCTTCACCTGCTCGGCCAGACACCCGCCCGTCCTGACGACAGCGGCCACCACCTCTTCCTCCGTAACGGAGTCATCCAGGCCCAAGATGCGCATGTCTGCGCACTTGACGGGCCTGGAGACCCGAGCCTCGTCCGCATCGAGGGACGCCCTTAACTTCTCAGCTAGGGCGTCAGCGGTGGGGCCACTTGTCGCACCGGGGATCTCCAGCATGCGGGCGCCAGTGGCGGTCACCCTGTGCCGGAGGCCCCCGGTGATCCCCAGCTCCCGGAGGTCCACCGTCTCCTTTGCCTTCGAGAGCACGTCACGGTACGTGACGCCCCTTTTGACCGCGTCCGGCTGTAGTGTTATTACCACAGCCGCGGTCTTCGGGGCGCGGAGCCTAGCCGCGACGGCTCTCTGCTTGCGGCGCCGCCTCTGCGCCTTTTTTCTGGCCGCCTTGGCCGCCTTCTTCTTCTCCCCGACCACCTGCCATTCGGCGTCGGTCGTGGGAGAAGTGGGAGGGTTTTGGGGGCGGGGCGTTGGCTCTGGGGCCTTCACCTCCGGTGCCGGTCTGCCCCTCTTCCGGGCCTGCGCCGGGGTGTTGCCGGTAGGCGCCGGGGCTACGCCAGCCGGCGCCGAGGCTCCTCCAGCCGAAACCGGTTTGGCCGACGTCGGCTTGGCCGACGCCGGTTTGGCCGACGCCGGTTTGGCCGGCGCCGTTTTGGCCGGCGCCGGTTTGGCCGACGCCGGCTAAGCCGGCGCCTGGGCCCGGCCAGACGGCCCGGATTTAGGGGCGGCAGCTGCCGTAGCAGCCGCGTATGAGGCCGAGAGGGGGGCGCAGGACTATGCCCTCCAGGACGGGGAACCGCGCCTGGAAGGCCGCCAACTCCTGTCGAACCAGGCTGAGCACCTGGTTCTCTACTGGGACGGGCTGGCTCGGCGTCTTCGCCTGGGCGCCCCCGGTGACCCGCAGGCCGGCCAGGTCTGCCCGGAGCCTCCCATTCTCCTTTTGGAGATGCTCCATGGCAGCCGTAAGGCGGGCAACCTCCGCCCGCAGTTCAGCCACCTCGCCGGCCGAGGGGCCGGTGTAGTTGGCCGCCTCCGCTGCCGCCATGATGGAGGCCGTCGCCGAGACTACGGCCTTGTTTTTAGAAGCTTGGAGCTTCTTCAATGCCACGTCTCGGATCGCGGCCTCCACGACCGCCGCAAACCTGCGCTTGCAGTCCGCCTCGGGTTCAGGGCCACTAGCCTCCCCCGCCTCGTCGCTAGAGGGCCCCGAAGCGACCGCGCGACCGGTTCCCTCCTCCTTTGCGGACTCCTCCGCTCTCTCCGCCGCCTCACGGGCAGTGAGTCCCCTGCCCTTGCCTCGCTCTCGGACCCCACCCCGCCTACTGGTGGGGATCTTCCGAGCAGAGGCTAGCTCCCCGTCGGAGGACGACCCCTGGCTGTCCCCTGACCTTGGCCGCTTGCTCTTCTTCGCAGCGGCCACCTCCTTGGCACGACAGGGGCTCTCTGAGCCTCCCGTGCTCGTGCCTCCAGATGCGGCGTCGTACTCCGAGCCCGCATCTCTCCTCACCTCTCTTTGGTCCCCTGAGGGACTGGAGCCTCCTCGGCTCTTGTTGCCATTGGCAGGTGGGTGACATACGTTGCCCCCCCCAGAATACGATTGGGGGCTTGACGTTCCCAGAGGAAACGTGACGGATTCTCCGGCTGCTGGGCAGCCGGTACCGCCCTGGGGTAGTTTATTCGCGTCTGTCATTTCCATGTTTTATGTTCCTTTTTAAGGGTGAGGTCCCTGTTCGCGCTAACGACCGGATCCCCTCCGGCCATTCATCCCCTCGGCACGCTAGACCTTAGGATTGGGGTAATTTTTTATAGAGGATTTCTTCCTCGCGGCCCGGGCCTCAGTGGCCCGGACCCCCGGTCCTGAGTTCAGGATTACGGGGTGGCCGACGGCTGGGCAAAACCAACCGCCGCCCCGGCGTCCCCACGCTGCCGCCGGATGCCGGACAGACGCAGCGCGGGCATGGGACACCCTCCACCGCCCACACTCTCGTGGGTACCGCGGCACGAACCGCCCTGGGACGGTATGCGCCCACTCACCTTCCTCTGTAAGCAGAGGGGGAGTAGACGCATGACCGTCTATAGCCCGGTTCCCTTCACCGACCATCAAGGATGATCGGTGATTGGAACCATGACCTTCCCCTCCTCTCGAAGATTTGCCGCCCGCCCCAATCCACCCTAACTTGGTGGGCAATTAGAGCCGACGTTGCCCAGGGTGCGCCACGAGGAGGCTCTTCAACGTGCACCCCATTTGTTGGGCTTGGTATAACCTTTTTTAACAAGCTTTCCTCTTTGTCATTAGATTTGTCTTTTAATGCGTTTAAAGCTAAAGTAAAATCCAACCTTTATTCAAAGGAATATCCACGATTCCATCAACGACTACTTAAACGATAAGAATAGTCTGTTAGCCGCTGTGATTAACCCAAGACAATGTTTATGTTCTTTCTCCTGAGTTAGCTTACCTACTGACAGGTTATACGATTTCATATGATTGTTTATTTTATTTGACTGTACAAGTCAATTTATTTTAATTTATTATTGACATAATCTACTCATTACAATGTATTTGATGAGTTCTATTTCAATGTATGGTTAAATAGTGACCTCGACAATTGATCATAATTATATTATTATTCTTGTCTGAGCAAGTGGCAGAAAGTACATCATGGCTAATAGTTTAATTAATGTTCTGTGTCTCGGAATATTAGCTACTTCCCATACCTACTGTTGTATAGAATCAAGTTTTTTTAACTGAACAGACAGTTGTGCTGCTGGGAGTTTGTTGGGCCACTTCTTCTTCCCAGTTATAACACAAAGAACTGGTGAAGGGCGGGCGTTTTGGGAGACTGTCCTTGTTATTTTGACGTTTAAAAAGTGCTCATTCTCAGCTTAGTTTGAATAAATGGATTTTGATTGAGTGAAATCAAACTACACCCGTTTCAACATAAAACTTGAACAAAAAAAAAAAAATCAGACTCGCTTCAACACTACATCAAGCTTTGTGGCTGACGGGATTGTAACATTTCACACCATTTAATTCTCGCACCATTCAATCAATGCTGAGCCCATACATTTACACTGGGCATTGTTTAAACGAATGCGAGAAACACGCATTGTTTCGTTAGCCGAACAATCCAATACATATTTTGATATTCATATTCCTCGAGGCTCGTATGACAGCATCAATATATTAGTAGGAAAGGCTATATTTTACAGTGAGACAAACTGCACGAAAGTCTGCCGGATAATCTCGATGCGGTGTATGAAAAGTTGTGTTTGTATTGCGCCGTTTATTTTGACTTATACTTGAGCTATGGCGGGTTTAGTTTTCGTCACGATTTCTGCACTGATTTTGTTAGATACAGCTGCTTTTGTTCTAGGTACGACTTACTCTAAAATAATAAAAACTAATGCAATAGTTACAGTATCCAACCAAGGTTAACTGCCCTGTGCGCGCGGTCAGTAAACACAACGTAATGCCACTCGTGGAGACTATTTTAAAGTAGGATGCATTGAAATAGTCTCCGCGTGTCACGTGAAATAATATCTGTTTGGCACCCTTTTTCTCCACGTGTAATGTTTTTAAATCGGGATATTAATTACCATATGACCTTCTCCAGATTCTATGAAGATTAAGCAAAAACAAGCCCACTCTTTCCGCATTTAGAATACGAGTGAAGATTGAAGCGGTATTGATGTCCAAATTCGGAAAGGCCTATGTGCAATGTTATAGACTGAGCCCTCGCTAAAACGTGTCTTCGAGTGAGGAGAATAGGGAGTATACAGGGTATTTGGAAGCTGAGTGCAAAGCTTTAAGGCAGTGATAGTTGACACCATTTACAGCATTTTGAGCCAAACATGTCGTAGACGAAGTATGTTTTTTTATTAATCTTCAACTGCAAACTTTTAGTAAAAAAAAAAAGTAATTTAAAAAATAAATAACCCACCAACCCACCATTTCTGTAAAATAAAAAACCCACCAACCCACCATTTTTGGACCCACCATTTTTGTTATATTTTCAAATTCAAATGGGTCCCGCCTGCTTCTAACTTTTATTTAATTTAAAATGGGTTTGTTTTTGAATTCAGTTTTTTAACTTAAGTTTTTTACCGCACTCGGGTTTTTTATTTTTTAAATTCCTTTTTTTTATTTCCAGCTTTTTAGTTTACAAATGTTAAAGAATTCGCAAACGATTTAGTTCTTGGTACGTGCTTTTTACGATTTGTCACTTCGAATTACTTTTATCTATTTAAGTTATATATATTTTTGTAATCACCTTTTAAAACCCTTTATTTTGATACCCCACTCAATAGGTTTTGAGACAAAAAATTTTTTTGAAGACATAATATTGCGCTTAAAAAATCGGCCATTTTAATTGTTTTTCAATTTTGATATACCCAGTGTCACTCTCACAATTAATACGAATCTAACAGCACCTCTCAAGCTGAAATCGATCAAGCCGTTTAGATTACAGAGCGTGCCAAAGAAATATACATACATACATACATACACTCGAAAAACATAACCCTCCTTCTGACGCAGTCGGGTAAAAAAAAAATACCAACTTCAACTGGGAAAAAATTAAAAAAAACATAATTCGTCTAAGACATGTATGGCTCAAAATGCTCTAAATAGTGCCAAATATCACCTTCTTAAGGCTTTGTATCCAGCTACCTAATTGCGTAACACACTATCGGGAAATGATTCAGACTGATCGCCTTCGTTTCGATCCGAATTGGCTTCATTTTTCGCTTTTCGTATTGGTAACTTCATTATTTGTGAAACCAACTGGGGTCAGTTTGAAATTGGTTTCAAACGATAAAGAGTGAACGACACGTCATGAAAAACTGGGCAAAAGTAAATTTTTCGTATTGTGTAACTTATTTGACAAGCGATTATTGGCTTGAACGTCAAATCGAAACCAACTGTAGTTGGTTTGAAAGAGAAGGCAGGCTTCTCGTCGTAATCATTTTCCGTTCTACATATTTTAGGATTTAAACGCGTAATCCCCATAATTATTTCGAAAAAATGCAAGTGGTAGTCTTCCTGATAAATTGTAAATGTGATTTAGTGTAAAACTTCAATGATAAAACCATATTAATAGTATTATAAAAATCAAGGCAGTGAGGTGAATTTAGTAAAATAATTGTAAAAGTTTTCTTCTGTTACAAGTGCTTACAACCTAAATTAAATATACATAATATATGATATTTCAGAAACGAGGAATATTGGTGGCATTTTAACGAAAGACAAATTCGTATCTCGTACTATAGGTAACAAACGTTAACTTAGTACCCAGAAGCGCAACCCATTCGAGGTTTTACTTCATTGGAAAAGCAATAAGTAAAGAGGAAGAACAGATAAAAAGCACACTTTGAAGCAATGTAAATCGATGGATTACAATCTACCTAAGGATTTCGACGAAAAAAGTGTTGAACATTGAATGGGCCCATTATAGGTATACCCACCTAAATATTGTATCTTCCTAAGACGACCCACTGACCATCTTCTAAGATACACACTGTATATTGTTTGTTCGGTACCTACTGGTGAATACATAATATACCTAGATACATAGGGCACCATCAAACATTGGTAATATAATGACCTCAACTACTAATGACGAGACACAATTACCTTTTCTATTGTTAGGTACTGACCATATAGCTTCTTATAAGACGAGGAGATGAATATTTACAATTATAACAACAAACTAAATTAAAGAAAGTAGTTAAGTTAGGTAGGCACCGTAGGCAACTGAAAATGTATGTTTTCAATTATTGTTAAATATTTTTAGTAAGAATATCAAAGTAAATTATTAAAATTATATTCTGTCATAAACCTTAGGATGTCCGATGTAAATCCTCGAAATCAATATCAGTCTCCTAGCACCACTATAGTCGGTAGTCTTGAAGGTTGTTTTCTAAATATTAAAGTTTTCTAAATATGGAAGTACCATAATATTTATTTATAGTGTTTATTGTTACATTATTATGTGGAGCCCTTCAAAATACTCTTAACATTGTATTGGTTTTGTTTGATATCACAATTGGTAATGTATGTAATATGTATCATAGGCCTATCCTCCTTTTTGTCTATTACCTAATAAGTAAAAATACTTGCTGTATCTTTGTGTAGGTACTTTTTAGTCAAGTATGCTTCATCCATCAATAGAATTGTAGGTATCTAATTTGTGTTTATAGCAGTATATTACTGTTCTAATATGTGCATAGATTTGGGCCTTTTAAATACTTTGTGGATAGTTGTAACATAATGAGGATTTACTTACTTAAATTCTTTTTTTATCTTTCAGGTGTCAGGCTCAACTACATCTTCCGCCATTGCTGGGCAAAGGCCTACTCTCCTTCCACCTCTCTCTGTCGAGAGCTGCCAAGGACCAATCTTTATTGAAGGAGTCCAGCTTATCCCGCTATCCCCGTCTGGGCCTGCCGCTATGTTGTTTGCCATTATTCAAGAAAAACTGACTTGTTCTCACAGCAAGCATTAGCCAGCAGTACATAAATTATCCATGATGATTTTTACAGGAATACATTAGATGCCAAATTCCACAGATGCAGATTCAGATTTATTTATTTTCCATCAATGTAGGTACAAGTTTAAGATGATACAAATAGCTGAAGGTTACCGCCACATTCTACCTTACGGTATGCAAATTCATAGAAACTAATATATTACATACAATATTATTATAAATTAACAACTAACATGTCATTCTAATTAACACAAACAGACATAAAAAGAAGGAAATAATAATAAAGTAATAGTAATCAACACATAGTCAATTGCACATAAATGAATCTTGTCAATAAAATGAATTTCATTGGAATTATAACAAATTTTATTGTCAAATTTTTTTATCGTTTAAAAAGTCATTGATCTATCTATATATATAAAATTCAAAGTCCTGACTGATTGACTGACTGACTGATATATCAACGCACAGCCCAAACCGCTGGACCTAGAGACTTGAAACTTAGAAGGTGTGTTCTTTGGGAGGAGTAAGTATCCACTAAGAAAGGATTTTTGAGAATTCAACCCCTAAAGGGTTAAAGTAGGGGATGGAAGTTTATATGAAAGTCCGACAGTTTTGAAGTTAGGATCTTCTAATTTTGTATTTAGGCTGACAATTGAAAATTAATTTCGTGTCTCAGCGTTTTTGATAATTCCACCCCCGAAGGGTTAAAAAGGGGGATAAAGTTGTGTATAGAAAGTCATTAATTTTCGACGTAAAAATCACTAAATTTATTATCAAGGCTTAAATTATGATTGGAAGCTAACACAACGGTGTTGTTAGAATTTCATCCATTAAGGGGGTGAAAAGGGGGATGAAATTTTGTCCTGACTGACTGATATGGTATAACCATGAATAACCATGAAACTTGGCACGAATACTTATCTAAATAAATTATGAAGTTTGGCTTTTTTTTCTAAACTACCCCCAGGAGGATTGGGAGGTGTCAAAGTTTGTATGGAAGAATTTTAACGCGTGGTCCGATTAACTCGAAACTCAGTATTTATACTTAAGACCGAAAATAAAGAATAACGTGTATCATCGTTTTTCGAAAATTTACCCCTAATGGGGTGAAAAGTTAATTTTATAGGGGAAGACTTTACTGCGTGGCTTGATTAACTCGAAAATTGGTATAAGCAATCTTTGAGTCACGTAATGAACATATCCCAAACAATTTTACGAAATTCCACCCCTGTGGGGGTGAAAAACGGGGATACAGTTTATAAGAAAAATCTTATTCATTTGGTTAATAAACTTGGCAAGAATACTTGCCTAAGCAAGTAATAAAGTTTATCATTATTCGTTTATCAAAACACCCCAACACTCCTTGTGTTGTCCTTGTTAAAGTGTGTGTGGAAGAATTTTAACGCGCAGTCCGATTTACTCGAAACTCAGTATTAATACTTTTGACAGAAAATAATAAATAATAACAGCCGCACAGATCGATCGATCAGGTTACGCAGGCTACGCTTGCCGCGGTTGGTCTGTGGATAGGTGTCCATCTTTACATACCGTGACCTCTCCGTGCCTCGGAAAGCACGCTAAGCCGTTGGTCCCGGCTATCATTCGTGGATCTTTGACAGTCGCTAGGGGTGGTCAGAAGCCCGAAAGTTTGACAAACAGTCTTATCAAGGGGTATCGTATTTGGGTTGTGGAGGTCAGATAGGCAGTCGCTCCATGTAAAATACTGGTACTCAGCTGCATCCCGTTGGACTGGAAGCCGACCCCAACATAGTTTGGAAAAGGCTAGGCAGATGAAGAATCAATAGTAAGTGTATGGGGTTTTCGAAAATGATTGACCCCTGACGGGACAAAAAGTGGTAATTCGATTTATAAGGGGATTTTAATGAGTGCCTTGATAAACTCAAAAAAAAAATGGTACAATTAAATTTGGACTTGAAACTTGGCACAAATAATTATAAAGTTCGATTTTTTTTGGAATCCTAAACTAACCCAAAGGGGAGATTGGGGGTGTCAAATTTAGTATGGAAAAATTTTAATGCGCGGTCCAATTAACTCGAAACTCAGTACCTATCTAAGACCAAAATAAATAATAAAGTGGTTCAGGGTTTTTCAAAAATCTACCGCTAATGGGGTGAAGAGGGGTAGTCAATTTCACAGGGCAAAATTTTATTACGAGGCTTGATTAATTGGTATAAATAATCTAGATTATGTTTCGAAATTCCACCCCCTATGGGGATAGAAAGAGGGGATACAGTTTATATGAAAAATCTTATTCATTTGGTTAATAAATTAGAAACTTGGCAATATTTGGGTCAGTAAATATAATAGTTTAAAAAATCTCTCACAGAGGATTTGGTGACAAAGTTGATGGATTAGAAAAATATTTAACCCGCTGTCGGATTAACTCGAAACTCGGTACTACTAAAACAAAAAATACTTAAAAAAAGTAATTTAGGGTTTTTCAAAAATTTACTCCTACGAAAGTGGAAAATTCTACTGCTTGCTTCCATTAACTCGAAAATGGGTATGGGTCTTTGAGTCAAGTCATGAACACATCCCAAACGATTTTTCAAAATTACTCTCCTGGGGGGTAAAAAGCTGGGATACAGTTTATTTGAAAAATCTGATTCCTTTGAGCTATAAACTGAAAAATTGGCCCGAATACTTATTTATATCTAAATAAATGATAAAAATCATAAACATACATTTTCGAAATTATAGGTAGAAAGTACGAATTTCACGCGGACGAAGTCGCGGGCAGAAGCTAGTACAATAATAACATTTATCCAATAATAATGCAGTAAGCTTAGATTTAAATGTTCGAATAGGGTGTTCTTTGAAACTGTGCGGAATTTTATTGTATATGATAGGTCTCATCGACATAATATTTTTCCTTAGTAGTGCTGTTCTCCCGCTCGGCGCGGAGGCAGTGCGGCGGCGTGGCGCGACGGTTACCGTCGCGTCGATCGCGACGGCTCTGTGTGGCGTCGTCCATAATATCTAGTAGGTATGTCATCATCATCATCATTTCAGCCGAAAGACGTCCACTGCTGGACATAGGCCTCCCCCAAGTTGGGGGGGGTTTGCCATAATCGCCACGCTTGGCAGGCGGGTTGGCGAACGCAGTATGGTATGATGGTGAAATGGATAGAGAACGCTGCTGCCCATTCTCCGGTACGACCCTTAGTCGCCTTTTACGACACCCACGGGAAGTAAGGGGTGGTGGTATTCTTTAAGTCCGGCACCACACAGACAATTTGAATCAGTTTGAATCATATACCTGTAGTTCTACAATTCCGAATTTTGATCACGATCCCCACTGGAGTTGGCATAGTTTCGGAATCGCTATCAGACACAAAACGTGTGACGCAATTAGGCTGCAGGTTCCAAACACCCTTTATTAATGCTAAACCTATAACCTATGCTAAAGCTTTACCTATATCACTAAGAATGATTTGACTGACGTCGACTTTGAAAATTATTGAAAATTCAGAAGTAAAATTGAAAAGCCCTCTTGAACGCACTTCTGTAGTTATAGCGACATACTCTACTAAAGTTAAATTGCTTTTTGTACAATAATTTAGAGTGATCTTTTTATTGAAACACGAAACAATTTCGAAATGTAGCCGTGGGCTAGGGTTATTTAATTATTTATGTGGAGCATTATTATACTTTTTATGTAAACAAATTCTGTTTCCGTGCCCATTAGTGTTGCTGTTTCTCTTTGATCTTTTTCCAGTCCAGTTTACTAAATATTATGTATTTTTAACTAGGCTTTGTACCGTAATTGCGTTTATTCAATTTAGTTGTAAACTGTCAGTCTCAATACACGGAAGTTAATCAGTCGGTGGTCGGACTGGTCGGGTTAGTTGGTAGTGCAAAATTGAACTCTATGGTCAGTTTTAACAGAATCTGTCGTGCATGACATGTTATAACAATTTAGTAATTATTTTCCTATACCTTGTTATTTATTTATTACACACTTTAAATTGCACTTTTTAAAATTGAAAACTTTTCTACAATATTATTGACATTGTAGGAAAGTATCGTTTTTAGGGTTCCGTACTCAAAGGGTGCTAACAGGACCCTATTATCAAGGCTCCGCTATCCACCCGTCTATCCGTCCGTCTGTCGCAGGGCTGTAACTTTTAAATTGTACTACGTAGACTGATATTTATACAGAGTGTACTACTATGGCCACTGGCCACTATAACAACAAAATCATAAAAACAAAATAAAGTTAAGAATTTAAGGAGGTCCCCATACCAGAAACATGTTTTTTCGTCTGATTTTGCTCGATCATAATAATGGCAATACATACAAACGTTTAACTAATAAACTCCATCCGACTCGCTGCCCTTGGCAATAAAATTAATGCTAAACAACAGCCTTAGGCTAGCAGTTTAAACTATAACAAAGATAGATATTTTATCCTTGGAATAAAACTGACTGCTGACAGTTTTTGTTTGAAAATACGATCAAAAATTCAATAAACTATGTAAAATGCAATAAATAAACTTTGTTGTTCAAATTCGCATAATTTAAGTAACTACGATCGACGAACCCAATGTGGCGGACAATGAAGAAGTCTTACATTCAACAGTATCCAATGTTTAAGCCATGGCTATATACATCACGCGGTTATTTCGTGCCGTCACGATATATATCGGCGTGCCATTGTTCCGTTACAATCACGATTATAGTATCTATTGTATGTAGTGCATTGTGGAGGTTTGCACGGCTGTGTAAGCGCATTGTAGTGAAGACACATTTGTATAGTGTAGTGATTGTATACGCAACTATTAGATCGTCCATTGATGAGTCTGCCTATGGTTCAATGTTAGGTTAGGTTAGGTTAGGTTAGGTTTACGAATATGGGACTGTGTTTTTCATTTGCAATGCCTATGATATCACAAGTTCGTTGCCGGCAAAGACTTCTTCGTAGGAAAGCTGCTGCCGACTTTTGTCACCTAACAACATAAACACAAAAAACATCATCATTAAAACAATGGAGTCCTCGTAGGTATATAAATTCTGTGTCTAAAATATAGAAACGGAAACGTCCTACATTTGTAAATAAACACAGTTTACATGGACACGCGTATTAGTACGAACATCGCATTTAATGCCTGGTATACATAGATACAGTTAAGTACATATATACAAGTGTTGAAAGAGATAGACACTCGATGTACTGTGTCTAATTGACACAGTATAGTACAAATTAGGCTTCTAATATTTCTCTTCTAGATTATTAAAATGAATCTGTGCTTGAAGGATAGCGTCATGTCTGCAACCACCTTTTTTATTATCGATGCTGTTTTTGCGTTAAATCTGTTCACAAAGCTGTGTTCTTGTTTTTTAGGCAGTGCAGAGCACTTTGTACTGCAAAACTGGTTATAACAAAGTGCACAGTTTGAAGGTGTGTATTGTTTCGCTTTGTGCGTAGAGTGCAAATATTTTTCTCTCTAAAATCTGATGGACAAAAAGAATTTGGTTTTTAAAACTTGATTGACAGCCTGTTATTCTGTAATATGTAGAAAGTTTATATTATTGATTACTAACTGCGCCCCGCGGTCTCACGCGCATAAGTTTCGATCCCGTGGGAATATCGTGATAAAAAAAGTTATTTAAAAAAATCAAAAAACCCGACTGCGGTAAAAAACTTAAGTTAAAAGAAACTGAAAAGCTAAAAACAATCCCATTTTAATTTAAATAAAAGTTGGAACCTATACCATTTTTATTATATTTTCAAATTGAAATGGGTCCCGCCTGCTTCCAACTTTTATTTAATTTAAAATGGGTTTGTTTTTAGCTTTTCAGTTTCTTCTAACTTAAGTTTTTTACCGCAGTCGGGTTTTTTGATTTTTTCAAATAACTTTTTTTATTTCCAGTTTTTTAGTTTACAAATTTGAAAGATTACGCAGACGATTTAGTTCTTGGTAGGTGTTTTTTTGCGATTTGTAACTTCGAATTGCTTGATTACAAAAATATATACAACATATATACTTAATATATGTTGTATATATTTTTGTAATCACCTTTTAAAACCCTTTATTTTGATATCCCACTCGATAGGTTTTGAAAAAAATATTTAATATGGCGTCCAGTAGTCGCCATATTGAATTTTCACTAACGTCATGTCTTTAGTGTCACTCGCCGGACTAAGAGGAATCGATTAACGTGTGAATCATAAAAATCGACAGAGGCGTTTGGTCTGCATAGTGCTTCAAAGGAACATACAAACATACATACATTGGCTGATGAACACATTACCACTCCTTTGCGTCGCGCAGTCGGGTAAAAAGTAGGTAGCCTATATTATGTTAATCCGGGGTGTCACCTACCGCCATACCAAATTTTATCAACATTTTTCGAGCCGTTTGAGCGTGAAGAAGTAACAAACATATAAACACACACACACACACACTCACAAACTTTCGCCTTTATAATATTAGTGTGATTATATTATATAGTGTGTTAGGAAACAATGTAATTCTCGATAAGATTTTTGTTCAAACCACAAAAAAACCTTTTAAAACTTAGTACTTATCAAATCAAACTTTTGTCCAGCCGGGCATTCAACAGTAGGATAAGATGTTTAAGGATAAAGTTAGATTAGACAACATCGAATTGAATAAGTTGATTTATCGTGTTTAGATTTAATTTAATTATACCCGCATGAAGTTCTTAGTCTCAGCTGATATTGTTAGCATACTTAACAAATACTGAAAGCCGTCATAATATCTTACACAAAGTTTTGCTCTAAGTTAGCTGTAAGTTATGCCTAGTTAGCGCAACCCTTCTCTTCTACTTAAGTATAGTTTACTGTGATGCCATTGGTCGGCCACTTTTGAGTGTAGGGTGACTATGGGTAGAGTTTTAAAAGTCGTCAAATAACTCAACGACAAAAACATAATCAATTACTTTCGTAAGCTTCGATTGAGTAACGATACTGTAGAAAATATTAAACGATAACAACTGATTTACTATTGCGCTTACTAGCATAATATCTCGACAACGAACATAGATGAAACTGACTTACGTCACTCAGATAATTGTCCATCTAAGGCCCCCCCACATTAGGCGTGCGCCGGGCGCAAGCGTTCCTCGAGCGTGTGTCCGACGTGCGTGCCGCGTAGCCGCGTAGTCAAGTTCACTGCGCGGCGCGCACGTCGGTCACACGCCCGAGGAACGCTCGCGCCCGGCGCACGCCTAATGTGGGGGGGGGGGGGGCCTTAGCTATGTATTACACCTGTCGTCTGTCTGGACCTTTTGTCTTCTCTCGTTTACTGCTATAGTTCTTGTATATATTTCACGAGCATGCACTAATTATTGCAATTTAAACCTTATATCAGAGAAATAAAAGTCACATGACGCCCGCTTGTGTAATTCTACTACTATAGATTATTTCCGACTCGATCCATCACTACACATGTCCTAAAGACATTGTGTCACATCACTAAAGTATAACTGTGACCAGTTGACCCACTGACCTCTATAATACAAGTACGCTGGACTAACGATACTCTACGAAATGACAGTTGTTTTTTGTGCCGATTCAAAGCGCCCCGCTCGTAGGCCCAAGGAACTAAAATTGACACGTTCTTTCAAATGGACGTGGATTTGTTTACTTCGTCTCTGATGATTTAGGTCTAAATCGTGAAAAACTAGTTTATTTGTGTATTTTGTGTTTACTACGTGATATTTGGAACATTTTTATTATGAAAGCATGCGGATTTTGTAAAACTCGCTACCAAAAAGACAGCGGATTAACCTTTCACAAGTAAGTGAATTTTACGACTATAAATGTTTCGATTGCTTATGTGAGCATTTTTATTACTATCTTATATTTAGAATAAATGTTTTCATTAATATCCCATCATATTTAAGTGTAATTAGGGCTCAGTTTTCACATTTAGTGAATACAATAATTTGAATAGGGTTGTAAATGTTCCATGTCGATAATGTGTCGATAGTTTTCTTCAGACAGTTAATAATTTTAAATTTACGTCTTTCAAATATAAATTTACTGTCGCCAGAAATTTCTGCAATTTGATTACCTACCTAAAACAAATTAGCAAATACTAGTTTCTAATTTCAACAGATAAATCCATACTAATATTATAGGTAAATTCGAAAGTAACTCTGTCTGTCTGTATGTTACATTTTCACGCCTAAACCACAGAACGGATTTCAATATTTGGCAGAGTATAGTTTTTATCGACATATCTCGCGGGCGAAGCCGCGAGCGGAAGCATAGTATTATATGTAATGTGTACTTGTTTCCGAAGTAAAGACCTAACATCAAAATAAAACTTGTCATCTACAATGTACTGTATACTTTAGTCAGTTTTACTTTAATTAAATACTTAATTTCAGATTTTCCACCAAATCAACTAAGCAGGGCTCAAAAACATGAAAATGGAAAATTGGAGTCCTAAATCGAATTATCATCTTTGTAGCAATTTCACTGCGGACTGTTTCGTTAAACACTCTACACTTACGCTCTTCTCCATACGAACACGGCCTTTTGGAAGACTAGAATCAATTCTATTTTATTGTATGTTTGACGTTCAAAAGTGCCTATGTACCTATTTGAAATAAAATAATGACGTTCAAAAGTGTCTATTTCATTTGAAATAAATTATTTGACTTAGACTTTGTTATTTCTTGTGTTTTTTTCCATTAGTAGGTACGCACGCAATAATGAAAATGGAATCCCTCTCCTTTCCGCTAGTAATGACTACATGGTAATGTTACAAGGTTCACTTTAGGCATTCAATTTGAGTGAATTTGATTGAATTTGTATGGACGCTGTTTGTTGTTTTTTGTTTCCAACATGGTTCAATTCTTCCAAATTGAACACCAAAAGTGACAACACAAGCAACACAAAGTCACGAAGAATACAGCTGCCATTTGATTTACTAGGTTAGAGCGAAATGGCAACATAGTTTTTGGTTCATATTGCGAACTAATGTGACCCCAGTTCAGATTGTAAAACTAGTGTAGTTGAGCCAGGAGATATTAGCTCAACCATAGTAGTTTTTAGGCTAAATTCTAAGCCTATCCTCATATTTAAAGCTCACTGATCTGATCGTCATGCGCTATAACCTTACTAGGACACTATCCACTAGTTTATAGCGTGCGATCTGACCGCGCCCTAATGAATTTTCAGATAGGGGGCCGGCGAACTACGCATGCTAATGCGTAGTTCATACAAACGTAATACCAAAATCATTTGTAATTCAAACATATTCTTAAGATAGTTTGTATTTATTCCGATTAGATTACAGAATATCTAGGTTCCCAAATATATATTTTGAAAGGACTCTGATATAAAGACGAGAGTGAATTTCAAATTTCTATAGAAAACTTATTTTTCTCATAACTCGTCTTTAAATCAGTGTCCATTCAAAATATATATTTGGGAACCTAGATATTCTGTAATCCAATCGGAATAAATGCACACTACATTAAAAATTTGTTTGATTTACAAATTATTTTGGTATTACGTTTGTATGAACTACGCATGCTCCGCCGGTCCCTTAACTTTTGCAGAGCAATTACACTATTACTTAAAAATGAAGCATAAAAATAACTAGGAGTGATCCGATATTATTCTCTTAAGTAATAAATTACTCTGTGGTTATAACGGTCTATAAAATTCATAAAAGTATTTTTTTATCGTAGGATATATCACATCTCTAATATTAGTTCTATGGTCCCTTCACATTGCTATCAGCGCCAAAATGGCGAAAATCAAATGGCTTCAATCTGTCATCCATAGTCTGCAGTCCAGCGTACTTGTATTATAGAGGTCAGTGAGTTGACCACACTAACCAACTCATTGCTGCCAACCTCAACTGCCGATAACAAAACTTTGCCTATTTCACAAAGTATCCTCAACGACAACTAGCAACAATGGTCACTGTTTGCCCAAGCCTCAAAGTGTAGCAACAAGGATTAATTCCACACAAACTGCATCGTATTGCTCTGCTGCCCGCGCCGTCCTCGTTGCCCGCGACATGCCCAACTTGTGCAGTTTGTTACCTTAGTGCCCGCTGAATACTTGCGGCTAATGGTTAGCCCTTACTTGTGTTTCTGTTCTTAGGGATTAGGATTGTGGATGTAAATTAGAGAGTGTTTACATTTTTATTTTGAGGGTTTGATGGCAGATTTAAGGCGAATTACTAATAACACAATGGTTGACAAGAAAATTCTCAACACTTCCTTTGCGACAGGATTTAATAGTAGGTATCATGGGCAGATTTTTTCTTGGGAATCATACTATTAAATTTTGATTTTTGTTAAGATTTAGGCAGATCATCAGGAAGTGCATAAAAAAGTAAGTTATAAGTATTTTTGCATTGTATAATGAAGAAAAGCTTGTAAAATACCTAAACTGATGCATTGAATCATAAGATGGTTAAGCTCAGTCCAGAAAATGAGAACAGCCATTTACGATTAAATACAATATTTAACAAAACCGAAAACAAACGAAGGAAAGACCGAAATACAAGATATTTACCCCACACAAGTCCACACAAGTCAATGCACACTATACATTAACAGTTACTGTACAACAATTACTACGTAATTCTTCCGTCGTCCACATAATATACAAATAGAAAGCTAATTACAGTTTCTCATCATCCCTCATGAGCCGTCCCCAATCAGCGCAAGTGACAGGTAGTCAGCAACAGAGAGCATCCGCACGTGCCGAGCTATATTACTGTTTAGACAGTTGCCGCGCCGAAATGTACCACTAATAATACCCAACTCAGGAATTACAGTCCAACTTCAGTTAAGGTTATTTTATTTATTTTTATTTATCATCCTTACAACTATTATTCAGGCTTTACCCTAATGCGACAGTGTAATTATCAACTTAAAAAATAACTTATCTAACCTCGCATACCTAACAACAAATATAATTTTTCCTTACATATCTAACTACATTTAATAAAACTCTTGCGAATTCACTCAAAGAGCACCAAAAAAATATCCAGTCTCTCATGGACTTCGTTCACCACACGGGTTGTTCGGGTGGGGTGACTGGTTCTGGCCATGGGCACATTTAGCAGTCGCGGGCGTCGCCACCTCCACACACACCGGTCCAGTACTCTAAGTTCCAGTTGACGCAGCACTCCAGCAAGACTGAACTCCCGGCGAACCCTGAGCTCATTATACCTACCTCACCACACCCAGTAAAAATAGTGTGGGGCACATCAACGGGTAGAACGGATACACCCCATACAGTTTAAAATACAAGTGCCTTGTAAACTTGTTCTGTACCCGATCCAACATGACACTGTATTTGGCTTCATGTGGTGCCCAAATGACCGCACTATGTTCAACATAGCTTCTAACTAGTGCATCATACAACACCTTGAGCGTGGTAATGTTCGTAAACCCCTGTGACTGCCTCAAAACTAAACCTAGGTTTCTGTACGACTTCTTGCATATCTTAAGGATGTGTTCACGAAAACTAAGGTCTGGAGTGTGATATACGCCTAGATCACGTACCTGCGACACTCGTTGCATTGTTGCTCTCTCTACTTTGTACTTGTAACACATTGGGGTTCGCGCCCAAGTGAACGTTATGACCGAGCATTTGTCAACATTGAAGTTGAGCTTATTATCATGGCTCCACTCCACCGCTTTATCTATGTCCTCCTGCAGGCGTTCACAATCCGACTTATCTTTAACCTCGAGCAAAAATTTAAGGTCATCTGCAAACAATAAACATAATCCATGACCGACCGCCGTAAGTCGTTTATCATTATGATAAATTCTAGAGGCCCCAAATTGCTGCCCTGGCTTACTCCGAACCTTGTGTAGTAAAGTTCAGACTCACACCCATTGTAGTCCACATACTGTTGTCTATCTTTCATGTACATACCTCAAGAAGAACTGCAGTAGGTGTGGTGTACAGCCAATCTCTGCAAGTTTTTTTTAACCCCCGACGCAAAAACGACGGGATGTTATGATATAAGTTTGACGTGTTGGGGTGTGTGTGTGTGTGTATCTGTCTGTGGCATCGTAGCTCCCGAACGGATGAACCGATTTTGATTTTGTTTTTTTTTGTTTGAAAGTCGGGAGTGTTCTTAGCTATGTTTGATGAAAATCGGCCCAAGATGGCCGCCACCACAAAGTGGCGAATTACATTTTTTTTTTCACAACTCCCTCAAATGGGTATCAAATTAAAGGGCTTGACTAGTAGAATACACTATTACAAATTTCAAATCCGAGATGGCCGCCACCACAAATGGGGAATTACATTTTTTTTTCACACTCCATCAAATGCATGGGCTTGACAAGTAGAATAATGTACACTATACTGAAAGGGAATGAGGAATATTAACTAACGAAATGAAAACTAAAAACTTGAAAATTATTTTTTTGTCTGATAACTGCCCTAGATTGATGAGGAAACTGGAGTGATGACTGGTACCTACGACCACTGAGTTTGACCATTTTGACGAATGGAATTATCCTACTTAACAAATGTATTTCTACATCAGCTAGTGTCGCAGTCCCATTTTAAAACTAGATCTGAAATATGTAATGGCTATGAAATACTTGTACGAAAGTTGAATAACTAAAGGAAGAATTAGAAAAAGAATATAATAAAACAAAAAAAAAATCTGTTTAGTCTTAAAAATAATTATTCTTCAACTATAAATTAATAATTATTTTTTGTCGGATAAAAAACCTGATTAAACACCAAATTACCTGAATCTTAAAACGCAAGAAAATAAAAGAAATTAAATACAAAAATTAAGGAGTCCCTACAAAAAGCATTAAATAAAAAATGAAATTAAAATTTAAAAAACACTCGACACAAAATAATAATAAATTTATCTGTTTTAGTCTCGTTACATAAATTATTTAAGCCGGGGGTTTTTAAATTATTTTATCCTTTTCCAATTACATTTAATTTTATTATTATTTTGTGTCGGCGGTTTTAATTTTTTTAATTTTTATAGGACATCATTGAAGACTGTGTCAATGCCTTTTTAAAATCAAAGTATGCCGCGTCAACCTGCACCTGTATGTGTTCGAGTATTGGGATTTAAAGTTACTGTTGGAGAATGAAAGGTTTACGCATTAATGGTGCGTAATTTTTTGTTGGTCACTTTAAAAAGTGGACTGATACTGCTAATGATATGAATAAATATTATGAACACTGAACTTCGTTATTCGAATGTACAGACTTTGAAAATAAGGATTTCAGTGCATAGGCACATGTACTTCAACAAGATGAATGAAATTAATAGTTTTGTAATAAATTATGTGTAATTAATAATTTTTAATAATGAAATTAATGAATTTAATATTTTGAGTCGATTGCTTATTTATTGTAGACGCTGTCTTGTATAATAAAATAATATGTAATAAAATCTGGGTCAAGATACCCAGATTTTATTGAATCGAATATACCAATTTCAATAGAACCACTCAGCAAGCATTGAAGTCTTATAACATAATACGATCACCACTTACATGGTAACTATGGATACTTCACGATTGCTTAATGTACAGTCACAGAAATAAATTGTTAGCCAAATTGACACCTTACGTTAATTTGCTGTGTTTTAGCTATTTCAAATGTCAAAAAATGACAGTTGTGATTTGAATTTATGAACAATTTAAGTTGGTAGTTTTGCTTAATAATTCATTTGGCAGACTTTACAATTCCGGTTTATATTTTGTAGTCTTATCGTAATAAACTGCTTCACTCGAAAACTAATTAAAACTTCAATAATAATAATAGTATAAATATTTATTAAAATTCTGTTTTAAAACTTGAAACCAGACTTTCATAGTATGTTTTTATCTGTGTGCCACATCCGACCTGCCGTATATTATTTGTGAATGAAAAACACATTTTATATGTAATGATAGTCTAGTAAAGATTATTCAAGGCAGAACAATCATACTTAAAGCCACGAAGGCCTCCCAGGGACACTATCTTCAGTAATGAAGTACGCAACCAACAAGAGAGAAGGATTATTGAAACCAGACAACTTTAAAATATTCCTACATCACGTATAAACGTGCCTTGACTGAAAATTCATGGAAAACGTGTCGGTGCGTGTCGTAGGCTTACTCGTATGTCTGGCCTGTGCACCTCGGGCTCACTCTCTGATTCGGTGGTTTGTTTATAAACATACTGTTGCAAAATGTGCACATGTCCGATTTTGCGATTGATCTAATAATATCAATAAATAGACCAGATTTAGTTTTAAGGACTGAAAGATAAAAAAAAATATATAGTAGGTATATTTGTCTTGTATAAAACACAACCATAAGTTTCTAGAATTTTGCCAGTTTTTCATTCTAACCTAACCCAACCTGTCATTCAATACTACCCAAGTAAATCAATCATCATTGTAATATCGAAAATTTTAAACGTTACAACTGTTTTCATGTTTTATTATTATTAATTTAAGGAAGGAACCCTATATGAAATATGAAAAGGTAAATAAAATTGATCAGTGATTCAAAATCAAAATCTTTTATTTCACTTAAGCCTACATGGGCACTTATGAAACGTCAGAAGCTAGGTGCACGGTTCCAGTTGGTCGTTTCCTATGGAGGATTATAAATGGTCAGGCCTAGTTGTTTCTACGCGATAAATCCGATCCAGCCTGTCCCTTGCTGCCCTCCCCCAGCGACACCTTTTTCCCGACCGGACTTTTTCCTTAGCCTGTAGTCGCTTAGTTTATAAGTTTTCTAAGCCCTGGCTGGAGGTCTTAATTTATTGAGGCACTCTCACGCAAGACCAGTTAAGGAGACGACCACCTCCTAGATTGACCTGCGAAACGCCATTCCCAAAAAAAAGAAGTTTCTACGTAATTTTTATGTAGGTAATTAAATTCCCTTACATTAATTCTGTCTGTACATGGTTCATCATTACGTAGGGGTCGGTTTACCCTAATCATTGTACCCGAAAGCTATAAGAACTCCTTATTCCTTCAAGGCCACATAGTCGATGTTACCTACAGGGTGAATGTAACATCGGACCGTACTCTGCTTTTAACGCCATTTGCGTTTTAGTGCACACTATTCGCGACACACTTTTTGTTTATACAGCTATTTTACGACCTTTGTACAGCTATGGGAAACCATAAGTTTCTGGAAAATGCCTGTTGAGGGTACCAGAATTGAGTGACGAAAATGTCACACTATACTTTTTATAAAAGATAGAAGACGTTATCCTGTTAGTAATTAATATCAGGTAGTATCTACGTAAGTACATACATGAAAATATAGGTACTGTCGCTCTTAATTTAACATAATGTAGTTTGGAAGATGTGAGACCCTTTTTTTCAATCTTCTAGGTTCACCCTGAATGGGTATCATCATCAGCCAGATGATATTACCTACCGTAAGCCCTGATCTTATTTCAAACGGTATTGACAAAGCTTTTCAAATTGTACACCGGATACGGTGAATTCACACCTAAGTTACTTTTTGTAGAGCAATATTTTACATTAAGTATCTTTCTAAAACTTTTATTATGTTTACTAAATACTTTTTGTTATCCACTCGATCATCCGTTGTTGACCACTAACTAAAGAAAAAGTAGCCTCGGTGTGGATGCAGCTTTCGGTTAGTATTAGAGGCAGAGTATAACTTTGTGTTCTTTGAATCTTTACAATGTGACCATTCAATATTGGTTCATAATTTTAGCTAAAATATTTTCAAATCATAAATTGGACGTTTCACATGCAAATCTGTCCCATATATTCCATGTATTACGTTCATTAGGATCTGAGGCGCGATAACCGAGGCTAAACTGTACATATCTGGCAGACGGGAAGCGTGCCTCATATCCTATGCTCACTACTCGTACTAGTAGGCACCGAAACTTTGCCTAGCATCGATAGTAATTTAATTACACCTTATTGCTTTGGTTTCAATCTTACACCTATTTGCAATACGTTATTATTGATGCTGAAATTAGTGATATTTGTGGCTTGTGCGTTCTAATAATTATTATTGAAATAATGTTTATACATATAATTATATTTCGTGTTAATTTAATTTTAGCTTTGACTAAAGTAGATGTAAACTATACATTAATAATTATTAGGACCTTTCTATGTCAACTTACTTATGAATGTTGAATCAGTGTAAATACATTCGTTGTCTAATACGGAACAGCTAGTATTGATAATTTAATTTAACCTAACAAAGAACCTGCCTATCTTGTCAATTTGACGACCAATCTAAGCACAGACTCATTACAATGTATTTTCTGAATTGATGTTTCTTATAGTGATTATTTTGATAATGATTATATTTAATAACAAATAACAAAGGACTCAATTAATATATCACTACAATCTTGTGACATATCAATGCGAATCCCTACTACAAGTTCAACATCGATGTGGGAAGTTTTCAGCAGCGTGCAGCGATTCAACACGATTATGACAGCCGATTCGAAACGACAAAAAAGTATGATCAAAGTCACGTACCCAAATATAACTAAGCTGATGTAAAACTACTGGCACGCATAGGTGTGTCGGTAGATAAAGTTGAGCGCGATAGTTGAGCGGCAGATAGTTGCGACGCGACACTACACACGTGATCTGACACACTAATAAGTCTGACGTGTGGCATCGCGTAAATGTGATAGTAATGCACCCTTTATTTTATACGATATAGCAAGTGGGATTAAGCATAACCAATATGTCCAGATAGATCTGTTGGTAGACAAAGTTGAGTGCGATAACGCGACCTCACGATTGTTAAAGTTCTTCAAACGTGTTTAGATAATATTCCCTTATCACTTAAAGTAATGAAAGAAGAGGTCTAACCAACAATCTTACCAAATATTTTAATAGCTTTATCCAGAGAACCGATAAAAAACATTAAACAATGTTACTAAACACGATTAAAGCCTTAGTTTATCTTACATCGATTATTATCATATTACCAGAAAACATTTTTGTAAAAGAATATGATCATAAATTCAGGAATGTTATAATATTGTCTACCAACCTTTTTTTATGGTGAGAACTGATTTATGAAATTCTTTTAATCTGATAAAAGATTGCCTCGGTATTTTATACCTGAATTATTGCTTCCAAGATCCCTATTCATCTAAAGATTATTTAACACGGTTCGCTTTTTGTAGGAAAAATTAATTTTTAGCGTTACTTAATTTTTAAAGAACTACCTAAAATTATTGAAGTAGATATCTGAAAAATTTAAGGATCTGGAAGCGATATCTGAAAAATTTAACTGAAAATTAATGTGTGGGTGTTATCAAATTATTTTTTTTAAACATATACTTAATTCAATACTCTTTTTGAACATATATTTAAATAAATAAGATAATCTTTATTTTTAAATGCGACTTATGATTTCAAACCATTACAGTCTTTCTCATTTTAATTTAATTTTACTCATGTCAATATAAATTCAAGGACAAGCGAGCAACTCATGGAGGACATTATTAGTAACATTACATCACGCTAGTATTCCTTCAAAGGAACAAGCAGAGGGATCTGTATCATTTTTTTTTCAATCTAAAGACATTACCATGACACTGTCGACGTTTTCAACCTCAAAGATCAATTAATCATAACACTCATTTTCACACAGCACCAAATGCTCAAACCATACAAAGAACACACCCGTTACCAGACAGTACCGTGAAATGGGTGCACAAACTCGCAAATACAATTTGGTAGTAACTGCGTATCGGACGAATTGAGCCACCTCATCTCCCGCCGGCTCCCGAATGTTTTCATGCTAAATATTAAACATTAACCAAAGGATAACCGAATTTGAAGCAAGAAATGCGTACCTACGAAATGGTTGTAGATTATTTAATTCTACTCTTTTAAAAAGATAACATTAACAGACACATATTACTATACACCTTTACCTTACCCATCGGGGTCACGGGCGTAGCTGCGGTTCAGTCTTAGTCTTTTTAAAACCGAATTTAATGTATATGTCGCAGCCAATTGGTTTAATTAGCCGTTTAGTAAACCGCCTAGCCTTTTAACTAAAGGCCTGAATGATATTAAATTACAGGTTGGGATGGAAATCTGTAAACAATCACGCACGAGCCGAATTGGTCGCAGTAACTATGCCAGGTCATCCCGACCAAAATGGGTTAGGTTAGAACTGTGATCAACCTCGTGCGAGCCGAGAGAGAGCAGCGAGCCGAGCACTACTTCCAAAGGTCAGGCGTTTAACTAAACGGCTAATTTAACCAGTTGGCTGCGACATATATATTCTACGTTATTTAAATCTGTTAGCCAATAACTTTGTAAAGAGAATTCTGAAAAGATTCACGGTTTAATTGATTACATGCATCATAGATATCGATATCCGTGATTAGTATACTAATTATATACATCGAAGAAGAAGAACAAGTGTTTATTTTTAATCGTAAAAATGAATCAATAAGTTTATTTGGATGTACCAAGTAAAGCACACTGAAAAGTGTTTCAGTTTATAGTAACCGAAATCGCTTGCATAATCACTTTGTAACTTGTAAATTATTTAATTGAACTGGTGAGATCTATTCACTTTCTTTTGATTTTCAGAAGGGGAACTATACGAATGGGTATAATTGATTTTCGTGGGAAACCTTTATATTATGTCCATTCCAATTTATTTTTGCGAGTGTTTTTTTCGAGTGTTTTTTTTGTTTTTTGTCCATTTTCTTATTATTATTGGATTGCGTTTGACTATTTTCCCTATTTTCCTTTACTCTTAGGACTGCGGTTTAACTGATTGGAAATAGTAATCTCTTGTGAAAGTAGGTACAGGCATAATAAAGATTTTAATTTTGTGTCTAATGAGACCATTATAATCCCCATCGCGCACAAAAAAAATAGTAGGAAACTTCCAGAGTGAAAGCTACCTGTCCGTTTGTGTGAACACCTTCAACATAAAAATGACAAGGGTTCTTATTCCAGCTGAGAACGAATCATTTCGAACCCTAGTCACGACTCGTGTGACCTTGTGCACTAACTGGTAATGTGGGTTACAAGGGTTTATTTTTAATAATACATACACATTGGTAAAAAGCATAAAGCACAGGACCGGTCGAAGTGGAGGTGCTTGGGGGAGGCCTATGTCCAGCAGTGGACATCTTTCGGCTGAAATGATGATGATGATGATGATACAAATTGGTGGGTCATTCTTGGGTCACCTCCTCAAACAATAAAAGTAGCTATTAGGACTTACGTACGTACTAAATAAACACGTTCATAATTTAAATTTAATTTTAAAAAATATTTAAAAAAAACAGGCATAACGGACAGGGTTTGCATGGAGGCTTTTTTTTTTTTTTTTTTTTTCCCTTGTCCTAGGGTTCAACAATAGGATGCACCCTAATCTTATTACAATCTAGCCTTTTAAATAGACTAATAAGTAATTTAATTATAACCTAAACTATTAAAAATTGTCTTTAGTAAGAATGTGTCCAATAGCACTTTTCTTATTGTCTCTATTAAGGCGAATACACTTCGTTCTTGTGTTGGTTTGGCACTTTTGTACTTTACACTATTCACTAACACTAAACACTAGCTCGAACGGTTTTGTTCTTTTTAGTCTTCTAACTATGTTTGTGTGGTCGAGAAGCTGGATTGCCTCGACGTTCACATGCTGATGAAGTCTCTTTTCGTGAGCTTCTGCAAGTTTCTGGATCACTTTTTCGATGAACTCAACTTTTAGGTCCCGGTGGAGGTCATCATTTCGTATGTACCAAGGTGCATTTACAATTTCCCTTAACACTTTGTTCTGGAATCGTTGTATAATTAATATATTGGTCTGTTTGGTGCAGCCCCATAGCTGAATACCATAAGTCCAAACTGGCATCAGGACTTGTCTGTATAGCAACAATTTATTTTGCACGGACAGCATGGAGTTTCTTCCAAGTAGCCAATGCATTTTTTTGAATCGGAGGTCGAGTTCATCTTTTTTCTTCTTGACGTGGGCTTTCCAGCGTAGCTTTGCGTCAAGGGTCATACCGAGATACTTGGCTGTATTCTCGTATGGAACTTGTTTATTATTAATGTAAACTGGAGAATACTGTTGTTTTTTGTTCGTAAAATCTATGTGAACAGATTTCGATTCATTAAGTTTAATCCTCCATTTTTTGGTCCAGTCATAAACTTGATTTACAGCGATTTGTACCTTTTCTACTGTTTCTTCGTGGCTGTTTCCTACAGCCATTATGGCTGTATCATCAGCAAAGGTCCCAATCGTGTTTTGCTCTAATACAGGAATATCGCAAGTGTATAGTAGGTACAGGACCGGACCTAACACACTTCCTTGCGGTACGCCAGCTTTAATTTCTTTCAGTTCTGAGTAGGCGTCTTCTTGTCTTATTCTAAAGACTCTATTCAGAATGTAGGATTCTAATATCTCTGCAAACTGCTTTGGTAACAGGTTCTTCAGTTTATGTATAAGGCCTTCATGTCATACTTTGTCAAACGCTTGCGCTACGTCTAGGAATACAGTAGAACATACTTTCTTGTCTTCAAGGGCATTTTCTATTACGTTTGTGATCCTATGCACTTGATCGATGGTAGAATGTTTTTCTCGAAAACCAAATTGGTGCTCTGGTATTATGTTTTTACTATCTATGATTGGTTTAATCCGTTTGAGTAACAGCTTTTCAAATAGCTTGGACATGATTGGCAGCAAGGAAATAGGCCTATAAGATGATGTTTCGTGAGCCGGTTTCCCTGGCTTAGCTATCATTATTACTTCGGCCACCTTCCATAAGTCTGGAACATATTTAAGCCTTAGTGCGGCATTGATAAGGGTCGTTAACTTTACCAGACCCTTTCTTGGGAGGTTATGAAGTACTTCTCCTGTTGGAGCAGCATGGAGGCTGATGAAACCATTGCGCATGTGCTCTTTGAGTACACAGGCATCACCCAGATATACGGTCAGAAACCCTCGAGACACCCAGATCATACACAGATGTTCTCAACAGACCAGGGGGCCTAAAAAGGCCACTTTGGCAGAATCATAATGGACAGTTAACCGTTAAGTTAATCGTATCAAATCCCATTGGTGAAGCATTTTTCAGTTATTTTTTTTTGTCTGTGCTAAAATACCTATCAATTCGAACCAAATCCAATCCCAATCTCTTTGATTACGAGTATACCTACGTAGTGCAGCGAAAAAAAGACTGTTTTCGCCATATTACGATTCATAATGTTATCCTTTCATCATTCTCCAAAGTCTTAATCAGCTTCAAAGGAGACTTAATCAGCTTCTGGAGGGAGGTAAGCTGGTTGGAATAACCACCGACGGCCGCCATGGCCCACGCACAATGGTCCATTTGAAGGACTAAGTGCGGAAACCAAAAACATAACATAGAATATAGAACATAGGACTTACATCTAAATATCTCGGTACCTGCACTACATTGCCGCTAGTGTTTACAACTTTATCCTCCAGAATGGCCATCATTATCATAAACAACAATTAAAACACAATCTCTTCACTCAAACATTAGGCTTGCTTACCCCTAAATTGTTGTTTGATATTTTGAGGAAAGTTCTTGTTTAAATATGCTCCCTTAATAATTGATAACAATTGGGGTAGGACTCTCCCCTTCGTCTGCAAAGTGTACTTTAACGTAAATGCGAACAAATACAATTTGGTGCATATTACTTTCTGCCGAGGATCAGTAATAAATACTTGTAATACATAATTTTACGCTTCAGTTCCCGAAGGGTTATGCAAATTGCTGTTGGTTCGAATTACTTACTTAACTTAACTTTATTAGCGTAATTTGTTTTTTCAGGAAAAAAATTTGCGTTTCTTGTTAACTTTCCATTTAAACTCTGATAGGTATCCGGTTTTTGGGTTCGAGAGCGGATAGTTTTACTTACTTATTGTATTACTTTTTTTATAGTCTCTGGTTTTTTTTTTTAAATACTGTGACGGCTGTTTACAGACATGTAAACAATGCAAAAAATTGGCTGTTTGGTGCAATTATCCACCTAACATAAGGCCTATGTTTCTAAAGTACTCTGATATCACTCACACCTTCAATATCAACAAAATATCAACTATCATACTATTTTTGCAAAATAAACAAAACGGCAATCAATTCACAGATATTCGAAACTAAACTGCAATTCAATCGTATATCATTTTTACAGCACTGCACCGGTTGGTAACTAACAATTGGTAAATAGAACTAAGGTTGGCAAACGATGTTGTTTATCTGTTCGGTGCGTTCCAAAGTTTGAGTGGGTAAATAAAGGTAGGCACAGCACATCAAACTACCCGAAACTGTCAAATTTTCCCAATCAAATTTGAACCTTATGATTTAGTGATAAATTTTAAAATCTATTAAGTAAATTTGACAGATCGTTTCATTTGGTGCGTTTCGAGAACCCCGAGATTTTTATTGTAATTAAAAATTAATTGGCGTCTATTAGTGTTGCAATGGTAATGTAATAAAACATTTTATGCGACTATATGAAAATAAAGTAATTGCTTAGAGGTATCAGGAACAGGGTGCAAAGTTCACTCATACTCCATAGATAAGGGAGGATCTTCCAACCAGGCGGGTGTCATGTCTGGCGGGCAACTGTCCAATGATACATGTATCATTCGTCGTGTCGTTGTATACAGAATGTAATTTTACTCACCGTTATAATGATGAGTGACAATGACCTCTTAAAAGGATAACGGCGATTAAAATTACACCCAGTAATATATAAAATCTGCTTGCGAGATGCAGGATTATGCATGACGTCAGTATAACGCGTAGTTCACATGTGGCGTTGTAGATACCGCTACAGCTCTAGCGTTGCTTCAAAGGGATTTTTTTTGTACTTTTAACATAAAATTCTGAAAAGAGGAAGGATATTTATGTTATTATAATACAAGATTCTGTCCGTTATGTTTACATGCTATAGTTTTTATGATTATCTTTCCTTACTAGTTAGCAAATTGTTTTACTCCACGAGGAACCAACTTCTTTTTTATTTAACAAACATTTTTTTAAAGCGACATTTAAATTTTATATGATTAATTTTTTTACGTTTATTTATTACACTTTATTGTACACTAGAAATACATCGCAAATAATACATTTGTAAGTCGTTTATACGTTTTACACGATTTAAACATGTATTTAAGCACATTGATTTGACTATCCTAAATTCAGAAAGCTTCCAAATTTTATGTTATGAGTAATTCTGAAATTAACAAACATTTGGATAATGCCTACACAGTTTTTAAACAACGTATTACACCAGAAAAAATATTGTAATTGTCTTAATTATTTGAAAGTAAGTTATTGCACACAATTAGATATCACGAAGTTAATCATCTTCCACAGAAAAACCTATAAAAAAGAATTTATCGTCCCCGTCATATTTACGGACGCGTGGTTCAATATTGTAGCCACAGAAGTGCTCATATCTCATATCTCCGAGCGCGCTTCAATCGAGGTAATAAGTGGCAGATGGATTGGATTGCACCGCTGCAGCGGCTACATCCCCATGTCACGTCAAAGCGTGGCCTACGTTATTAAACGGTAGGGATGGGAAGCGGAGGGAAAGTGAGCGTGACTTTTAATTTTTGTTGCATTCGGTTGTATGTAGATATTATAGTTGGTTTGCACTTTAGAACATCCTACTGGGGCAGCGGGATTTTCCGAAAGGGTTACCGCTACCCCGGGACAAAAAGAGCTAAGGAAGGAACATGGGTCGGTTTTAGTCAGTAATAGTCTGACACTCCCTTCCGCTTCACCCAGAGCGGGAGGAGTCATTTGATGATTTCCAAACCGAAAAAAAATGCACTTTAGAACATGTTACCAACCCGAACTGGGCTCTCACGTAGAGAGGAGACCTGAATCGGGAGTGCCAGCTGTAGGAACATTGTAGGCTGATATGTTTAGCTGGTAGGATACAATTAGGTACTCACTGAAATACTTCTAATATTATATTGTAATAAATTTATGATTGTAATTTAATAGTAGGTATAGTTACCGGCACGGATCTTGAGCGCTCGGCGGTAGAGTGGGGATCGCTTTGCGCATCGTATACTTATGGCAAAATAAAATATTATATTAAATAATATTATTATTATGAATTTATATATCTCGTAAATTCATAATAATAATATTATTTAATATAATATTTTATTTATGTTTTATTTTGCCATAAGTATACGATGCGCAAAGCGATCCCCACCCTACCGCCGAGCGCTCAAGATCCGTGCCGGTAACTATACCTACCCACTTATTTAATTGTCTTATAATCACATCAATCATTTCTGCCGTCCTTTAACTAGAAGGCCGTTAAGCCTAAAAAGTTGTTTCGGAGAAAATGGCAAAAAACGCGAGAATCGTTGTTTTTTAAAAACTATGATACTTAGGTTAATGATTGTTGGACATATCAATTGATATTTCTTTCTGTTTATCCTAAATAACACTTTCTGTCCAATAACTATTATTAATTACTTTTAAAATTCATTTTTCCTATTTTGTTAAGCATATATCCTAGTTATCGCATCTTATTACTGTACTATAAGGCCGTTAACCATACCTTAGCGGCTTTTTAGTAAAGTAATTTATTTAAAATGTTAATCTTCTTATTGTTTGTTATATTTTGTTTAGAAATACTTAACTAAAAAGTTGTTAAGTGACATAACTGCTTTATAGTCAAGACATTCGCTTCGATTTCAATTTCAATAACTTTCCTAATGAGCGGTTACGGGGCTTTAGATGCTTTTTAGCTAATTGTTGCCAATGTTTTAGGGAACTTCTGTAAACTCTTAACTACTTTACTTAACTAAAAGGTGGCTAAAAATATTTCGCTTGTGGTTAACTTCTTTTTAGTTTAGCGTTCATATGGAAATATGTGAACAATTAATTAAATACAAATGTTCTCTTAAAAATAAAAAGTTTAAAGTCACTTCTTTAAATAATCATTTATTGGAATGAATAAAACACACGTGTACAAAAAATATAAAAAAATGGCGTCGCGACTGAGAGTCGCGGAGGATCGCTGATACACGTCCGTCTCCGCTCGCAATCGGTGTTCTCTCTCTGTGTCGCCCGCGTCGCTTCGTCTGCGCTAGCAACAAGGTGCGCGGGCGGCGGAGGAGGGGGCGCACGCTCTATGGCACTGCGTAGCAACAACATCATACCTTCTGGAGCCATAGAAAAACCCGTGCTATATCCTCCCCCTCTAGCCTAACTAAGTATCCTCGCGGTTAGGCTAGTCTAAGTACCTACGCGGCCTACCACGTCTACGTTTCTCCCGAATGGGTGGCTCTACCTGACCGGCGAAAGGCGTGAGGTTCGAAACGTGATATTTCCCTACGTTACCACCGGTCTGTACGTTTTCCAGACCATAAGTGGTTGGGCTGATAGCCTTCCCGATTTTGTATGGGCCGTCACGACGTGGGATAAACTTCGCGGTCTGTCCGCGGCCAGCGTCGTTAGATCCCTGCGTTTTCAATAAAACTAGGTCGCCTACCTTGTACTGTGGTGACGGCCTCCTCTTTTGGTCAGCATTCTCCTTCTGAACGGCCTGCGCTTTCTCGTGAGTGTCTCTGGCCTCGTCCAGGGTTGCAGCCATCTTCTTCAGGTACGGCGTAATGCTGGGCACGAAGTTGTCCTCTCCATCGTCTGACTCCAAGCTGTACCTGTATAGGATACCGTCGGTAATGGTGTACCCGCGGTCGGACCATGGTCTCCCCCTAGAGGGTTCGTCGGACTCCATGTCCTCAATAATTTTCCGGACTTCTGGGTCCATTACCTGATTGCTGCGGATGTCACTGCTCTTCCTCTTTGGCATATCGATGACCCTCATGCATAGGTCACACTCGTTCTGGTCCTCAGAACAAACGGGTCGCGATAGCGTATCTGCAGCCACGTTCGCGCGACCGGGCGCGATGTTGGAGGCCCGAGGTGACTCACACTCTGCGATGACGTCATCTTGCAGCAGCTTATCAAGCCCCTTCTGCAAGGCCTCTTTCTTATTTTTCGACATCCTGTGCGGTGGACAAGCAATAGGTTCTTGTTGTGAGCTTACCTTTATACGATGTGAGGCGAACTCTGTCGCCGGTCCGTCGCGTGCGAACTGCGGCGCACGGTTTTCCATAAAAGCGTTGAGTGTATGCCGCTGCTCCAGGGTCAATTTAGAACCTTCATCTGAGCGCAACGATAACTCAGTGGATGCAGGGCACAAGAGTTCCGCATCAGTAGGGTCAAGCGTATATGTGGAAACAAAATCATAACAATCTCCCGGACTGTCCGAGAATGACCAAGTGCGCCGGGCGGCGTCTATTACTATGCCGGCCCGCGCCAAAAAATCTATACCTAAAAGCGTTCTAGTATTATTACCAGGCAATACTAAAAACTGACAAAGTACCTTACGGCCTAGAATAATAATACTTACCTCGGCTGACAACAGACGTCTCTCCACCCTTGTGTACCATCAGCCAGGCGTACGAAACGTTTAGTTTCGCTAAAACAGGCTCCTGAATCAACCAAAAGTCGGTGCAATAGAGGGCTCGCAATACTATGTGTAGCGCCGGTATCTACAATCGCCACGCCGTTACGGCCCATAACACTAATATTTACCATCGGGTGATGTTCGCGCGCACTCATATTCGTTATTTGAACGCACGAAGCGGTATCACTCGTACTAATGTTACTATCGTCATGACAATAAAAATCTACATCAACAGTGTTGAAAGATGTTTTCTCGTCTGGTTTCGACAATGTATTCACGCAAACATCGCATTTCGATCTCACGACGCCCTGTTTACCACAACCATAACAACGTAACTCCTTAGGCGTAGAGTCGCTATTACTCTTATTATTAGTCGCCTTATCACGATTACATTCGTCACTAACGTGCCCGAATAACTTGCAATGATTACAACGGGGTCTATTGTTCTTGTTGCTACGCGGTGCAGACGCGCTCGTGGTGGTCGAACTCGAATTCGATGCGGATGTTTTGGTTTGCGGGATCGTATTACTAATACATATAACAGAATTTGTTACCTTAAGCGCTTTATATGTATCCTCCGCGATCCTTACCTTATACAACAGATCATCTAAATTACGTACACAATCGCGCGGCACTCGTTTCATTACGCGTCGGTGCAGTAATCCGTAGCAAAAGTCTACCTGCACTACTTCGTCGAGTTTGTATGGTAATTTTGCAATTAATGCCCGCACTTTACACAAAAACACTTCCGCGCGTTCTTCCTCTTGTTGCTCCGCAGCGAAGATCTGCCGCAGGAGTTGATACGCGGGCTGCGCCACGCCGTAGGTCGCGCGGAGACGTGCGATCGCTTCTGGCCACGTAGCCGCCGACGCCTTGACGCCGCGCCACCATACTGCTGCTTCACCTTCCAGCAGCATCGGCAATCCTCGGAGGGCATGCTCGTCACTTACGGCAGCGCACTCCTTGTATACTTCGACGGCGTCCAGGAATGCTTCCAGGACCTCAGCGTCCTGGGGGGTCCCGTCGAATCTCGCCGTGCATCGTGTGAAGTTGGCGTCGACACGCGACGCGGTACCAGCAGCGGCACCTCCGCTGCTCGCGTTGGTGGTTGGAGAGACCCCGACGGGGGTGGAGGCCCTGAATTCGCCGTTGGAAGTCATCAGCGAGTTTATGAGGCTTCTGTTGGCTTCCGCTTGCGCACGCGTGATTGACTCGATCAGCGTGGATAGAAAGTCTGCAGGGAACTGGGGAGCTGGTTGCTGTGTCGATCTTGAGCCGGCGCTCGCGGTTTGCTCCGCGTGGCCGCGCTCCACGACGCTCTCCTCCTCTTCAGTGAGCGTGACGTTATCCTCATCCTCTCCTCGTTGTTGACGGAGCGCTTCTCCTCTCCTCGTTGTCGGCATCTTCACGCTTAGTGATGACAACGGTAAGGTCGAATGTCCGTGTTTATTCCTAACAAGGTGAGTAGGTATAGGTAAACGTTTGGTCACGTAGGCACTAGATCACAGTTCGTAACGGTTCGAGCCACTAGTTTGGGCGCCAGTTTAAAGTCACTTCTTTAAATAATCATTTATTGGAATGAATAAAACACACGTGTACAAAAAATATAAAAAAATGGCGTCGCGACTGAGAGTCGCGGAGGATCGCTGATACACGTCCGTCTCCGCTCGCAATCGGTGTTCTCTCTCTGTGTCGCCCGCGTCGCTTCGTCTGCGCTAGCAACAAGGTGCGTGGGCGGCGGAGGAGGGGGCGCACGCTCTATGGCACTGCGTAGCAACAACATCATACCTTCTGGAGCCATAGAAAAACCCGTGCTATAAAAGTTTAATTCAACATTTAAAAGGTAAAATAAGTACTTGTAATTTTAATAGGCAATAATCAACTAATAACTAATTATGATCTAACAGATCATGAGTTCATTATTTGGCATGAACAATATATTTAATCCATGTTCTTTATAATTCCATTGATTCAACCATTGATTTAATAGAAAACTTCTGACCCAATTATTTAAATAAACTAAGACACCTATGACATTATATCAGCCATGAGGCAACTTCAGTCTTAATTTATTTAAATAAATCACAAATAAAAGTAATAAAATATGTAGTAAAATTGCACACTGAGCAAATAATAAAACATAAACAGCACTTTCAAGTTTACAAATTAAATCTATCATATCTTAATCCTACTAATATGTAATAATATCCTACTAACTTGCTTTTGCTTGTGGCTTCGCCCGCGTTGAGTTTGGAAATTATTCTACGGGAAAGTACTACCGTGGTCAAAAGCATCATACATCCTAACCCTGATCATGATCTACATATGTGCCAAATTTCATCTAAATCTGTACAGCCCTTAGGGCGTGAAAGATAACATACTCAATTTCGCATTATAGTATTTCTTAGATACATAATTAAGTATGGATATCAAAGTCTGTAAGTTTGATGTTTGTTCGCCTCAACGGCTGATTGGATTTGATTGAAATTTGGCACACTGGTAGACCATGACCTGGAATAAGACATAGAATACTTTTTATCCCTGTAGTTCATTCCCGTGGATTAATTATTCGAAATGATATCGTTTACAAATCTCCATGCGGATGGATCCATAAGCAAAAGCTTGTAGTTTTATGTATTTAGAAACATAACAGTATCTAAATTAAACACAGTCATAAATCAACTCAGCTTATTGCAGTCCACTGCCGGATAAAGGCCTCTCCTAGCCCACTGCCACTTTAGTTTGCCTACTCTGCAAGCTATGCCTGTAATTCCGATTCTTTTCCGGATAATTTTATTCCTGATTTTATCCTTCAAAGAGATTCTGAGCGAAGCTAGCTCCATAGAGCGCTGAGCGGCCTTGAATTTGTGGACCAGCCCGACCGTCAAGTGTCCTCGTTTCGGCACCATATGTCAAGATGGGCAGGACGCACTGGTTGAAGACCTCAGTGTTCAAAAACTCCGTCAAATAATTCTCGTCGCCTATCCCGGCGACGAGAAGACTTGACCAAAAAGTTGTTTGAAGTTTTCCAAATGCTGCCCAGCTCAACTGGATCCGTCTGTCGGCTTCTTTTTCAAAGTTGTGTCTACTGAGCTGGATGACTTGTTATAGACATAATCCTTCAAAACTTTAAAAAGCGGCCCTTCGATGTGGATTGGAATCGTTAAGATGTGCGAATTGTATATGAATTTTGTCTTGTCCAAATAAATGCCGAAGCCAACCCGCCGAGAGGCTCCATTTCGGCTGAAGAGACTCAGCCAATATGACGATGTCATCGGCAAATCGAAAAAGACGAACAGACGCTGAAATAGATAGACCAGATGTTGCACGCCAAAATGGAGCCTCCATTTAAGCTATTGTGACGTTGCAAAATAGATATGTTTGTTGTCGTTCTGTGCAGGCTCGTGGAGCGTAGTCTCCGCGTCACTAGATGGCGTTAGGGTCGTGGTGTATCATGAACATTTATAGTAAAGTCACAAATCGATAAGATTTATTTAGTCTGTGGAGGAATATTCTGGAGTTCGAACTGACAGATAGGTTTGAAAAGCAAAAGGAGGTTTCCGTTATTTGCGACTCTTTACTCGAGCGAAAAGGCTGATTGAGCAAATTGAGCGGGACTTATTCCTGGTGGAACCTGAACGTTCCCAAATAACCCGATCGGGTTTTGTTAGGAGTGCTTGAAGCTGAATCCTGTGAGTATTCAACCATTTTCTTTGTTCTTGCTGGATAGCCTGTAGCCTAGGTTTTATATGTTGTGTTCTGACACTAGGACGTTGTTACAGGTCTGGCTGTTAAGCTAGCCTTTTAATTTTCCGGTCGGGGCTATGCGCGACTAAGTCGTGAAGCCTTGGAGCAGCCCTGAGATCAGGAGATTGGAAATTGATCCGGGCGCCGGCAACTTTAAGGGTGTCCCTTGTGGTGTGGTCCTCTGTTGACGAGGAAGGCCTTACCTAGCCGAATCCAGGCGAAGAGGGAAGTTCGCCGCTCCAGGTAACGCAAGCGTCACCATTTATGCCCGTAGGCCACGTTCTACGTGTGTTCGCAGGTTTATCCTGCGAGCGACGCTAAGGGCCGGAAAGCCGTCAACTGATAAAGTCTGAGAACGTTAACTGACGGTTTTATTTATACCGAGAGAACATTTAGTTGATCTATAGTGTCATAATTTAATCTATGAGAGAGTTAGGCCTTTTGTAGGAACTAGGTGATAAGACCAGTTGTTATAAAGTATTGTGTCTCGGGTTTGCTTTGCCTAATCTTTATTTCCCCTATATGAGCACAATCCAATAGGTTGATACTTGTACGGTTGAGCTAAAGTTATTAAGTGGTTCATCTCACGGACTCGATATAGCGATTCTGAGAATTTGTCATTGTCTCATGCAGGCGTACACTCCGGTACGACCAGGTACGGAGACTGGTTGTATGGGAGTGAATGCCCAGGTGTTTGGGGAAAGATAGTTATTACTTTGGTGGCTCGCCACATTCTTTATAAATGTACCTTCATTTGTGTTTTGTTACAATAAACTTTGTATTGTGTAATTAGGTACTTGTTTAATTGAATCTTTCCCTAACCGATTATATACCTTATAAATTTACTGAAGCGAGGCCAGCGCAGTAGGTAGAGCAAAAGCTCTTTCATCCTGTAAAGGTCGGGTTACAGTTGGCGCCCAACGGTGTATAATTATTTAATTGTTTATGGTGTACAGTTCTCGCCCTAATGTATATAATTATTTAATTGTATAAGGTGAACAAATTAATAACCAGTATCTCTCTCTCTCTCGGTTCCCTCAGTCCTATCAGTTGGCGGAATTTCGTAGTAGTTTAAGGCTAGTTTTAAGTTTTAAATATAAAGTGGTCAACGAACCACAATCTGACCATTTCTTTTGTTGGACCGGTAAGGTGCAGAGTGTTGATAAAGGTCATTAACCAATTTGAATTTACAACACAAGTTGGAGAATTTGCATTGTGGTAACTGTTTTGAGATTATTATATGTAGGTACTCAATGTTTGTTTGAAGGTTGGTGACTTAATATATTCTATATTTTAGAAGTTTATGTAACACATTAAGTTGCATTCTTGGTAGTTTAATTATTGCAACACACAGGTTCAAGTAATAGATAATTATTTCAACTGGACAAATATTGGTAAAGAAGAACAACATAACAGTACATGTTATCTTTGTAGTTGTTTAAGTTCATGAACAAATAAACTGTATTGCATTTATAAAGTGAAACAGTGTATTATATAACAAAAAACCCAACAGACTTCTGTTAAATTGTTATAAAACAATTGGGGGTAAACTTGATTTTGTAAACCGTGCAAATGAAAAGTTCTCAGAGGTGATTTAGCAGTCTCTTAATTGATTTAGAGGTAAGATAATAACACTCCAGGCAAGTTTCACTTGGATTAATTGGTTTCAGCAATACAGGTAGCAACATTTTGGTTTAATAATTGAACAATAATAGTCAACTTTCATCGAAACGGAACACTTGGAATCTTTATGACAACTGGTTGGTCACTTAGACGTTTAACGATTTAACACTCATAATTGAACCCAGATTGCAAATACAAACGCAGCATTCCATAAAATAGCATTTGTTTAGATAGTTCGACATTCGTTTTCATACATTGGTATTTAACCTATAAACACATTGACAATTGACATTAGTGACATTTGACGTTTTGATTTATTTCGGTGCGTTCGGAAACGGGTTATATACGTTTTGCGTTTAGATTTTGGTAACAGTTATGCTAAATAAAGACAGTTTTGTGCATTTCCCAACTTCGTTACGAATGGTCAGATGAGATTTCGATTAATTATAATAATTACATTTAACTATAAATTAATTTTCATTAAGAGCGTACCTATCGTACATTTACTTGGAGTTTCTTGCTGTTTTCAAAATAATTACACATTATTGATTCCATTACGCCGTGCAAACTAGTGCTTTGGTAGCCAAAAACTTTGAGAATTATGTTCTTCTTGCTTACGGGATTCCTGAAACCGTAATTACCGTTAATGAGGTTAAATTCACGGGATCAGATTTTCATAGGCTATTATAGAAGTTTAACGTACCTCAAGTATATTATGGGCGCACCACACACTAACATGGTGGAAAGTTAGGGTTCACAGTAAAAACTTGTCCAGATAATAAAATTGTACCAAACATAAAAAAAAAACCAAGTTTCGACACTCTGTCACTAACCACTTAAGCCGGTCGATACAGGTAAATAGATTTATTTTAAGAAAGTGTCTCTGATTATAACATACTCAACACATCAGAGTCAACACTATTTCAGCCAGACAGGGATAAATATATTCAGCCATAGTATATATAATTATGTATATATATATATTTCTTTTTAATATACTTTATGGCCTGGTTGCCATGTTAAGGTTTATGATGTAGCATTATACGTAGGGATGTGTAATCATCAGTTTTCTTTGGTACTCAAAGATGGATTATTGGAAAAGTATCAATTTTTACTATTCGTTTTTTTTCACATCGAAATTATACAGTTATTAGCCGTAGTCCGTGTTTTCACGTGTTGTTTTGAGGTATTATTTCATCAACGATGACGAGGCGTAACGTAACTATAATGCTGCAGTTAGTTATTACATTGTTTTGTAAATTGATTATTAAACGTGACTTTTGGATAGGTACCTATCGTTCAAAATTTAAAACTGGATTTTATGCATGTCTTGCGTTTAATTACTTACATGTTTTTTATGGCTCGGTCCATCATTTATTTTTTATGGGTAGCCAAGCTCGCTTGTTTGTAGTTTTCAGTATGGCTGTATCCATATTCTGAAATGGAGCGGGTGGTAACTCCAAAAATAAGCCTTCACGTTGTATGTTCGAAAATAAGCCTTCACGTTGTTTGTAGCCAAGCTCGCTTGGACGTTTTTATGAAGCGGATAGTGACTTCTAAAATAAGCCTTCACGTTGTTTGTAGCCAAGCTCGCTTGGTTGTTCTTATGAAGCGGATAGTGACTTCTAAAATAAGCCTTCACGTTGTTTGTAGCCAAGCTCGCTTGGACGTTTTTATGAAGCGGATAGTGACTTCTAAAATAAGCCTTCACGTTGTTTATAGCCAAGCTCGCTTGGTTGTTTTTTATGAAGCGGATTGTGACTTCTAAAATATGCCTTCACTAATGTTGTGTTTTGCCGAGATAGCATCGTTGCTTCGGTGAGACTTCAGATAGCACTAGTGCTTATCTAGTTAAGAGCGGCCGGTGACTCTTAAAATAAGCCAAGCCACCATTTCGTTTCCAGAGTTTTTATTTCTGAGAACGCTCTATACGTCCAGCCTGGTGAGTTATGCACATTGTTTGCTCAATATATGTATCAGCTCGCTGAACATATTCACCAGGAGGATCGTTTTGATTTATAAAGAACAATGCAGAGTTCCACTGGTATACAGACGGAATTCGGGAGTATGCAAGAGGTGGCCTCCTGCGATTTGAATGCAGGTTGCTACAGAATGGAAGGAGGGAAATTTAGGGATGTATGAAAGATTGGGGGGGTCATGCCCGGACAGTAGGAAGATTTGTAAGTAGAATAGGTTTCCTGGCAGTTGGATTATTTATGGTTGGTTATTTGCTTTCAGTAGGACATAATAATGAATTTTTTTTTTTTTTACTATTTTAAACTTCACCCTTTTGTTAGAACCATCAGTTTTCAAATATATATGAACTCTTCCACTAGTTTCCTTTGTGAATTTGTATGCCCACTCCAGTTCTAACACCGAGGGCGGTGTTGGTTTTTGCGTACACAAAAACCTTTTTGTGGGAAGAGGGGCATTGTGACGTTGCAAAATAGATATGTTTGTTGTCGTTCTGTGCAGGCTCGTGGAGCGTAGTCTCCGCGTCACTAGATGGCGTTAGGGTCGTGGTGTATCATGAACATTTATAGTAAAGTCACAAATCGATAAGATTTATTTAGTCTGTGGAGGAATATTCTGGAGTTCGAACTGACAGATAGGTTTGAAAAGCAAAAGGAGGTTTCCGTTATTTGCGACTCTTTACTCGAGCGAAAAGGCTGATTGAGCAAATTGAGCGGGACTTATTCCTGGTGGAACCTGAACGTTCCCAAATAACCCGATGGGGTTTTGTTAGGAGTGCTTGAAGCTGAATCCTGTGAGTATTCAACCATTTTCTTTGTTCTTGCTGGATAGCCTGTAGCCTAGGTTTTATATGTTGTGTAAACACTAGGACGTTGTTACAGGTCTGGCTGTTAAGCTAGCCTTTTAATTTTCCGGTCGGGGCTATGCGCGACTAAGTCGTGAAGCCTTGGAGCAGCCCTGAGATCAGGAGATTGGAAATTGATCCGGGCGCCGGCAACTTTAAGGGTGTCCCTTGTGGTGTGGTCCTCTGTTGACGAGGAAGGCCTTACCTAGCCGAATCCAGGCGAAGAGGGAAGTTCGCCGCTCCAGGTAACGCAAGCGTCACCATTTATGCCCGTAGGCCACGTTCTACGTGTGTTCGCAGGTTTATCCTGCGAGCGACGCTAAGGGCCGGAAAGCCGTCAACTGATAAGGTCTGAGAACGTTAACTGACGGTTTTATTTATACCGAGAGAACATTTAGTTGATCTATAGTGTCATAATTTAATCTATGAGAGAGTTAGGCCTTTTGTAGGAACTAGGTGATAAGACCAGTTGTTATAAAGTATTGTGTCTCGGGTTTGCTTTGCCTAATCTTTATTTCCCCTATATGAGCACAATCCAATAGGTTGATACTTGTACGGTTGAGCTAAAGTTATTAAGTGGTTCATCTCACGGACTCGATATAGCGATTCTGAGAATTTGTCATTGTCTCATGCAGGCGTACACTCCGGTACGACCAGGTACGGAGACTGGTTGTATGGGAGTGAATGCCCAGGTGTTTGGGGAAAGATAGTTATTACTTTGGTGGCTCGCCACATTCTTTATAAATGTACCTTCATTTGTGTTTTGTTACAATAAACTTTGTATTGTGTAATTAGGTACTTGTTTAATTGAATCTTTCCCTAACCGATTATATACCTTATAAATTTACTGAAGCGAGGCCAGCGCAGTAGGTAGAGCAAAAGCTCTTTCATCCTGTAAAGGTCGGGTTACACTATGCAGCATCTGGTCTAACTATTCCAGCGTCTCTGCCACTTTGACGATGTCATCGCCAAATTGAAGATGTGAAATGTACTCGCCGTTCACATTGATACCCAATCCAGTCCAGTCCAGTCCAGCGGCCAGCGTCTTGAAGACGTCCTCTAACGCATGTGTGAACAATTTTGGGGATATTACATCCCCTGTTTCTCCCCTCTGAGCAGTTGGATGGGGTGATTTTCAGATCCTGGATCTGAACACTCATCGTGGCAGCGTCTTACAAATATCTCAATGCCCTCACGCGCGCGCGCGCTCTCTCTTTCTCTCTCTCTCGTCTCTCATCGATGTAGCACCAGTTAATTCGACGTCGTTGCAGAAAGGCCAGAACTGCCTATAGTTTGATGGAATCGAAGGCTTTCTCGTAGTCCGTAAATGCACAGTGACTGGTTGTACTCCGCGGTATTCTGTACAATTTGCCGAACATAGATGTGGTCTAATGGTACTGAAGCCTTTTCGAAAACTGCCTCGATCTGGCGGCTGGATCTCGACAAGTCTTTTGGCGAGACGATTCTTGACAACCCTCGACAGCAGCTTGTACCTATACGTAGTTCAGAAGTGAGATGAGTCTATAGTTCTTCAGCGAGGATTTGTCACCTTTTAGATGACGGAATTAAAGAGACTAGCTAGATCTTTGATTTTATTGTATTTATTTTTTTGGATCGTTTTCTGTAATTTTTGGTTTTTCTGTTTCAATATCTTCATCTGTATCATCACTTCTTCGATATTAGTTAGATCTCGTAGTTCTTATTTTTGACATAGTCAGTGTCAGTGGTAGACGGTCCTCCGAGAGGAAAGATTAAGTCCGACGGGACGGCGGATGGCTTGAGCGGGGCACCCGCACCTCGCTCACCCCCGGAGTGAACGCAGCGCGAGAGTCGGCTAACTGCCTTTAAGCTAAGTAATGAGGCTTAGCTGCTTTATAGCTAAGCAAAATTTTTTTTTTTTTACCGTATTCATCAAACAGGCAAGCATTATTTTCAAAAAAAGGTATTGTGGGAATAAAATGCTTAACTAAAATAGCGTTAAGGGAGGGTAACTGCAAACAAGTTAAGTTTTTCACTTAAACTGTTCATTAAATCTGCCGTCCTTTAACTAGAAAGCCGTTAACCCTCAAATGATCAATTTTCACTTTTTAATAGAATGTGACAGAGTTCAAAATACTCTATCTTTTTGTCTAAGAAACATTATTGTAATATAAATAGTTCCAAAGATATGAAGATCTTTTGGGCCGTTAAGTAACATAATTTTTGATGATTCCATCACTTGAAAGCGTCTAACCCACATTTCTTCGCTTAATGTACTTTAAAATACCTTAACTGCCCGATGTGATGATTATTTTCTATCCTTCTACTTAACTACAAGTACGTTATCTGATTTTTCTTGACTATAAAGACGCTAAAGGACTATAACTACTTTATAGTTCAGCATATAAAGAACAATTTACATGCAAAACTTAACTTATTTGCAGTTACCCGTCCTTAACGCTATTTTAGTTAAGCAATTCATTCCCACAATTAATTTCTTGAAAATAATGCTTGCCTGTTTGATGAAAACGGTAAAAAAAATATATAATTTTGTTTAGCTACAAAGCAGCTAAGCCTCATTATTTAGCTAAAAGGCAGCTATCCGACTCTCGCGCTGCGTTCACTCCGGGGGTGAGCGAGGTGCGGGTGCCCCGCTCAAGCCATCCGCCGTTCCGTCGGACTTAGTCTTTCCTCCGGGAGGGCCGTCTACCACTGACACTGACTCTATCAAAGATAAGAACCACGAGATCTAACCAAGATCGAAGAAGTGACTATATAGATTAAGATATTGAAACAGAAAAACCCAAAACTACAAGAAAGCGATCTAAAAAAATAAATACAATAAAATCAAAGATCTAGCGAGTCTCTTTAATTCCGTCATCTAAAAGGTGACAAATTCTCGCTAAAGAACTATTAATATAGACCCATCTCACTTCTGAACCATGAATATAAGCTGCTCTCGAGGGTTGTCACGAACCGTCTCGCCAAGGGACTTGACGAGTTCCAGCCGCCAGATCGACACGGTTTTCGAAAAGGCTTTAGTACCATATGATAGACCACATCTATGTTTGGCAAATTGTACTGAATACCACGGAGTACAACCAGTCACAGTGCATTTGCGGACTACGAGAAAGCCTTCGACTCCATCAAAATATGGGCAGTTCTGGCCTTTCTGCAACGATGTCGAATTAACAGGCGCTATATCGAAAAGAGACGAGAAAGAGAGAAAGATAGAGAGCGCGCGCGCGCGCATTGAGATGTTTGTACGACGCTGCCACGATGTCTGTTCAGATCCAGGATCAAAAAACCACCCCATCCAACTGCTCAGAGGGGTGAGACAGGGAGATATAATATCCCCAAAATTGTTCACCCATGCGTAAGAGGACGTCGTCAAGACGCTGCCGCGCTGGACTGGACAGGGTATCAACGGGAACGGCGAGTACATTTCACATCTGCGATTTGCCGATGAAATCGTCATAGTGACAGAGACGCTGGAACAGTTAAACCAGATGCTGCACAGCCTAAATGCAGGGTTCATTTAGGCTAAATGTTTCAGCGTCTGTTCGTCTTGTTCGATTTGCCGATGACATCCTCATATTGGCTGAGTCTCTCCAGCCGAAATGAAGCCACTCGGCGGCTTGGCTTCAGTATGGACAAGACAAAATTCATATACAATTCGCACGTCTTAACGAATTATATCTATAACAAGTCATCCAGCTCAGTAGACACAACTTTGAGAAAGAAGCCGACAAAAGGATCCAGTTGGGTTGGGCAGCATTTGGAAAACTTCGTCAAGTCTTCTCGTCGCCTATCCCGCAGTGTTTGAAGACTAAGGTCTTCAATCAATGCGTCCCGCCCGTCATGACATACGGTGCCGAAACGAGGACACTGATGACGGTCGAGCTGGTCCACAAGTTCAAGGCCGCTCAGCGCGCTATGGAGCTAACTACGCTGAGAGTATTTTATACGGTGCCGAAACGAGGACACTGATGACGGTCGAGCTGGTCCACAAGTTCAAGGCCGCTCAGCGCGCTATGGAGCTAACTACGCTGAGAGTCTTTTTGAAGGATAAAATCAGGAATGAAATTATCCGGAAAAGAATCGGAGTTACAGACATAGCTTGCAGAGTAAGCAAACTGAAGTGGCAGTGGGCTGCAGACGATTCCTGGAGTGCAGACCGCGTATCGGCAAATGTCGTGTGGGCCCCAGCTAGATGGACTGACGGCCTAAAGAAGGCGGCTGGGACAGACAGGTTGCGGAAGGTGGAGGACAGGGTGTTGTGGCGTATCCGGGGGAGGCTTTTGTCTAGCAGTGGACTGCGATATGCTGAGTTGATTGATGACTGTGTTTAATTTAAATACTGTTATGTTCCTAATTACTTAAAACTACAAGCTTTTGTAGATCCGTCCGCGTGGAGGTTGGTAAACGATATCATTTCGAATAATTAATCCACGGGAATGAACTACCGGGATAAAAGTATTCTATGTCTTATTCCAGGTCACGGTCTACCAGTGTGCCAAATTTGAATCAAATCTGATCAGCCGTTAAGGCGAACTAACATCAAACTTACAGACTTTCAAATCCATAGTTACTTAGTTTATTATCTATCTAAGAAATACTATAATGCGAAATTGAGTAGGTATGTTATTTTTCACGCCTTAAGGGCTGTACAGATTTAGATGGAATTTGGCACACATGTAGATCATGATCAGGGTTAGGATGTATGATGCTTTTGAGCCCGGTAGTAAAGCTCTTACAATAATTTCCAACCTCAACGCGGGCGAAGCTAAGCAAAAGCTAGTTTATAATATTAGTAGGATTAAGATTTGATACATTTAATTTGTACACTTGAAAGTGCTGTTTATGTTTTATTATTTATTCAGTGTGCAATTTTACTACATATTTTATTACTTTTATTTGTGATAATGTTTAAATAAATTAAGACTCATGGCTGATATAATGTCATAATTATTATATAGGTATGCCTTAGTTTACCTATTAAAATAATTGGGTTACAAGTTTTCTAATAAATGAATGGATGGATTAAGTATAGGTATATTGTCCATGCCAAGTAATGAACTCATGATCTGTTAGATCATAATTAGAGATTATTGCCTATTAAAATTATAAGTACTTAATTTACCTTATACTTAAACGTTGAATTATACTTTTGATTTTTAAAAGAACATTTATTTGATTAATTACTCACATATTTCCATATGAATGCTAAACTATAAAGAAGTTAACCACAAGCGAAATATTTTTAGCCACCTTTTAGTTAAGTAAAGTAGTTAAGAGTTTATAGAAGTTCCCTAAAACATGGGCAACAATTAGCTAAAAAGCATCTAAAGCCCCGTAACCGCTCATTAGGAAAGTTATTGAAATTGAAATCGAAGCGAATGTCATGACTATAAAGCAGTTATGTCACTTAACAACTTTTTAGTTAAGTATTTCTAAACAAAATATAACAAACATTATGAAGATTAACATTTTAAATAAATTACTTTACTAAAAAGCCGCTAAGGTATGGTTAACGGCCTTATAGTACAGTAATAAGATGCGATAACTAGGATATATGCTTAACAAAATAGGAAAAATGAATTTTAAAAGTAATTAATAATAGTTATTGGACAGAAAGTGTTATTTAGGATAAACAGAAAGAAATATCAATTGATAAGTCCAACAATCATTAACCTAAGTATCATAGTTTTTAAGGAACAACGATTCCCGCGTTTTTTGCCATTTTCTCCGAAACAACTTTTTAGGCTTAACGGCCTTCTAGTTAAAGGACGGCAGAAATGCTTAACGGGTTGCTTGAGGGTTAACGGCTTTCTAGTTAAAGGACGGCAGATTTGTATGTCAATATTGACAAAGCATAGCGCACCACTAATTCTTAAGATCTGTGTATGAAATTACCTATGTTTTACAAATAAATTATTCTATTCTATTCCCTTCTAGGTTTTTAACAATTTTTCATTATTTTTAGGTACTTTGAAGAACCAGAAATAAGATTTCACCAGACATAAGAGATTACGACCAGACAAAGACCAGTCTTCATTTTCATTTTCAAATGTCTTTCTCAGACTGAGATGAACTATTTCGTAAATTAATCAACAAAAAAATATTGTGATAATGTACATCACTATAATCAGAGCATAACACGATCCTTGCATCGATGCTACAATACCGCCGGTCGGATCAGTGTAATTACCAATGGCAGTATGGTTTCAAGCGATAGATAGGCTTTAATTCGATACCCACTGAAATCATTTGCTATTACAATGGCTGCAATTAGAAATGATTTTCGAATTTCTGATTTACAGAGGTTATGTTAGCTAGAATGTTGCAGTTGCAGGATTCTTTATAAGTTACTAGTTGTATTACACGTTACTAATAACCCTGTTAGCCCTAAATGACAATTTTAATAAGTAATGTGTTTATATATGTACATGGTGAAGTCTTATAACTTCTCGATTGCCAAACCTACGACGTATTCGTTGGACTATTATCAAGGTTCAGTGTATATAGAAAAATAATTTTATTTTCACAGAGAAAACAATTATTTAATTTATTATAATATGACATAAAAATAAATCTTGCCGTTATAAGACAATGGCAATATAAATGGGTTTGAAAAATTTATAATAAGTTATACCTAAATTGCGCTTTGAAAAAGAAGAAGTATCCAGAATGTTTTTTTTCTTTATTTAGCCAACCAACAGCGGCACATACTTACAGGATGTTACAGAGAATGTGTATTACCTACAGTATTTTATGGCTAATGATAGGATTCCCATAACTAGGATAAGTATAAAACACGCGAATGGACTACTAAGAAATATTTAAATACGAATGGTTATACGTATACTCGTATAATTCGCGGACGTGCTCACAACGCCTACCAAGCAATAAATAAAAGAGTTTTACGCGATTTTCAATAACTCACATTTAAATTTAAATACCGCACATTCTCCGAAGGGATTCAGATTTTAAATTCTGTTATTTTACAAGAGAATAATCATAAAGAGTTGATACTCACAGACAGTGTGTGTCCGGAACACACTGATGGATTTATGTATTGTTTCACAATTCACTGCTTACGTTATTTGTTACTATAGCTCAAAGGAAATTAAATATTATATGTCGGCGGCGTTGCCGTATATCATTTCTCTAAGCTGTAAACAACACGTGCACCGATCACGCCATCGACAAGTACGTCACTCGACTTGTTTTGCTACCAGTATAAAGGAGCGAGCGGCGAAGCGGCGAGGGACTTGACCATTGGACATCGTACGAACAACATGTGCTTAGAAACTATCTCGCGTTCCGTATCTGGTTGTATCGTGTACAGTCGGTGGCCAACATTATCTGACCCACTTGAATGATAGCGAATTTGAACCTTATCGTGAACATTTGGAATACTCCGTGCAAGCATTTCGATAAATCATGTTGTTAGGCGATTTTAATCATTATATTGTTGTTGTTAAGGTTGAAAGGCTAATGACTTTCAAGACTATTAAAAAAAAAACCAAGGCGAGGGTGGATGAATAAAAAAAAATATCGCGCATCAGTAACATTTTAAAGGTGTCTACGGTTAATAGCTAAATTCCGTGATTCATTTTAATAGCTGGTTGTGATTGTGCGATAATGAACTTTATGAAAATATACGATATGGTTCAAATTCTTTAGAATATTGCGCCTGTCATCACAGCTAAGATCGAATTTCAAAACATATTACAAGAGTTGAGTTGGTCTCGTGGTCACTAAGGCAGCTCGATATTCATCGTTGTCTGTGTTCGAAACCAGAAAAACCTAACAGTTTTTTGTTAGCAATGTTTTGTTTTTAATTATTATCTATTTTTTTACTTTTTTTACGAACGAAGTCGGGAAATATCTTTTTAACCCCCGACGCAAAAACGGCGGGGTGTTATAAGTTTGACGTGTCTGTGTGTGTGTGTGTGTCTGTCTGTGGCATCGTAGCTCTCGAACGGATGAACCGATTTTAATTTTGTTTTTTTTGTTTGAAAGGTGAATTAGTCGGGAGTGTTCTTAACTATGTTTTATGAAAATCGGTCCAAGATGGCCGCCGCCACAAAATGGCGGATTGCATATTTTTTCACAACTCCCTCAATATGGGTATCAAATGAAAGGGCTTGAACAGTAGAATACTATACACTATGATAAATTTCAAATCCAAGATGGCTGCCACCACAAACTGGCGAATTAGATTTTTTTTTCACAACGACCTCAATATGGGTATCAAATGAAAGGGCTTGACTAGTAGAATACTATACGCTATTACAAATTTCAAATCCAAGATGGCCGCCACCACAAAATGGCATTTTTTATAAAAAAATTTCACAACTCCTTCAATATAAGTATCAAATGCAAGGGCTTGAAAAGTAGAACAATGTACACTATATTGAAAGGGAATGAGGAATATTAACTAATGTAATGAAAACTAAAAACTTGAAAATATTTTTTTGTCCGATCAATGCTCTAGAATGATGAGGAAAGTGGAGTGATGACTGGTACCTACGACCACTGAGTTTGACTATTTTTATTACGAATGGAATTATCCTACTTAAAAAGCGTAGGTATTTCTACATCAGATAGTGTCACAGTCCCATTTTATAAACTAGATCTAAAATACCTTAGATATCTAATAGCTATGAAATACTTGTACGAAAGTTGAATAACTAAAGGAAGAACTAGAAAAAGGATATAAAACAAAAAAGTCTGTTTAGTCTTAAAAATTATTCTTCAAGTATAAATTAATAATTATTTTTAATAAAAAACCTGATAAAACACCGAATTACCTGAATCTTAAAACGCAAGAAAATAAAAGAAATGAAATACAAAAATTAAGGAGTCCCTATATAAAGCATGAAATAAAAAATTAAATTAAAAATTTAAAAAACCCCCGACACAATAACATTATAAAATTAAATGTTTGGAAAAGGATCAAATAATTTAAAAACCCCCAACTTAAAGAATCTTGGTAACGAGACTAAAACAGATAAATTCATATGGAAGTCGGGGGACCGTTCTGTGGAACACCTTCTATGCTTAAGAGGTCCCCCGACTGCCATATGAATTTATCTGTTTTAGTCTCGTTACCAAGATTCTTTAAGTTGGGGGTTTTTAAATTATTTGATCCTTTTCCAAACATTTAATTTTATAATTTTTTTGTATCTGGGGTTTTTTAAATTTTTAATTTAATTTTTTAAATGGGCAGTTTGTATAGAAATGAAACAAAATCATTGCAAGTAATAAAAATGTTTATCAATTCGTTAAAATATACATAAGTAAGATAAAGTAAGTAAATGCTCTTTAGTTCAAAATTAATACATTTTATAATATCATATTCAAACCTAACCATTTATAAACATTTAAATAGTGAAAAAAAGTCATGCTAATGGTAATTGCTTGGAAGTGTGTTATCGAGAAAACATTGATGTATAAATGCGAGAAAATGAATGAATTTGTGAAATGTTTTACAGATTTATAGCTAAGTATATGTAGTGAATCAACATGTAATTTAAATAGAAAAATGCATTTCCATTTATAACAATAACATCACCACAGAATCTTACATTTTAATGGTTTAGCATTCATTCAATTGAGCATTTACTTACATAGTGTGTTTCAAAATACTTATAAGTAGATTAGTTAGTAGCGAAGTGGCACACCGTCTCCTTCTACGTATAACTTGCTGTAAGCGGCTACGCATACCGCACACCATGTTCCAACACAAATATATTCCTCTCATGTGCTCCCATGTCGATGACACGATCTCAGCCAAATTGTTTTTATTTCGCACTTCGAATGTGTCCCAATTTAAAACCATTTGACCCCATAGGTTTTCTATAGGGTTCAAATCGGGAGTTTTAGATGATGATGGCCAGTAAATAACAGTTACACCTTCTTGAGCAGCTAACCAATTCTTCACAATGCCTGCACGGTGGATGGAGCAGTAATCTTGCACGAAGTAAATATCTGTATTTGGATAGGCAATTCGCACAGTCGGCAGCAGGACGTCACCATCCAGCCAGCAATGTTTTGTATAGTCATTAAGTTGCGACATGACGCTTTGATTACACCAAATTCATTAAAAATACTTTTCACGATTTACGTCAAACGTTTTAGAAATGTTTGTGCGCCGCAGTCACTGTTTAGGCGTAGGTAGACTGACTTTTGTCACTTAAATCAATTTAGTATCCATCTACCCCACGACGTAAACTTTTACTTCGTCCTACTTATTTGAGGACTTATAGTTTTTTTTTATTTACCCACTTGTTTTCCAGAAAAGTTGTTAGGCAAAAATCATATTGGTCGTTTTATAATAATGCAAGAAATATTGTAGAAATCATAAATGAAAACAAATAAAGAAAAAGAAATTATAAAGAAATTGATAAAAGGTTGATTGTGTTTTCAAACCCACATGTTGTTCGTCGCGGATCCAGCATCGAACAGCGAAGCCACAATGACTGGTTGAGAATACGCGAAATTAAAGATTAGGTAGTAAGTAGGTATGGCCGTGTTATTTAAAAGCTTTTCAACTTTAACGACAAGACGATAATGATTAAAATGGCTTAACAAGATATGCCGGTGGGTCAGTCAATGTTGGGTGGGTCAGACAATGTTGGTCACCGACTGTACCTACAGTGTATGATTTGCTAGTGTGATTTCATTGTTCATGAAATTATAATCTGATTTGAATTGCAAACCGTTTTTCTATTGCGCAATAACCAACACTACCCACTTAGTACGCCCACAGTAATTAAAATATGATAACGAGACACATTATACCTTTTCCTATAAATACTTTTTTATTAAAACTTTACTATAATCAGCCTATAATGTTCCCACTGCTGGGATACAGGACTCCTCTCTGTAAGAGTGAGTGGGCCGTAATCCACCACGCGGATCCAGAGTGTGTTGATAGATGTAACAGTTTATTTGTGAATAAACATTAATATTATTCATGCACTACTTTAAACTACATTTACACTACAGCATTTTAAACAGTTTGCGTCGAACAATACCGGAAAATCAGATTTCCAGATAAACTTATTTGCCCTAGGGCAAACTAGTTTGTACAAAGCCCGTTAGGACCAAATAGATTAGCCTATACTGAGCCTCTCACTATGATCACTTAAAGATTCATTACTTGGAAACCACGTCAATTCCTTAGCTAATCCCGCCAATCCCGCGTTGATTTCGCGCGGTTTCGTTCATTGTGTCATAGACAAAGACTATATAATCTCTTTGGTCATAGAGAATTACGGCCCTGGACTGGTTTGTTCATAACGCGTTAGGACAAACCAATTATGCCTACATAATAATATTGACTGCCTTGTTAGTCTAGTGGTCGCAAGTGCTGCTGCTGAGCATGAGGTCCGGTTCGATTTCCAGGTCGGGCAGCAGAATTTTTCAAGCAGAACTTTCCTCAGAAGCAGCCTAGAGTCTGGAATTGTGCCCGGCTAATGACAAAAGGCTCGCCCCCTATTTAATGGGACATATGGCACATTTTCATCGGTAATGGGGAGTTATCGCATAATATATCGACTGAGTTATCGACTAATCAAAATAAGCCATAAAACATAACCTGCGAAATGTGAGTTTACTATTTACCTTTGGGCTCACAGGCGTGATGAGTTTATGTCATAATATTCTAAAGCGGTACCTATAAATAGAGTCATCAATATTACCGATGACCAAAACATAATTATGGGCTACCAAAATTCAAACTAACCGAACGGGGAAATCGAAACACAAAATCGTTTACAATTCATAAATTTAAATCGATTCAATCCTAATATTGAAATGAGATGATGGCAACATTTGCCGGAGTTAATACTGTTCATTTTAAAGTTCACTGCTGGGAAGGGTGCATGTTCAGAATAATCTGTTATGGAACTCGGATTTGCATTTTTAATATCATTGTGTTTTGGGTTTGTTCAATATATAATTTAGGAATTTTGTTGCTGAAATATTAGTGTAATTGAATTTTAGGCTGGGAAATAAGGTGCGCAGCATGTTATAACAGTATGTTGTCTAACAAGCTCTACCCGCAAACTCTTCAAATCACAACAAACTTTTACAAAATGTTTATATTCATTTTAATTATTATTTTAATACCTACTAATTGTATTTCGGTGTCTAAACAGAGCTGTTTTGTATCTTTTTCACTAACCGTGTTTTCTAATTTGACAAAACAATAACATTAAAAAACTACAATAAATCTGATCGGTCACACGGCTTGTTCTATATAACTTTTATAAGCGTATCTATCACATGCTAAAATCTGCCGACTGCATTCCCCGCAGTGTGAAGTTAATTCATACACTCGGACAGCCCCATTACCGGCGCTAGAAAACGCTATTATTTATACTTAGTTCGGTTTTCACGCCGATGTTTTAACCTTTGAAAATATGAAAAAAGTGTTGTATACGATTTCCTTTTTCATGAAACCCTGTACCTACTTGTATATTTGTGAAGTTAATGTTCTATACGTTTGCTGAATTTATAAATTATGTTTGAAGTACCTACCTAATTTACTTACATAATCAGCAATGTTCCCACTACTGGGACACAGGCCTCCTCACTTTTGAGAGAGCGTGGGCCGTAATCCACCACGCGGGCCCAGTGCGGGTAAATTTCTCTAAATTAGCATTGTACGCTATATTATAACTACGTATCTATATAAATTTAAATATTTACTTATGACTACTGTAACTATTACACAGGGAGTCACTAAGATTTCATTTACGAAAAAAACACTACTGTATTATACTGTAACAGTTTTGGTCCAAATATTAGTAATATGGGCGAAAAAACATTTAAAACAAGATTTTTCAACCCCAAATTATCTCAAAAACGAATGAACCGGAAATATCATAAACAAACTTTCTATAAAAATCAAGCGGGTTTTTTATAGAATATTTGTGTAACCCTGAAAAAGGGCCAGGACGCAGTACAACACCGATTTTTTTAAATTTAATTAAATAAAACCAAAATATTTGAATACGGACCGGACTCCGATTTAATTTCTATTCAAATTACTCTGTGCGAAAAATCTGTCTTTTCCGATATCCACGAGTAGGTATAGAATAAAATGAACAACTCATAGTCGTTGAAATGCCAAAATATTTTAATTAATAAAGGGTTTTGAAAGGCTCAAGCAAGTTGTGTTTACGGAAATTGATGGGAAAATTTAATTTAGATATTGTTTCCTTAACTGCTGTTCAGTGTATTTTCTGAACCCCTACTCCCTGATGTTTTTAGTCAATAGGCAGGTTGTTACGGGATTTCTCACAGGTAATTATTTTTTAAATTTGTAGAGAATATGATTGGAAACACTGGTCAATTAAAAGGAATCGGAAGAAATTCGTCAATTAACTTTTGAATGTCTTAAGTTACACAGTTCGACATAAGCAATTGTCTTTCTATTGTGTCTCTAATTACGGCATTCGATGAGTTAATCAATGTCAAATTTGTTCATGAGTATGTTTGAAAACTCTTTTAATCAAATAAGAAAACCCTTTTCCTTATATCAACAGATGTTATAAACATGCATTCGTGACAATGCTACCTTCCTTTAAAATTTCACAGAAGTGTCTTTTATTATCTTAGTTCCATATTCGCACAAATTCTTTGCTCCGGTATTTCATTTAAATATCCTTGTCATCTTTCCAAGTAGTAAGCCTTGTTTTATGTTCAAGCGCATTGCATTTTCCTCGTAACATTCGCATCTATCCAAAAGACCTGACCTTAGACTTCTCTCATATTTTCTCACTGTTGTCACTTCAATTACTCCGCAACGCTTGCCAAATGTGTTTTTACGAGAACAACTGAAATTAAAGCTGAAGTTTAGTAGCCTACAAAAATATGAGTAATATTCACCAAGACCTCATTTAGTGCAATCAAACTGTCTGATCTTTGGCAACGTTCGATTCCAAGTTTTTGCCCAATCACGGGCTGCCTCGGAATCTCGGAAGAACTGAGTGCAAAATGTTACTTTGTTATAATTTATGTGTGTGATTATGATGTGATACGAGGATGCATTCCTCGTATTAAAAACATTCAAGAAAAGGACATCATTCATTTCGTACCCAAAAATAAAAGTGTGGCTAGAAAAAAAAGTACTGTTTTCTGAAGGAGGAAGCACTAAGGTAGCCCGCGAAATTCAATTTTTCTTAGTCATTATTAAGTTGTACGTTGATAAAAATATAATTCGCGACCGTAACAAATATGTATTTACAGAATTATAATCATTAGACTCAGAAATACAACTTTTTAAGTTAGTGTAATCCTAAAATGTCAGGATTTCATGAAATAGTCATTCAGTAGGATTACAGTTGGGCTTAGATAGTTGTGTTGATGACTTTAATGATTATAATTCTGTAAATACATATTTGTTACGGTCGCGAATCATATTTTAACCAACGTACAACTTAATTCTGACCAGCAAATTGCAAAAAACGTAAAAAAAATTGAATTTCGCTGGATGCCCTGGCGCTTTCGCCTTAAGGCAAATAACATCTTGAGCATATTTTACTATATATTTTTTATTTTTATTTCTGCGTACAAAATGTTCGACACTTGAATAATGTCCTTTTCTTGCTACTACACTGGTTACAGTGCACCATATGACAGTAAGTGAAGTTAAAACTGAATAAGTACATTTTTTTCAATGTCTATTGAATGTTTATTTATGAAAATTATAAAAATCAGGTTTTTTATTATAGTTACACTGCGATTGAATTTGTGACTTTATTTACTGTTTTTTATTGTGAGAAACGCGATCCGTCGGCATCTGTGTATACAATTTTGAAGATTATAATGAGGCAGTAAAATCGAATAAATGTAAGTAGGTAATTGTTTGTTACAATAAATTGGTTTGTGTCTAATAAGGTATTTTCATGTCAACATGCATGATTAGTTCAAATTAGCATAGAAATAAAAACACATCCCTTTTCCAAACAAACATACCTACTCGTTTTACTGAACAACATATCTTTCCCTGAGTTTAACAAAAGCAAGCCGAGAATTCGATTTAAGCTTCGCACTGCACCGTCCGTGATGTATGCCCACTTTATGAGTGAATTAAAATGGCCACCGCCTGACTTATGACGTCACAATGGCGGCTATGACGTCACATACGTCATACGCGTACGAAATTAGCAGGCTATTAACTATTAAGTGGCTATTTAATGTAACGGGGGTGCGTTATTTTTGGCAGGTTGTCATTTTTATAAGTACCATAAATATTTCCAAAATACGTTTTACCAATTATTATCAGTGGAAACTTGTAAGTGGCCTTCATTCTTATTGTTTATGAACACTGTAAATTACCTGAAAGTTTCTTGAAAAGAGCAAAACAAATAAATACCTGCAAAGGAAACTCATATCTGTGTTTAATAGTTCTGTCGTTATGGTTTTGCCATGAAATAAATATTTAAGTTTCAAATTTAAATAATGTTTAAATCTGCATTTTAACAACCCCGTATAAAATAACACTCGGAACCGTATTGCTGCTAATCTAATAAGAATGTATTCTAAACCGATTTGTTGAAAACTCCCCAATTTATTTAAAAAAAATAAAGTTGCTAATAAAAAAGAAACATCCCATAAAGTCCGTCTAATTATTTCCATCATTTAATTAAATGAATTGGAAGTGGCGGCATGAAGTTAGAGGTGGGGGAAGTGATACAAATGTAAATCAGGTGTCCATTATCCTCCATCGGAGTCTTTGAAGCGCATTGAAAGATTACTAGGTTCAGTGGTGTTCATAAGTCGAGGGGCCCGTGGCTAAATAATAACAGCCGCACAGGTCGATCGATCAGGTTAAGCTACGCTTGCCGCGGTTGGTCTGTGGATGGGTGACCATCTTTACATACCGTGACCCCTCCGTGCCTCGGAAAGCACGTTAAGCCGTTGGTCCCGGCTGTCATTCGTGGATCTTTGACAGTCGTTACGGGTAGTCAGAAACCCGAAAGTCTGACAACCAGTCTTACCAAGGGGTATCGTATTACCCAGTAACTGGGTTGTGGAGGTCAGATAGGCAGTCGCTCCATGTAAAATACTGGTATTCAGCTGCATCCGGTTAGACTGGGAGCCAACCCCAACATAGTTGGGAAAAGGCTAGGCAGATGATGAGTGGTGTTCATAAGTCGATTAGCAATCTCGAAAAGCAATAGATTAATGCTTCGGTTCGACTTACGACCTTATTCTATAAGTTGTTTCTATACTATAGACACGCACATATACTCACTTTAGTTCGATAAATAATCATTCGTTTTTTGTCTCGTTCGTCTTATTCACACAAATAATAAAGTTAGTAGGTAGACCACAGAAAACCAACTAAATTATTTCGATTTCTGTAAGGTAGACAGATTATGCTATACCTTTAAAGAACTTCGTTGTTGGTTCGTGGATATTGTTGGTTAGTGACGAGGTGTTTAAATCTATTAGCGGTGTTGTAGTTATTATTTTCAAAATGCAGTCAAATATCTGCAAAAAATTGGATATAACAAAACCCAAATAGCGAATGAAACCGGACTGTGTGTCTCATTTAAATATTTCCTGATTTACTAAACATAAACCTACCTAAATCAAAAGCATTTTTAATCGTTTGACTCGGAAGATGCCTTTTTAAATTCATTATGAGCTTTAAATAAAAGAAAAGAAAAATTTAAATAATTTTAAAGATACTTAATTTATTTAGATTAGTGAATGATGGGAAATATTTTTTAACCCCCGACGTAAAAACGACGGGGTGTTAAAAGTTTGACGTGTCTGTGTGTGTGTGTGTGTGTGTGTGTGGTGTGTGTGTGGGTGTGTGTGTGTGTGTGTGTGTGTGTCTGTGGCATCGTAGCTCCCGAACGGATGACCCGATTTTGATTCTGTTTTTTTTTGTTTGAAAGGTGAATTAGTCGGGAGTGTTCTTAGCTATGTTTGATGAAAATCGGTCCAAGATGGCCGCCACCAAAAAGTTTTCGAATTACATATTTTTTCACAACTCCCTCTATATGGGTATCAAATGAAAGGGCTTGACTAGTAGAATACTATACACTATTACAAATTTTAAATCCAAGATGGCCGCCACCACAAAATGGCGCATTACATTTTTTTTTTCACAACTCCTTCAATATAGGTATCAGATGCAAGGGCTTGTAAATTAGAATAATGGACACAATAATTATTGAAAGGGAATGAGGAATATTAACTAACGAAATGAAAACTAAAAACTTAAATATTATTTTTTTGTCTGATTAATGCCCTAGATTGATGAGAAAAGTGGAGTGATGACTGGTACCTACGACCACTGAGTTTGACCATTTTTTACGAATGGAATTATCCTACTATTTCTACATCAGATAGTGTCGCAGTCCCATTTTATAAACTAGTTCTGAAATACCTAAGATATCTAATAGCTATGAAATAATTGTACGAAAGTTGAATAACTAAAGGAAGAACTAGAAAAAAGATATAATAAAACAAAAAAATCTGTTAAATCTGTTTAGTCTTAAAAATTATTCTTCAAGTATAAATTAATAATTATTTTTTGACAGATAAAAACCCTGATTAAACACCAAATTACCTGAATCTTAAAACGCAAGAAAATAAAAGAAATGAAATACAAAAATTAAGGAGTCCCTACAAAAAGCATGAAATAAAAAATTAAATAAAAAATTAAAAAAACCCCCGACACAAAAAAATAATAAAATTAAATGTAAGTTATTGGAAAAGGATCAAATAATTTAAAAACCCCCAACTTAAAGAATCTAGGTAACGACAAAAACAGATAAATTCATATGGAAGTCGGGGGACTGTTCTGTGGAACACCTTCTACGCTAACAGGTCCCCCGACTGCCAAATGAATTAATCTGTTTTAGTCTCGTTGAATGTGAGAAATGATGAGAAATATTTTTTTTTGCCGTAGTCGTCAGTGTTAGGTAATTATTAATAGTAACAATTAACAGTATTCCATTCTTTGTTCTAGAGAAATACTGTGAGTCTTTGGGATACGATACGAGGAAGAGGGTAGCCTTGCAAATCGAGCGCGAACTGGAAGGCGCCGCGCTTATTAAAGAAGAACAGCGACGACTCATGGTGAATGAATATGAAGCAAATGGTTTCATACTAAAGCGACATTGAGCTGAGTCATTCAACACATCTTTATTCGTTCGCCGTGCACTCCATGCTTGCATCATCGAAGATGTTGTCGATTTTCTTATAAATAGACCGAAAATGTTTACATTATTTTAGTAGGTAATATTATTATATTCAGCTGTATATTATTCCATAATTTAAGGTTTAGTTTCAATCTTCTTTTTGTAAAGAAAATGAATACTTAAGCTATAACTTTAATCTCGTTATAATAAATAAATTGTAGCGGTTTGTTAACTTTATGTAAGCAAAACAAATGTAACGAATATATATTTTATTTTTGTTATACTTATCACCTAACACGCATTTTTTATTCTAAACCCTTTATTGCAATAACAACATTAATAAAACAGGCAGAAATTTTAATAATATTATTATTATTGCAAACAAAAATAAATATTGCCAAAAAGCGGCACTGCGCTTCGTGAGATTCGAACCTAATCCAGTTGCATCACAGTCCGCCGGTGACGATTACTATGTACTATGAGCACATGTTATAACCGTTTGAATTTTAGCAACGCTATGCGTTTGACCGTGTCTAACAATAGCGACGGAATATATATTTTTTTGTTTCGTGTCGTGCGATGAGTACGTGACTATATGGCAGTGTGTGAAGTAGGTGGGTGGTGTGTGTACCGTGCTGTTTACACATACAGATGTACGTTGTACCGCGTGATCACAGCAATACGACTCGTAAGGTGCCAAGATACTTTTGAACGCTACCATACATTAGATGATGTGTAATTTGAAGTTCTACTACATATTTTTAAAGCACAAAAAATAGTGGTTTAGTACGTAATTTAGCGAAATAAAAGAAGAGCTTCACTACATAAAACACGTATACTTTTTCAAACTCAAACCATTTATTTCAATTAAACCATTTACAGGCACTTTTGAATTGTCAAGAAGTCGGTCGGTCAGAGAATATGAAGCTAGTTGCTCATTCCAAAGCGTAGGTACCTATGGAGAAGAATGAGCAAGAAACTCCATGGACACTCTTTTAAATTTTTATAGAAATAAAACCAAAATGAAATATAAAATGTAAAAAAAAAACTTTTATTGTAAAACAGTTGCGGAACAATATTGTAGCTGGAAAAATGGAAACACGAGAAAGCAGTAGAGAGTATCAATAGTCGAGTATCTTAGGTGGTAAAATTTATACCGCTGAGCCTAAAAACTGATTACAATCGACTCGCTAGTTCGTAAAGAACTAGCGAGTCGATTGTAATCGGTTTTTAGGCTCGTTACCACTAATCTGCACAGGTTTTAAAAAGAATATAATCAAAGTTGTCCCGAAATAAAAAGGGCCTAAACACTTAAGTTTTAATGATAACATTAGATAAAGATAGTAGTTTCCTGGACTCTGGCGATGGTGGCCTCGAAGTTCAGCAGACTTCAACAGAACCGCTGATGATGTGACGAGCAAACGTCGTGGAGTAAAAGGTCTCTAAGTACAGGAATGCTCTGCAGCTGGCCTGGCGATAGCGACACCATAGACTCGCAAACCTGATAAATAATCCGGTATCCGGAAAAAGAGCCGAAGTACCCTTTTTTGACTGGCTCTACACCGACGACAAATAAAATAGGGTGTTACACCGGGAAAAGGCAAAGCTTCGCTTAGAGAGAGAAACAACTGGAGATTTGAAAAGTACGTACCAGATTTGAAGAAACTCTTATATCAATTTGCAGGGACATCATAGCACGCCGGCCGGGATCAGTGCATGCTTGTACAATTTTTAACAACAAACTGTTGCAGCAATTTGGAAATTTTGTACTAAAATTCCATTAATATTAAAATTATTCTACGTCAATTCTCTTGTTCGATTATGCCGTAACTAAAGATTTTTTTTATTTTTCAAATAATTTTACTTTCATCAAATAATTTTGCTTTCATCAAATAATTTTGCTTTCATCAAATAATTTTGCTTGTCATATCAAAATCCGAATACTGTTTAAAAAATATTAATGACGTGCCCTGTTTATCAAAACTTACAAGTCTACAAGTTCACAAGCTTTGTTCACAAGTAACTCTTTATAAGAAAGTTGTTACAAGTTCGTGTAAATTATGTTTATTTATAAAAATCTGCAGGGTTTGTAAAATTGAACGCTTGTAGATTGTACTTGTAAGTTCTAATATCAAAAAGGTATGCCGCCCGCCATATTTTTTTCCCGCCGTAAGAAGTAATAGAATGTGTTATTAATCTTGAAAAATGTCTAGAGAAGATAGTAAAATAACGGTTTTACAACTTTTTCACCTTTAAGTCGAAACCTTTCGTTAAATTCATAGGTCATCTCCATGTGACCGTAGTCAATTCTTGTTTTATATATTCTCGGTTTTATAATTCTAATATTTTCTTCATCACTTGAATCGCTTGCCTATTTAAAAAAGAAAATCGAATTTAAAAATTGGTTGCACGACACTTGTAAACTTATAAGATGAAATGGAGAGTCGCCAGACACTCTGAGGATTTGCCATGATTTTCTACAAGTTGTAACTTACAAAAGGATTTTTTGATGAACAAAATCACAAATACAAGTGTAAAAATACTCTTTTTAAATAAATAATGACACTTATAATCCGTAATTTACACATGTAGTTTTGATAAACACATATTTGTAATACTTACTGAATTTTTTACAAGAAAAATGCTTGTAAGACATGGCTTGTTAGTTTTGATAAATAGGGCACAGATATATTAATTAGAAAAGAAGGTTTCAACCACAGAGGTAACGCTGTCTTAAATTCACTGTAATATTTTGTGAGAGAGGTTGAAAGGTGCATGCATAGCCTAAAGTCTAAACGTTGTCAAAGTAAGCTAAGTAACAAAAAACGCTCATCAAAATGGAATTAACTGGAACAGATCTTGGCGGATTATCTTAGCTAGAAACAGCTCGGTCAATTTAAAAACAAAACAATAAAAGAAGGCCATCTAATGTCATCTTCATCTGTAATTTTCTCGTAATATAATAAAAGAAATTTATGGGATAAAAGAAATTAAAAAAGATCTCAGACAGCGATAAAATATATTTGACGCCCACAAAATATTCCACTTATACTTCTTAACGTAAAGAGGAAAATCCATCGTTAGAATTTTCATGACTTTTAATCAATTCGAAAGCGGTGTCCACAATTTTTGCACTTAAAAGAAATTACTTTTGCACAAAGCCACTGGCAAAACGTTATTTAGAAAAGTAAATAAGAAATACTGAAGTCCAAAGCATCTTAGTCGCTTTCCCTTCACTCGAGTGAAGATTGGAACGTAGAAGTCTTGCAACGGATTTTTTCCTTTCTACAGACGTGAGTTTTTGCCTCCCAGCGATTTTTATTATTTGCAAGAGATTAACTCTATTAAGCAGAGTTCATTCGGAACCGTTCAGTTTATTCCCGACGTCAATTAATATTTTTTTCGTATTTCCGGTGTAACTTAGATGAGGTAGAGGAGTTTGTGAAAGTTTAACTTCGTGGCTTTTATTAATATTTTGCCGTTCGTCAGTTACAATTGGCTTTTAGAAATGCTTTAAATGGGATGCTATTTTACTTTTCTTTAAATTCCTGTCACTGCTGACTACAGTCAACAATCAACCAATTAAAAAATATATAAACTTTAAGATGTTGCGTGTCTGTCTTATTTTTTGACAGTTTGTTAAAACAGTATACTAAGCTTAATTTACCAACATCATAATTTTCCTCCTTAACCTCATTTGATACGAAACATTTCTCTCCCTGTATTCTGAACACAAAATACATTTACACGCGTCGCCAGCACGTTCACACGAGACTTGTTGAGACGCTCTTATATCAACAGCGCACACGCGCTCGGATCGTGTTTTAGTCACAAACAATGCTATAGACTTGTATTGTATAGGTGCAAGCCATGTACGAAATAAATATTTGTGTCTAATTCTTTCTACGTGAGAAATACATACAGCACGCCTTGTTTCCCCGGAGGGTAAGCAGAGGTGTACCCATGGTAGGTCAGGTACTCGCACACTTCGCCAGTTATATTTAAGTCCCATATGATAGGAGGCCAGCCTAGCCAAAAATTCCTATTTCCATTAACGGGGCACAAGTGTGCCTGGTTTATGGCCATTCAAATTTCTCAGTAGCAGCCCAGAGTCTGGAAATCCAAATCCAGACTCCGGGCTGCTAATTAAAAATTCCTAATAACACTTTGCCCGATCTAGGAATCGAACCCAGGACCTCAGCAGTAGCACTTGCGACCACCAGACTGGTGAGAGATATATGTTTTAAAAGTTTAATTTTGGTAGTTAGGTACCGAATGTAACTATATTTTTTTAAATTAGCTTCTGCCCGCGACTTCGTCCACGTGAAATTTCACCCTCCCTCATTCACCCTCTTAAGGGTGGAATTTTGAAAAACCCTTTCTTAGTCGATACCTGGTCTTCACAAAGAACACACACTCCAGATTTCATGTCTCTAGGACCCGCGGTTTAGGCTGTGCGTTGATATATCAGTCAGTCAGGACTCAAGTTTTCATTCATTTCCTTGTGTCTAGAGAGGAGGTTATCTACAAAAATAGTTAGGACTATCAATATTTACTGGTCAACGTAAAGACAATTAAGGCAACACAAAGGTGCTCTCAAAACGTCGTCTATCATTTACCTTCAAGTCACAACGAATTATGAAGAGGAACCCGTTACAGCAAAGAAAAAAAAATCTTCAGCAAAAACAAAAAAACATCTACAATGCAAATAAAAACTGCTATAAACAATGGTGAACCCTTTCATTAATTTAGTCATTCCCTTTTTATTCGCAAAAGCAATTAATTGCTAGTTATTCAGGGGCGGACATTATAGGGGATGTTAAAAAACCCTTTCATTTTTCTAAAGCTTCGGTTGCCAAGAACTAGACAATTAATTAAGGCGACCGACAAGATGGATGCCGTCTAAGTAAATGAACTGAGAACATGGATGCACTAAATAGTCAGAAAGAGACAGAAGGTTCATTCTGCTTTTTTTGTAAAGACAAAATAATACATGATGCAAGTCTTGACTTAAATGCAACCTCTGTAACCCACAATTTGAGTAGTGAAAACTATTGCAAAATTCCTGGGAAGTATCGTTATTCGGCTAAACGTATGATTTTAAGACAGCTTCTTGCAGTATATCCGGTTTTCGCTGTTGAACAAATGAAAAAAAACAAGAAGAAAAACTTCGCGTACCTACCTGTCATTATGAAGTTAAAGTAACTTGGTTTTCAAACCAATGCCTAACATTTAATCTTAAGATTCAGAAACTAAATAAAAAAATATACTTACGCCTTGCAAAAATGATATTTTCATAATAAACCACTTTTTTTTTGAACAGATCTTCTGACTTAAAATTTCGGGATGCACTATAACGAGGAGTTCGTTCCCGATTGTATATATAAAAGATCTCTCATCAGATGAAGAATGAAATTGAAAACGTTAACAATTGTTTGTAGACAAGTACTTTACACGGTTTTGTGAACGTTTGAAAGATGTTTTGGAATTTCCAAAAATAGGAGTAGGTATCTAGTATGTAGCGGATCGTTATTTTTTTACGACAGTATTTCTACTACTATTTCGTTACTTTTGCTTTTGCGTTTACTATAGACGAAATAATTAGTTCGTTCAACTAATTATTTCTTTTTCTTAGGGCTGATTTTTCCATCGCCAGATAACTTTTATTCGAGGAATAAAATCGACGTTTGATAGTTCTTATATGAAATAATTGTCAAAATTTCAAAATTATTCCTCGAATAATGATTAGGTGATTAATGATTAGGTGATTGAAAAATCAGCCTTAAATAAAATATTTTTCACACAAATCGATCATTCAATTTCGATACGCTGATCAAACCTTTCAAACACATTGAATCCCTGCAACGAAATAACCTCAATACGAATGCTCTACACCGTGTTGTACGTTTCAGTTGCGGGGTGCACCGCGACACAGAACGAGAGCCAAACACAAGCAGCAGCCGCGACCGCATCACTCGGAAACACAAGTGTTGTGTGTACCAACCCTGGAATATATCCCACTATTTACAAAACATTACACACGTAGATGTATAACAATGCATAATAAGTTCCTACATAACGTCTACAGGTTTATTTTGGTTTTTTCCAAATATATTTGTATGTCAGTGTGCCCTCCCTGCACGCGTAGCATGAACACTTCTATCTCTACGAAGAGTAGACACATTGCTTTCTATACAAAGTGACATTTCTTTTCTTCATTTTTGACATACCGCCTAGAAATCTTTCATTTTGTACAATCTGTCATTTTGTCTTCCGTTTCTAACGATCTTTGTCTAGGTCCTTTTTTATGTAGACTATTTCAGAAGAAAGTTTTCAATACCGAATGTCAAAATCCCACTGACAACTGTCAGTTGTCTAGGTAGATTTTGTAATCGCTAAAGACGTTAGAAAACTTTCTACTCGACAGCCACAAAGTATATACGGTTATCTACAAAATCCCACGAAAACAATTCCACTGTCAAAGATCCACGAATGACAGCCGGGACCAATGGCTTAACGTGCTTTCCGAAGCAAGGAGGGGTCTCGGTATGTAAAGATGGTCACCCATCCACGGACCAACCGCGGCAAGCGTAGCTTAACCTGATCGATCAACTTGTGCGGCTGTTATTATTTGGCCATGGACCCCTCCTTATAATGTGACTTAATATCAGTAAAAAATAAGAATCAAAAAGAAAAAAAATCGAATGACAAAACAAAGAATTCTTAGTCGAATTAAGCAAAAGAGTGAATTTCGTAAAAAGTGCAGTTAACTCTTTCTACTTTGCTGCCGACGTACTGTCTACACGGAACGCCATCTTTGTCTACTCTTCCGGCAACAAACCGGTGCTCATGCTACGCGTGCTGCATGCGTAGTGAGCCTACCAGAAGAAACGAAAGACAAATGATATGTAGAAAAATATTCCTACGGGCGATATGATATCTGAAGGTCAATTCTACTAATTTAAAACGTTCAAAATCTAGTCTCAGTCTCGTCTTGGCAACAAACAAATGTCAAAAACTTGTCAAAATGTAGGGAAAATAAAGGTAATTTTGACAGATTAAGACAGATCAGACTGTGAACGCTCTTAAAATTAGTACAATTGCCCCTCTGATATGATGAAGATGCCTCGATCACCACGATTGCCAGATTTAGCAAATCGTGGCAATTGAGGTAATTTGGAAGCTCCATTATTGGTTGAATGTTAAGAATCCGGCAAACGGCCCAAGAGCTAGATTGACCCGGCACTATACCGAAGGCATCCCGGACGTCAGCCTGTACGAGATTAGGATGGCTCTGAAGCAACTCAAAAACAACAAGGCACCGGGTGATGACGGAATTACGGCCGAGTTGCTGAAGACCGGCGGAAAACCCGTTCTGAAGGCCCTTCAGAAGCTGTTTAACAGAACAGAGGTGTACTTTTCTTTAAGAAGAGCGATAATGCCCTCCTTAAGAATTATAGGCCCATCTCACCCCTGAGCCATGTCTACAAGCTGTTTTCGAGAGTCATCACGAACCGTCTCGCGCGCAGGTTTGACGACTTCCAGCCTCCCGAACAAGCCGGATGCCGTAAAGGCTTTAGCACCGTAGACCACATACATACGCTGCGACAGGTTATACAGAAGACTCTCTGCTTAGCGTTTGTGGACGACGAGAAAGCCTTTGATTCGATCGAGACATGGGCTGTGCTGCAGTCTCTTCAACGGTCCCAGATCGACTATCGGTACATCGAAGTGCTGAAGTGTCTATACGAAAACGCCACTATGTCAGTCAGACTCCAGGATCAGACCTCGAAACCTATCCTTCTGCAGCGAGGTGTGAGACAGGGAGACGTTATCTCTCCGAAACTGTTCACCGCTGCACTGGAGGATGTCTTCAAAGTTCTGGACTGGAAAGGGGCTGGCATCAACATCAATGGCGAGTACATAACTCACCTTCGGTTTGCCGACGATATCGTAGTCATGGCTGAGACTATGGAGGACCTCAGTACAATGCTCAATGACCTCAGTAGAGCCTCCGAAAGAGTGGGTCTTAAAATGAACATGGACAAAACAAAGGTCATGTCAAATACCCATGTAACACCCACTCTCATAAAGATCGGAGACGCTACAGTCAAAGTCGTGGACGAGAATGTTTACCTAGGACAAACTGTCCAGTTAGGTAGGTCTAACTTCGAGAAAGAGGTCAATCGACGAATCCGACTCGGCTGGGCAATGTACGGGAAGCTACGCAATATCTTCTTGTCCCACATACCGCAGTGTCTCAAGACGAAAGTCTTTGACTAGTGCGTGTTGCCAGTGATGACTTATGGTACTGAAACGTGGTCGCTCACAATGGGCTTTATAAGAAGGCTAAAAGTCACCCAAAGGGCAATGGAGAGGGCTATGCTTGGAGTTTTCTGCGTGATCGAATCAGGAATGAGGAGATCCGCAGGAGAACCAAAGTAACCAACATAGCCCGAAGAATTGCCAAACTTAAGTGGCAGTGGGCAGGGCACATTGCTCGCAGAACAGATGGCCGATGGGGCCAAAAGATTCTGGAGTGGCGACCGCGTATCGGAAGAGGTAGCGTTGGAAGGCCTCCCACAAGGTGGACCTTGTGAAGGCCGCAGGAACCCGTTGGATGCGGGAAGCACAGGACCGGTCGAAGTGGAAGTGCTTGGGGGAGGACTATGTCCAGCAGTGGACGTCTTTCGGCTGAAATGATTATGATGATGATTGGTGGTTGAGATATTTATACTTATAGATTTTCAAGCGCTGATAATATGCCAAGATCGAAAAAGTAAGGTTTTACAAAGTACATAAGGTGTATATCGTTAGTCTATCTACCTATATAAAAGTAACGTTGAAACAGCTGTGTTACAAAACGTAAAAATAATGTACAGACGCCAGAACATCAAGCTACTACAGTCTGTCAAATTTCTTTAATAGATGTTCAACTTTATCGCTGAAACTGTCAAAGTTTCCTAATCAACTTTGAACCTTATGTTCAAAGTTAATTAGGAAAATTTGACAGTTTCGGGTAGCTGGATGTGCTTGGCGTCTGTAGGTACATAAAAATAAATTACGCGCGTTTTTCTTCCTGCCAAATGGTGACGCATACATTGACATAGTAAGATGTCGATAAAACAATCTTTTATAAGTACCTATCTTAGAGAAAAATCACCAATTCCTGCTTTAGATTATACAAACATTCTTATTTCCTTTCTGAAAGCAGTTTCAGAAGCTCCCATAAACCGAAGTGCATTCACACATAAAAATGCGATACAACCAATAGTGAATAATTTTAAATAGCCCGTGAAATCCTGGGTTCCTCAATTTTGCCAATCTGCCAGCCTGCCAGACTGCCAGGCCGGCCATATTCCATTCATTCTGGCACAAAAACTGGCGGTATAAACACTGTATGGAGTTTGGCAGTGCAGCGAATGTACGAGAAAAAGACGAGCGTGTTGTGGTGAGGGGCGTGTAGCGAAACGATATTGTTGGCGCGAGTTGTGAGCAACAGCGGTTGTAGATGCGTGACTCGTGTTTTATTCATCCTTTAGGAAAAGTGGCGGCTATTGTCACGTGGTGAACATATTAACAGTATTATTGATTATCGGTCATGATAAACAGACACTGTGCTAAGGATCAATCAAATTAGTTTCTCTGTGTCAGATAGTAAAAGTTGTATTTTAAAATGTACCGACTTCTTACAAGAGAAGTAGCGTTATCACAATCAAATATTTTAAGTTTAATATTAATCGGCATGGCAATAAATATGGTGTCAATGATTTCATCATCTCCCCCGCTCCGGTGTACGCTTCTCCCATACACTACAGACTAGACACAATTCCAAATGTAACTGCAGTGCTTGGCACAGCCGAGTGTTCACAAAAAGTACAGTCGCGTATAAAATACAATTTATTTATTGGTTCATTGACGTTTATACGGGCGAATGCTAAATCACGCCGTAAACACACTACACACACCTACTAAATAAATCGCGGGCAAAGTTTTACCGCGTCCTAAAATGTGGACTGCCGTCTATGCTAAAGTTTCGTGAGGAAAGGTAATTGGTGGAATTTGAACGGAATAGGACTGGATCGAGTTTGAAAAGATCGTAGCCATATTTTCATAAGCTTAATACACTTTCGCGTTGAAAGAATACTTCAGTTTTTTCGTAGTTTTGAACCTTAAAAGTCGCAGCAGCACCAGATATGCGAGTAATGGATGAAAAATTGTATCATACTTAGTACTTTAAAACACATTTGCAAAATCACCTGAAAATATTTCGCTTGTTTTTATTTTAAGACATGCATTTTCAGTTCATTTAAAAATCTGTGAAGAATAAAATTCTGCAAGTGAACGCGAACGCTATTCAGAAATATACCTTTTTATTCAACAAACGAAAGCATTAGAGCCATATGGAACTTAAATTTAATGCATAATTCTGTCGAAATTCTCATAATGAATTCGAAATTCAATTTCTGCAGCGAAATGAACCCTCATCTTAACACGTGGTACTGAATTAGACAATCTTGTGCCACAGAGTAGAAAAGTGACCTTCAAAATTTTGTCTGCCTGTTATATATGGCGTGTTAAATCAATAGATAATTGTACACTGTGGTCGAGTGCTGGTAATTAAGTGTGTAGAGGTTTATGATCGCCTCATATCGTGCTTTCTCGTCGATTAGGCAAGCAAATGAGGTGAAAGAAATGTATTGTGTGCGAAAGAGACAAAGAGTGGGGAGAAGTAAATGACTATTGATTATGTTGATTTTGTTTGTGTTAGATACCTGAGGTAAAGTCTCTCTTATTTTTGTTCAATGTTGCTTTCTCAGCGTTTACGTGTAAGTGCTTTGATTTAAATAATGGAAATATAATTATTCCACTTCCATTTGCATCTTAGAAACTTTTCTTTTCTGCTTAAAATGATTGTCTCTGTTCGGAGTCTCATGAACTTTCTCATATAATCGACTTGGCGCAAATATAAATATTCATTGCACTTGTAGCAGCTCATACTTACGAAACAATAGTAAACATACAAATTAGAGAAGCGCATACGGCCGTGCGCCACCGTGCGTTCGCGCGTACTAAGCTAGTCAAGGTGAAAGGAATGTGGCGTGCTGGCTGTATCATCGCGCTCGCTCAACGAAGGGAGCTCGGCACATTCTACCGACATTACTAAATTATGTTAGTTATAAGTTTATTAATGTACCCGATTTATTTTGACTTTGATGACTTGGTTCTGTATATAAGCAGCGCTTATTAATAAAATACACAGATCATTATTCGCCTTTTTACTCGCAACATATAAACATATACCTAAAGTGGTGACCCCGCGTTCGAAATGGCTACGCCCGTACCGAAAGAAGACAAGATTACTACACCCGCCCCAGCGACAGCGGCGCCAGCCGAAATAGCGGCGACATCTGAACCTGCAGACCAGAAACTCTTCAGCATGATTGAAGCCCTGACCAAGGAAGTTGCAGCGCTGAAAACAAATCGATCCCGCAAATTTCAACGCCGATCCCATAATTTTAGAAGCCGTTCCCACTCGAAATCACGGGACAGAAGAAATGCCGTGTGTTTTTTCCACAAGAAATTCGGCAAGGCAGCATACCGATGTAGAAGTCCGTGCAGTTTCAAAGGAATTTCAAGCGAGAAGCCGGAAAACTAAAGAAGACTCCAGCCGTGGCGGTGGCCGAAGTCAACCATTTATCCACATACCGCCTATTTATACACGACAAATCATCCGACAAAAAATTCCTTGTCGACACGGGTGCAAACGTTTCCGTTTTACCCGCCACTGCACGCGACAAACAGCGAAGTCCAACCAACTACTTATATGCAGCGAATGGTTCACAAATACCCACATACGGCGAGCGAACCATAGTTCTCAACATCGGAATGCGCCGTGCCTACAATTGGCGATTTATGGTTGCAACAGTCAGTCGGCCGATATTAGGCGCTGATTTTTTGCACCACCACGCACTTATGGTGGATCTCCATGGACGACGACTGGTGGATAAAAGAACCAATTTATCGGCACGTGGTTTCCTGTGACCCGCAGCAGAAGGAAGCATCCGAACCATCGATGACAAGCTTCCCTACCACGACTTGTTGGCCAAGTACCCAGACATTACAAGACCAAACTTAAAGAAACTGGGAAATAGTGAAGTCGAACACTATATTGAAACTACCGGCCAGCCGATATTTACAAAAGCAAGACCACTACCCCCGCATAAATACAACGCTGCAAAACAAGAATTCCAACTCATGATGAACCAAGGAATTTGTCGACCGTCTAATAGCCCGTGGGCTAGTCCATTACACATGGTTTTGAAAAAGGATGGTACCTACAGAACCTGTGGTGATTACCGTAGATTGAATGCAGTAACCACACCCGATCGATACCCGATACCACGACTGCATGACTTTACACATAACCTCCAAGGCAAGAAGATATTTTCAAAAATTGATCTGCAGAAGGCCTACTACCAGATTAAAAATAGAGAAGATGATGTGAAGAAGACAGCCGTGATTACTCCTTTTGGCTTGTACGAGTTCACTAGGATGTGTTTTGGTTTGAAGAATGCAGGCCAGACATTCCAACGTCACATAGACAGCGTGCTTCGCGGCCTACCTGTTTTTCCATTCGTCGATGACATTCTTGTTGCTTCAGAAAACTAAGAAGTACACAGAAGAGAGCTACAAGAAGTGTTTAAACGACTCAACGACAGTGGTTTAAAAATAAACGTCGCTAAGTGTATCTTCGGCCAGTCAAAACTCGATTTCCTGGGATACACAATAAGCCCTGAAGGCATTACACCGACGGAAGAAAAGGTACTAGCAATACAAGCTTACCCGTTGCCAAATACGATCCAAGATCTTCGTCGTTTCGTCGGAATGCTGAATTTTTATCGATCGAATATACCCCATGCGGCAGAACATCAAAAAGAATTAAGCAAATACTTTCACAACGCCAAAAAGAACGATAAAACATGCATACAGTGGACCGAAGAGGCGAAAGAAGCATTCAATCAATGCAAAGAAGACATCAAGAACTGTGCATTATTGTCCTATCCATCACTGAGCGAACCTTTCGCATTGATGACAGACGCCTCAAACACATGCGCCGGTGCCGTCATACAACAAAAGATCAACGGCAAGTGGAGACCACTGGGATTCTTCTCCAAGAAACTCAGTGACGCACAACGTAAATACAGCACGTATGACCGTGAGTTGCTGTCAATCTACATGGCAATACGTCATTTCCGCCGTGTGTTTGAAGGACGAGAGTTAATTGTTTACACGGACCACAAACCGCTGTGTAACGCATTAACTTCAAACAGCAAGTCTGAGACGCCCCGCCGAACAAGATACCTTGAATATATCGGACAGTTCACGTCAAATATTCAACATGTAACCGGCCAGGACAACAAAGTCGCAGACGCACTATCACGAGTCGAAACAATAACATGCCCGACACCACTGGATTACACCGAGTTAGCAAGAAAACAAAACCAAGACGAAGAATGGAAAATGCTAGCAAACAAAGGAAAATACCTATTTCAGAAAATCAAAATGCCCAACTCAACTGCCAAAGTTACCTGCGAGATGTCATCAAGCACTGCTCGTCCATATCTGCCTCCAGATTTTCGAAAAGCAGCATTTCAAGCTATTCACGACCTTAGTCACCCGATAAGGGCGACAAGGAAGCTAGTCACTGCCCGCTACTGGTGGCCCTCAATGAATAGTAACGTAAAGGAGTGGACTCGAACGTGCGACGCGTGCCAGCGTGCTAAGGTGCAACAACACACGAAGACACCTATTGCTAGTTTCCAACAAGCAAACAGACTGGAGCATGTGCATATAGATATTGTTGGCCCGTTACCTATTTCCGACGGCTATCGATATCTATTGACCATGATAGATAGGGCTACCAAATGGCCTGAAGCCTGTCCCTTGGAAAACATAACCGCAGAAAAGGTTGCAAATGCGTTCTATGATGGTTGGATCGCGAGATTCGGTTGCCCAGTAACCATAACCACCGACCAAGGGAGGCAATTTGAGTCTGACCTATTTAATAAATTGACGCAACGCATGGGAATCCACCGCACCCGCACTACTGCTTACCACCCGCAATGTAACGGCGTGATAGAACGGTGGCATCGCTCACTCAAGGCGGCACTAACCGCAAGACTTAAATCTACAACATGGTCACATGAGCTACCTACAGTGCTGCTGGGACTGCGCGCTTCGATAAAAGAAGATGTTGGTGCTAGTACTGCTGAACTACTGTATGGCCAAACGCTGCGATTACCAGGAGAATTCTACGAAGAATCTACAAGACATCGCGACACGGTTTCAAACTTCATGAATAAGTTGAATGGAGCATTAAAGAAGGCCCAGGCGCAACGAAAATCAAATCAATCACGAGCGACATTTATTCACGATGATCTACATAAATGCTCGCATGTTTACCTGCGCAATGACGCATCGAGAAAGCCTCTGACGCCGACCTATAATGGCCCGTACGAAGTGATCAGTCGTAATAACAAGTACTTCACTATCCAGTTATGCAATAGACGCATCAACATCACTGTTGACAGACTTAAGCCTGCTTTCCGGATGGACACCGAGTCGGAATCGCCAGTGACAGATACGTACGCATACGTCACAAAATCAGGAAGAACATCGAAGCCCTGTGTACGTTTCACTAGCGGGGGAATGATGTAGCAGCTCATACTTACGAAACAATAGTAAACATACAAATTAGAGAAGCGCATACGGCCGTGCGCCACCGTGCGTTCGCGCGTACTAAGCTAGTCAAGGTGAAAGGAATGTGGCGTGCTGGCTGTATCATCGCGCTCGCTCAACGAAGGGAGCTCGGCACATTCTACCGACATTACTAAATTATGTTAGTTATAAGTTTATTAATGTACCCGATTTATTTTGACTTTGATGACTTGGTTCTGTATATAAGCAGCGCTTATTAATAAAATACACAGATCATTATTCGCCTTTTTACTCGCAACATATAAACATATACCTAAACACTTATCGATTGATCCGCAAAGCTCTAATGTAGCCACGAGCCACTCTAATCTGATTGTTAAAATTGTATTTACTCTGTAAACAATACTCACTGAGAGACATTCATGGTACAAGTCTAGTCTAAACCACAGGCGTTCTAACAGCCTCAGTGTTTTATAAAATAGAATGAAATCTAATTCGAGATTCAATGCAAATACTCCGGTTGTCTCAAGGACTAAACGATTATATTATAAAAGAATATTATAAAAATGTTGGGCATATTGAGTATCGTATTATCGTATAATAATGTGTATATTTTGTATGGTTTTTAACTACTTTAAATTACACAGATGATTCTATTTTACTTGGGTCTAATTCAATGCTAATTGATTATCTCGGTATTAATTTTTATTCTGAATAATTACGAAGCTCTTGTAGATTATAATTATAAAAACTGAGCAAATAGTGGTCTCATTTCACAAAGTACTTTTGTCTATTAAGCCCCATTTACACAAAATTTAAGCAATGACTTGCATCGTTTAAACAGTGTTTAGACGATGCAACTTTTATTGCTGCTTCAACTAATGATATGCCACAGGCAATTAAATTGCACCGTGTAAATCAGACGGTAAGTTATAAATAAATATCAAGATCCCATTGAGATATTGTATTATAAAATAACTGACATATTTCAAGAGCGTTCGTTGCTTTGTATTGATTCAAGTAAAACCGTATCTCCATAGCAAACTTGCCAAAAGGGGGTACTGGGACGCGGGAGATGAAAGGAGTGCAGCCAATAATAAAACATTGTGATAGCACTAGGTCATAGGTAATACGGGCTGGTTTCCGCAACTCCACGTCAAATCGCGTATTTTGCGTACGGGTGGGAAAATCGATTATTCGATCCACCCCAGCTCCTCAAGGAAGGCCAGCAACGCCTTGATGTTGCTGACCGTCTCGCGTAGGGTACCTGGGTTACCGAAGTACTTTGCCCTGTACGTGGTGATCACCGGGCAGTTTAGAAACACATGTGCCGCTGTCTCGTCATCCTCCATGCAGGCCCTGCACAGCGGACTGTCTGTTACTCCTATGATATGTGATAGCACTAACAATATGTTTAGACGTGGGCAGTTTTCTGGGAAATGGACACCTGTGACTTAGTACTCGTAGTGTAGAGCCTCGATGTAAGTACAGTCGACGTCTTCATTGCTTGACCACCCTTAGGTTGGATATCAGTTGTACCACGTCATTATGTCTGTTGCTGCTTTACTTCCTACTGACGACCTTAGTGAATTCTCAATTTACAGATAGTTTTTTTTTTCTTCAAAAGTGGTAAAGCTATAACGAGTTCCATTATAGCCGACCCCGTGGTTGCTTTACGGTATAATATACCCGTTTACAAAAACCATGGATTTAGAGTTATTAAAGTGCGTAATTTAATAAATTTATTGCTAAACTATCTACTATCGATCTTCTACGACTTTATCACCTTCACAATGAATATAATTTTAAGGACAATTTTGATGCAAATTATTTCAGCGTGTAGTTGACGCGGGCTACTCACTCTTATTAACATAGTAGTTTACAAAATGCACAAATCAATGACCTGCACAATGCCTGAATAAGCCAATGTAACATGCATTGTGGCACATTCAAGCAACATTACAATAAAGAACTACACGAGCGCTGCGCCGTAGCGGTATCCGCTACGCGAGCTACGCTTTCGTAGCAAAGAAGAATATCGAATCGACTGGCTTTTGATTATTCAATATTGTTAACAAAGGAACTCAGAAATATGTCAGGAAACAGCATACAGCATGTATAAATTTTTTTTTCGTGCTAATAAATTTCTGTAATAACTTGTCAACCCATACAAATGTATCAAGAATTAGATTTGTTGCAATGCCACCGTGTCGCGGTGCTCCGTCTTACATTACTGTAAGCCGTGATCGATAGCTGCACCTGTGACTGATCGCTCAGCCTGTTTGTTGCTACGTTTTCTTGTATTGGATATTGTTGAAAAATTGTAGTGTTAACATTTATTGTTGTCATTTTCGTTCTGGAGCACTTTATACAGTATAAATGAAACACAATTTGTCACACAAATATAGTGATAGTGATAGAATTTGTAATACAGATAGTGCAGCCTACCCAGATTCGGTACAACCATCCCTAAGTAAACTTTCTCATTCGTAGATAGATAAATGTATGTATTTGCATAGAATATAGGTAATTAATACAATTAGGTGTTACAATATTTTTGAATCCATAAACATTCTGCCTATCCCACTTTATATATATTCATAATTTTGCCAAAGATATAATTATTAAGCAGCTAAGAAGCATATTTCTGTCCAAGTCCAGATGCCCTTTTATCGGGTTGTGTACTTTCTTTATTTATTGAAATCTTCCTTACAACTTTCATTACAGGTGTATGTACCCAATGCGACAGTGCGATCATTTTTACAAATCTATAGGTACTAACTTTACTTTAGAAGTTAGTTACAGTTTAGTTATTACCTAGTTTTAATTTTTTTTTGTCATTGTTCCTCTCAACCAAAGCACCTGCCATCCAATCTCTTCACCATCCTTAGTTCACTGGTAGAGAATGCCTAAGGCATTAAGTCCGCCTTTGTACCTTTTTGTGCGAAAAGATTAAATAAATAAATAAATTTAAATATAATATAAAGAACTAAAAATAATAATCTAAAAAGTAGTTCTTGAAGCAATCCATTAGTCGACTTGTACAGGCATAGAAATACTTTAACAGTTATAAAGAGCGACTACGAGATAAATTCAACATCCGCTGTTCTGTTTGTCTGCTTAAAAACATATATAAATAAAAAACCTTTTCTCAACTGTAATAAATAAAACAAAAGTACTTACTAAAACCATAGAACTTCGTAGCCAAAACCTATAACAACGCATTAAGAACAATAGAACCACATTTGTTAACAGTAAAAGCCATTAAAACATTATCGTGAAGACACACCGTCCTCCGATGTGTGTATGCGGCGTTACATTAAGCGTATGCAAAAGGCGGCCGTTCTACTAACGAGTGACAAAACTCCGTGTGCTACTATGTACCTTCAATAATCCGCTGGGTTAGGACGTGATGATACACGGTAGCGGATAGTTAAACAATAAACAGTTATGAAATTGTTGAGTTCACATCACGTTCACTTTGATAAGTAGTACGTTAGGCCACGTGTCAGTGGTAACGGAACCAGTATAAGCAGGCCTGTTATTCTATTGAACCTCCGTACTACGCTAACAGGAGATGCGGTTGGTCGTTTCCCCATAGAAACGCTCTCGCCTGTTTACTTTCTGGTTAATGACCATAAAGCAATGATTTTTTACAGAATAATAAGTATTAACTACTTTTATGTCCCTATGTTTTCCTTTTTGATGATACATTATTTTTATAAGCACTTAGAACCCTCAAAAAAAGCCGCTGCTGTCAACAGAGGCCGAGTGTACAAATTTGACAATTATTAATGAAAAAAGAAAAACATAGGGACTATAGAGGTATGAGGAACAGGGTGTAAAGTTCACTCATACTCTATAGAAAAGGGAGGATCCTCCGACCAGACGGGTGTTGTGTCTGGCGGGCAACTGCCCGATGATTCATGTCGGGCCGTTGTATCTATGCTAGTTGCGCGGTAAACTCTGCTTGCGCGATGCAGGATTTGCGTGACGTCAGTATGACGCGTTGTTCGTATGTGGCGTTGTAGATACCGCTACATCACTCCCCCCCGGAGACCGGAGGTCGATAGTGGGCTGAGTCTTGTATATTGCGATACTTGCCAGGCCAGCTGAGGTTCCAGTGAGTCGGAACCGGTTGCCGCACAGTTCACGGTGAGTCGGAACTGTCTGCGAAGATGTCCCCAGTGAGTCGGGGTGGCGCTGCATTATGCTCCAGTGCGTCGGATGTGGTACAGCGCCGGGTTGAGGCTGACTGCTGGCGTCGACCAGGAGAGGGTTTCTATGGCTCTGCTTGAGGACCGGCCGAAAGTGCAGTATGCTGTGCCGAGGTTGCTGATGAGGCTGAGGGTGATGACCAGGTATGCGCGGTCGCTGCATGCTGGTGGTCAGGATACCCATTGAAGCCGTGGGTGCTGGCTGGCTGGGTGACTCGCCGCTCTAAAGCTTGCGGGAGTGATGATGATGACGTCACACTGGAGTAGGTGCACGAAGGCTGCGCTGACGTTCATGTTCGGGGTCACCAATATAGAGGTATGAGGAACAGGGTGTAAAGTTCACTCATACTCTATAGAAAAGGGAGGATCCTCCGACCAGACTGGTGTTGTGTCTGGCGGGCAACTGCCCGATGATTCATGTCGGGCCGTTGTATCTATGCTAGTTGCGCGGTAAACTCTGCTTGCGCGATGCAGGATTTGCGTGACGTCAGTATGACGCGTTGTTTGTATGTGGCGTTGTAGATACCGCTACAGGACATTCTTCTTATTCAGTTTATGAAATATATTATAAATTGGTCCAATATTGGAGGAGGAAGAGGTGAGAGCCAAATCTCAAAATTAAGACTTTTTACTTAGGCTTTTTCGAAAGTCTCTCCAACCGCATTTCCTCTTAAGCTCAAAGCGTTGCCACGGACGTGCGGCCTACAACTGTACATTCCTAAAATATTTTCTGAAACTTTACTGCCACTGGAAATACAATTTGCTCTGCATTGAATGTGTTATTCTATCCCCTCGACAATTTTTTTTTTCAATCTACCTCTGGAGATTATAATTAAGTGTAATTTTTTGGAGTGTAATTTTTTTGTGTTTTATTTTTAGCCACTAATAATTGATCAAGTTGTGGTTTTATAAATCTTATTCAACTGATTTGTAATTTCACTCGAATGTACCTTTAAGCAGGATCGCTCTCTTTGAGACATTTATTCAGATTACTATAGAATCGAGTCCTGAAATAGTACCTAAACTTAGATAACATTTTTGATTACCAAAAATTACTTGACTGGGCTTTAAAGGATTTAATTATTTATCTCGTATTTCTGAAAACGTAAACCTACGACTGAATAATAGTCTAGCCTGACTTCAATGAAAGCTTTTGATATTTAAAAGATAAACGTTTATAGGCAATCTTTAATCGGAGCTTAAATTTTATTCAGAAGTTTTCAACCGTAAAATTGTTCTATAGTTGATATTTGAAATTAAACATTACCTGCAGAATCAGTTTCAGATGATACTCGTATTTATTAAGCTTTGTGCATACATGAGAAGTCAGCACATAGAAAACAAAAGGAGATATAAATATTTAAAATTAAGTATAATAAGAATTATATAAGAGGTTTTATACATTCGTGTTGGCTCTAACAATATTGCCAGGCAAGAAAAATAAAATAAATCTGTCGGTATGTTTATTGTTTGTAAAGGGTAGATAAATGAAATAACTTCATCATCATCTGCCCAACCTTTTCCCAGCTATGTTGGGGTCGGCTTCCAGTCTAACCGGATATAGCTGAATACCAGTATTTTACATGGAGCGACTGCCTGTCTGACCTCCACAACCCAGTTACTGGGTAATACGATACCCCTTGATAAGACTGGTTTTCAGAATGAACTTATTGTGCTAAAATCATTATGTATCTAATTATAATGTATTAAATATAATGCATTGTTGCATGTATTTTACTGTCAGCTGTTCTAATTTCAACAAACCGAATCTTGTTATCAGAAGCTGGAAATGTTTTAGTAATTCTGCCCAAAGGCCAGTGAAGTGTTTGGGTTTCTAAGTAAATTGAAAATATTATGTGCATGTTTAACTAACAATAATGCGCCATTTAGCTTCGATATAGTCAACTTTGAATGTAATGGAGTGATACGTGTTTTTGAACATAATAAGTATTCGTGATATTTACCGTCTACGTCTATCGTTTCGTGTGATTTTTACGTCGTGATTTGTTGCAGTAAAAGCAGCCAACTGAGTGCGCTCATTATTGGTCGTTTTGTAGGAACAACAGGATTTTCTTTCATTATTTTAGTTGCAAACGTGGAGGAGCGATCCGAAAAATATATGTCGCTCTCTTTTGACATTGATATTTTATCAGTTAATATGTAGTTATGTACTTAGCTGTGCTTGATACCTCGCAATACGATTTCGTATTTACCAAACAAAATATGATCACAACAATTGGAGGCACAATATTTTTACACTAATATTAATTATTATTAGACTCGCGCACATCAATTTTATTACACTTATAACTTTTATATTTGCTTCCTTTCGGCACCAACATTTTTAGACATAACAAAAAAAACATTAAATCTCATAAACTATTTAATTAGCTTTTTGCATACATGAGATGTCACTGGAAGAAATACAAAAGAAGTTACTTAAAGAATATTTTAAATTCAGAATTTCAGAATGATAAAAATGAAATACCTATAAAAAGGTATTACACCTTCTTTTTTGCTCGAACTTAATATAATAGTTGTAGGGGAAGGGGGGGCAAGATGGGGTAGCGGGTAAGACAGGGTACCTGTCTTATCTCAGAAACCAATTGACCAATCACGATTATTTTTGCTCATAACACACCGCCGCCATGCCAGTTGTTAGCCAGAAATGTCACAGGGCGACAGCACCACGGTAATTTATACTAAAATTGAAAAAAAACAGTTTTTGGTGATTTGCTTGTAGTTTTTTCACTTTGGTTGGAACGTGATTGTATTGTTAAACATAACATTTCAAAATACAAACAAGGTTATTCACATGCGTCAACAATCACTCTTGCAGGTTAGCACTTGTTTATTTTTGTGCGGAAACGTTGTTTTTAGAGATCAATTTTTAAATTTATTTCGGTATGAGAGGGCAAGACGGGGTTTGGGGTACCCCATCTTGCCCGCATTAAAATAGTTTAAAAGTTTATTTTGCTACCTCTGTAAAATACCAATAATTATTTAATAAATTATTTGATTTATTGTGGCTAGTCCCCAGCAAATCATGCCCTTTTCAGTACCACGAAAAGCTTTTCGCGTTATTAGAAAACGAGGAAAAACTGCAATTAAAACTTCATCGCCACTTAAAAGAGAATTAGAAGATATGATAAAAAAAAAAACTTAGAAAACTGAAAGAAAATCTGTGGATTTTAAAAATCGTGATATTTAGAGACACCGTTTTAGTTTTCCTGTAACCTTTACATAAACTTCTATCACATAGAATAATTTTAGATTTTTCTCTATGCAAACTTCGGATATAAGTTTCATCAAAAGTCAAAAACTATGCGGCCTAAAAAAAGAAAAATGTTTGAGAATGTGCAAACAGCGCTCTTTCATATGATACCCCACATGCCCTAGTAGCCCCACTTCTTTAGGAACCTCTTTCAGTCCCTGCAGAAAAAAAAAATCTCTCTAATATGCAAAATGGGCTGCATGTGCTGAATACGGCAAATAGGCTCACTGCACCTGTGCTGGTATAGATGATGAAGATGAAGATGGGACGTTTACTTGCGAATTCTGTCAGCAAAAATAAATTGATTTTTGCAAACCAAATCTTGCCCCTTAGGGTACCCCATCTTACCCGAGGGAGGGGGCAAGATGGGGAAATCTGACTTTTTCTACTTTTTGAGGATTTTTTATTTAATTACATAACATATGTTCCTAATTACATTGAATCATGGAAGAGTGATTACCAAAGATGATTATTAAACTAAAAATGATAATATAAACACGAAAATGTTAGTTTTATTGAGTTTCAAACGTTAAGTACCCCATCTTGCCCCCCTCTCCCCTATTCAAGCGCCTCGAAAGCTAAATATTAAATCCATAATGTTCATGTTTAGATGCTCGTCAATATTGAAACGGTTGGGGATTGATGTCATGAACTGTTTTTGTACAAAATTATCTACCTGATCAGTTATCTGGAACTAATTTGGTGGTAGTGAAATAAGCCACATTTATTAAATATAAAAAAATACGATTGATACTCATGACATCTCTTATCAAAAACTCGCCACCCGCTTCGCTTGTCAGTAAAGTCGCGGCCTCGCCCAGCACTCATTACGAACTCGTGAGACAAAAGCCTCGCTCAAGTTCCATTATGATATAAAAAGGAAGGGTCGCTCCCATACAACTCACACAAACAAAATGTAATACATAAATTGCGTTACACCGTTTCCACTGATTAGACTAAGTGCAGAAGGTTCACGTGTAATGTAAAATTCAAGATGACGTATGGCGCCATTGTATTGGTTCACACGCTACACATCAAGCTATATAATTCCAGTTTACGCTGACCTCGCATTGTATAAGTTTTTCGTACAATCAGAAGTCAGCTTATAATGGTTATGTATAGCTTGATTTGTAGCCATGCGTACAAACAATGACGCCGCTGGTACCTATGTATGTGTGTTGTTTATCTATGTTGTTATTGAGGGTCTTGTCATCGGTTCTAGATATTATTGTACCCAATAGTAAGGCCAAAAGACAATTAAAAAAATGCAGCCTGTTTCGATGTTGGTTATAGACATTTTCGTAGCGACGCCTGTAAACCTTCTGATTTTATTATTCCGTGTCATCGCCCCACCACTTGAAGTTAAACTTGGAGTTTGTTTAGTTCTCCGCTTTCTTCAACTTTATTATCGCTTACAATGTTTGTGCCGCGAGTATTGTCTAAAGCTGTTATGGGACAGTTTTCATGTCGTATTGTGTGCAAACAAAGTGGCCAACTCGAGGTGTATCACTTGCTGTGTTTTTTTTCAACAAATTGAGTTTAAAGTTTTTAAAAAAAGTTGTATTTATTTCGCCTACCGTGTATTTTTTCCGGTATGTCGGGTACATAGATTCATCAAAATGTTGTCCCAGCCCAAATAAAAAGTATAACCAAAATACCTAGTACCTACAAGCTCATCGGCATAATCATTTATTTTTAATCAAACTCAAAGCATTTATTTCAATTAAACCATGTACTTTTGAATTGTCAAAATTAAATAGTCTGTCAGTTAGTCAGAAAGTTGAAGCTAGTTGCCCATTCCAAAACGTAGATGTCTATGGAGAAGAACGGGCAAGAAACTCCATGGATACTCTTTTAATCAAGATATTACAAAATCCTGGGTACATTATTCTTGTTGCTTCTATATGTGAGGACAATGTAAAAAATAGACAAATGAAGAAACAATTAAATTAATTAATTTAATTTCACGTTTCGACTAACATCTATACACATAATAAATCTGCGAGGAGTATCTGTACCTCTACCATGAGTTGTTATCGAAAACTTACTCGCTAACGTCAAGCTCGCTAGCGTATTAACGTGGATCGAATAGATTTCGATAATGCTTGCACCATGAGTTTTACGGAGTTTTACGCAGGCGCTAAGGTAAACTCGATAGATCGTGTCGTATGTAACGTCACTTCCTTAAGTTTTATTTCTTTCTTTCTCAGTAATAAGGAGAGAGAACGGCATATATTATGCTTAATATATAGTGCTATCGCCTATGCTTAAAATGTTATGATAGGCAATAATCCGACTAAATAGAATGGTTGGCGGTTAGTGAACTTCTTAAGGTATTTAGTGGTTGTTGAATTTTTATTCCTTATATGTCACTGTTGTGTCATCGAGTGTCGTTTTCAATTTGTAATTTTGTATTTGTTGACATTGTGTTCACGGCGTTTTTTTAATAAAATTCAGTTAAATAAGTTTACAAAATGCCAATAATACAATGAGGACCAGTATGGCACAATTTTTAGAAACTGCCTGTCGCTTCTGCGCTAAGAATCGCCGGTTCATTTGTCGCATGGAGCAAAAAGTTGTGTGATCCAATCTTCCAAAGCAAGATACCTAATTGTTCCGGGTCTGGATGTTTGTGCATGTGATATTTGTGTTTGTAAAGGCACCCACGATACAGGGGAAATCCTAGTGTCCAATGTTTAAAGAAAAAAATGTGTAGTTAGTATGTAATAAGTATGTGTTTTTATGTCAATTTTTGTGTTCCTTATTTTGTTAAATATGCTGTATGTTTCCCATATAATAATAAAATAAATGAAAAGGTTGTATAAGTAACATGTCTTTTATTTAAATTTAAGTTAATATTCATCACAGAAAGCCTCCTAGGTAGCTGCGAAATGTCCCGCCCAATGGTAAGCTAGAATTTCATTTTCTTGTAATTTTGGCTTGAAATTCACGTTCTTTACGTCGTTGGTCTTCAAATTCAGCGGCCGCCAACATATTCCATGCTAAATAAGCTCTTCCAGACATTATTTTGACTCAAAATCGTATATAATTTCAATGTAAACATATGTTTCACGCGTCAAAATGCTAGTGAGTGACGTAACTACTATCGTAAGCGTATTTTTCGATAGCGTCTGTCAAATTATTAACTCATGGTGCCGTTTTGTATGGCGACAGCTGAAAAACGTTAGTGACTATCGAATAGATTACGTTAGGTTTCTTACCTATCGAAATCTATAGTACTCATGGTACGAATTTTAATTCTTTCGGTGACCGCTAGGGGCGCTGTACAATATTTCATACATTTTATTTACGTAGACGCTAGCGAGTTTTGGTTGTGCAAACTCATGGTAGAGCTACAGTACATTGAAAATATTAAAAAAAAAAATAGTTGGGGTGTTAAAGGATAACCAACAAATGCCATTTCATCAACTTTTGGAATTTTGTCTGTTCGACTTGTTCAACCATGGACCATGAAAGTTCCACGCGCCAGCATCACAGCAGCGTCAGCATCAAAGAAACAGTTATTTCACAAACAGGCACACCGTCAGCGCTAAGAAGTGACCTACTGAGATCTTCGCTTCATCGGCTCAATACACACACAACACACATACAAATAGGTATCAATGTGTATTGAGTACTAAAATTGTATATAATTAAGTTAACTATTGTAATAAATTAGTCATCAAGCTGGAGTCGAGTTTGATTCACCTACCATAACTCCTCTCACTGTGGCCAAGACACCTTTAGCCATCATCGGTCCTATGAGTCTGTGGGATCGGCAGTGAGAAAACCATTTCCTGTGTACATTGCACGACGTACACAAACCCCTATTCCTACCCAAATTCCGTCTGTTTCCGTAGGTCTCCTGGAAACAGACTTCCCTCACGTAAAACCAGCGTAACTCACGTTTGGTGTGGTTTGTATGATAGGGTAGGGCTTTAGGGTAACTAGGGTGCTAGGCAGTTGCTGTAGGGCTAGGTTTATATTCAGTAGGGTTTTTGGTAATCATAGGTACCAGGCTCCACTGTGTCAAACTTAGCCACACTGTACGCAATTGGGATAACGGCCGTACTAAGCTGTGAAGCCCAGTGTGTACACGACTGTTTGTCGGTTTGTCTGTTTGGATGTGACAGATTATTGATTTGAACAGGTTCAACGTAAAAAGTACCAAACCAATAGTTATGATTAATTTTTATACTCAAATATGGTGTAGAACTCGGAGTAGTTTTTGTTTCATCGCAATCGCTTAACTCAATCAAAAGATATAATCAATTTAAAGTATTCTAGAACAACTTTTTATTAGGTTTTTTGGAAACACGTAACGCCATCTATTGGCACGATATAGTACCTACTAACAAAAACATATTATTATTGTGATTTAAATAACATTAATTTATGTGAATAATTACGTCCTATTAGGCTTACCTTTAAGACGAAATAACACAGATACTTATGTCTGTGTTATTTTAAAAAGTACCTAAATAAGATGATTATAGTAAATTATAGAAACCGCTTTCCAGTGGCGCCTGTGGCGCTAAAAGAATTTCAAATAAAAAGAGAGGATAATGTAAGATATTAATATTTTCGTGGTGTTCCGAGTGATAAAAAATGCAATGTTAGATAATTATAAAAATTGATTAATGCAGAGCGAGCTTCGAATTAACCACTTTGTTCGATAGAATAGCGTTGAGCAAATGTCGTCATATTCTGAATTGCGGTGAAGTTTTGGAACGAAGTTCTTCGGAGCTTGCGGTAGGATTAAAATGGGAGAAACCGTCACGTAACAAAAAAGCGTTATGCCTCACTTTTCATAGTAATAGAAAGAGACAGAGAGAGAGAGATATAATGTTCATAGTTTCCGAGAATGCTGAAGCCGATAATGAGGGCAAAAAGAAAATCAAAGATGGCGGTTGCCTAAATTTTCAATTTTTTCGTTATGGGTGTCACTTTCATGGTTATCGATGGTGCTGAAGTCGATCGCCATAGTGAGGTCAAAATGGAAAGCCAAGATGGCGGCTGCAAAAATTATCAAATTTTTCGTCATGGGTGTCGTTTTCATGGTTTTCGAGGTAGCTGAAGCCGATAGTCAGGTTAAAATGAAAATCCAAGATGGCGGCTGCAATTTCTTTTTTTTTCCGTTTGTCATGGGTGTCGTTTTCATGGTTTCCGAGGGTGCTGAAAACGATAGTGAGGTCAAAATGAAAATCCAAGATGGCGGCTGCTATTTCTTTTAATTTTTTTTTGTCATGGGTGTCGTTTTCATGGTTTTTGAGGGTGCTAAAGCCAACAGTGAAGTTAAAAAGAAAATCCAACTGGCGGCTTCAAATAAAAAAAAATCGTCTTGGGTGTCGTTTCATGCTTTTCGAGTGTGCTGAAGCCGATAGTGACTGCTGCAATTTTTTTTATCATGTGTGTCGTTTTCATGCTTTTCAATATAAAGTAGTACTTACACGAGTTTGTGTGAAATAAAATAAAATACAACCGACTTCAAAAACAAAACACTTCAAAGTGCAATAGACCTTTGGTCTCAGAAGTCTGTAATTTCTTGCCAACGACTTCCCAAACTAAGGTTATTTTAGCACTTTGTAGGGTTTTTTAAGGAATCGGTTATATTTTTATTTTATTCAGATTTTTTTAACGATGGACACCTATATACTGTATAAGCGTATAACTGTATAAGTGGGGTGTACGGGCTTTACAATTTTTTTTTCTGGTTTTCGGCAAAAGGTCTAAATCAAAATCATGTCTAAAGTTTTCATCATCGGTGTCATCTTCGTAGTTTTCAAAGGCGGCCGGTGTCAAATATAACCAAAATAAATGGGTTGCTTTTCACACGGGCAACTTTATGAAGAAGTTCATTCGAGGGGCAAGCAACCTTTCTAACGTCGTTTACAGACAAGCATTTTTTTAGGTTTAAAACATGACTACTTTCAAGTTTTTTCCTTTTTGTCGACCTTACTTAATTTACCATAACTCTTCAGCACACTCCGCCAGACGGGCAGTTGATTTATTGAGTAGATACGTCAGTTGCACACCCAAGTAGCACTGCCATGTCATAAAAAGGTATTGTAGATTATGTCTTCAACACTATTACTAAATTCTTGGCCATTGTCTTGGTTAAAACCATATCGACCCTGAAGATATCTTCAGGCTATCTAACAAGGGAGAGTTAAGCAAATGTGGGCATAGGTTTACAGAATAAGTTCAGAAAGACTTTAAACTACTTTTCAGATAAACTTCAGTACGATTTAAGAGTAACACCAAAGATGTATTCTTCATTTTATCTTCTAGATATCTCGACGCTTTATAAGGCCTGATATTGGTATGTAAGATAATCTACAATACCAAGTTATGAATTTCTGAATTTACCGCAGAGAAGAAAAACTAACTTCAAACTTCACCTACTAATCTCAGATATACTTGAGATAAAATGGTGGTATGATTTAAGGAGTTAGAACAGACGAAAAATAAAATGGACATATTATGACTGTTTGGTCAGATAATCAGCCTCGAGCAGGCGCTTTCATTTTTATTTATTCTCAAAAATCTAAGTGACACTTCGTCGTGTCATTATGAACCATGAAGACGCAGTGACTGCAGTCGAGAGGGCTGTGGTAGAGAACCAGGTAAGGGAAGCTTTACTAGGCAAAATCGGAAGATTCTTCTTTCTCAATGAAGGAGTGGCAATTAGACCTTTTCTAAGCGACACATTATTGTTTTCCGACATCCACGCGAACGAAGTCGCGGGCACAGCTAGTTTGACAATAAAAATCTAAGTACCTACCTAATCTCTTCTGATTTCGGCGGACTCATACCAAAGCTCGACAATTTGTAGGTACTATTACATACTATCTCGTAATTTTAAGAACGTACACAGTCTGATCTCTCAATCTGTCAAAAATACCTGTAATTTTCCTACATTTTTGACAAGTTTTTGACATTTGTTTGTCGCCGAGATGAGACTGAGACTAGATTTTGTACGTTTTAAATGAGAATGAGAATTGGGCTGCTGACCTTTGTTCTATGTAATATTAGGGAAATTAATTGTTAAACACATTGACACTACGTTAATTTTCCGTGTTATAGCTATTCCATACGACTATCACAGAATTGCAGTTGTTATTTGGTAGATAATTTGCCTGACTTTAAATTGTACAATAACAACGTTAACAAGTAATCAATACAACAACGAAGCACCAAACCAAATGAATATTACGTCGTCACAAATGAGAAGTAAACATTTGACGCCGGTACCGAGGACTGCTTCGCTCCAACTCGTAAGTCCTCGGGCGGTCCTGTAATCCACCGCAAGAGGATTGCCAGCGCTTTGACCAGCCACCTTTAAGACGCGGCGCAGTTTATGGACGAGTTCCTCGGACAACTTCTTGCAGCTTCCGAGAATATTGGACGTTTCTGTAGAAGTTAAATACTTAAAAGTTACTGGCCAGCGGGCTGAACAATACACCATTCTTCTTAAGTCTAATAAACAGCATCAGTGACAAACCTAATTTGCCAACTAGGTTTGCCTCTAATGTCCTGCTAATAAGTGCTATTTTTTCATTTGATGATTTGACTCGCAAGTTCACAAAGGAGTCTATTATGCTAAGCAAATCTTTAATAACTTAATCAGGCTGAAAAGTTTGTTTTTTAGGTGCGTTGGGCATTTTTAGAGATGGGAAAAAACCATTGAACTCGCGCCACTTTTACCGTAAGCGACACCGCGCGTGTTTTGTTTATAAGACGATTAAAAAATACCCGCGTCGGATGTGTTTAGCTGTCCTCGAGATGTACTCGGTTTTAATGTACACACATCAAAAGTGTCTAGGGATCAACATATATTTTTGCAATAACTTTTCTCCTGATTGATATTAATTAAAATTTTCTTTAAGGATTCATCAAATAAAGTGTTTTCGTTTGTCACAGTAACGATAAACCAAGTCACCTTTGCATTAATAAAGAAATTTGCCATTTTCCTAATAAAGGGATTTTTGACATTTGAACCACTAACACAAAAGTTCGAAAAAAAGACTGAAATAACAGTTTTCTTTAAAATTTTATTGGGTAACTTAAACAATTAATAATCCGTGTTTCTACCGCGAACACTAACAACACAAGAACATCGGTTTGGCATACTCAAAATGAGTTCATCCAAATCACGCTGTGGAATGGCCGCCCATGTTCGTTGCAACAACAAAAAAAGGTCTTCTTGCGACTGGATACCCTCCATATTCGGCAGAGCTCTTCTCTGTAGCATATCCCATGCATGCTCAATCGGGTTCAAGTCTGGCGACTGAGCAGGCCAGGGCAGGACATTGATGTTAGCTGCGGCGAGTCGAGTCTGTCTTACAACTCTTGCGGTGTGCGGTCGTGCATTATCATGCATTAACTGAAATAAGGGACCGATTTGCACTTGTAGAGGAACGATGACGTCTGATACAATCGTCTCAGCATAAATTTGAGCGTTGAGGTTGCCTCTGATCCAAATCAACTCAGTTCTTCCGCCGATCCAAATACCCGCCCATACCATGATGGTTCCACCACTATAAGGATGGACTTCCTGGCAGGATTTTAATCGCTGTTGGCGTCCAGGGGTTCTCCAGTGTCGTATACGTCTTGTATCCGGTCTCATACCAAAACGAGACTCATCAGAAAAGCACACGAAACGCCATTGTTCTTCTGCCCAATTTCTGTGTTCAAGAGCCCATTGATATCGAATCCTACGATTGTGCATTGCTATAGGTGGTACCCGTAGCGGTCTTCGGGAATGAAGGTTCACTTCATGCAAGCGGTTTCTGACTGTTTGGTCGCTAATTAAGTTCCCTGAAGAGTGATGAAGCCTCACGGCTAACATCATGGCGGTTATTGTTGGAGCTCTTCGAGTTAAGATTTGAATGTATCGGTCTTGTCTCCGTGTGGTGCAGCGATACCGTCCTCCATGGCGCTCAGCCACGGTACCAGTGCTTCGGTAACGTGTCCAAAGTCGACTGATAACACTCTGACTTGTATTCAGAGCTAAAGCCACAGTACGTTGCCGGGAACCAGCTTCTATCATTCCCACGGCTCTGAGCATTTCTTCCCTGCTTAAATGACGTCGCCGCTCCATAATAACGTTGGTTTTAATCAGTAGTAGGGAAACAGTAGCACTAATAATGTCTTCAATGCGTTGTATGTTTTTATAGGGAAAATATTGACAGCTGATTTTCATCTTTTACTCGAATTTGATTCACAGTTCCTGATTCAAATTATGAAATGCACCAAAAAGGATCCATATAAATTTATAAAATCATAAATTTATTACAAAGCCACATCTCAATCTCAAGAAATCCGCATAAAAATGCTTGATCCCTAGACACTTTTGATGTGTGTATATCCGATATGTCAGTGACTGATCGCAAAGTATTCTGTTTGTGTTTTGTTTTCTCTTCTGTCGGCACTCCCGAAGTGCCACTGTTTTTTTTTATTGTTTGAACACGCTAATCTCTAGAGCTGCCAGTCGGATTTGACAAATTATTTTCAACTAGCTGCGCCCCGCGGTTGCACCCGCGTAAATGTCGATCCCGTGGGAATATCGGGACAAAAAGCCTATATGGTAATCCACGGTGTCAGCTACCTCCATACCAAATTTTATCAAAATTGGTCCAGCCGTTTGAGCGTGAAGAAGTAACAAACATATAAACACACACACACTCACACACACACCCCCACACACACTCACAAACTTTCGCCTTTATAATATTAGTGTGATTAAATAGCTCACTTCTTGAAGAAGGTGATAGGCTTATAACATTTACGCTACAACCTTAAGATACCGAGCAAAAACTAAGAAAGAACGTTAGGGAAAAATAAAATAATAGCGCGGGCGGGTGTCACTGCGGGGCACAGCTAGTGCTTTAATACAGTAAAAGTTTCATGTACCTGTGATTTTTATTATTTATACTGAAACATAGCTATGCTCAGAACTAATCACAACGCCGTAAACAATTAAATCTAAACACCCGCTTATCTCTTACGCCTCAAACCCTGTATATTCTTAGCCTAATACTAGAAGACATTCGTGAGTAATTTAAGGATTACCGGCTTCTGATACGTGTCGAGAAGTGTTCACGAGCCGACTACTAGCGACTTGAGTACTACTGATAAGCAATAAGTAGTGTTCTTATCGTGAAGCACTGTCGGAGTGTCGGGGCAATTATCAAATGAGTAGACGTTTGTAATAGTATAAGTTCTTGATCAAATTGAGCAGATTAGTTTTATTTAGGAGAAAAAAGTGTATACACTGACTCCATAAACTTCTAATATTAAATAAACGAAAAAACTATTAAAATTTAAATATAATATCCTATCTTCTATTATATTACATATAATAAAATTGTAGAAAAGTGGTGTCTGTACAATGGAAATATATAAAAAAAAAAGTAGCAGGGGTTGTTATTATATCGATGCCGAACCCGAAATTGTAATTAAATTTTTTTTTGTCTGTTTGTCTGTGTGTTTGTGCACGCTAATATCAGAAACGGCTTATTCGATTTAGATGCGGTTTTCACTAATATATTGTAGTAAGCTTCACTTAACATTTAGTGTTTATTTCATGTCAATCGGTTCATAAATAAAAAAGTTATGTCAATTTAAAGAATCACGGCGAACATTTGTTAAGGTATTCTATCAGAGGTACGTACACGCCTCGCGCCTGCGCGTCCGTGGCTATATAAAGCGCGCTGAGAGCCGCGCCGCTGCATAGCCCTAGCTGGAGGCCTCAATTTATTGTGGCATTCACAGGAAAGTCCGGTTAAGCAGTAGACAACCTCCCAGGTTGAACTGCGAGTTGCCATTCCCAAAAAAAAAAAAAAAACACGCGCCGCTACCATAATTCCGATCCAGCCTGTCCCTTGCTGCCCTCTCCCAACGACGCCCTAAGCCGAGGCCCGTACCCCACAGGGGGTGCCCTTAGCGTGTAGTCGCTTAGTTTTTAAGTTTATATTGTGTAGTTAAGTTTATAAGTGTATTATGCCCTGACTGGAGGCCTTAATTTATTGAGGCATCCACAGGAAAGCCCGGTTAAGCAGTCGACAACCGCTCAGGTTGAACTGCGAGATGACCATTTCACAAAAAAAAAACAAAACGCCCCACTGCCATAACGATTCAGTTATTCGTAGCGAACGCAAGTCTATAATGGAGAGTATATGCGAATAGTTGCATTCGATTATTGCGATTCACTTGAATACTGACTGTTTGCATATTTCATTTATTTATATTTGAGGGTTTGTAGGTTAGGTTCTTTTTCTTAATTTTCTTTAAAATTTTGTAAATAAATATTCTAAGTATTTGGTATAGGTTAGGCATTTCTTTTCTTAATTTTCTTTATCTATATATATATAATGGTAAACTGACTGACTGACTGTCTCAACACACAGCCCAAACCGCTGGTCCTAGAGACATGAAACTTAGAGGGTGTGATCTTTGTGAAGAGTAAGTATCCACTAAGAAAGGATTTTTGGAAATTTCACCCCTAAACGGGTGAAATAGGGGATGGAAGTTTATATGAAAGTCCGTCAGTTTTGAAGTTAAGATCTTCAAATTTTGTGTTTAGACTGAGGATTGAAAATTAATTTATATGTCGCATCACCGGGTGGCCGAGATGCGATACATCGGGTCTTCTTCACGATCCGACATAGTTTAGATAGGTGTGGGCACTACAGTGGGTACTCGAACGAAAAGATTATTTGAATTTACAGTAATTTAATAAACTAGCTATTAACAACCGAAACGCACACGTGCGTCGGAAACAAACACGTGCGTTGGTATTGAGCGTTTGCCGAGACTGTCCGAGCTCGACGGCGGTCGACTGTAGACTGTCGCAACACTCGGTCTCTCCACCAGTCCTCGCTGCATCCCCTCTACCGACGATCGTGTCCAAGCGGTAGGGCTCGCTTGCGTTTCCGATCACATGATTCTTCGTTTACCAAACAAATTGTTGGTACACTTGGCCAATTCTGACCACATTGTTATCGAAACGCATTACTTAATTTTGTAAAAACGATAGCAATCATCGACAGCAAAAGATTCCTCTAAGCCTTAGTAATAACAGGGACAGGTCAGGTACTATATCAATTTAGATCACATACAACGCTCATGGCCCTGCTGTCGCAGAAGCTAGTGACACTCATGCCACCCATATCGTCATCACCTCAAGTGATACGATCAACATACTTCACTTAACATAGAGTCTACGACTCCCAGGTCACTACAAGACCAACACAACAATAGTCTCCATTGAGACCCTGGTCCCCGCTGCACCACCAGCTGCCCATCGCTCCCTGAACAACTCACAAGTGAGTTGCAGTTACGACTACAGACAAGTGCGTACAGTGCGACTTAACCGTCTTCTACGTTTAACTCGTTAGGAACACTACTTAGAGGCATCTTTCATATGCGACCGTGAGCATACTTGTAAGTACGGTTAGAATTTAAAGCTTTTAACGTATGGGGTCACCGTCCAAAACATCAACTACCGTAAGCGCACCTCTGAACTTCCGATCTAATTCTGATGATCTGAACTTAGTATCTGATTTTGCTACTCAATAACACTAAATCGCCAATGTTGTTATAGCTGCCATTGTTCTATCATAATGTTACTTTGCAAGTAAATGTCGGGTAGAAAAATAAAACCTCAAGTTGTTGCTAGCTAATCGCAACGCTACACATGATTTGTTCTGTGCTGAATACACGCGTTTGACCAATGCCCGTCAACACAACAACGGTATTAACTCGTTTGCCACTTAATTTGGCTGCACAACTCGCTTTTACTAACAGCACTTTTATTCAGCACCAGAATCGAAAACAAAACAATACAGCTCACCTTTATTTTGTAACGTGCCTGAGGGCAGATAAACGTCATCCACTCGCCCTTCACTACCTCCAGCACGTTGTCTACCATCAGCTTGGCTGCCACTGCTTGTGTTTCTCACTTGCAGCACACGAAGGGTTTCACTGACGGCTGCGAGGCTGCTTGGCTCGATTCTCAAAGTCACTCCATGTCCTTATCCAGGTGAAATCCAGTCAAAGAAATATCGCACCGTGACGTCAACGCTCAATTCTCCATAATTTTTCAGCTCGAGTGTATCCCAGTTCTGATGTCGCATCACCGGGTGGCCGAGATGCGATACATCGGGTCTTCTTCACGATCCGACATAGTTTAGATAGGTGTGGGCACTACAGTGGGTACTCGAACGAAAAGATTATTTGAATTTACAGTAATTTAATAAACTAGCTATTAACAACCGAAACGCACACGTGCGTCGGAAACAAACACGTGCGTTGGTATTGAGCGTTTGCCGAGACTGTCCGAGCTCGACGGCGGTCGACTGTAGACTGTCGCAACACTCGGTCTCTCCACCAGTCCTCGCTGCATCCCCTCTACCGACGATCGTGTCCAAGCGGTAGGGCTCGCTTGCGTTTCCGATCACATGATTCTTCGTTTACCAAACAAATTGTTAGATAGCGCTGTTCGCTGTACTGTGTTGCCATTTATCCACGACATATATGTGTCTCAGCGTTTTTGACAATTCTACCCCCGAAGGGTTAAAAATGGGAATGAAGTTGCGTATGCAAAGTCCTTAATTTTCGAAGAAAAATGACTAAATTTATTATCTAGGCTTATGGTTGGAAGGTAACACAACGGTGTTGTTAGAATTTCAACCCTTAAGGGGGTGAAAAGGGGATGAAATTTTGGTTTTAATTATATAATCTATCAACGCACAGTTGTGTGCAATGCACAGTGTGTTCTTTGTGAAGAGTAGGTCTCCGCTAAGAAGGGTTTTTTTGGAAATTCAACCTTTAAGGAGGTGAAAAGGGGGATTTTGTTTGGATGAAAAATCTTATTCCTTGAGTTAATAACCTTGAAACTTGGCACGAATACTTATCTAATTACTTAGATAAGTATTCGTGCCAAGTTTAAAAAAAAATGCCAAACTTCATTATTTACATAATGAAGTTTGACATTTTTTGTTTTTCTAAACTACCCTCTAAAGAGGGATTGGGGGTGTCAAAATTTGTATGGAAGAATTTTAACGCGCTGTCTGATTAGCTCGAAACTGAGTATGTATACTTAAAACTAAAAATAAAGAATAATGTGTATCAGGGTTTTTCGAAAATCTACCCGTAACTGCGTGAAAAAGGGTAGTTAATTTTACAGCTAAGGATTTTACTGCGTGGCTTGATTATCTGGAAAATTGGTATAAATAATCCTTAAGTCAGGTCATAGAAACATCCCAGAAGGCCAATTCTCGTAAAAAAAAACGTTCACATTCAAGTCGCAGTGCCTCAAAAGTTCCAAAATGTCACAAAAGGTATTCTACTAAACCAAAAAAGTATGTCAAACGTAACGTTTACTGCAATGATATTGCGACTAGACCGAAAACAAAAAATGTACCAAAACGGTATTCTGCTAAAGTTTCGACATGACATTTAAAATATTATTGGTATTCCACTAAAAATAAAAATGTCAAAACTGACGTAAGCATGAGATTATTTGTACACCGGACTGTGACAAATAATTTTTCACACCACCTGCTCGAAAATGTCAAATTATATGTCAAGCAACCTTAACCTAAAGTGAGTCATTAGTGGCCGGGGGCACAGCCGGTCAATAATGTTGTACTGGATTTCATTATGACCCGCTGGTCAATAATGCGATTTAAATTTGGAATCTCACATGCTCAGCTAAATTGGCAGTATAGTACTAACAAACACCCTTTGGAGCCAGAAAGAGGAAAGCTATTCTCGAAACCCTTACTACGCGTGGATGATATTCTCGATTTCCTACAAAATCATAACGACTGTTCTTCATATCGTTGCCATGTTTTCGAAGACATGATATTGTAAGAATAATTAGATAACTACGAACCATTTTTTAAAAGGAATGGAATAACATTAAAACTGGCATTAATAATAACAAATACCATACCGCGCCGTAATACCGTAATAGTAATTGGCTGTAACATTAGTTAATTTATGTTAAGTAAACTACGCTAAGATTGCTGTGGATTTTGTGAATAAATAAATAAATAATAAAACCTATCTACACTACAGTCGATTTATCACATTTTATCAAAAATACTCTATTTTCACGAGCGTCTCCAATGACGTTCTAAATTCAAAATGCATACATACAGCCAATCATCCAAAACCATTCTACCAGCCCTGTATAAAGCTTAGTTTACACAAACGCCACTTCCATGAGAGTGATATCAATAGACACACACGACAAAACCGTAGAAGAGACTTTTTTTTGAAAATCGAATTGATCGTGTCTTGGCTACTTATTGGTAGACGCAATAAAGGCGCGAATTTTCATACTATGGCTATTATTTCTCACAGTAGGTGTAAAAAGTAGAGTATCCTCCTCTGGGCTAAAGGTGTCTTTGCCTTGGGCTAGCTTGAATCCCTCGCTGCATTCAGGATTCTTGTATTAACTCCCTCGCTTCGCTCGTGAGTTAAACTCTTTAGCTCCCTCGCTGCGCTCGGGAGTTAAATCCCGAATCCTTCATTGCGCTCGAGATTCAATATGACGCCCGTGACATAAGACACAACTTTAGCCCCTCGGTGCATAATCTACTATTAGCTTCTGCATAGTTAAAAGCGTATAAAATTTACATTTCCCGCCTTTTTGTATCGATTTCAGTAAGATTCGATATAAACTCCACAGAATACGAATTGCTATAATGTCAAATAACGGAATTACAAGAAGTTAGTCAAAAGCAACATTTCACAAATCGGATTGGAGGCTTTGTGAAGAAATATTGTTATAATGGCAGATTTAGCCATTTATGAAAAATTTCTGGAGCACGCGCGGGTTACGACGACCCTTTTATATCGCCGACAAAATGCAGCTCTTCGGAAAATGGACATAGCGTTCGAAATGCCGGATCTCGAATTTGTTGGTATAGACAGGCTAAATAAAAGTGTGTGTCGCGAGCCGTACATTAATTTGTACCCGCCGCGATGGCATAAGTACTAAACCCAAGGCAAGTAAAAGGATTGTTTTACACTGCCCTTCAAGATACAGGATTCTCCTAGTTTGAAGGGCAGGGGTCTTCTCAAATGTAATAGCCATTCCCAACCCCTATTGAATTAACACTGATGTTACCTAGGCTAAGTCTTTTGGTAAATAAATAATTACTTACTTACCTACTTTCTTGTAAAAGCAGTGTTGTAACACTTTTAACTTATTGGTTCTAGATAGACACTGTCATCTATTACTATAGAGGTTTTGGGTAGGTACTCTATACCCCTGCCCTCGGTGAAATACATCCATAATCAGCCTATAATGTTCCCACTGCTGGGACACAGGCCTCCTCTCGGTGAGAGGGAGTGGGCCGTAATCCACCACGCGGGCCCAGTGCGGATTGGCAGATGTCACATGTCTTCGAATTTTTTGTTCTAGGATATGCCGGTTTCCTCACGATGTTTTCCTTCACCGTTTTGAGAAATACATACAATCTTCTATTCACATTTCAGGTTTTCAATAGGTACACCTCTGCCTAACCGTTCAGGGATTTAAAGGTGTGATATTTACTTCAATTGTATTAAGTAGTACTTACCTATATAATAAAATATAAGAGGACCCTAGAAGAGGATACCTTAGTATACATTTTACTAAAATAAAACAATAGTGGTATGAAAAATACTTTAATAAATTAACAATTCTCATCTTAAATTATTAACACACAAATATAAACATAATAGTTAATTAGGCTTTTTTTCATTCATTCATTTAGGTTTGCGACTAATTAGTGTTGATGGTAGCTGCGGAGGGGCAAACCATGTCTCCTGTTTTATAGAATCACCATCCACTTAAGACCCACTTGGAACAACTCCACCAGGCTGAAAAGGAAAATTTGTGGTTTTTAGTAAGTCAAATCATCATCATCATCTGTCTAGCCTTTTCCCAAATATGTACTATGTTGGGGTTCGCTTCCAGTCTAACTGGATGCAGCTGAATACCAGTATTTTACATGGAGCTACTGCCTATCTGACCTCCACAACCCAGTTAGTTACTGGGTAATAAACCCCTTGGTAAAACTGGTTGTCAGACTTTCAGGCTTCTGACTACCCCGTCATTGTTTAATTTGAGTACTATCTATACTTATAATAAATCTGTAGAAGGGTCAATTCTGTACATTGAAAATATTGAAAAAATAAATAGCGGGGGGTGTTGCTGGATCGATACCAAACCCAAATATGTGATTAAAAAAATTTTTGTCTGTCTGTCTGTCTGTCTGTATATGCAGGCATCACGTGAAAACTAACGGTTCGATTTCGATGAAACTTGGTATAATTATACCTTATTATCCTGGGCATAAAATAGGATACTTTTTATCCTGGAAAAATACGTAGAAAAAAAAATCTTATTTTTCAGTTTTATTCATAGACGTTGTTCTGTAGAACCGCGAACACAATTTCAATTTAAGAGAATACAGTTTCCTGTAGCTTTGTGTTACACCATGACAATAAATAAGGCTCAAGGTCAGACCCTAGGAGTTGCTGGCGTAGATCTTACCGCGAGTTGTTTTTCACACGGGCAGTTTTACGTAGCTCTTTCCCGTGTGAGCAGTCCAAGAAATCTTCATGTTCATATTCCGGACGAGATCACTAACAATGTTGTGTATGCTGAAGCTCTCAATTAACTTTCTGTCGCATTGTCACGATCACTTTTTTATTATTGCAAACTTTTCGTCACTGTCAGTAATTTACTGCTACATGCTACTTATCAAGGTCGGAATTACTATGAAAAAAATACTTACTACAGAACGCGAGCTCAACAGCAGTAGCTCAATAGAGGGATCTCCTTAATTATTATAGGCTTAGCCGTATTTGGGTCCAATAGATATTTATAAGATGTCATTGTCAGAGTTACTCAAAATGGAGAAATAAACCATCCACGCGAAGACCGACATCCGCGCGGACGGAGTCGCGGGCGGAAGCTAGTTATAATAATAAAATAATTGTTTCAGGTAGCGCAGGCTATCCCTTAAAAAATCAACATTGAAGATACCACAAGTGGACACAGATCCCGATACCTTTTTCCCTTTATGCAAAGTTTTTGTGTTATTTAAATGTTATAATATAGTATGTTTTCCTTTGTATTTCTTTATAATTATATTATATGAATGACCAGATTTTTTTATTGCATGTACAAAAAATTCATACTTTACCTCTATGGGACACCAATAAATAGTCTTTCGACAGCATCAGCAAGCCTCCCAAGGTTCTGCACTATTAATTTGCTGTATCAGCTGTGACATGTTGCATCTCCACCTGAGGTAAAACTCTCCGAGCCTCATCTAGTACAGCCAGAGGGCGACCTAAAAAACGTAATAAAAATACCATACTTAATCGTTATCAATAGTCATCATAAGTCTTAACCGCAATATGAATAGCTGTAGGGTTAGAAAAATCCACTCACTGCGGTATCTCGCTTGCAGAGTTCGAGCACTGTTGTAGCATCGGCAGGGCTAGGGTTTGGTGCTGACGCACGAGTCTGGACAGAACATGGGGCTGCAGTGATCTCGAAAATCGATCGGCTCAGTGATCGCTCAACACCGACAGCGCTTCCACTTTGACTGTAGAAAGTTGAGCAGTTTGTTCCATTGTATCTCAGGCACTAGCTGCACGTCTTTCCATTCCTACAAAATATTATGTATATTTGAATACATTTGCACAGCATGATAATTAAATAATGATTTAAGTCAAACAATTATACACTTACTTTGTATTAAAACGATCTTTCTCGCACGAAATACTTGTTATAAACTACACACGATATTGTTAAGTTATTGTTTGATTCAGTTTGATGTTGACAATGTGGTGCGTTCCGAGTTGCGATGTAATCGATTTGAGTGTGCTTAAAAACTAAAGACTAACTAGTCGCTATAAATCGTAGGGATGCGATTACACTCACCTAAATCGTAAACAATTTAGGTATTAGTGCGGTCGGGACCTTCCAATCGCACTAAACCGGAATCTAACAGCTCTAACTTCAATTACATCTTTCGATTTCCTACAAATTGAATAGTGTATAAAGCGCTTAATTCGGAATGCGGCCTGGCGATTACCAATTACGTTCCATGTTAGCTTTCTAGCCGATTTTTTCTTTTAATGATTTTGTATTTTCAAAGATATTTAATAACAAACGGGAAATGAAAATACTACGAGCATACACTTAATCCAGCAAACTAATAAAGACATTAAACAAATCAGAAAATAAGGTTGATAAAAATTAAAGTATCACTAAGTACCTATCACAATATAGTCTGCGTACATTGAACCAACATTCAAATATGTTTAATTTCGTAAACGAGAACAAAGTTGACTATACTGCAATGATATTGCGACTTGAATGTGAACAAACCGAATTTTAAGATTAGTAGAATACCGTTTTTTGATCTATTCACAATATCATCGCATTCCGGTGTCATGTTTTTCACATTGCACGTTAATTAGTAGAATTGACCTTCAGATGATTGTTCAAAATTCCATCCCTATAGGGATAAAAAGAGGGGACACAGTTTATATGAAAAATCTTATTTATTTGGTTTATAAACTTTATAGACTTCCAAAAAAAACACTACAAAGTGAAAAATAACTTTAATTTCGGAAGTCGGTGTCTTTGGGTCTGTATTTTAGTTTTTTGCCACCGTCTTCCGCAATTAAAAATTATTTTTCACTTTGTAGTGTTTTATTGGAAGTCGGTTTTTTTGTTTGTTAACACGTTTTTATTTCTCGCTTTTTAGTGGGTCTGTTTATAATTTATCTAAGTTACAATAGCCTAATGTCAACTTGCTCATCGCCTTTACCAAAATATTGCTTTTCCCGATGCAGGGACATTAATTGTTGAGGAATTCTCCTGGTACCCACCATCAGCTCCATTTCACCATTTGCATTGTGACGAGCATACATTGCTTAGCAACCATGTTAAAGTAATCGAATCGCAACCCGTGAAATATTTATTATTGAGTAGTTCCGGTGGTCATCTGTAGTCTTCATCATCAGCGCCACTTCACCAAATAGTGCTTTTCGAGAGCAAATGCACGAGTTACTATAAAAAATACCCAAATCGCTATAGGTGTGCCTATAATATTTGAAGAGTTCCTTCGATTTCTCCAGGATCCCATCATCAGATCCTGACCTGTTAACAATGGGACCACCTGGAAAGTATATATACCCTTTCAAACAAAAAAAAAATCAAATCGGTCTAGCCGTCTTCGAGTAATCGGGAACGTATTTAAAAAAAAAAGGATCCGACGAACTGAGAACCTCCTCCTTTTTTTGATGTCGGTTAAAAATAAAAAAGTGTGTTTTAAGGTTTTTCAAAAATCGACTCCTACCAAGTTGGAAAAGGGTAATTGAAGTTCATGGGTTGGATTTTACTGCTTGCTTCCATTAACTCGAAAATGGGTAGGGGTCTTTGAGTCAAGTTATGAACACATCCCAAACGATTTTTCAAAATGCCATCCCTGTTGGAGTGAAAAGCGGGGATACAGTTTATTTGAAAAATACAAAAATCCTTTGATCTATAAACTTAAAAATTGGCCTGAATACTTATTTATCTAAATAAATGATAATATCATAAACATACATTTTCATAATTTTAAGAGTAAAGTACGAATTTCACGCGGACGAAGTCGCGGGCAGAAGCTAGTCCTAACTAATAACAAACTTAAATATGGCGTTGAAGAATTCCTCCGCATCGTTGTCAACTGGTAAGGTACCCAAGAGACAGGCGAAATTACCTACCATGTTAATATGGCAATACCTCCTGGCCAAGGTAAAAGCCAGCCTTTGGGTCACGGGAAGTGTCAATCAGCCATGAGCACTCGGACCCCACGACCCGAGGACTTCATCCCGAAACGGATCGAAAATATAATTATCCATAATGGCATTAAACTATCGCCGCTTGACTTGAGCAGCTGACTTAAGGCCTACCCACCTTTCATGAAAATAAAGACAATCATGTTGTCCGTCTCCTGCCATCGTCGCGTGATAAGCCACTGGGTTCTAATACAGCTGGAACACCGACGGTAACAAGAGGTCGTCGGATGATGTCATTAATGTTCTCGTGGCGCGCTAAGTGACCCGCGCTTCGGCTGCAAGACAGGTTGTGGTTTGCGAGGTTTTTGACAACTTTGCCACCGTGATAGAGATGAGGAGAATAACAAGGAGCTCCTAGTCGCAGAGACGCTAGGCGGAAAGTAGTTTAGAGTTTAATTGAGTATCGCTAAAAATGATCGACAGACTACCTGAAGGAACGTACGGAGACTTATGGTTCGATACCTGAAAAAAAAAAAGGAAAAGGAACTTATGGTATTTGTTTAATTGCTCCCTCTTTGACTCAGATCACAAGAAGCAGCGTAAAAGCATGGCTCTTTGATGAGAGCCCCAAGAGAATTATTTACATTTTTTTTTTTGTTTTTTTTACAAAGATTATAATTTCATTTTTCAGCTACAAAAAAATGTTTCACTTTAGATTTTAATCACGACTTTAATTATGCCGCCTTCGTTTTGTATTCTTTAAAAGTAAACGTCAAAAGTCACAACATGTTACGTGCCAACTCGCCGCAGAAAAAAGAACAAAGGAAAATAAAATTCCACACTACGCTCCTGACTGTCTAAAAAGTTTAAATTAAAATCTAACTCAAAAAGGAGGTCAACTTTTCGCATAACTGAACACCGACACTCGCCCAATAACTTCACGATGAGTGCATCGATTGCTCTTTTTGTTTGAAGTGCGATTCGAACATTTTGAACTATTCAAATGATGTAAACGCGACACAGCATGCCTTTTACATACACGTCCTTTGTGTTTCAAAAATCGTTTGAACATGGATTAGTGTTGAAATTTTCTAGATTAGATAATTCGATGGATGGATCATCCACACTAAAACTGTCTAGAATATTGATAGAGGTCTAAAGGCAAAACAATTTCGCACTGACATCTAAAAATCAGCCTATTTTTATTATTTAATTCCTTAGCAATCACATTTCTTTAAAAAACTTACCAAGTAGGTATTTAGTAATGATTGCTAGTTGTGTTTTAGCCTAATTGTTTGGGATATTGAGAGGTCAAAATGCACTATACTTCGAGCTCTCAATCATTCAACACTAGGCTATATCTTCCGTTACAAACAAAGTTTCAAGCGGCGCGCGGCGGCGTTAATCTGGAAACACACGTCGTCGGCCACTTCAGGCGCATCCAAACCACTGAAGCACCACGTATCCAGCTAAATACCCATGAAACGAATTAATATATCTTGGTAGTCGGCAGTAATTGAGGTTGGAAGGCGTCCAGCGTCGGCAATCAAATCACGTAGAAACACCGATCGGTACAAATTAGTCTGAGACTCTTGAGACGACGTCTTTGATACTTAGGTGCGTGAGCCTAGTACCTACTAATTTTGAAGGTACTTTTTCTCGGGTTGAAATTACTGCTAAATTGCAAGCTAGATAACAGTTTAAAAACAAAAAAAAAATTAAACCGTTATCTAGCTTTATTCATAGAAATTATCTGCTGTTGTGTAACTTTTAGTACAGTGTGGAAGGCAACGTATAAAATGAAATAATGTGCCCGTGTGCAATGTGTGTAAAAGGTAATATTTTTTTGGAACAAACAAATACATTCAAAAGGTTATCATGTAAAAGTTTGCGTCTTCTTTTATTTACTAATCCTCTTATCATTGGCCCTTGTCACCTACACGACTCTGCAGCTAAAACAATTGAAACCCTTCAAGTTCACGTAATCATCTACCCACTAAACTGCCGCTATCCATATTGAAACTAGTCGACTCCACGCATTACTGCCCTTTATGACAGCCTCCTCGATCAAGGGTTATACGCTTCTACAAATAGGATGGTCCTTTAAGATGATCCTAAGGATACCAAAGATTGGGAGTTCCGTAATTGTGACGTAATAAACGGCCTCTTTGTTTGATGTTGATCGTATTTGCGAAGTTCTTCGAGAACTCAAACTTGTTGTTCAGTTATTAAATGGAGAGGAAGTAAACAGTTAAGATTTCGACGGTGTTTGTAGGACCATTGTCAGTAATGGTATTTGATTTATGTTCTTTTTTCCGCTCGCTTTAACAGATTTGTTCACATGGCAAAATGCTTTCTTTATGCAAAATATAAAATATTTTATCGTAACTGAATTCTGTATTTCCGTTCACAAGAAAAGTCGCCGATTTCATACTAGATTTTTCTGTAAGACCGACTGCCGCGTGAAAGCTTTCAGTATTTTTATAAGTTTAAACTTGTTTCTATCTTAGATTACGTTTGAAAACAATTCTTCTTCGAGATTTCAGTTGCGAAGCGGACACTTGATCCGGGATTGAATTCTTCACTACCCAACAATTTTTACTAAGAACAAAGATCAAAGAAGGAAGTGAGAATTGGCAAAAATACTGTAATTTAACTAAAAATAATAATAACTTTACAAACTATAAATCACAAAGCTATGTAGATTACAGTAAAGTTATTACCGCTATCGACAGACACCTGCACGACTTAGGTCTTACTCTCAAAAAGCAGCTATTGTACTTTCACTGATACTCTTTCACAAGGAGCCCTATTGTAATACTAGGCTAGTGCCAGTGGTTGTTAAGACTGTCGGACTTCTAAAATTCTGGATCTTAATCGGTTGAAGGACACTGAACGAGACACACTTGAAGTTGTATTGTAATTACGCCTACGGGCGTTTAGTTTTCCTCAAAATGTTAATATGACTGATAATGAAATGAACTCTGCCGAAACCTTCGCAACTTTTTAAGCCTGTTAATATAAGGTAAGTGTGAGACGATCGGACTGAACTGTAGTCAATATCATGTGCTAGCCAAGGGCTGACGATATATATATTTCATAAAAGACTTTCTAGGCTGTGTCATACTTCCAAACTTCAGAAAAATATTTTTTGTTCCTACCGTCTAAGATCACACAAAGAAGATCTTTATTAAATCGATGCCCGATACAGATTTTTCCAACTTCCATCGCTTGGCAGACTTTTTTAAGTTTTGACAGCATTTCTCGAAGTATGCAGCGCCTTCAGCTTTATGAGTAGAACTGAAACTGATATTTTACTATCTTGCAGATTTATAGCCCTGAAGTAAGTTTTAAAAGAAACTAATTAAAAACGTAAGTCCAAAATATATAAATAATACATTACTGCAGTGGCCTGCAGAAGAGGCAAGACTCTCGTACGTGTGCCTCGGGATCGCCTCGGCCCACATTTTCACTTTCGTCCATTAAGGGGACTACATGACCTAAAGCGGCGGCGGTCGCTGTCGGACTGCATAGAAAAGAAAGAGAAGCGCGATGACACAACACTGGTAATTTATTGCAAAATATGAAGCAACTAGCGGTCGCCCGCGGCTCCGCCTGCGTGGATATCGGTTTTCGCGACAAAAAGTAGCCTATGTGTTATTCTGATTTATATAACCTATTTCGGTCTCCCGCGGCTCCGCCTGCGTGGATGTCAATTACCGCTACAAAAGCCCTAAGTTTGATCCCATGTATTCAACTACCCAAAAGTAAATACAGTATTTCATAGACCTAAACTCCCCTCCCGCATCCGCACCCCCGCCTTGGTGACGCCTACTTCGCCTGTCGCCACGGGCCGCGGAGCGCAGAAATAGTATTATATTGATTTCGCCATAACTTTCAAACCAACCGTCCAATTTTAATGAATTAAAGACTAAATATTATCTACATAAACAGTACTTTGTGACAAAATAGTTTATTTTGATAAGGAGTAGATATAAAAACCTAAATATCTTAGGGACCCCTATTTTTTCTAAAATAAAATATAGCCTATGTTACTCGCAGATAATGTAGCTTTCTAATAGTGAAAGAATTTTTAAAATCGGTCCAGTAGTTTTTGAGTTTATCCATTACAAACAAACAAACTAACAAAAATACAAATTTTTCCTCTTTATAATATTAGTGTAGATTATCTATTATTTATACTTTAGTATGTTGCTTGTAGAATAATCTCACAAAAAATCAGAATGATTGTACCTATATATGTTACCCGCCAAACCCGATTTTAGGATGAACTAGTTTCGCCTAGGCCAAACCAGTTCACCGGCGACGTAGGATGCAAGAGCGAGCGAAGGGCACCCCGAGGTTAGGTTTTGTTAGGTTACTTTAAACCCTTTACACAGAAATAGGAGCCCCGCGGAACGGGGCTCCGTCGACATAGGATGCAAGAGCGAGCGAATGAACTGGTTTGGCCTAGGCGAAACTAGTTCATCCTAAAATCGGGTTTGGCCGGTAACATATACATTAGAATGGTTTTTATTGTAAAAAGAAAGTTTTTAGAGGTATCTTCATGATTTTTTCTATCGTATCAAATTAGTTGTATTAAGTTTTCAACACACTATCCTAACTAGCATATTTATCCTGAAGAATATCATATATTTTACTATATACTTTTAGGCAATTCAAAACTTGCGTTTTTTTAGTTTAGGTCTGTGGTTTAGGTCCTGTAGTCCCCTTAATGCCTGGGTTGCGGCCAAGGCTTGTATAGTACTTTTCTCAAAATGAAAATTCAAACTATGTGAATTCATTATGAATTCCTATCAATGGCGAACAACAATATACTTTCACGCGCCAATATTATTTTCGTTTGTTTCTTTTTTTACTTTAAACAGTTCGAACTGGCTTGCCAATCAAGCCAGTTCGTAGTTTAAAATATTTGATAAGTTACATAGTTAGCCATGTTTCAAAGGATAAAATTCGTTCGTCTTAAATTACACGTTAGTTAAGAGTTTTTATAGTAATGGACTTTCATACTAACATTGCCGGCCGCTGCTTGACTAGTACCACATTTTTAATTAATATCGTAGAATTTTGTCAAAATAATGCTCGAATTTCCAAGCGTGTTTGAAAATACAATAAATAAACCAGTTTTGCTGTTTGCACTTAGGATTCGTCAAGTGCAATTTTGATGTCATGTTAAACGGATATGTATTTACAGTGCCACATGTGCCATCTAAATTGCCTCAAAAAAAATAATTTTAATTGTGAGAGACAATTTCGTTTCGATGTAACAACCTTCTAAGAAGGAAAACATCTAAGGGAAACCTAGTCATATAAATATAAGTCTGAAATTACCAATCCACCTTGAGCAAGCAAAGCAAGCTTTCCATTCTTTTGCAGATTCGCACATTATACTAAAAAATAACAACCTGATAGTATTATTTTATACCACTCAAAAAATCAAGGAGTTGTCTATCTACAAAAAATATAAAAAGTGCTCGAATAAAAATTTATGACACCCCGTAAAAAGACAGGATACCGTAAAATTGATACCTTTAAACACAATTTTATACAATTCCGAGAGAATGTTTATATAAAAGGGAATATTGAATTAGAAAAGAGATATTTCAGTTTATTCGTCAGGTAGGTTGGAATATCAGGAACCCAAATATTTTATTAGAAGCTATAAAATATAAAAAATTTATGATGTCGCGAAGTAGTGTCGGTATCAAAAGTGCAATAAACCCGGTGACACGTTTGTCGATATTATTGACGTCTATGAAAAAGGAGGCTACTATATAGGAATTGCATAGGAATGTTCCCTGATTTGACGCTCTCCTATTGGTTGATACAGATAATTATGATATTTTATTCGCATCACTTTCCTACATCAGCTCTATCAATATCAGTTATAACATTCTAGGTATATTTTAGGATTGTACAACCAAACTAATTCTAACTTAAACGATTTCGATTTCTTGACAAACCAATATTTACTAACTGTCCAACTTCCACGCGATATTATAATACTAATCATACATAATAATATATGTATCTGTAGTTACACTTAAAAATAATTGTATTTTTATTGTACAAAACCTAGAAGGCAGTTGATTTAAAGCGACAGTTGTTTACTACAGTAAACAACTGTCGTATATAACCCTATAATAACCCTTTTTAATTTACCAAAACTACAGTTTTGGTAAATTAAAAAGGGTTATTATAAATTGGCCGCAAAGTGCATTCGCCACTTGCATTAGAAATATGTCTAAATTCGTCACACGTCTTCATTATAGGTAGGTACATCATTTTTGCATAAAATACGTCTTGTTATTACAAAATGCTTCGGCAGTAAAAAGTGAGCAGTAAACTAAATAAATAATAAATATTATAATAGGTAATTAAATAAATATTAAGCAGTGAAATGGCTTAACAGTGTTCAACCCGCGCGGGCTGGCAACGTCGCATGTCTAGTGGTTTTTCGTGATTATAAATTGAATTTAAACCCAAGTACAATTTTTTTACAGCCAAGCACTAAATCGTTGGTATTAAAATTTATAAGTTTGTATGATATTTCCGTGGCTGGCGTGAATACATTGACAACTCGACTTGTATGTTATTTTTTTTATTGGCTTAATACGTCCTATGCAATAAGAATTTATATGAAAAAATTTGACAGCTCATAATACACATAAATTTTGGAGCAATCGACTATGGTATTAAGTTGACATCTCGCATTTTTACGTGTTTTACTTGACAACACAACATGTCTAATTAACGGTTCACATATTTTTGTGAACGAACATTGATATTTTGTTATATCAACTTATACATATTAACCAAAATATTATTTGTTATTTGATATCTCAACTAATACACATAAAAGTTTTCTCTTTTAATTGATAAATTGAGATGTCAAGTTATAGCCAACCGAAATGTTTCTGTTTAAATTGTGATATATTGACATGTCCAGTTACGGCAAGCTAAGTTCTGAACCCTAAATGTAATAAGTATAGTTATCACTAAGTGTCGGTTACAAAAAACTTTGACATGATTGACCTGATTGACGATTCCTTCAAGGAATTTTATATTAAAATAAAAACTGTCGGTGATGTCTTTGTATCTAATGATCTATTTGCAGACGATAGTACAGCGATAGTTAAGTGTACCAAGAAAAAAGACTATGAAAGGGAAATTAATAACACATTAGAAACAATTATACATTGGCTTGATACAAATAACTTAATAATAAATTTAAACAAGACAAAAGTAATGCACTTCTATCAAAGGATACGCACTGATGATATAAATGTTAGTTATAATCGTCAAAAAGTGGAAACAACTTTTGTAGCGAAATTTCTAGGCATCCTGATTGACAACAATTTGACTTGGAAACCTCATGACGATGACGTATGTAAGAAGTTAAATAAATCAGCATATGTACTGTATAACCTATCACATAAAGTTAGCAACGATACACTTCTACTAGCTTATCATGGATTGGTTGCGTCAGTGTTATTATTTGGAATCATATTTTTGGGTAACTGTACTGAGAGAGAAGAGATTTTTAGGGCCCAGAAACGGTATATCTATGTCAAACCTAAAAAGCACAGACAGCTGTGTTTCGGTCTCTGAGCATACTGACTCTTCCATGTTTGTACATATTGGAGGTGGCAATTTCTGTAAAAACGAATCTAAATTTATTTCCGTCACTGGCCAATATAAGACCACGTAATGGCCCCTTGAGATCCCAATGCAAGAACATTCGGGTCATTACAAAACAGCACTGTTACGGAAAAGTATTATGACAATGGGACCTGTCATTTATAATAAAATACCTCATGGTTATAAAGATTATTCTGTAAACATTTTTAAATCTAAGGTAACTGCACTACTTTTAGACAAATGTTATTACTCAGTGAAAGACTTTCTAAATGATATAATTTTATCCAGATTATGATTGTTATAATTAATTCCCAAAAAAAAATCCGTAATAAAACGGGTGAATCCCGCTCCCGCATTGCCATCCAACGTGGCAAATGCAGCAAGTGTTTTGGGCACCTTTGCGCCGGGAACAGTTAGGGGCGGGTTATTTGACTAGGTTGACGTGTTGTGACTGTTATTATTTTTATAATAATTAATTAATTTAAATAATTTTATGTTAGAAAATGATTACCTACCTGACTATATTATTATTAATTGACTTCATTATAATTTCTGTTTTGTTGACATTCTTTTGTTTTTTTGTATTAATAATTTAAATTATGTAATAATTTGCACGCCGTAAGTTAGACTGTAGCCGATCTCTTTAATTTATGTAACATCTTATACCTGTACCTACAATCATAGCAAATAAAGTTCTGATTCTGATCCAGATTTGGGCGAGGACAACCCAGATGTCGAGGTTTTTGAGGTCCAATTAAATATGACTGTGTACGTAATAATAACGTAAAAATATTTAAAGTTGATAGATCAGGTCTGTCAACTTTAAATACGTTATTCCTTCTTTATTCTTTTATTTCTATAATAAGCATGTTTGGCGCAATAAAACAATTAACAATTTTTTTTTTATTAATTGCTTTTACACTAGGAAACTGATAGGTTCGTGGTTTTTCAATTTAATATTTGTAATCAACAATTTATATATTAATATTCGTCATCAGTTGTTTGACTGGTCCTCATTGTGTTTGTCATTAATAACATTGTTAACATACTAATATTCCCCACTTAGAAGGTGAATAAGTTGATAACTGCTGGTGCATAAGTTGACAAATCGGTGAATAAGTTGATAACTCGTTGGTGAACGACTTGACAAGTCTATTATTATGCAAACTGTGGGGTATTTCGTTTATTTATTGTCATCATTTAAAAGATGGTACAAAATAACCATTAAAACAACTAAAACACATACGGTAAACTAATTTACCGATTTACCAGAAGAGGTCAAACCTTTAAAATGGCCGTCCTGACAAATTGCCATTTTAGACATGTCAACATATTCACGCCAGCCACGGATTTTTTGCAATTATTTTTTATAAAAATTTACATACGGTCTATTTTCTATATATTATGCAGTACTTATTAAGATTAAATATGTTTATTTAATAATAATAATAATAATAATAATAATAAACCATTTATTATCAGGTAACAAAGACCCATAGTTACATACCTTAACCTAAGTATACATAATAATATAGTAACAATTTTGTTAGTAAATAAAACTTAATAACTATGTTAGTATCACTTAGTTGCACTAAGTCTTTGTGCGTTCTGGTGGCACTTGTCCGCGAAAGCGGCGGAATACCACATCCTGCGGCCAAAAGCTTTCTTTCATCACCAGGTGCAGGTAGCATGTTGGTATGCGCACCACGAACGCCTTGAAGTTGACGTTGCGGTGCGACTCCAGTAACTGCACCCTCGGTGTGTACCTCGTCTTCTGGCGCACGTACTCCACGATGTTCTCCGCCGTAGTGGTGTAGTGTAGGCGGGAGATGTACACCGGTGTGTTCGGCTTTGCGGCACGCAAGCTGACTTCGGGCTCCGTAGGAGCTTTGCCGCAGCGGTTCTGGTTCGTTCGTGACCGGTGCTTCCTCCTTTGCACCGTCACGAAACCCTCATCATCAGCCCTATTCGGTGCCTTTTGTGGCATGGGCTTCCTACTTGGAGCTCCTGGGGCACTCGCGGTGACGCTAGCGGATTCCATTTTTTGGGGCTTCGCCAGGGCTGCAGACACTGGCAGCGGGACGGGGCGAGGGGCTCGGGCGGCGTTGCGTGGAGGAGCCGCGATGACGGGTGCGGGGCTGCGGTGCGCGCGGGCGGGGCGCTCTGCAATCTCAGCAAACGACGGGTGCGCTGGCGACGAAACTGCTGACGCGGAATTTGACGACGATAAATCGAGGCCGGCTCCGCGACACATGTTTACGTTAGATGCATCGACTAATGACCTAGTTACCGCCATACTGTTGCGCAACTCGGTAAATTCTTTGCGCAAATCTACGACGGTGTTTTGGGATGCATCTAACTTCGCCAGAACATCCGTGAGACGGGCCTTCAGAAAGACAATGTCCTTCAGAAGGCTCGTTACATCGACGTGGTCGAAGGTGACGGGTGGCAGCTTGTGCAGATCCTTCGCCACAAACGTCGGCACGTCGTCCGGGTCGGTCTCCTTGAACAGCGTGATAATGTCTTGCAGGCTTCTCTTAGTCCCGTCACGCCGGCGGGACACCATCTGGTCGCGCTTGTTCAGCACACTAAACAACAATAGCTTGGCAGCAGCTATGTCCTCCTCGCTGAAGTTACTTGAGCAGATTTGGACAGCGTTTTTATTTAACAGCGTATTTAAGAGTAAATGTCAAAAAATATTATAAATACCAACGATCTAGTGCTTGGCTGTAATAAAATAACACTTTGGTACTCGCACGGGTAGGTAGGTATGCAATAAAAAAGTTGGAATTACCCGGTAAGACTTCTTTCTAACTTAGAAGTACCGCTTACTTTTATTTTTTCATGTGTTCTGTTATCTGGGGGCACGGTAGTGCCCGCCCCGCAAAGTCGAGCAAAAAGCGGCACGGCCGTATCATCCTTTTCTCGAAGCAGTTCAGGCCATTTTCGACCCCCTATAATTTCGGTGTGAATAAAACTAGAGGCCTAAATTTTCACTTACCAAGCAGGCATTGTATAAACACGCTATATTTCAAATATCATTCAATTTGAAGTAGTAGTTTAAGAATTATAACTAGTCAAAGTTTCTTAATTTTGTCACTCACTCACTAACTGACCGATCATCAAAACTCTAAGGCTAGCAGACATAGAAGCTTCAAATTTAGAATACAATTAGTGTTTAGTGTATAAATGAAGGAAAAACTAAAATATTTTACAATTTCGTTCCACTTTTCTAGATACACCAACTGCATTAATAACTTTGTAATCCCATATAAATATATAGGATTACAAAGTTACATTTGCAGTTAATGAATCAGTGTACCTGTATAATGTATATACATAATGCACTACATAGTAACCAGACAAAACAAAGTCGCTTCCTGCTGTCTGTCCCTTTGTATGCTTAGATCTTTAAAACTGCGCAACGGATTTTGATGCGGTTTTTTTAATAGATAGAGTGATTCAAGAGGGAGGTTATATTGTATGATAAAGTAGAGAAAAACTGATAATTTTGGAGGTTTCTAATGTGATGTCGTAAATAAACACACTTTTTTGCGCTTATATTGCAAAAGCTAGCTTAACCATATAAGATAGATCAAAATAATGAACTACAGTATTACACCTTAAAAAGGTCTACAAAAAGTCCGCGATGGTTTAAGTCTATCTCTTAGGGATAACCCACAATAACCATTTTTTATCCTTTACTTTTTACAAGAAATAATGACTTATTTACGAAGCAATTTTAAGCAATACTGCATTAATCCTTATCCAATTAAGTACGTTAAATACATTGTGCATTTAATATAGATCAATATGGTGTGTTTTATCTGTAATATTTTCGAAAATATTCATATAAATTACATGCTGTAAAGGGTTACAATAAATTAATATTTTCGGAGATATTACAGATTTAAAATGCAGAGACATAGCGGTTGCGCTGATGAGTATACTTAGGCTTATAGGACCTAAACACAAAAACGCAAGTCTTAGAAACAATAAAAGTGATCTACTACAGTAAACCAAATCAGATAGATATATGATATTCTTCAGGATATATGCTAAAAAGATGGTGTGCTGAAAACATAATACAACTAATTTGATACGATAGAAAAAAACTGGCCAAATGCGAATCGGACTCGCACACGAAGGGTTCCGTACCACAAGGAAAAACGCCGAAAAAAACAAGCTTGTTGTATGGGAGCCCCCCTTAAATATTCATTATATTTTGTTTTTAGTTTTTGTTGATAAAGTGGCAACAGAAATACATAATTTGTGAAAATTTCAACTGTCTAGCTTTCGCGGTTCTTGACATACAGCCTGGTGACAGACAGACAGACGGACGGACAGACAGCGAAGTCTTAGTAATAGGGTCCCGTTTTTACCCTTTGGATACGGAACCCTAAAAATTATGAAGATACCTCTAAAAACTTTCTTTTTACAATATCAATTACATCCTATAATACATACAGTAATTCTGTTTTTTTTTTACAAGCAACATACTAAAATACTAGTGTTTTCGTTTTTTAGTCCAAACAATAGATTATTGTAATTAAAATATAATTGCTTCATATTTTGCAATAAATTACCAGCGTTGTGTTCTCTTTCTATTCTATGTAGTCCGACAGTGACCGCGCTTTGGGTCATGTAAGCCCCTTAACGGGGCACCGAGCTTTTTATACACAAAAACACGTTTTTATAACGGTTGTTTGAAGTAGTAAACAATTAAATAAAAATCTAAGGAATTAAATTGGCATTATTGGGCATATATACTAGCCAGTATACACAATGAAAACACGATTTGATAAAGTTGGCCCGATAGAATAAATTCACAAAGTTATCTCTAAAAAACACAACAAACGCTTAGTACGGCGTGAATTCTTCGCGGAATGTCACCAGTTTTTGAAAAATAACAAAACTACATGTTTTATATAACGTATACACTTTACATTTTCAAAATGTGTATTTGTTTAACATTAAGAAGGAAATACCTAAAGTCGCGCGAGTTTTGCCCATCTTATGCAGAGCTACCGCGCCGCCCTCCTGTCCGCTTTAGTCCTGCTTCGGCCATCGGACGGGGAGCTTGTGTCGCTTGCGCTTACGCACGGATTTAATAACGTAACGAAGAAAATTGTGTGAAAATTCACTGTAGCGTATTTGAAATGGGGAACAAAGTAAAGAAATCAAGGGAGAGAAGGGGTTGGCGAAAAACCAATGCTAAAAGCTTGCATGAAAAAATGAAGTAAGTAAAACTCGTATATTTACCTACTTATTTACTAATTGCCCTGCTAGGTGCTGTTATTTTTTTTAATAGGGTATACAGTTTCCGGGGTAGGCAAAATTGACTAAATTGAATCTACTATGATTTGAATCATTCTCTTTATTATTTTTTCTATTTATAGGGTAAATGTACCAGTTGTTGACAATTCACTGCAAATAAATTTGAATCATCTGATGACGAGAGAGAAAGACAAATTACAGATAGAACATTTTGAGGATAAAGAGAATACTGTGGCTTCGTAAGTATAATCTTCCTACCTACCTATTATACCTAGTTATTAAAAGTACCTAGTTGTCACTTATCTACCTACTTACGATATTTAAAAAAATAGGTACACTGGAAAATTGTTTATCTTTTTCTGTTTTATAGGGTAAATGTACCAGTTGTTGGCACTTCACTACAAAACAAAGAGTCATCTAAAGAACGGGTGAGGTAAGCGCATAAATAATAGGATGTGTCTAAGAAAACATTATAATAAATTAAGTATTTATAAATTAAGTATTTATAAATTAATTACCACATTACCTTAAAAAAAAAAAATCATGGATGACACCGAGTCCAAAATTTATCAAACTCTGGAATTGTAAGTTCAGAAAATAATTATTTTTATGAAATAAGTCTTACACATCCAAAAAAGTTTTGTTGATGAATAAAGTAATTATAATTGAATCAAAGTTCTGTTTTATTACAGGATGCCAATTACACCGGAACAAAATTCTTGTCTTTCAGTGCAAGGAGAAATAGACAGTGATAATGCTTTATTTTAACACGTGTACCAACTATTTTATAACTTTTTCCGCTTCTCTTCTGGCATAACAGTCGCGGAAGGCATAGCTTTTTTTCGTTTTGCTGACTCTTTTTTGTCTATTGCGTCTAAAATATATTGTATTTGAGGCTCACGAATTTCCACTTTTCTGTCCAGCCTTGAATCAATTACTTCTAGTAGAAGACAATCAAAGTAAAATGTTTTTAATTTTGTTTCCATACTGTTCTTCCAGAATTCGTTATCTCTTTTTATTGTTTCTATTTTCATATCTTTTTCTGTCCACATTACAAATTAACATGATTCTTTCCTAGTAATGTGGAGCTGACCCTGCATCTGGTAGAACCAATCGTGTTGTTTATTTATTGTCAAGTTCCCCTTCTTCTCCAGTTTCCAGAAAGAAACTAATTTGTTTTTGTGCTATACCTTCCCTGACTGTTATGTCCGTCTGGACTTGCCGCCAAAAACGGCAGTTCAGGGTTGACGAATAGGCCACATTTCTCTATACCGTTGAAGTATGCTTCTTCGTCGAGTTTTAGTAATTCAGCCAATTGTAGGGCGTATATAGGTTCAAACCCAATGATTCGTCGTAATTAAATCAAATGTAATGTAAAATGTACACATGGAGAAAATATTACCATGAAGTAAGTCCGATATTGATTATTATTGTTGCTTTTGTCCTCATAATTTTTTTCTATAGGATATGCGTAGGTACACACTGCTACATATCAAGCTATACATTTTCAGTATACGCTGATTGGTGCGTCTGTGTGGTGCCGGACTTAAAGAATAGCACCACTCCATACTTCCCGTGGGTGTCGTAAAAGGCGACTAAGGGAGACCGGAGAATGGGCAGCAGCGTTCTCTATGCATTACACCATCATACCATACTGCGATCGCCAACCCGACTGCCAAGCGTGGCGATTATGGCAAACCCCTCCCAAAATTGGGGGAGGCCTATGTCCAGGAGTGGACGTCTTTCGGCTGAAATGATGATGATGATGATACGCTGATCTCGCATTGTATAGGATTTCCGTACAATGAGATCAGCTTATACTGGAAATATATAGCCTAATAGCCATAATATTATGCTGGGCAATTTTTGATTACTACTCTACTTTTCACAGGGTTTTCTACCCATGAATATTATTCATTACACTTCGCTGGCTGCTTTAGCAGCTCGCTCCTCACAGGCATAAGCATAATCAGCCTATAATATTCCCACAGCTGGGACACAGGCCTCCTCTCGGTGACAGGGAGCGGGCCGTAATCCACCACGAGGGCCCAGTGCGGGTTGGTGGATGTCACATGTTATTGTCTACTAATTTTTGGTTCTAGGACATGCCTTTGTTTCCTCACAATGTGTCCTTCACCGTTTTGAGAGCAGTGGTGATGAAATAATTTACCCGAAGTAAAGCGCCTGTCTGGTGACAATTGGCTGAAGTACTAAAACTCGACGAAGAAGCTTACTTCAACGGTATACAGAAATGTGGCCTATTCGTCGATCCTGAACTGCCGTTTTTGGCGGCAAGTCCAGACAGACTAATAGGTGATAAAATTATTGAAGTTAAGTGTCCGTATTCGGCTAAGGACATAACAGTCAAGGAAGGTATAGCACAAAAACAAATTAGTTTCTGGAAACTCGAGAAGAATGGAAACTTGACAATAAATAAACAACACGATTGGTTCTACCAGCTGCAGGGTCAGCTCCACATTACTAGGAAAGAATTATATTTATTTGTTATGTGGATAGAAAAAGATATGAAAATAGAAACAATAAAAAGAGATAACGAATTCTGGAAGTACAGTATGGAAACAAAATTAAAAACATTTTACTTTGATTGTCTTCTACTAGAAATAATTGATTCAAGGCTGGACAGAAAAATAGAAATTCGTGAGCCACAAACACGATATATTTTAGACGCGATAGACAAGAAAGAGTCAGCAAAACGAAAAAAAGCTATGCCTTCCGCGACTGTTATGCCAGAAGAGAAGCGGAAAAGTTATAAAATTGTGAAAGTTGTAAAATTGTAACACGTGTTAAAATATTTTTTGTCAAAAAAATTTTAACCGACTTCAAATGTAACAGCAAATTCTCTAAAAAGTTTAAAATAACTACACACGTGATTTTTTACCGGTTCCAAATTTTTACTCAGAAATCACGAAAAAAAAAGCTATTTCATACATTTTGGAAGGGGCGACTAGAATCAATTCTATTTTTTAATATAATTTTTGTCGTTAAAAAGTGCCTTTTATGTGCCTATTTGAAATAAATGCTTTAACTTTGACTTTGGTCAAGTAGGTTTTGAACTTTTGTATTAAACAGCAGATTTTTTTTTTCGTGATTTCAGAGATGGTTCCATAGTGAAAGTTGTTCATAATCATGGGTAGAACAACCTGTATAAATTTGGAACCGGTAAAAAAATAATCCGGTATAGGTACTAACCGATGATATCGGAAATAACAATTTTGCTGGCTTCTTTCTTCCTGAAACAACATGTTCCATACAGAAGTCGGCGCTCTTACATTATATTTTCATACGGAATGCATCTTTTGTGTGGCTATGTAACGTCTTGGCATAACGAACAAAGTACTTACCATGTAACTTCATTATCAGAAATTCAATAGAATCTGCTTGCAAAAACTTACTACGTAGTAACAAAAGTATTTTATTGAATCTACTTTGAAGAATAAATAATTTGAAATTGAAAATATAGGGTCGACTACTGGGACTTTTACCCTATTTATTTAGCCGTTATGTTATTTTACGTTATTGAGATCACTTTTAAGTTTCTATTGTACTTAGAATAATTATCATAAAAGGTAATTAATTGTAATAGTATTATTCTACTAAGTAAATTATACCTAATATTCATTTTTCATTGATCAGATACCTACCTACCGACGGTAAATTATAAATTTTAAAAATTGCATAAAATCTTTCCAATAAAAGTACCTATTTCAAAACGTTTTTTTCATTATTTTGTAACTATTAGTAGCACCTCGCTAGTCGATCGGCGCACGGCTCGTCGCGCGCGGCGCGCGAGTCGCGCAGTGCTCTTATCTGTCTAGCCGTTCGCTCTCTTGCCAGTGTGCCTCACGCACACATACACGGAGCGCATAGAATACCTAAAATCGATTACCGCTAGAAGCTCGGTGTGCCCTTAAGGCAACCACAGGATAGTGTGGTTAAGTAGTCACGACCTCTCAAGGTCAACTACGAGATGCACTTTATGATTAGCAGCGATCGCACGTGTTTATCGGAGCTCTCTACCGAGGAAAATAACAATTATCCATACTAATATTATACAGTCGAAAGTAACTCTGTCTGTCTGTCTGTCTGTATGTTACCTTTTCAATTATTTGTTTTTTTTTCAGCCTAAACCACTGAACGGAATTCAGATTTGGCAGAGAGATTGATTGCATCCCGGGGAAGGACTTGGGATAGTTTTTATCGACACACCTCGCGGGCGGAAGCTAGTCTATAATATAATGGAATAATAGGTGTAGATAGGTACCTAGATATAAATTATGTTCAAAGGTAACTTCTAAAATGGTCCCCGGATTATGTTAAAAAAAAAAAGATAAAAAGGAAAGGAAAAGTAGGACTATCTACAAAAAGAAGTGAGATGCCATCAAAAACATAACTTGTAAAAACCGGACAAGAGCGAGTCGGACTCGCGCACCGAGGGTTCCGTAACATTCGGGTTTATGCATAAGGTTTATATTTATGAAATCAATTTTTTTTTTTTAATTTTTATATTGAGTTGAGCGAATGAAAGGTAAATTGCGGTTTACGATTTATGACGTATTAAAAAAAACTACTTACTAGATCTCGTTCAAACCAATTTTCGGTGGAAGTTTACATGGTAACGTACATCATATATTTTTTTTAGTTTTATCATTCTCTTATGTATTAGAAGTTACAGGGGGGACACACATTTTACTACTTTGGAAGTGTCTCTTGTGCAAACTATTCAGTTTAGAAAAAAAAAAAATATTGGAAACCTCGATATCATTTTTGAAGACCTATCCATAGATACCCCACACGTATGGGTTTGATGAAAACAATTTTATGAGTTTCAGTTCTAAGTATGGGGAACCCCCAAAACGTATTGTTTTTTTTTTTCTATTTTTGTGTGAAAATCTTAATGCGGTTTACAGAATACATCTGCTGACCAAGTTTCAACAGTATAGTTTCGGAAAAAAGTGGCTGTGACATACGGACGGACAGACAGACAGACAGACATGACGAATCTATAAGGGTTCCGTTTTTTGCCATTTGGCTACGGAACCCTATAAAAGCCAAGTCTCGCAACTCAATTCTTCTACCGTAAAAAGTTGTGAGATCCATGTAATACCAAGTCGGTTAATTTATTCAGTCCCTACTTAAGGGACCTTCTGTCTTAAGTTATTACGTAATTAGCTAACCTAACAACATCTTAAAGTGACCATATCAATATTAAAAATCTCTTATGTTTTAACAATTTCTTATGTGCGTACATATTACTGTCAAAAACATTCTAAGCGTACGGTGGTAGGTTGGAACTATCACGTAAGACAGTATCATGTTCTGGCTAGGCAGACTTTTTTACAGTGGGTTCAATGTGGTAGGCCTTGCTCGGGATATTACCATGAACAAATGTCTATCGCGCGAAGGGAGTTTAAAGCAGCCCTGAAATACGTTCAGAAAAACCAAGACACAATTAAAATGGATATTCTGGCCCGACATGAATCATCTAAAAATTTTGTAAAATTTTGGAAGGAAGTCAAGAAGCTCAATCCGAAAGGTGGAACTCCAGTTAGTGTGGAAGGGGAGTCTGACGGGTCTGCTATTGCAAATAAGTTCCGAAAGCATTTTGATGTTTCCCCACCCGTCAAGCAGGCGCACGTTGTGACAGCCGAGAATCTGCAGTGTGGCAATGCTAAGGGGGCCTTCCATGTCACATCCGATGATGTACTGGACGTGCTCAGAGGTATGAGGCGTGGGAAGTCTCCAGGCCATGACGGCCTTAGTTTGGAGCATTTGATGAAAGCGGGCCAGCATATCTGTTGTGTATTGGCACAATTTTTTAACCTCTGTGCTAATCATTGCTATTTGCCTGTGGAGCTCATTCGCACAGTGGTTGTTCCTATTCCTAAAAATAGGACTGGTGATGTCTCGAGCATGGCCAATTACAGACCTATCTCTTTCGCAACTATAGTGGCCAAGGTGCTTGAGCGTCTGTTGCATAAACAGCTGAGTCCGTCAATTAATATTAACGACGGTCAGTTTGGTTTTCGGCCGGGATTGTCAACGGACATGGCTATATTTTCTCTCAAACAGATTGTCAAGTGTTATGTCGATCAGGAAACTAGTATCTATGCCTGTTTCCTCGACCTTAGTCGCGCCTTTGACACTATAAATCATGACCTGTTGTGGGAGAAACTTGAGCGTAGTAATGTACCAGCTGGGGTCACGGGGCTTATTAGGTATTGGTACTGTAATCAGTTCAACAATGTTAGATGGGATTGTGCTATGTCTGAGGACTATAGGCTAACTTGTGGTGTTAGGCAGGGGGGTTCGACCTCTCCCGACCTGTTTAATCTCTATGTCAACGACCTGATTGAGGAGCTGAGCAGGACACCAGTGGGGCTCAAATTGGGCGATCGTTATGTAAACAACTTGAGTTATGCAGACGATATGGGTCTGCTCAGCCGGTTTAAGAAAGCTGCTGGTTATCTGTGATCGGTTTGCGAAGAGTTATGACTTAGTTTATAACGCTAAGAAAACAGAAATGATGATATTCAGGTCGAGAAAGGGACCTCAAAGTGTTCCACCAGTATGCATTGGGGGACAGACAGTTAAGGTGGTGGAGAGGTTCAAGTACCTTGGTCACATACTGACATCGAACATGAGGGACGATGCGGACATCGATCGTCAGCGTCGTGCCCTGTTGGTTGTCGGGAACATGCTTGCTAGACGATTTTTTAAAGCCAAAGTGCAGACTAAAGTGCACCTATTCAGAACGTACTGTCAAAGTTTCTATACGTGCCAGCTCTGGACTGACTATACGAGAAAGTCCTGGGATGGCATTCGCGTTCAGTATAACAACATCTACAGACACCTCATGGGGTTGAAACGAAATTGTAGTGCCTCTGGCATGTTCGTGGAGGCGAGGCTGAACGCGTTCAATGCCATCCAAAGGAACAGAATCGCGTCATTCATGTTCAGGGTTGGTACGTGTAGTAATAGTATAGTGAAAGAACTTGCTGATAGAGTGTGCGCTACCAGAACTTTTAAACGATGGCTGGAAATAGCGGCATAAGTGTTTGTTGTCCTGTATTTTTTGTCTTTTTTTTTTTGTAATTTTTTATGTACTTAATTTGTTATTTCAATTTAATTTCTTAATTTTTTTAACTATTTGACATTTTTTTTTTTGACATTTTATTATTATTTATTTTTTGTGTAATCAGGATGATATGTCTATAATGTAATGTAATGTAATGGATCTAAGTGGTCTGAAATAAAGATTTATTATTATTATTATTATTAAATAAATAGATTGACTTGACAATCGCACTGTGAGATACATTGTGTTTTCTTGCGATGGCCAAGTCAATATATTTAATTAACTACTTGCTTCCCTAAAACGTAACCCGTAGGTCACGCCGGCCACTCTTCACGCTGCTTTATCGCCGGGAGTGGGCAGACATGGCGCTATTATCATAAATACTGACACACTATCTCGATTTTATGTATTAGTCATGATAAGTTATGGCGGATGAAACTATTATATTATGGTGTTTTGTAGAGCCTGCTGCTAATTTAGTTACCCACAAATTATTTTACTTTAAGGTACATTAGCTTCATTCAAATTTCATTTGAAAACCAGCGTTAGACAACATCTGTCTGGCATTAATGCTGAAATAACCCTTTTTGGCGCAGCTGTGAGGCACACACTATTGTTGTTTGAAACATTATTTCTTTTTGTTTATTTTGTGTTTCACGAACTGTTTCCAAATAAACTTTATTCTTTCTTTCTTTAATTCATTTACTTATTTATAATTTAGTAAATCACATATCATGTTTTGTTTTCAAATCTTTAAAATCCACAATTATATGCTTATTAATAATAATATCAAACTCATTTCTAGCATTTAATTTATTCCATTACGTCATTAGCTTTTAATGAAATTATATTTGTTCATTATGTGTACTAATTCACTGTAGCTTACGGAAACAGTGAGTTTGTCACGCCTGCCTCAGTTTCAAGTAACAATACTAACTACCTTGGCACTAATGACAGTCATTTCACCCCCTCGGTATCACGCACGTAAAATTCCATTCCTACGTAGTACGTACCTACTTCCGTAACCTACTTTACTTAAAGAAAGTAAGACACCAAACTCGTTAGTGAAGGAACAAATTTGCCAGAAAGATGAAGAAAGTTGAGCGCGATGCGACGCTATAACTCAGCGAGAGATGATATAAATCATCGCACGAGTTTCGGCAGCTATTTATTGAGTGCTCCGCTTGTGATGGAGTTATGGAAATGCGCTAAAAGAAGAGGATTTTTAAACTGATCCTCACATTAATTAACAAGCTGTTTATTCAGCAAGCATAGGTTCGATTTAAAACCCGTCAGAATATTTAACATAATTATTTCGAACTGTTTCAGTACTCACACTAACACACTCGACTCACTAAGTGTAAATTAAACAAGACAAGGAAACGAACCGTCCGAAACGGAACAAGAAACTAATTACAACAAACTGTCATGGCGCCGCACAACATTCTAAGCTGAAATCTCACAAATATAAATGGAAAATTATTTTTCAGCGTAAAAGCGCTCTTGAAAACTGCAATTGTATGTTCCACGACTTGAACTGCGCGATTTAGTTAAAATGTTTCAGCTAACATAACATTACGAATATAAAATTGTATTACAGTCGTAGGAATTTCATTTGCAAGTACGAATGTAAAGAAATTTAATGAGTCTGGGAAGTGCTGCTTGAATTCATGACAACCTTGTTCTTATTAAATGTAATTTAGTAAAGAGTGGAGGTCTTGAGAATATCACGAACGGTTTAATATCTTTCAGTATTAAGAGCAGTGGTGGCCCAGTGGCAACGGCCCCGACTTACGAGTTGTAGGTCGTGGGTTCGAACCCAGGCAGGCGCTTTATTTTGTGTAAATAATATAATCACCACTGCTCTCAAAACGGTGAAGGAAAACATCGTGAGGAAACCGGCATGTCCTAGAACCAAAAATTCAAAGACATGTGACATCTACCAACCCGCACTGGGCCCGCGTGGTGGATTACGGCCCACTCCCTCTCACAGAGAGGAGGCCTTTGTCCCAGCAGTGGCAACATTATAGGCTGATTATGTAGTACTTATTAAATGTAATTTAGTAAAAAGTGGAGATCTTGAGAATATCACGAACGGTTTAATAACTGTAATATCTTTCAGTATGACAACGTGTTGGGTTATTTTCATTCGTTTCTTAGAATGCGACAGAAGGACGGTGAGGGAGGACGAAAGACCTAAAGTAGTTTCCTTCTATTGAACACTTCTAGACGACTATTATAAATTCTGTGAAACAACATTACCTGGAGATGAAAATAGTAATCTGCTGAATTTTAACGGTACTTTCACCTACACTGAAAAAATAATTTCTTACTACACCACATTAAAACGATTTTATTAAGACTTACTGACTTTATACAGTAAGAAGAAATATTTGTATAACAATAAAAGACAAAACAGTAATTTTTAATGATTGAACATACTATTTACTGAAAAAAAACAAAAAAAAGGAAATCGAAAAGTCAAAAGTCATTTATTTTCATAAATAAGGTACAGAAGGTTGGTAAAATATACAGAATTGTTCTCTTATTCTGCCTTTAATTTCGGCGTGCAAATATAAAATAAAGCTACATATTTTATTGAAATTAATTATAGAAAATAATAATAATAATAACCATAACCCCGCCGCCGTATCTCTACGTTGACGCCGTGGTGGGGCTTGCGCGCTCCGAACTCTAGGCCTGTGCCGGAAGAGTTTACTTTGCTGGAACAGGTCTAAGGTGAGGAGCCAGACCAAGAGAGATACAGAAATCCGCAGGGCAGCATGTGGCGAGCTGTTGGGCAGTAGCGACCCCACGGACCCTATCTTCAGGGAGAAGTCTTGTTCCTCAGCTCTGGCTTGCCTTTATTGGCCGGCTGGAGTGAACAATGACGAGGAACAGAGCTCCCACCTCATTCTTGCCTTTATTGGCCGGCTTGAGTGGAGATTCGCAACAGCAAACGTGCTCGGAGGAAGGAAGTATTTCAGTAAGATGCTGGTAGGGATCTTGACCGTACTTCCGGGATTGTCCTGATAGCCGTGGAATACCTCTCCACTCCTCATAAGCACCTCAGGACATGTTGCCCCCATGTTGCTACGTCACTATGTGCTAGCGACCGTTTCCGGGGGCCCATTATTGAGTGTGCAAGTCACCCCCTGCCATTTTATCCGTGTATATATAAAACATTGATCAGGCAGGGGTCATAGTTATTCCATAGTTCTTGGTAACCAGTCCACTTTAGCCACCCAAACCAATAGTCCAACTTTTTATTTTTCCATATCCTGCAATAGTCCTACACCAACCGGGGGTTATCCTTGGGTACACTTGCATACCGCTTACAGGGATAATCGTCGGTTGGTGCCGCATTTCATTAAAATTTCCTAAGGGGCCTCTGCGAGTTGGCTTCGGCCACTCGTACGCCTTTCAAAGGACCGGGACCCCATGGTTCCGAGATATATAAATATAATAATAAAAATAATAATCATAAATGTCAATAATAATCATGTCAATAATGGGAGGGATTCGGCACACAGTAGTAATAACCATAATAAATTAAAATGATCGTGCAATTTACAAAACTTACAATTTATAATCCAACAATTTATGTACACTATAAAAGCATTTTTCTAATAAAAACCTCGTCAAATTATTTTTAGATCTAGAAAATGGTAGCGTTTTTATAGAATTTGGTATTTTGTTATACAACTTTAAGCACATAATAAAGCTGTTGTTGCCTGTAAATGTGAGATTCGTCCTCGGTTGAAATAACTTATTAGTATACATAGATCGTGGGGCATAGTAGCTTGTAGCTTGCTGAAAAAGTCTCTTATGTTTGAAAACAAATATACAGGATTCTAATATATAAATACATGGTAGAGTCAATATTTTATCCAACATTACTGTAATGTACTCGTAAGTAAACAATGGTTTGAACGATACCACCAAATGAATAAAACAGTCAATTTTGTGACCTTAAAACGTTAAAGTTTACTGTCGTGACGGTAACTTTTTGCCTCAAGATTTAACTGTTTTCGGATTAGTAAAAAATACTGTTTTGAACGTTAGGCTCATATGAAACTGTTTATAGCAGTTCCGATCAATGTTTTTTCATTTTTATTTACTGCTTATTTCTTTCAGTGTATTTATACCTCTACACCATCAATATTGGCAAAACACTAATAATTTTAACGTTAAAATCACTTAAAAAGTGAAGTTTCTGTTTCCCCACAAATAAAAAAGATCTAGGTTAGTGCCAATGGTATTTATCAACTGTAGCAAAGTACTCATTGAAAACTCAGGAAATACTATTAAAAATATTATACAAAATAGATGCCAGCCAGCAATATCAAACTGAAAAGGAAAATTTAAAGAAATAAGGTGCAATAGCTCTCGCCTGTAGTATTTGTCGATGGAATCGAACAATCTGCTCGTTGCAGTACCGTCGACAATCTGATCAGCGACTCGATAACGAAATAGCACTGTATGTACAAGTGTGCCGTGTGCGGAACCGGGACGAGAAATTGATGCTACTTTCGAGAAATGTGAGAAGAAGACGTAGAATTTAATTATAGTTTTCAATCTTTACGTATACCATTCTTATCAAGGGGTATCGTATTACTGATGACGTATTCTATTTATCATCGTCATCATTTCAGCCGAAAGACGTCCACTGCTGGACGGCCTCCCCCAATAGGGGGGGGGGGGGCTTTGCCATAATCGCCACGCTTGGTAAGACCCTTAGTCGCCTTTTACGACACCCACGGGAAGTAAGGGGTGGTGCAATTCTTTAAGTCCGGCACCACACAGACAAGTGAAACAGTAAACAGTGAAACTCTATAATATTATAATCAAACCCCTAGAAACGATCGTGACACTAAAGTTTTCACTCTCCCTATCTCAACAGTAATTTAGGTAGCGAGTTACAGTTGTATAACCACACGATACAACATAAACTATGCGCTGCGAAACACCAATTAAGAGCAACAACAGAACTGTTCCATTATTTAGTAGTGTTAGCTACTTAGCCCAGTGTTGCCTTGGGCATCCCAATCGTGGAGGCTACATTTTTTTATCACTTCATCTCGATGAAATATTAAGTGGAAGGCGTAAAAACCGCGCGCTGGTAACTACTGCGTATCGGGTGTAGGTACACTGAGAGAAGAGTAACAGAAAACACAACAATACTCTTTATTTTCTTTGAATCTAAATACCTAAAATTTGATAAATAACATAAAATCTATTTTTTTTTTAATAATTTTGTATACGATGATCACATTTTTGCATCAAGTATTTGAGTTTTCTGTAAATGACCAAAACTAATAGGGTAACAATGCGTCAGTAAGGCATCGGCGAGTATTATTCCGTCAATTTATTGACCTTTTTTACTCATTGCTCAAAAAATATACACAAGCATTATCAGCCAGAATGATGTTTCCACTGCTGGACTCAGGTCTTCATTCTGTGAAATGAAAAATACAACATGCCAAAGTAAAAATACTAATACATTTCGCGGAATATCCAGTGCGTCCCCCATACCAATACAGGCTATCAGAAGGCGTGAAGGTATCGGGGGTAGGCAGTAAAGCAGATTTACGAGTGGCGTGCACAATGAGAGCCCCTATGAATTCGCAACGTATTGGCCAGCGAACAATTTCAATTCGGGTACATTTTAAATGAACTTGCTTGATAATAGGAGTTGTACATTAGGTACTGACGAGAATGGTAGATGTTAGACTGATGTGACTTTAGATGGTGATGTGATAGGTTTTTCTAAAAGATACCATATATATTAATAATTATGTAGTATCTAAAGATTCCGAATGCTTTTATTGCATGTTTTTAGAAATTATTATTGTTTGAACTTCGTCGATAACAGAAAATATTACAGGAAATATCTCTAGTTTTAGAATACCTATTTACCAAGATATATCATTTGGTTGCGGATGGACTTAGCCTAAGCCCTCAAAAAAAAAAAAAACAGATATAAAGGTCCCTTAACTTTTTAACGTCTTCGTTTCGCTTTTGCCCAGTCGTTTCTAATAAAGTCTTCCAAACGTCCAATAAACGAACCACTTATTGAACTATGAAAATTGTCGGAAACGGAACAAATGGAAACATTAAGCCAAAGTGCAAGCTCTGCCGACAGCTGCTGCTGCGATCGATCACGAAGCAGACGAAGATAAACTACATAGTTGCAATAAACGGCTAAACTGCTAGATATCTTCATGCAGGTTCAAATTAAATCGCATCAGTCGTTCCCGTAGTGACAGAGCTCCTTGTGAAGGGGCTCATCTGGAAGCCTTTTTTTGCCGACAAGCACTATTATGAAGATAATTTATTAAAAATTGCAGGTAGGTGCATAAGGTGTTTCAGCTAGATGACTAAAATCCACAAAGCATCAATAGCAGCTATCTCAGTATTGATGCTTTGGTGTTTATATGTGGCGATAACTACTTACGTCACTCTTGCCACTACGCTCTATTGACGCACTGGCGTGCCGCCAAATACTTCGTAATCTCTCTCAGCTGCTCAGCTTAACTTAGAACCTTATTCTAAGGAAGTAAGGAAAGTATGATGTACATTGATAAGTTTGTTCGTGCGGTCAGCATGACCAATTTATTTTTGCAGTTCACCGCATCCGGTTTTCAACTGTGTGTCTAGGCAATATGGTTGAGTATTATATTCCAGAAATAGATAGCGACGGTTATAGCTGGATAATAGTAACGGTAACGGGAAAAGACTTAAGGGTCGTCTGGGGTGAGATGTTCAGTTTTCTTACACGTTACGTGCAAAAATGAAGCAATACTTCAAAAGAGGTTTTACTGAAGTTCTATTCCAAAGCAATAAGGTTGAGAATCTGTTGTATAAATTAGATTTTGGATATCTATTTGTCATGAATTCTGTTAAAGCGAACTTTCGAAATGGTTGATAATAATTTTGTGCTCAAATAGCAATCGTCTGGAATGAAGTCTGGCGACCTCAGATGATCTCTGTTGACGAATAAGTCAGATACCTAGTATTGGACTTGAGATAGAAGTTATAGAAATACATAAACGTATCACTAAGATAACAAATACCGGACGATGTTTACCTACTCAAAGTTTTACAGAGCAGACTCCAAGAATGGTTATGCTAGCACCGGATTTGTCATCCTGTTATACAAGCTGTTGATTTGCATCCTCGTCAAATTTCAGGAGGTTGTCACAAAAGACATAAATAATCATTTGAAGTACGGTAGGGGGCAATAACTAGTAAGCGCTGCTTTTTTGTTGTTGTAGAAATTTAACAGTATTTCAGAATTAAACCCTTAATTAAATACAAATAAAACAGAATCACCCGACTATGCACACAGCGACAATGCATGCAGCTGCCATGTAATTCCCCGCGCCCGGCCGTCGCGCCGCCGCGAGCAATGACCGGTAGCAATAATTTTACCTAATTTTATTTCGAAAATCACCTACATTATTGTCATAAATTTTGCTTGATAATTAACTCATTTTTGAGCATCATTGGAATACGGAAATCTTACTAATGACAGTAATACTAGTGCGCCAAAGAAAAGTTCACTGACCCGTTATCACATGATTAATAATATCCTTCAAGCTAAAGTTTTCGTAGTGATTTTGTTTTTATTTGTGGACTACCTGTGCCCGCGACTTCGTCCGCGTGGAATAGTGATTTTTCGGGCAGCATATTTTGAATTACATACCTATACCGTCTACAGACCGGGCATTTGCTGTCCGAACCCTCTGAGAACTCAGGCGAATTGCCCTATCAGTGAAAGTCTCAGACTCACGCGATAGTGCTTGAGCTTCACGATCGGCAGTGAGACGTATTTCTCGTTCTTCCTGTGTTTCCTGAGACCGAGCATTTGCTGTCCGAACCCTCTGAGAACTCAGGCGAATTTCCCTATCAGTGAAAGTCTCAGACTCACGCGATAGTGCTTGATCTTCACGATCGGCAGTGAGACGTAATTCTCGTTCTTCCTGTGTTTCCTGAGACCGAGCATTTGCTGTCCGAACCCTCTGAGAACTCAGACGAATTCCCCTATCAGTGAAAGTCTCAGACTCACGCGATAGTGCATGAGCTTCACTATCAGCAGTGAGACGTATTTCCCGTTCGTCCTGTGTCTCCTGGGATCGAGCATTTGTTGTCCGTACTCTCTGGGAGCTCAGGCGGGTTTCCCTGTCAGCAAAAGTCTCAGACTCACGCGATAGCGCGTGAGCTTCGCGATCGAGAGATAAACGTGCCTTTCGTTGTTCCCCGGGCCGTTTTCGCTATTTCGAGTTGTCATCATTCGAGAAGGATTTGAACTCAGTCGAGATTTTCGCTGAGTCGAAGTTTCTGTAGCACGAAGCCTAGCCTGATGTTCCCGAGTTGCAGAGAGCCTTGCCTCACGACCTTCCTCAGATTCCTGTGATTGAACCAATCTCATCATTTTAGCATTTCTGCTACACTGGGAGAGGTTGGTTTTTCTTCGAGGCATTCTTACAATAAAATAGTACTTACTACTTAACACACAGTTATTTAATAAACACGTACTATCGTAAACAATTAAATTATAAATATTTACAGATTATTATACAGTCTAAAATTATCACAGTTTAAGTAATAAGTGTTAAGACGTGTAAACCAAACGTACTAACTTTATAAAACAATAGAATTGCTAGAAAAATTAATTACTAACCTGAGCTAATGAACTTATACTTAATAAAGAAAATCAAGAAAAGAAATGCCTAACCTATACCAAATACTTATAATATTTATATACAAACCCTAAACACAAATTAAGAGAAGTAAATACCCAAAAATCAAGGAAAGAACCGCCTAACCTATACCAAATACTTACAATATTTATTTACAAAATTTTAAAGAAAATTAAGAAAAAGAACCTAACTTACAAACCTTAAAATATTAATAAATGAAATATGCAAACAGTCAGTATTCAAGTGAATCGCAATAATCGAATCCGCCTATACTCTCCAGGATACGTGCGTTCGCTACGAATAACTGAATCCTTATGGCAGCGGCACGTTTTTTTTTTTTTTTGAAATGTTTTTCTCATATTTCAACCTGAGGGGTTATCGACTGCTTAACCGGGCTTTCCTGTGGATGCCTCAATAAATTAAGGCCTCCAGCCAGGGCATAATACACTTATAAACTTAACTACACAATATAAACTTAAAAACTAAGCGACTACACGCTAAGGGCACCCCCTGTGGGGTACGGACCTCGGCTTAGGGCGTCGCTGGGAGAGGGCAGCAAGGGACAGGCTGGATCGGAATTATGGCAGCGGCGTGGTTCTCAGCGCGCTTTATATAGTCACGGACGCGATATAGGTGCGAGACGTGAACGTACTCTGATAGAATACCTTAACAAATGTTCGCTGTGATTCTTTAAATTGACATATCGGAGGTGAATGTGCTCATGAAACTGAACAAATTTCCCCAAAGAACATAGGTTCAAATTTTTTTTTTCATCTTCATTCACCTCATTCAGGGTTGATACCCCCTTTCCGTTACACCTTGTATATATAGCCACGGACGCGCAGGCGCGAGGCGTTTACGTACTCTGATAGAATACCTTAATAAATGTTCGCCGTGATTCTTTAAATTGACATAACTTTTTTATTTATGAACCGATTGACATGAAATAAACACTAAATGTTAAGTGAAGCTTATTACAATATATTAGTGAAAACCGCATCTAAATCGAATAAGCCGTTTCTGATATTAGCGTGCACAAACACACAGACAAACAGACAAACAGACAAAAAAAAATTAATTACAATTTCGGGTTCGGCATCGATTTAATAACAACCCCTGCTACTTTTTTTTCATATATTTCCATTGTACAGACACCACTTTTCTACAATTTTATTATATGTACTAGCTGTGCCCGCGACTTCGTCCGTGAACAGTGACTCTTCGGGCAGCATATTTTGAATTACATATACCGTCTACAGACCGGGCATTTGCTGTCCGAACCCTCTGAGAACTCAGGCGAATTTCAGTGAAAGTCTCAGACTCTAGTGCTTGAGCTTCACGATCGGCAGTGAGACGTATTTCTCGTTCTTCCTGTGTTTCCTGAGACCGAACATTTGCTGTCCGAACCCTCTGAGAACTCAGACGAATTTCCCTATCAGTGAAAGTCTCAGACTCACGCGATAGTGTATGAGCTTCACGATCGGCAGTGAGACATATTTCCCGTTCGTCCTGTGTCTCCTGGAATCGAGCATTTGTTGTCCGTACTCTCTGGGAGCTCAGGCGGATTTGCCTGACAGCAAAAGTCTCAGACTCACGCGATAGCGCGTGAGCTTCGCGATCGACAGATAAACGTGCCTTTCGTTGTTCCCCGTTTTCCCTATTTCGAGTTGTCATCATTCGAGAACGATTTGAACTCAGTCGAGATTTTCGCTGAGTCGAAGTTTCTGCAGCACGAAACCTAGCCTGGTGCAGAGAGCCTTTTGCCTCACGACCTTCCTCAGATTTCTGTGATCGAACTAATCTCATCCTTTTAGCATTTCTGCTACATTGGGAGAGGTTGGATCTTCTTCGAGGCATTCTTACCATAAAGTAGTACTTACTACTTAACACACAGTTATTTAGTAAACACGTACTATCGTAAACAATTAAATTATAAATCCTTACAGATTATTATACAGTCTAAAATTATCACAGTTTAAGTAATAAGTGTTAAGACGTGTAAACCAAACTTCATTATTATCATCATTTCAGCCGATAGACGTCCACTGCTGGACATAGGCCTCCCCCAATTTTGGGGGGGTTTGCCATAATCGCCACGCTTGGCAGGCGGGTTGGCGATCGCAGTATGGTATGGTGGTGGAATGCATAGAGAACGCTGCTGCCCATTCTCCGGTGAGACCCTTAGTCGCCTTTTACGACACCCACGGGAAGTAAGGGGTGGTGCTATTCTTCTACACAGACAAACGTACTAACTTTATAAAACAAAAGAATTGCTAGAAAAAATAATTACTAACCTAAGCTAATGAACTTATACTTAATAAAGAAAATCAAGAAAAGAAATGCCTAACCTATACCAAATACTTATAATATTTATATACAAACCCTAAATACAAATTAAGATAAGTATACCGAAAATCAGGGAAAGAAATGCCTAACCAATAATAAATGCTTACAATATTTATTTACAAAACCCTAAATAAAAATTAAGATAAGTAAATACCCAATAATCAAGGAAAGAACCGCCTAACCTATACCAAATACTTACAAAATTTTAAAGAAAATTAAGAAAAAGAACCTAACCTACAAACCCTAAAATATAAATAAATGAAATATGCAAACAGTCAGTATTCAAGTGAATCGCAATAATCGAATCCAACTATTCGCCTATACTCTCCAGGATACGTGCGTTCGCTACGAATAACTGAATCCTTATGGCAGCGGCGCGTTTTCTTTTGAAATGGTCATCTCGCAGTTCAACCTGAGGGGTTGTCGACTGCTTAACCTGGCTTTCCTGTGGATGCCTCAATAAATTAAGGCCTCCAGCCAGGGCATAATACACAACTTAACTACACAATATAAACTTAAAAACTAAGCGAATACACGCTAAGGGCACCCCCTGTGGGGTACGGACCTCGGCTTAGGGCGTCGCTGGGAGAGGGCAGCAAGGGACAGGCTGGATCGGAATTATGGCAGCGGCGCGGCTCTCAGCGCGCTTTATACAAGGTGTAACGGAAAGGGGGTATCAACCCTGAAGGAGGTGAATGTGCTCATGAAACTGAACAAATTTCCCCAAAGAACATAGGTTCAAATTTTTTTTTTCATCTTCATTCACCTCCTTCAGGGTTGATACCCCCTTTCCGTTACACCTTGTATATATAGCCACGGACGCGCAGCCGCGAGGCGTTTACGTACTCTGATAGAATACCTTAACAAATGTTCGCCGTGATTCTTTAAATTGACATAACTTTTTTATTTACGAACCGATTGACATGAAATAAACACTAAATGTTAAATGAAGCTTACTACAATATATTAGTGAAAACCGCATCTAAATCGAATAAGCCGTTTCTGATATTAGCGTGCACAAACACAGCAGACAAACAGACAAACAGATAAACAGACAAAAAAAATTTAATTACATTTTCGGGTTCGGCATCGATATAATAACAACCCCTGCTACTTTTTTTTAATATATTTCCATTGTACAGGCACCACTTTTCTACAATTTTATTATATGTATAGATAGATGTATAGATTAAATTGATTGATTTGAAACTTTCCTTCCTACTTAACGGGCTTAGGACTGGCAATAATTCTACCTTTGTTGGTGTACCGATCTACTAAGTCTAAAAATGTTTTCTACGCTTGATGGAAATAGAAAGACGTTCTAGTTAAGTGTAAGTACGTGGTATACTTTCGACTCTTAGGTATTATTGGCGTAGGTAGTTAAAAATTTGAAATAACTTATTTACACTAATGAAATTGATTAAGCTAACAACGTATTTACAAAATGTACAAATAAATAAATTACCTACCTATGTTACCGGAGGTAAAGTTGCCACGTACTTAGGTAGTACGTACTGGTTTTCCTTCAGCTTAACAACACTAACACATTCGTTTTTAAAGTGTCGAAAACGACAAAACGTAATCCGCACTGCATTATCACCTGGGTGAATGTCTTGTGCCTTGGGGTAGTGGAACGGGTGTTGCAGTTCACGCTTCAGTATGCGCAACACTGGTGTAGTGCATAGCAGCCAGCATAACGCTCTGTGATGGGGGTTCCCGATCGGGGAACATCCGGATGACTCCACGTAGGCTGTCTCCACTGATGGCATACCCACCTGACCATATCCACCAGCACGACATTTGAATTGAACACTTTGTACCTACGTCTCAACGATGTACCGAGAACCGGAATTCGCAAAGCGCACGAACGCGGCGGCGATTTCAATTACAGTGTTAGTTCCGGGGCCGCGGGGGCGTGGCTTAGGGTGCGCGGGAGACTAAGTACCCGCTTCGCCGCATCGTGATTGGGGGATGGGATTGATTACCTAGGAATTTATCGAATGATAGATTCTCATGGGCATTTGAATGTGTGTGTGCATGAAAGCGCGGTTATAGGGCTAGTAACAGACGGGCCGCGTTTAAATACGGCTGGTTCACACTTATGGATTTCCGTAAATAAGAAAAAAAAAAAAAAAAAAACCTACTCATTTTATTGTTGAATTGGGTCGAGAATCATTAGCATAATTACGTCCTTGAATTTGACTAGGATCCAAATCAACAGCCTATATAAGTAACAAAATTAAAATAATTTATTATTTTTTGATAAGCAGGCACTTTGACAACACATGTTTAACACTACTATTAACAGGACTAGGCCTTCCTACATACAGAGATAGAACGACAATAAATCACTACTTCCTCGTGCGTCACGTCCAATTGCTTGTTGAATATTGACATATTTATCATTGAAGCGGCCAAATGTGAGTAGGATTCGCACACGCAGGGTTCCATAGCACCGTACAATATTAAATAATTATCTATTTTTTTACTATAATCTGCTGTTATACAGAGTACTACATACTCTGTGAAAGTTTCAAGTGTCTACCTATTACGGTTCCAAAGATACATACAGCCCTGTAACAGACGGACGGACAGCAGAGCTTAGTATGTATGTAATAGGGTCCCGGTGGCAATGACATTGTCACATTTCTTGACAGTTTTTGTTTAATAAAGCTGTTTTAATGTAGTTTTAGTAACTATTAAAAAAACTTGTTGGATTGTCACCTCCGGCCTGTCGGTTGTATTAAATAGGCCAAAATTAGAATACTCACGATGTTTTACTCCACTTCAATTCCACGTCGTACCTTTTTGTTTCAGTTGGTACATTCAGAAGCAAACAAGTCACAACAAGCGATTGTATTATTTTCTTTTAAAACAAAAGCAAGTGCAAGAAAAAGACGAATCACTGAGCGACAGCGTCGTGACGTCACGGATAGCTCTATTACCGGACAAACAGTCGCCGACGTAACCGATTTAGTTGCGCTGCGCTCGCGCTGGATAAATTGATTTCAGTTTCACCATGAGACAAGTTATAAGCTATAGCGATTGAATTTGTCATGACTTAGGGTGCGATTTCACCAAGTATATACGAGGATGCGTAGCGAGGCGACCCAGTAATGGGATAACCTCATTATTATAACCTCGGCTATAGATGCTCTTGTAGGTATATTGTTGTGTTAGTCGAAGATTTGGAAACTCACGATGGTATATCTGCAGAGAAATATACCTTTTTTACAATGCCTGCCGATTCCAGAGTAGGAAACTCTATTTGCTTCGTCAATTCTGTCGAAAATGCTACTCGCTTTAATTCCTTACTACTAGGCAAACTGCTAAAAATGCATTATAAAGTTCTCAGTTCTAAAACGCTAAGGAAGAACAGCTATTACAATTTATTGTGTTTAAGATTCTTTTCTTTTTTTGTTACTGCAGGTTCCATAAATACCCGCTTTATGCCACTATCTTATGCCACACCTTTCTCTAGCTAAAGTCGTCGCGACGCGTTCAAGCGAAGACAGCTATCGTTCGCCGTGCAGCGAGAATTAACTTATTCGGATATAGCGCTGAGTTCTTCGATACTGGACAACAACTCCCAAAACATATCCGGGATATTTGTGAAAATGGAACAAACGTCGATAATTGATGGCGGCGAGACGATGTCCTTCGGCGACGACGACGTGCTTCTTCGTCAAAATGATTGTTTTATTCGTCTGCGTTTTGACGTGTTTTATGCGTGTTGTGTGCCTTTGCATATCATTTGTTGGAGGAAGATACAGAAGTTTATTTTGGATTAAATCTGAATTAAAGCCGTCTTCAAGATATAAGACTACATGGGCAGCAGAATCTCCGCTGGACGGCAATGGCTAACAACATATCAACCATCAACCTCAAGAGCCAAGCCATAGCGAGAGCTAATGTATTTCTATTTTGTAAATGTAAGAACCATGGAGCCGTTTATTATGATGTTGACTTGAAAGAGCATGGCAGTTGAGAATATGTCATACTCACTTAAATGTCTCACTGATGGTGGCGCGAGTATTGGATCATTCGGTTCCCTACAAAATGGTTGAGCTAATTGAGGAATAATGGAGAAATACTGGTGCTGATCCACGCGTCATATTCATGAACGGGCGCCATCGGTTGAGACTGGTCATCTCCAACTGGTCAACTGCCAGGGCTTATTTTTAATCTTATATTTTCATTTGATTTATCATTCTATTCATATAGAAGCTTTCTGCCTTCGAGTTTCTTGCCCGTTCTTTTCCATATAGATCTACGTTTTGGATTGGATTTTCTGACTCAATGACCGACTATTTGACAATTCAAACGTGCCTGTAAATAGTTTAATTAAAATAAATGCTTTGAGTTTGAATTTTAATGCTTAAACCCAAATAAAACCTTTTGTAGAGTAATGAAACGATGTTCAGCTTTCAAATAAAACTCAGGATAAAATCCGTCCTAATACATCTAAAGTGCATAAGGTAGAAAAAACAAAATGGAACCTAATCTAATCCGTTTACATCGAGCCCTCGTTCAATATTCCTGGTGCGGACTCGTGCTGCCTTAATACCTGAGGATGTTAACACTCTAATGACAGATATATTTTACTACTAAGCGCATTACGGTATCGTGGCCAGGATTAGTTCTGTGCCATCTGCTGCAATGCTACGATCTAAGGAGAAATAGTGCAATGAATTATGTAGGCGATGGTCACTAATATTTTTTGTTTTAATTAACATGATATGACATCACACCTGTTTTACTAGAAGGGTTAAGTGTTTAACAAAGTCACGGCTACTATGGACATCTTGATGGCAGATTTGAATGGATAAATCATGAAGTCGGATATTATTGCCGAGCTGTCTATAGTAACATTTTTAACTTCAATCTCTTTGTATGCTCGGGACAAAAGGTTAAGTACTTATTTCGCTAGTTAGTTAGATGAACCGGACATGAACCAAGCTGCTACTGAGACCTTCCTGATAAAAAAAACCATTATCACTCTACCCGACCTACGAATCGAACCTATCCTTGTGTTGACGTTCAAAAGTGATTTTAAATGGCCTACTTGAAACAAATCAATTGACTTTATCATGACGCCGTGCTCAGCAGTTTAGCTTGCGATCACTAGACTGACGAGGCAAGTTGTTGGTTAAACGAGGTTTGTGAATAAACCATTCAATAGCTAGATACACTTGCCGTCTTATTACAAAGCGAATTCTAACTTTAGTCCAAGCTTAAATCATCGAGTCTGGTATTGTATTTTGAATTTTGTCCCGAGCAAGGTAAAGTTCTTAATATAAAACTGACAACTTAGAAGAGGTTTTAACGTAATTTTTTATAATTCGAACATTAGCTTTGTCGAAATGAGGTTCCTAATTAAAGAATGGCTCGATGGTTTAAACCTGGGTCTAAACATAAACCTTGCTTTGTAATAAGGCCGTTAGAGTGTGAAATGCCAGAAGTCTAATAAACAACTGAAATGTAATTTAGTACACCATAAATAACATAAATTAATCAACATTTGCCACAGCAACTCAAAACTAAATCTCTCCAAAGTCTTCAACACTTACTCGTACAACAACAAGTTTGCAACACAATCCACGTCAACATATATAACTAACAAAGCACGACGAAGTAAATATATTTCAGATTTAATCTGTATTAAGTGATCCGCTGCGAGATGATAACAATGTAAACGTCAAGATGCTTCTGTTGACTAAAGATTGCTATCTGCATCCCTTTCTAGCTCGAACAGTAAGATAGAGAGGACCAGCCAAACAGGTGATTGAATTGTATCCCACGCACAATAAATTGGAAATTAGATTTACTGAATCACATTGTTCGTCTACTTGTGTATGGAGGGAGTATCGACAAATGATCATTTCAGAGCAATTATTGTTCGCTCGTATTTAGGTATTTGTGTATGGATTTCATGTATGGTCGGATAATTGTATTGTATTAGCTGTTATTAGGCTGGGTTTCACAGATATAAAGGTGGGTATTAAATATTGAATCGTGCACAGGTTTATTACGTCATCTTTCATATTTTAGCTTCTTAAAATCATGTAACGAATTATCAGTCACTATTTAAAGTAGGTACGGTCAAGTCTTGATAGGAACAAATCACTACTCTGGTTACAAAAAAAGTCTTCAGTGCTGCTAAAAAAAATCTTGAGTATTGAGATAGCATTATTTCAAATCTTTAAGGGGTTGCATTTTTTCGACACCCACTAAAACACATCCTATTTAACGTATTCTTTTTAGCATTAACCGCCAGCAAACAATATAACACAAGCAATTGGGTAATAATGCCGCATTGTGGATATGCGGAATTATTACCCAATTGCAGTACAATATCACATCATAATCGGTACGTGCCTTAAATTCCGGAGCAGCATCGAGCGGCGAGGGGCTAGGGAGCTATAAATTGAGCTCGAGAGCTCACACCTGACAGCTACCGAGTTCAATTAAACTGACGCTACGTTTTATATGTAATTTGATGATGTGAGGATTCTGCGAAGATAATTCATGAGATGGAGAGATAGAATGGTGTAGGTGTTGTTATTGGAAAATCAGGCTTAATAACTTTATACACATTATTTATACACAAACAATGAATGATAAATTACATGCATGGTACATGAATGCCACATTTCTATACATGTCGGTCTGTCTGTCTGACTTTCAGCTTGCTGAAATTTGGCACTTGGATAAAAATTATGATTAGTGTTAGGACCTATGGTTAAGACATAGGATACTTACTTACTACCTACTTTTTATCTCGGTAGTACGTGTCCGTGGGATTGTTGCCGATCTCAAAGCGAGCGGAGCCGCAGGCAAAAGCTAGTGTAAAGGAGAATCGGCAAAAATTTATGGATACTGGTCCAAGCACCAATAACAACCACTTATATGTCATTAGATAGGTATTTAAATATAATACAATAACTACTATGGCGGGTCATTTCAAATGTGTGTGTGAAAAAAAGTATGGCGACATTTCGTAGGACTGGCCTAAACGCTAGATAACGCAACCTTTTAATGGTTAATCACCTCTTGTGGTCTTTGTTTGAATATTCGCAAATGTATGCATTCCAATGATAATATATTATCATGGTACCATCGAGCTGGCCTGATGATGAACCTGGACACTAGAAACGGAACCCTTGAAAAGCTACCAGTAAATCCATGCAGTGTGGGCTCATTAGATGTGTCTCAACGAGTCCTGTACATTTTACCTGGCCTGGTCAATCACTCATCATCATCTGCCTAGCCTTTTCCCAACTATGTTGGGTCGGCTTCCAGTCAATCACTAGGTCCTTGTAATCAGGCAAAATTAACAGGACTCGTTGAGAGGTTATCAAGCATCCAGGTTAGTCATCAGGTCATCGTCATCTGGTAAAATGAACAGAACTCGTTGAGACATATCTAATGAGCCCACACTCGATGGGTTTAAGAGGAGTGGAGCGGTATTCCACGGCTATCAGGGCAATCCCGGAAGAACGGAAGGAAGGCCGACAGCTCGCTACATGCTGGCCTGCTGGTTTCTGTATCTCTTTTGGTGTGGCCCCTCACTAGACCTGTTCCGATAAAGTAAACTCTTTCGGCACAGGCCTAAAGTTTGGAGCGCGCAAGCCCCACCACGTCGTCAACGTAAAGATACGGTGGTAGTTTATTATTATTAATATTTACATACCAAGACCCCTCCGTGTCTCGGAAAGTACGAAAGCCGTTGGTCCCGGCCGTCATTTGTCAGAACTTTCACAGTCGTTACGGGTCGTCAGAAGCCCGAACGTCTGACGACCAATCTTACCAAGGGGTATTACCCTGTAACTGGGTTGTGGAGGTCAGACCCAGTCGCTCCATGTAAAATACTGCTACTCAGCTGCATCCGGTTAGACTGGAAGCCGATCACAAAATAGTTGGGAAAAAGCTAGGCAGATGATGATGAGTATTATAATTTAATTAACTTGTTGATTTTATTTAATTTAAATTGCGGGGTATGTCAAACCTCACCGAGTATGGCATGTGAGGTTTAGTCACCTAGTATACGGAAGGTTAGGTTAGGTTGCATTACACCATCATACCATACTGCGATCGCCAACCCGCCTGCCAAGCGTGGCGATTATGGCTACCCCCCCCCCTCCCCCCCAAATTGGGGGAGGCCTATGTCCAGCAGTGGACGTCTTTTGGCTGAAATGATGATACGGAAGGTTAATGCAGAAGGTAGGTACGATCAGCACCAAAAGTTGATTAGAGCTTTGAGCCTCGTTTTAAACTTTGGTCAAACCTCAACTAATTCTATGTTATTAGACAATTTCTTTATTGCCTAATCATCAAATTCTGTGTGGTGCGCCGGACTTAAAGAATTCCACCACCCCTTACTTCCCGTGGGTGTCGTAAAAGGCGACTAAGGGTCTTACCGGAGAATGGGCAGCAGCGTTCTCTATTTATTCCACCATCATACCATACTGCGATCGCCAACCCGCCTGCCAAGCGTGGCGATTATGGCAAACCCCCCCCAAAATTGGTGGAGGCCTATGTCCAGCAGTGGACGTCTATCGGCTGAAACGACGACGACGAACGACATCAAATTCGTAGATCCAAAACAAAGTTGGATACATACTTACGAAGTGATCTTTAAGATTATCGATTATTCGTCAATTTGCTGTATTGAGTTCCAATTGGGATTACTCCAATTGTCAAGGAAGCTTATAGCGTTTTATTTAAAAGAGATTATTTTTGTGACAATTGGACGCTGAGAGCGTTTTAAACTTTATTTGTCAGGCTCTTAAGGTTATTTTAATAGCATTCTTGGAAGAAATGACTTTTCTGTCTATTTTACAAAGTGGTTGACTTGGCTAGTAGTATATATAGACATTCCAAGAAAAATATAATAAATTTGAATGAGTTTCTGAAAAGTTCCTTTATCTAATATTTTATTAAGTTCTTATTTTTTGGCGATGCAAATTAGTTTTCATAAAGTGCGAATCTATACATATAATAAATCTGTAGAAGGGTCAATTCTGTACATTGAAAATATTGAAAAAATAAATAGCGGGGGGTGTTGCTGGATCGATACCAAACCCAAATATGTGATTAAAAAAATTTTTGTCTGTCTGTCTGTCTGTCTGTCTGTCTGTCTGTATATGCAGGCATCACGTGAAAACTAACGGTTCGATTTCGATGAAACTTGGTATAATTATACCTTATTATCCTGGGCATAAAATAGGATACTTTTTATCCTGGAAAAATACGTAGAAAAAAAAATCTTATTTTTCGGTTTTATTCATAGACGTTGTTCTGTAGAACCGCGAACACACGTTGCATTACCCGTAGTGGATAATTTTCCATTTCAATTTAAGAGAATACAGTTTCCTGTAGCTTTGTTACGCCATGACAATAAATAAGGCTCAAGGTCAGACCCTAGGAGTTGCTGGCGTAGATCTTACCGCGAGTTGTTTTTCACACGGGCAACTTTACGTAGCTCTTTCCCATGTGAGCAGTCCAAGAAATCTTCATGTTCATATTCCGGACGAGCTCACTAACAATGATGTGTATGCTGAAGCTCTCAATTAACTTTCTGTCGCATTGTCACGATCACTTTTTTATTATTGCAAACTTTTCGTCATTGTCAGTAATTTACTGCTACATGCTACTTATCAAGGTCGGAATTACTATGAAAAAAATACTTACTACAGAACGCGAGCTCAACAGCAGTAGCTCAATAGAGGGATCTCCTTAATTATTTATAGGCTTAGCCGTATTTGGGTCCAATAGATATTTATAAGATGTCACTATCAGAGTTACTCAAAATGGAGAAATAAACCATCCACGCGAAGACCGACATCCGCGCGGACTGAGTCGCGGGCGGAAGCTAGTTCATAATAAATTCTTCCTTAATAAAAAAAGAAATAAAAATCATATTCATTGCTATACACGTGTGACATTCCAGAGCTGGAAAACAACACCATAGCGACCTTTGCAGATGACACTGCTATTCTGGCTACCGAATCTTGATTCGGTAGCCAGAATAGCAGTGTACTTTTTCTACTGCTTTTTCTACTGCTTCTTTGTGGCTTGCCACAAAGAAGCAGTAGAAAAAGTTCAACTAGCTGTGAATAAAGTTTATGACTGGACACAAAAGTAGAAGATCAAACTGAATGAGTCAAAATCAATTCATATTGACTTCACTAAGAAATACTGCGATTACCACCCAATCTACATAAACGGCGTGCAAGGGCCTTATGCTAACACAGCCAAATACCTTGGCATAACTCTTGACGCCAAATTGTGTTGGAAATCTCGACATACGTTATAAAAGTATGAACTGGTTACTCGGACGGAAATCCTGCCTGATTAATACTAAATAAAATATATTATACAAGCATTTTCTTTTGCCAATTTGGACGTATGACATCCAACTTTGGGGCTGTACTAAACGAAGTAACGTTAAAATAATCCAACAATTCCAAAATAAAGTACTTACTTACTTAGGGATGCTGTAAATGCTCCGTGGTACATTAGAAATGACGACCTCCATAAAATAATGTTAGTTCAATAATGTTGTTCATAATAATTTATTGACCTATAATAATAATTAAATAAAATAATAATAAATAATAATAATAAAAAACCATCGGATTAAATTAAAAATTAAATTAAAATTCCGATTTAAATTAAAATAAAATAAAAATCTAAATTGATAATTATCAATTTAATTTTTTTGTTTATTTTATTATAATTAAGCATTAAGAATTGACAATTATACATTAATATTTGAGAGTGAATATAAAATAGATCAATAAAATTAAAATAATATCTTAACACTAGTCAGAACGTGAACCATGCAGCAGTGGTTCATGTACTGACAGTCGAAACGTTCAGCAAAAGTTCTCAGGATACTCTTGGGGCTGGCCCGCACCCTACGCACCAGGGATGTGCACCGCTTGCGCATGATTGTGTGGAAACAATTCACACGCGTCTCGGCAAACATTCCCGATGCGCTACAGAAGCGAGGCAGCTCCAAGAGCACCCTGAACGCGTTTTTGTACCGGGCGCATAGAGCACTGTACTGTTTCTTCGTGTGGGTTACACGATATCCACAGACTGCCAGTAGGATGTACAAAATGCCCTAATGGGCTATTTTGACGTCCCTCGAACAACGAGCACATCTGTGGGCTATCACATTCGCATGAACAGACTGCGCCCTACCTTCCCTTTTAATGTCTGCATTGTCTTCCAGGTCAGAGGTTAATAAATGTCCAAGGTATTTAAACGTATCAACCCTATTAAGTGGGCATCTGTTGAGCTTAATTGCCGGTAAGTAACCAAGACGCTTGGCCCGAAAGACAATGCACTCGCTTTTTTCGTGTTATACAGCAAACCATGTTCTTCAGCATACTTTTCACAGATGCCAATCAGCCTTGACACACCACAGACAGACGCGCTCTAAGATTTAATGACTACACAAAAATTTTCAACGGAAAAAAAAAATAAGTTCACTCAGGTGCCATGAAAAAACAGCATACCTAAAAATCCTACAAGAAGAGTATATAAAATAGGTACTCCTTTAATTAGCTAAATCGCCAAAAAAAACCGTTCACACTTTTCTGCTTCCTCGATTTCCTTACAAAAAGTGTTCGAGTTCTCTTACTAAACACAAATTACTCGAGTATCGATTAACTAGTAATGGACGAGGCGAGAGGCATTAAAAACCTTATTGACTTCACTGAGCGACGTTTAGACTTCGGACCGTCGGGAGATTGGTTCAGGAACTTGGTGGAGGACTTCAGAGTAGTTTTGAAACTTTCGAGCGGTTTTATTTCTTATTACTAGTCTTTGTGGACTGAAGGTGGTGAGTTTGGCAATTCGCCTAAACCAATATAATGCACATGGCTTTTTCAATGTAGTACATGGCTTTTTCAAATTAAGTACCTACCTAATTTACAAGTTAATTTTGATCATCAGTAAACGTTGAAGTATATACTGTGGAGAAATGAGTAAGCGCGGAATGAGTAAACGTGTCAATGACTGGTCCCACCTTTTCCGTTTGAGCATATACTCTGCATTGGAATACCCAAAAGGTTTGGTAATAATCGTCTTTATTGTAGCTCATATTCCAAACTAGATTTATTCAAAATTGGCTATCCGTATCCTACTTTACATAAGTACAACGCAGAACTGTGCGCCCATTATCCTTGACCATAAAGTGGCGATGTCGTGGCGTTCTGCCAAACAATACCGACGGGATCGTCTGCCGAGTGCATGAGAACTTCCTAACAGAACCTCATCATGCTCTTCATTTTAAACACGACGTTTTTATTTAAATCACTGTTTTATTTAAGTGTGTCATATTCCAAACAGTTTGCGAGGGCTGAGCATTGAAGTGGCACGCTTGGCGGCTTGCCAAACTGCACGCAAGGGAATCACTTGAGCTGAGTACTTAAGGCGTTTTCTTCGGACGCTCAATGCTATGTTCTACCTTAAGTGAGTTGCAAATCGTTGGAACTGTAAATGCATTGTATGTTATACGATGGACAAAAAAATCTTTAAAATGAACAGTTATGTTGGATTTATTTGGGAGAATCGTGGCGTGACCATGACGTAGTTTTCCCTCGAGCAAGATATTGTAGCTTAAGATGAGGAAAGTTTAATGAAAAGATAAATGAAATAGTACATTTTTTAAGTATTTTCAAAAGTAAAATCGCGTCCAAACGGACAAATATATTTGACTTACCTCATTCAGCAAGTCTCCGGATTGGCAGTTACCCAAACAGTATTCTAAGAACCCACCACAGTTTCGAGCACACACACTGAACTCGCGGCACTTGCATACCTTAAGTAACATCACTTCACTCTCGTTTTGAAGTCATTAAATCATGAATTTTGATATTGTTATAACTTTATATTATTGTTTGTTAGATAACCTGACATTTATGAAGCTTGGAACCAAGGAATGCTTGGAATTTAGATTCGGATATTAATGACCATAAAAAGGTGATGTATCTAGATTTTATAATGTAATTTTATATAATAGGTTTTTTCAAATGATTTGTATATACATATACTGGCAGTCGATTCGTAAAGTACACAACACGAATAGAGTTAAGCTCCATTTACACGGTGTAAGTTTATTGCATACTATAAACTTGAAGTAACAATTAACTGGGATTGTCTAAACAAATTGACGGTGGACGTTGGGCGGACAATGATTGTTGCACTATACGGCTAAGGTAGTTACCGTTCGAAACTGTACAGTAAAATCGCATTCAATTCTAAAGGTACGAACGAACGAAACAAGTTAAAAAAAGTCTTAAGATGACGTTCAATAAAGTCGAATGGAATATTTGGCAGCGCAAATGAGTGCAATAATAGAACCAATTGTACAAGGACGTGCACCTCTGTGCTTAGACGAGGCAAAATATGCATGCAGTAATCACCTTGCAATAATTGCATTCAATTATTGAATGCCATTTTATGGAAATCGCAACCGTGTAAACTTGTAGGTATGCAATTCTTGAATGGAAATAATTGAACGTACTTTATGGCTTGCGATTATTGCTGTTGAAAAAACTTAAAATTAACTATACACCGTGTAAATGGGGCTTTGTGCGCACAGCTGTCACATTTGTTTAAATAATAACTCGACACAAAATTTTACAACTATCTACTTCACTAAGAAAAACAGAATACAAATATTCATCTTCAGCGTTTTATAAAATAGTTCAATAAACTGCAAGTTCTCAGAGCGACGCTGTACAACAAAGTAAATAGTTTCATAAAATATCGTTTAACTCCTAATTAGAAATTATCGTCGGCAAGTCTTTTAAACTCTTAATGAAATTCTAGCGTTTATGTGACACCAGCGCCATTAGAACTGCGTGGAAGCACGAGTGATGTATACTGCGCGCAACGAGTTATGAGTGGTTGCCTTTGTGGAATATGAGAAAGCTTTTGACTCTATCGAGACGGTCTGTTTTGGAGTCTCTGCATCCAAGTGCTGAGATGTCTTTATGAAAACGTGACAACGACCGCCCAAACTCAGGACCAGCGAATTGAACATATCCCCCTGCGTCGAAGGGTGAGACAAGGGGACGGAATTTCCCCGAAATTGTTTTCTAACGGATTGGAGAATGTGTTTAAGACGCTGAACTGGGAACGACACGGCGAGTACATCGCACATTTGAGATTTGCAGATGACATATTAGCCGTAGCACCAATGGCCGTTGGGGTAGACGTGTTTCAGTTCTTGAGTGGAGACCGCGTATCGGTAAACGAAAGGTAGAACGCCCTCAGGCTAGATGGAGCGGCGATCTTCGCAGGATAGCTGGTAGCAACTGAAAGAAAGATGAGAGTTGCCGAAAATCGTGTTAAATGGCGTGCAATAGGAGGGTCCTATGTCCAGCAATGGACTGCTATAGACTGATGATGACGATGATGGTGAAAAGACTGGTCAAAAACATGTCGTGTATAAAACATAATATATACTACAACATAGTGTAATGTTATTTTAGACATATACTTTGTTAATCTAATGGTTACCTTTTTGACAAGTTTTCTACAAATTTTTATACAACTAGTCTTTGCAATTTAATTCAGCCAACTAATCTGAGCAGTTAACCTCAAATATTATGACGACGTGTTAGTTGAATTTATGAACTTTTCAAAAACCAGGTGTTAGTTACCAGTCAAGCTACTGTTTCAGGATACTAGTTTCACAATATAAATATTTAAGGCTTCTTAGATATAACATATGCAGCCTTAGTACCTCGGTAACCGACAAACTGAATGTATTATATTTGTGTCACTTTAGAAAAATCTAGTAAGTACACAACATTGTATAACATGTTTTATACCTTAGTGTATGCGCGGGATATTATCAAATTCTATATCTAATGAAGACATGTAAAGTGCTTAATGGTCGTGAAGATGAATTCCTTCTTTGTTTTTTTTTCTTCTTTCTTTCTTCCGGATTGTACCTCAACTCACATCAGCATGCAGTTGCAGTTTTGATTAGTACTGTAGTCGTTTAGTCCTAGTATCTCGAATATATTATAAGGATTGTTTCGTCGGGCCGCTGATCATCCTTGTACAAAACAATATTCATGTACCATTCCCACCCACAATAAACAAAGCCTTTTGCAAGTCACAAGCCCAATTATAACTGAAATTGCTACACAAATATTATTTTGGGGCAGTCGTAACTCGTAGGTTTCGGAGACCGATGGGATCGTCAGACGAAGTTTTTAATAGTGTTGTGTCGAGTCACCGCCCGTGTTAATTGCTGGCGTTGGCATCTGATACCTTTCACGCGAGTCTCGACCTTATTTACTGCTATATTGATGGTCAATTATACGATTTTCGTATTGTTTGGTTATATTGGAGAAGTGGGTATTAGTATTGAAAATAAAAAATTATGTAATCGTGATATCATGCAACAATTTACCATATTCAGTCTTTTTAGGGTTCCGTTTAAAAACGGAACCCTATTACTAAGACTTCGCTGTCTGTCCGTCTGTCCGTCTGTCAGTCTGTCCGTCTGTCTGTCTGTCTGTCACCAGGCTGTATCTCAAGAACCGCGATAGCTAGACAGTTGAAATTTTCACAAATTATGTATTTCTGTTGCCGCTATAACAACAAATACTAAAAACAAAATAAAATTAATATTTAAGGGGGCTCCCATACAACAAACGCGCTTTTTTTGCCTTTTTTTGCTCGATATCAAAAATGGCAACAGGTAGGCACTTGAAATATTCACGAAATGCTCAGTTGTATTTTAACTTTAATAATAAACAATAATAAAATAAAATAAATATTTAAGGGGGGCTCCCATACAACAAACATGTTTTTTTCGGCGTTTTTGCCTTGTGGTACGGAACCCTTCGTGTGCGAGTCCGACTCGCACTTGGCCAGTTTTTTAAAATTTACTATTTATCTTCCAAAAAATATAGTGCGTTTAATATAGTCCTTTTAACCATAACACCGATCGTAAAATTCATAGCGTTGAATCTCAACGTAGGTACCGAAATACCAAGTTTTTCGGTAACTGCAATATTGTGTATTATTTTTTCCCTACGGTTTAGGGAAGCCAAAGAGTTAACTTGACTTAATTTAATGAATACCTCCAACAGCTTGATTGTTTTTAAAAAGAGAACACTATAAAACATGACAATAATTATTACCTCTTCAAACTATTAATACTTCATCACCGATCATTCTCATCGCTGCAACTACAATTTTATGTAGGTACCGAACATCGCCGTTCAGTTCGAAGTTGGTTGCGCACCAATAATTTGACGCAGATTATTGCACATTTCCGATACATTGCCCTCAGCGAAGCTGCTCCCAATATTGAGGTAATTTCTAGGAATAGCTTGCTATGTTTCCCATCATATGGGATTACTTGAAGTGGATTCAATAGCTATTATCACTGGCTATGTTCAAAGTCAACGGGCGGGGTAATCACGTAACACACATGAATAAAAAGACAATTGGTCGCATTTTCTTTCATTTTGACATTATCTACGTTGCTGAACAGAGGAATTTATTAAACCTAAGAAGCAATGGATTAGAAATATCCTTCAAAACTCTCGGATTGTGATTGAAACTGTATTACGCAATTTGGGTGCTCAAGTGCCATTATTGATCGAAGGCTCAATGTTAATGTTGAAAATATTTTCCGTGACTTTCTTTTGTGTTTAAAGAAGCTTATATTTGTATAAAATAGTCTGATCTGCATTTCAAAACATAGTTCGTATTCAGTTTGTTGGTTACCGAGGTACTAAGGCTGCATAATATCTAAGGAGCCTTAAATATTTACCTATAAATTGCCTGAAACTTTTTGATACCACCATTCCTTTTAATGTCGTCTTGTTCACCTTTGTTATAAAAGCAATATTTTACCAACGTCATTAAAGTTATTAAGTAAACTTACCCTGCTGAATTTAACCCTCATGAGCAACCTCGGCACAGCATACTGCAAGTTCACTGATCCTCCATAGAAAAGGGAGGATCCTCCGACCAGACGTGTCTGGCGGGCATCTGCCCTATGATTCATGTCGGGCCGTTTTATCTATGCTAGTTGCGCGGTAAATTCTGCTTGCGAGAAGCAGGATTTTGTGTGACGTCAGTATGACGTGTAGTTCACATGTGGAGTTGTAGATACCGCTACAGCTTCAATAACACGATTTTTTTTCCACGTAGTTTAAATTGATGATCTTTTAATAACTTCACGTAGTGTTAAATGAATCTTTGTGCGGTAGGTACAACTAAAAAGTGAAAATAAAAACTTTTCACAAAAAATAAACGGCCGACTTCCAAAAAAAATACTACAAAGTGAAAAATAATTTTAAATTCGGAAGTCGGTGTCAAAAAATGAAAAAAAATCCGCAGTTAGTTATTTTTAACTTTGTAGTGTTTTGTTTTTGAAGTGGGTTGTTTTGTTTAGAAAAAGTTTTTATTATTAAGTAGTTAAAAGGACAACCCACACACAGGTGTATTTACTTTCTAAAGCTGAACCCCAATCTGTCAAAATTACGGTTGATAAATCCAAAAGCATTAAATAACTCTTCTTAAAGTTCACAATAGCGTATATACATTGTATCCTTAATACATTGAGCGGTCATCCGTACATCCGTACTACGAACTCGTTCTACGAGTGTAGAATATTCTAGACTCAGAAATGCTTAGAACATTTTATTCTGCAAGACTTTCCAAATCAAATCTTGATTTTGGTTCATTTATGTGAAAGGTCCCAAATTGAATGGTCGGTCGTGTCCCAAGCCGTAAGTAACTCAGTTACTTTGATCTGCGTGCCAGATAGGTTTCATTGCATATAGAAATATAAGATTTGAACTAATATGCGTAAGTAGGTATTGAAAGGCGTTTTTAATGCTCAGGTGCGGTTCGTCCAAGAGCGGTTGAAATCAGGTACCTATATGAGTGGAATACCTCCATCTTAGGAGTTAGTGTTTTTTTATAGAGGTTGTGCAATGAGCAAATGCATCGATCAAAACAGCAATGCTATGTTCTAGGTTCAAACGTGCTAGTTATATGAGATATCAGATTTAGAGGTTTTTTATAAGACTGACAACAAATCGGTTAAAATTATTCGGTGTTGACAACAAGACCAAATTAGATAAACACAATTTGCCAAAAATTGCGCAATTAAGTTCGATTTAGCACATTTTTAGATGCAGCAAATAGCGGTATATCATCACTGTTTCCTTCTCAACTTCCACCAAATAAAAGTCTTCCAAAAAAGGTTTGCCTCTCCAAATAGACACCGTGTAATGGGCGATCGGTTTAACGACTACCTTCAGGCCTAATTGACGTTCCCGTCAAATTTACTGTCTTCAGTCTTGACTGACGGCTGCGATTAAAATGAGTAACGCGAACGTACCAAGTAAGTTTCGGGGGGGAATAATGCCCTTCAAGTGCTGCTTTACGAGATATAATAACGGAGTATATTGTAGTGTTATGTAGAATCATCTAAAGTCATAATAAAGTCCACGATTCACGAACGTGACGAATGGTCATTTCATGATCCAGTATTCCATACGCCGCCACCGCGGTCCTTTTTTCGTGTTCACTATAAATATTGGCACAAAAAGTACTAAAAGAAAATCGTGCATTCATTATTCAGTTCATGAAAGCCTTGTAAAAAAGGATTTTTATTTTTATTCCCTTGTGTGTTGACCAACGCTGCTAATTTTTAACTTCGAAGGGATTTATCATTCGCCGATCTGCATATTTGCCGATATGCAAATGGTCCATCAATGGAAAATCGTAAACGTGGACCAAATCGGTAACATTAATATTTGGCAAACTTTGAAAACATACGGAGCTGTTTTGCTTGGAGTTTGCATAAATGTAGAACTTATTTTTTTGCCAATAAGTTATCTACTACGTAAAAGCGCTGCTCTATCGCCACTAGTTATCCCACGAGAGCTAGTAGCAATTTTCCTGCAGAAGGCTAAAAAATATAGAACGATAGAAAACTTTCGATGACTGAGGTATATACCTACACCCTTTAAACTACATTAAAAAAAAAAAAACAAATGTCGATAGTACATTTTCAAACACACTGAAATAATTACTTGAACTCTGTATTACATTTTTTTTTGTCGACAACACACTATCATTTCGTCGTTTCAGCCGATAGACGTCCACTGCTGGACATAGGCCTCCCCCAATTTGGGGGGGGGGTTTGCCATAATCACCACGCTTGGCAGGCGGGTTGGCGATCGTAGTATGGTATGATGGTGGAATAAATAGAGAACGCTGCTGCCCATTCTCCGGTAAGACCCTTAGTCGCCTTTTACGACACCCACGGGAAGTAAGGGGTGGTGCAATTCTTTAAGTCCGGCACCACACGGACCGTCACTACGACTATCATTTATTTACTACTAATTACTTTATAAGATGCCCATCGTTGTTCACGTGGTTCTATGTATGTTTTTGTTTTCTTTTCGTTTTTATTGTTATCAAATAGTCAGTCGTGTCCACAAACTGTTAAAAAACTTTTTTGTAATTAAATTATATTAAAATATGATCATCACACTAATCACAAAAGGCGAAAGTTTGTGAGTGTGTGGGGGGTTGTTACTTCTTCACGCTCAAACGGCTGGACCAATTTGGATAAAATTTTGTATGGAGGTAGCTGACACCCTGGATTAACATATAGGTTACTTTTTATCCCGATATTCCCACGGGATCAACATTTACGCGGGTGAAACCGCGGGGCGCAGGTAGTCATAAATAATTATCATTTAGTGTATTAGACCGTTCTTGTTAAATGTACCTCTTTCTTTTTCTAAACAAGGGGTCAAGGGTTTAAGATGTTTTTGCTGCTGCAGGAGCAGAAATCCTCAAACGGCGCAAATATAACAACCTTATTAGGAGCTATATGTTTGAGCCGTTTGGGGTTGAAACACTAGGGCTTTGGGGTCCGAGTGCTCATCGAATATTTCGGGACATCGCCAAGAGGTTGGTTGACTCTACGCGTGACCTGAGGGCTGGCCCAAAGAATCAGAATTGCCATCCAACGTGGTAATGCTGGCAGCCTTTAGGGCACTTATCCCATTGACAGCGATACGGACGAATTTTTTGATGCCCTATGAGCTCCTGCCTTTTCTTTTCTTTTTTTTTAATTATATACTTGTATATAATATGTATATTTTAGTGTTAAATTGTAAAATAGGTGAAGTGTGTTAGAAATAAATGTTTAATCAAGGGTTTAAGTAAATAAAGATATGAATATGAATATATAATATAAGCTGGAAACCAACGCTCAGGTAACCTAAGCATAATGCTAACGTTTAACCCGTTTGCTTCCGGTATTATAGTTTTGTGTGTGTATTTACTACCACTAGCTGTAATACTGAAGACACTATACGTAATTCCATTATATTCGATACTTGCGATCAATCAATCCAAATATGACAATATGATGGCCTTGAGCTGAAGCTATATCTCTCTTAGCTATATAAATAAAATAAAAAGTATCTAGGTAATTCAGACTATTTAAATGTTCATATTTTGTTAGTATTACATTATCTTAAAACTATGTTTGTCATGAGATCAAAAAATAAATTATTGAATAAAAACAAAAAATATACTTATCTAAATAAATAATTGAAAATAATAAATGAATAAATTAAAGTTAATAGGTGATTTTAATGAAAACTTGAAATAAATATGACTGCTCTTGTAAAACAAACTAATAATAACAGCGACAGGTCTGCCCACCATACATTTTCGTATGTTTCTCAATTAGCTTAGTCATAGCAATTTAGATTTCAATAATTACCATACCGTCCGATTAGTTCGTTAATTTTAGTTTAGGCCTTGATCTGTACGCACGACGTAGTCAGGGCTGTCACAACAAAGATGAAAAGAAATAATGTCAGATAAAATTACTTTGTTTGTTTTATTTTCCAATTTGATTGCAGATACAGGATTAGAGACAGAATTATCTATAAACAGACTTATATTAATTAGGTAGCCACGGCCGCGTTCACAGCCATAAAAGATTAATAGAATATACACCTAGTAAGTTGCACCAAAAGCGTGCAGCCCACGAACATTCCGCTTAACCCGACAGCACTAGTATATAGTAGTACTAAGAAAAATAAAATGTTTCGTTTAAATTCCACATTTATAGGGGGTTACGTCACGAGAAGCGCAGCCGGCACGACGATTATGTCTAATTTATGTAGGTACTTACATAATTTGTTGAACAAATGGCCGCCTGTTTTTGCTCTGAGCTCCTTATAACATTAATAAATTTGAGACTACGCCGCCACACCACAATATCAGCTACAATACCTGATTACAGATGATTTGACATTGGATGGGTAAAAGCATTTTTCGAGAGAATATTTTGTTGTTAGGAAAGCGGCTGTAGTTTACTCGTACAGTAGATATTGAAAAAGATTTCATTTCTGCTTTGCAAAAAATCATCGTAACCACAGCATGTGGCAGCAATGATTCTTTCTGAGCTAGTAAACCTGACCACTAAGTTAGTTAGTAAGTAGTCTTTAATAAAAGATATTGTGATAGTGAAGTCTCTAACTCATCATTTGTAGTTGAATAGTTATCCAACAAGAAACACAACAAAGAATAAATAATACATAATTGAAGCAACAAGAAACCATTTAGAACATATTCCTTACCTCCCAAGAGACGTGTGTGAGGCTAGATATTCTTTGTAAGAACGAGTAGAATACCAGCATTTACTGTCTGTTACAAAAATAAATTTATTCAATATACTAACCGGCCCCGGAGCGCCGAGCAACCAGGAATTATTATTTTATTCACACTACAGTATCGTTTACATAATATTAATTCATAAGTAGAGAAGGGTCTACTCACCGATGCCCATATTGTAGCTATTCATAATGATTCCATTGTGTGTTCGGGCTGGGTATGTGTGATGTAGATTTTTGGTTGATTGGCTCTTCCGCTCAGCGCCCGATCGGAACGGACGTGTGTTCTGCGTAATTTTAGTAAATATCGAAATATATTTTAACATATTTTTAAACTGATAAGTTAGATTATACCGAAACTCGGACCCTCCTCTTTCTTCTTGTGGAAGTATCCATAAGCCGCGGCGGACATATTGGTTGGTGTCGGAAGTCTCACTTACCCACGGTACGGTGAACGCGGAGTTCTCGGGGCCTTGTTGGCTGCTGGTGAGTCAAGACCACGATTTTTATAAATCTCGAAAAGTCGACTGTGCCTGCTGAGATTCGAACCTCGGACAGCGAGCGGTGAGGCGACGCACTCAGCGACAGCGCTAAATCAACATTGACGTCATCGCGGCAAATTCGTGTCCTGGTGCTACGTGCTACGGGGCGAGCGCTACGTCAGTAACGCGCATCGGCTACGCGTTTGGATGCTACGTTCGCTACGAATGTTTTAATCTGCTACGCACTTCTGCTCGAGAGTGTTGTTGAACGCTTATACTGTGTGTATTATTTCTACAGCGTTTTTACTTCTTTTTTAAAAACTGCGATAACTACTGGAAGACAGCTATGCTACGCACACCTAGAACTCCTCCGTCTAAGGCAGCCAGTGTCATAGGCGACGCGCATTCTGAACCAGATTTATCTTCGATGAGAGTAAGTGACCACGATTTATCAAACATAACGACTCGTAAACGAATGAGGTCGGATGACCTGTGTCCTGACAACCAATTTGAACAACTAAAAGCAATGCTGGAAACTTGGAAATCAGACCAGGAGGCGATCTTAAAAAAGTTAGTCCGTGATGTGGGTGAATTAAAAGCACAAAATCAACAAATAAAGGAGTCAAACCTTGAAATTGAAAAGTCAATAAATTTCATAAATAAGGACTACGAAGAAATGAGAAATAAAATCAAAGTTATGGAAAATGAGCGCCAAGACTTTCTAAATTCCATTACCAGAATGGAGAAAAAAATACAAGATATGCAGCTTTCTTCACGCGCCTCCAGTATTGAATTAAGAAATGTCCCAGCTCAGGAAAAGGAGTCCGTGGCCGATTTGACGAACCTAATTACTAAGGTTGGTACGGCGGTCCAGTTCGACATCAGCCCCAAGGACATAAGAGACGTATACCGACTTCCTGGTAAGCCTAACACGAATAAAACTATTGTTGCGGAACTTTCAACAGTCCATATAAAAAATGATCTGCTAACAGCTACTCGCAACTTTAACAAAAGCTGCGCTAAGGAAAATAAATTGAATACGGAATCTTTGGGTTTTCCTGGAGCGCGCCAGCCCATTTATGTAGCAGAGTATATGGCACCATCTGCAAGAAAAACCTACTTGATGGCACGAGAGTTTGCAAAAACGCACCAATACACATTCTGCTGGTACTCAAATGGAAAAGTATTCCTGCGGAAAGAGCAAGGTTCTAAACATATACTGGTGGAGTCGGAACTTTGTCTCAACCAATTGAAATCATCTGAAAACGTCGAGAAATGACTATTTCTTTTCCATATTACTTTTAAAATACCTAGTTTTTTAGCCATAATATGTACGCTACTATTTAAGCAATACTTTTTCACAATATCTCAACCAATCACTCAAAACACACTCGCAATCCATTTGTCAAATACTCACCTACACTGCATTTGTATCTACCTTTCACTCTATCATACACACATTCTACATAGTTTACACATACTTAAATCAACGTCCCTAAAAATACATAAAGCAAATTACTTAAGTCCCAATATACATCTCATGTGGTCTTTTTACTACACAATTAAAAATTTGAAATCCCTACATTTATACTACGCTTTTCGTTTGTGTGACCTTTTAAATTGTAAAATGAGTATGACAATATATAACGTCCTTAACTCTGACCGTGACTTGATCTCCAGATTTTTACATATAACTAAAAATGATGAATATAAATGAAATTACCCTTGATATCGATAACGTCTCAGTTGCGGAGTCTTTTACAAGTACTACAGAAGATTGTCGGAACATTGCTAGACAGAGCAATCAGAGACTTGGCATAATACACGTAAACATTAGGAGCATTAAAAAGAATCTGGACCAATTTATCACAATGCTTTCAGTTACAAAAATCGAATTTGATATCATAATTCTGACCGAGTGCTGGCTACAATTCACGGGGAAACTACCCCAATTACAGGGCTATACTTCCTATCATACAATACATAACCCCATTAAAAATGACGGTGTTGTAATATATGCCAAAAGCACCCTGGATTGCCTCACATATGAACCGATGGTACGTGATGCCAACTGTCTGGTGTGTTGCTACAATAATACAGCGATTATCGCTGTCTATCGATCTCCATCTTATCAAGACGCTTCTAATTTTTACTCTAGCTTATATGATATAGTAACATCTGTCAAATCCTACAGTAATATAACATTAATAGGTGACATTAATATTGATATTAAGCCTGGTAACTCTGACCGACATTCTAATGATTATTTAACCACTATGGCAACGCTTGGCTTATTACCCGCACATACATTCCCCACTAGAATAAACAACTGTCTTGACCATATTCTATTAAGAACCCAATCACCAGCGAGAGTCATCGTACTGGATTCTCACGTAACGGACCATCTTCCTGTAGCCCTGTTCATAGATTTAAAAGTTTACAAATCCCCATTAAAAAGATCTTCAATTCGATATGATTACGAATCCATAAAAAATGAAATTGATAACTTCGATTTTGCCGCTTGTCTGTGTATTCAAGATCCAGACCTTGCAACGAATTTTTTGATTGATTACATGCAAAAAGTACTGGTCAAGCACAGTATAACTGTATACATGTCTAACAGAAAAACAGTTCTAAAACCTTGGATGACTGTTGGTTTAGTCCGTTGTATAAGACATCGTGATGAGATGCATCGAAAGGCCAAAGCTCAACCCGACAATCTAATCTTAAAAGTTTCATACAACCGTTATCGTAATTTCTGCAATGCTTTGCTTAGAAAACTCAAACGAGCATATGAAGGGTCACAGTTACTGAAAGCGAAAAATAACCCTAAGGCCACGTGGAAGGTAATCAAGAATATCACAAATAGTTATCGTGTTAAACAATCGCCTAGTGCGCTGTTAAAGTTGAAACCCGATCCAGCTGACTCTATTAACAACGTAAATAATTTCTTTGTGAATGTCGGTAAAAATCTTGCAACCAAATTCAGCTCTGACAGTCCCAGCACCGCCTCCATCTCTTCCCCATCACCACTGAACTCATTGGCCATTCCCTTAGTAGATGAAGAACAGGTTATAAGCATAATCCAGAGTTTGCGCATTGAGTGTGCGGTTGGCTGGGACAACATACCTGCCAAAATACTTCGCCAATCCAGTAAGTCTCTCGCTCCTATTATAACTCACATCTGTAACTGTGCTATAAATTTGGGGACTTTCCCAAAAGCTTTTAAGCGCGCAGTAGTACACCCTATATACAAGGCTGGGGCTAGGGACGATGTTTCTAATTATCGACCCATATCCGTACTTAGCGCATTCTCCAAAATCCTAGAACGTATTCTTAATAATTCTCTGACTAAATTCCTCACAAAAAATAATATTTTATCACCAAAACAATACGAATTTCGAACAGGTATCTCAACCGAGGATGCGGTGTTAGACCTTGTTAACAATTTGGTGGATAAACTGGATAATCGCTTTAAATGCTACGGAATCTTTCTAGACCTCACTAAGGCCTTCGATACCGTCTCAATCCCTAGACTGGTGGCCAAAATGGAGCACATAGGAATACGTGGTTTGGCTCTAGATATTTTTAAAAGTTACCTGAGTGACCGTAGTCAATGCGTAAAAATTGAAGATATTATTAGTAAAGAGGAACCGGTTTGCTACGGCATACCGCAAGGCAGTATTTTAGGGCCCACCCTCTTTCAAATTTACATTAACGACCTCTGTCAATTGCCTGTCTACCAATGTGATATATTCACTTACGCTGATGATACGGCACTCCTTATTTATGACAGTGACTGGTCCAAGGCGGCTGATAGAGTTGTATCTTCATTGCGTTGTATAATGGACTGGCTAAACTATAACATGCTGACACTGAATATTGCAAAAACAAAAGTCATACAGTTCTCTTCATCAAACTAAACTAAGCCTCCATCTACTACAGATATAATTCCACATGTATGTACAGATCCTACACAATGTAAATGTATTAGCCTCACTTTGGTGCCTCACATCAAATATCTAGGAGTCCATATAGACGAAAAGCTCGACTGGCGAAAACACATAGACGCTTTATGTTCTAGGCTTCGTAAGCTTATTTATTTGTTTAAAGACCTACGACATTCTGCGGACAGGGAAACAGCAACAATGGTCTACCGCTCGTTATGTGAGTCTATAATTACCTACTGCATTCCAGTATGGGGAGGGACTTTTAAAACAGCTTTGCTTAGAGCGGAACGGGCACAACGGGCAGTACTTAAAGTGATGTCCTTCAAAAAACAAATCTATCCCACAAGACAGTTGTACTCGGAAGCTCAAGTCCTTACAGTTCGCCAATTATATATCCTTCGTACTGTCCTACGTAGACACACTATGTTACCAATAAGTTCAGATGCAATAAGTAGACGCACTGGTTTTCCAGTCTGCAAAGTTACTAAATGTCGCACTTCTCTCGCGTCCAGACACTTTTGTGCGTTAAGTTCAAAGATCTACAACCGTGTTAACAAATCTATCTCGATTTATAAGCTTACGTTATATAAGGTAAAACAGATTTTAAAACCTTGGCTTCAGTCCTTAAGTTATGACGACACTGAAAAGTTAATTTTATCAGTAACATAAAAGACGAGGATAATTTGCAAAAACATTAAGATACTCACATACATACTTATGTAGACTCATGTGCGTTCGCTCACCATCGCAGACACACTCACACCCACTCACTCACACACACACACACACTCACATACACACACGCAATCACACACTCGCTTTGTTTCTTTTTATCATTGTTTAATTTTACTGTCTCAATACCTACTATTGTTACTTACTATTTGTATTTTATTACATAAAAATTGAAATGTGTATTGATCTAAGGCGGAAGACACTGATTCCTGTAACACAGGTTCGCCTAGCACAGGAGTCAGGGGTTTCACATGTATGGTTGTAATATTTTTATGTCAATAAAGATTATTATTAAAGATTATAGATATATATATATAGATATAGTATCAACATTTACCATTAAGATTCCATGGTTATAAAGGAAATTATTTGTCCTTTGAAATCATAACGTTTATCAAGTATCATAACATCTCTTGGTTCTAAAGCCGGTTTTACACTGTAGCAACCTCGTGCTACAGCGCACAAGACGACACCTGCCTTCACATTAAGTTAATACCTGAGTATATACATAATTGTGGCTTATGATGTCTTTCTGCATACCACACACAGTGATAATTCTGCGTTACCCAGCACGCCTATCACGATATCCAATGAAACGGAAGAAACAAAAGACAAAATTACAGATTTTAGAAAGATCAACAGGTGCCGATGTCAGCAATGACGAAACATGGTAGTAGTCATAATACCGCATGAAAGAATAAAAGCAATACAATAAATAATGATCATGTGACAACCACAACCAATAGACTGTATTTGTTTTATGGATACAATAGAAATAATTTAAAAAAAAATGTACAGCCAACATACAGGGAGGGACTTGTCAAACACCAAGTTTAGTTGTAAGAAACTCCAGGGCCATTGCTATTAGTCCAACAATTACAATTAAACTCGTATCCCTCCAAGTTACAAAACAATTAGTAACTGGAGTCCAGCTCTTTGAGAGGTCTGCTACAAACAGCACTTACCGGCATTGCATCGAAAACTCAGATTGCGTTGAAACTAATACAAGCTGTTTGCAGCCGATGTAAGTACTCGGTAGTTACTGGTGGGTTTGGTACACGCTAGAAGAGATTAGTGGTGGACTATACGAATATCCTTTCTTAAATCTACTTCATTCTTCATGCAATGCACCCGGCTTAATTCGATAAAAGTTTGTGGATAGACAAGTAATATTTATAGCGATGTATACATTATTACTTAACAATCCATTTTATTTAAGAACGGAGTGACTCCGAAATAGTGAACAGTGACTTGTTATTTTAATCATTTTTTACCTTCCACAAGTCGAGATAACAACAAAAAGGTTTTATTGATTTTTTTACATAAGTAACTGCTAATAATTTTCTTGGTACTTACGTATTATAGAAGTAACTTTACTGAAAATATTGTAGTTTTCATTGCTTGCATGAGACGTTTTTTGAACAATGCGTATTATTTTACTAAGTCAAACGGTTGGCATTGTGAATTTAAGCATTAGTATTTCTGAATACAACTACCTAAGCAATTTATCAGTCGCCTTCGCTTAGAACTTGCCTCTCTATGTAATGTACAAGAGAGCGCTAGTTGTTTGGCAAAACGCGCGCGTGCAGGACAGAGCTCAGAAGCAAACCGCTCAGTAATCCGGCCAGACAGGCGCAGGCCACAGGGAATGGCGATCACTGAGCTATCCAAAGAAACCTTTAATCACGAAGATTTAGCTGTTAGAGCGTAACTAATTACTCTGTTGTTCGAACAATGGTTGTATGAGATTTACTTATAGCGTTTGTTTGCCAGTCGACACACAAGGTAGATGCAAGCTAGGTCATGTTATATCTGTGTGCTCATTCAAATCCGTTCAGCCGTCAAGGCGTGAGAAGGTAACAGAGAGACTGACAGAGTTACTTTATACTACTAGTGTGGATTCATAGGTCAATTATACCATTTACTTTCAGCATTTTATTGCTTTGACCGCAATACCGGAGACCGCTGCTTTTTAAATGCTTGCAGTATAAAACTATAGGTACGCTTGCCAAATGGCAGACATTTGTGATTGACTTTTGTAAATGGTAGAAAGGGCTTTCTTCGACGAACAATCTAATGCAGCAGCACTAATACCACACCAACACCCTACACTATAGGATACACCACATTTCTTTACAGTACACCACATAATATGATAAGTTAAATTCAAAGTTACACGTGCCACTAATTCATAATGAACGTGCGCTAACCGTTGCCGTAAATACTGCTAATGAGATAATTAAAAGCGAAACAGCGCTGTATGGAATTAAAAATGGCGTATTTATTTGCCAGCTGCATGTTGGGATAAATGTGAGGATTCTACGGAATTATGTTTTGTTACGATGTATGGGGGTTGTAGTTTATTTGTTAATTAGTTACGTTACTACACTAACAGACTTGTCTTGTTCCTTTGTATCGGGGCGAGTTGTTTGAGAATATCTCATGTTGTGGTCAATATTAGAGATAGTATTTATAATATATTTTCATTTTTACTTGTCATTGTTTGATTTGTTATTCCATGTATAAACTCTTTTCTCCCTTCTTAGTCGCGGTACATCAACCCGTCTTAACTACATAAGGACACATATAAAATACTCTACATACATACTTTGAAAGTTACGCAAAGCATTTCAATGGGTGACTCTATTCTAGTCTTGTTAATTATCTCCAGTAAAAATAGTGTCGCTTTCTTTTAAATTGCTTTAATTCTAACGTATGAAACATGTGCAATTAGAACAGGTGAACAGGTGGTCTTATGCTATACATTTAAGTCCAATCTAAACAAACTCCGACACAGCAGCCCACTTATGGTTACGCAACCATCTTGATCGGCTAACTGGCACGTAAGTATGTCAATTGTGGCCGAGCCTGGCTCTCTGCCAGACCTCTTGATCTCAGCTTAGGTAGCGTGCAGATGCTCGTGTGCTGGCTGCTGGCCTTCTGTTTGTTGAAGAGCTTTTGTATCTACAGGTTTGAATGAAAACTAGCTGTTGACTCTTGCCATAGGGAACTTTAATGTACCCGGATAAAAAGTATCCTAGTAGTGGTAGTGTTCTTGATTAAACGGCTAAGTTTTCTTTTAGCGATCAAGTTAAGAGCTTTTACGCCGAACGGCATTTCATACAAACTTTCAAGCCCTTAATTTTCGAAATGAATGAACCGATTTTAATGAAACTTCATACGCATAAGCAGGATATAAAGGTCTAAAAAGATAGTAGAAAACATTTTCGAAAAATTGTGTTACAGCTAGATTAGACCGATTTTTTATTTTTCATAGAAACAGAGATTTCCAGTTATCTTTTTTTAAATAAGACATTTCGGAAATGTTTTCTACTAACTTTTTAAACCTTTGTATCCTGCTTATGCGTATAAAGTTTCATTAAAATCGGTTCATTCATTTCGAAAAATAAGGGCTTGAAAGTTTGTATGAAATGCCGTACCGCGTAAACGCTCTTAATAGAAGCCTGTAACTTTTCCACTGTACAAAAGTCTCTTTTAACAGAGAATAGATATTTATTTCAAACTTTTGGTTTTGGTTGTTTATTTCAGATCAAGGAAAATTTTTCTCGCTATAATTTACTTATTCATTTAATTATTATATTACTAGCTTCCGCCCGCGACTCCGTCCGCGCGGATATCGGTCTACGCGTGGATGGTTTATTTCTCCATTTTGAGTAACTCTGACAATGATATCTTATAAATATCTATTGGACCCAAATACGGCTAAGCCTATAATAATTAAGGAGATCCCTCTATTGAGCTACTGCTGTTGAGCTCGCGTTCTGTAGTAAGTATTTTTTTCATAGTAATTCCGACCTTGATAAGTAGCATGTAGCAGTAAATTACTGACAGTGACGAAAAGTTTGCAATAATAAAAAAGTGATCGTGACAATGCGACAGAAAGTTAATTGAGAGCTTCAGCATACACAACATTGTTAGTGAGCTCGTCCGGAATATGAACATGAAGATTTCTTGGACTGCTCACACGGGAAAGAGCTACGTAAAGTTGCCCGTGTGAAAAACAACTCGCGGTAAGATCTACGCCAGCAACTCCTAGGGTCTGACCTTGAGCCTTATTTATTGTCATGGCGTAACAGAAAGCTACAGGAAACTGTATTCTCTTAAATTGAAATGGAAAATTGTTGGGAATCAATGGTATTCGAGGGATTAAAACACTTTCCCCGGCACCACAACCGGTTAAAATGTCAGCTTCAATTAGTAAGATTTTTTTTTCTACGTATTTTTCCAGGATAAAAAGTATCCCATTTTATGCCCAGGATAATAAGGTATAATTATACCAAGTTTCATCGAAATCGAACCGTTAGTTTTCACGTGATGCCTGCATATACAGACAGACAGACAGACAGACAGACAGACAAAAATTTTTTTAATCACATATTTGGGTTTGGTATCGATCCAGCAACACCAACCGCTATTTATTTTTTCAATATTTTCAATGTACAGAATTGACCCTTCTACAGATTTATTATATGTATAGATATGTTGTTCTTTTAACTCCGCAACGGATTTTGAAGCAATTTTTACCATCGTTTAGAGAATTTATTTAGGAAGTTTTATGTACGTATCATCATCATCATCTAGCCTAGCCTTTTCCCAACTATGTTGGGGTCGGCTTCCAGTCTAAACGGATGCAGCTGAATAGCAGTATTTTACATGGAGCGACTGCCTATCTGACCTCCACAACCCAGTAACTGGGTAATACGATACCCCTTGGTAAGACTGGTTGTCGGACTTTCGGGCTTCTGACTATCCGTAACGGCTGTCAAAGAACCACGAATAACTGTATATAAAAATAAATTAATAATAAACATACATATAATAACAAACCGGGGAAAGCAGGGGCGGGTTGCTAGTTTTACTATAAAATGCAGTAATAATCACTCCCACAGTTAGTGCCTTCGAGGGAATTACACACAATCCCACATTTCTAAACACGAAATCCAAAAAGCGTTGCATGATAGCCGAATGATTTCGGAAACCTACGCGTTGTTAAGTAATCGTGCGTAATGTACAAAAACCGCAGGATGCGGCACCTGTCAGATTCTAATTGATATCTGTGAAATTGAGAAAATGGAGGATTTTCCTTTTTTACAGCAAGATAATTTTAACTTTTGTCAAGATAGGTTGTTTTTGCTAGGATTTTAGTTTAGTTTGTTTTTCACATAAACTGGTAGTTAGTAGAAATGATAAAAGCAAAATGTTTTGTTGTTTGTTCGCTTCCTATTGCCGTGTTGGTAAAAACATGGAGTTAATAATTCATAAGACTTTTGTTATTACTTGTATCAACAGCGATTTAAACCTACTTGTTTAACGTGGAACATACTTGAACATATATTATGTATATACATTAAAAAAACAGCTTTTGCCTGCAACTTCAGTCTGTGTGTGGAGATTTTGTATTTGTCGTAGATTATAAAAGTTGAGCGATAATAGGTACACACTCAATTGAGTATTGTAGTACTAAGGTGAGGGTAAACGCCGCGACGTGTTCGGCGCAGGGGCTGGCACGTGCCGCCATGGGATCTGGAGGCGATAGTCCTCGCGCGCCTGTATGAGTGGCGCGTGGAGGCACTACGCCGGGGGGAGGATCCGCTTCCGCGGCAAATCGCTGCGGAGCGGACGGATCTCCGGCGCGATCTCATGGCGGCATGGAAAGAGCGACTGTCGCAACCCAGCGCAGGGCACGCCGCGATAGCGGCGATAAGACCCCTCTTTGAGGAGTGGCTAGAGAGGCGCCACGGCGCCCTCACCTTTCGCCTGACGCAGGTCCTCACCGGACACGGAAGCTTCGGGAGGTTCCTGCACATCATCAGGCGGGAGGAAACGCCCGGGTGTCACCATTGCCAGGATCGCCCAGAGGACACGGTGGAGCACACGGTGGAGGTCTGCCCCGCTTGGGCGGAGCACCGCCGTGTCCTCGTAGAGGCGATTGGCAGCGACGGCGACCTCTCGCGTCCGGCCCTGGTGCAAGCCATGGTCCGGGGCGAGAGGGAGTGGGAGGCAGTCACCTCCTTCTGCGAAGCAGTCATGCTAGCGAAGGAGGTGGCGGAACGGCTCAGGGAGAGAGCCTCCCGTCCTAGCCGCCGCGGGAGACGCTCCGGGCGTCGGGAGCCGCGTGACGACTCCCGGCCACCGTAGGCGCGGGCCTGCGGGCGGAGAGTAATGGGTAGCTCACCGCCCGATCAGGACCAGGCCCGTGCCGGACGGCGCGTACGTGTTCCACGCGCGCCTCAAAGAGATGTCAGCATCGAGGAGGGGCCCCTTAGGGCCGAAGCCTGCCGGGTCAGCGGGATTGTCCGAAAGGGTTACCGCTGGCCCGGAACATAAAGGGCTAAGGAAGGAACACGGGTGGGTTTTAGTCAGTAAGAGTCTGACACTCCCTTCCGCTCCACCCAGAGCGGGAGGAGTCATTTGATGATTTCCCATCCACAAAAAAAAAAAAAAAAAAAAAAAAAGGGGCTGGCACGTGGGCAGACTCGTGTGGAGGTAGTAGTAGAAGTAACCAAAAGAGAAGCCAGTTTTGTGAGGACAACGAACAGGTGTAGACCTGCACTTCTCCTACGCCAAACTGTCGGTTTGCCCGAACTTGGAAAATAGTGCGTGAACGTTATCAGTATTGTACTGTGTTTATTAGGTATTCTGAAAGTGAAATACTAACTGATTTTCTGTAGTTATCGTGTTTTTACCCGACTGCGTCAGAAGGAGGGTTATGTTTTTCGAGTGTATGTATGTATGTATGTATGTATATTTCTTTGGCACGCTCTGTAGCCTAGACGGCTTGATCGATTTCAGCTTGAGAGGTGCCGTTAGATTCGTCTTAATTGTGAGAGTGACACTGGGCACATCAAAATTGAACAAAAAATGAAAATGGCCGAATTTTTGCGCAATATTATGTCTTCAAAAAAATTTTTTTTTCTCAAAGCCTATCGAGTGGGGTATCAAAATAAAGGGTTTTAAAAGATGATTATAAAATACATACAACTTATACGGTTAAAAGTAATTCGAAGTGAAAAATCGTAAAAAACACGTACCAAGAACTAAATTGTCTGCGAAAACTTTCACATTTATTTTGTAAACTAAAAAGCTGGAAATAAAAAAAAGTTATTTAAAAAAATAAAAAACCCGACTGCGGTAAAAAACTGAAAAGCTAAAAACAAGCCCATTTTAAATTAAATAAAAGTTGGAAGCAGGCGGGACCTATATCATTTTTATTATATTTTCAAATTCAAATGGGTCCCGCCTGCTTCCAACTTTTATTTAATTTAAAATGGGCTTGGGCTTGTTTGTAGCTTTTCAGTTTTTTACCGCAGTCGGGTTTTTTATTTTTTTTATTTGTAAACCTGCAACTATGGATTCAATACCACTAAATCGAGACGATGACGGCGCTATCGCTCAGTAATCGCTCACACCGTCATATATAATTTTATTTTATTACAAATATCATGCCGTGGGTGTCGTAAAAGGCGACTAAGGATCGTACCGGAGAATGGGCAGCAGCGTTCTCTATGTATTCCACCATCATACCATACTGCGATCTCCAACCCGCCTGCCAAGCGTGGCGATTATGGCAAACCCTCCCAAATTTGGGGGAGGCCTATGTCCAGCAGTGGACGTCTATCGGCTGAAACGACGACAAATATCATGATGTCATTCTCCAGGTCACAGGCTACTATCTGTCAGAATGATTGGTTCAGACATTTTGGCATGAAAAGGTTATACACGCACTTACTTCCGCATTTATTTATTTTAATATGGACTTTCCCGAATTCACAACAACAGAAAACGTAAACAAAATAAGGTCACAACTTCTTAGCAAAAAATGTCAGTGGATATGCAGAACATGACTGTAATTTATATTTGCATAATATAATTGTCTTTTATTATTTCCAATATTATTTTGTGCTCTTCTTTATATCCATTAGATAATAGCTATTTAATATTAGTCGATCGTGAACCTCTCCCGCGGGGATACTACCTGCATAATGTTTGCACTTAGAGATTAGCATAATCCGGTAATCAGCAAGAACGGTCCGGTGGAGTGGCTAGTATCGGTCATTAATATTAATGTTGTATCTTGTCGGAAGAAGAATCCGGATATATTATAATGACAGTAGAAGTTAGCTTCCAAAGAGCTCCTAGGTGGGACAGGCAGTAAATAGGCACCTAGGTAAAAGTACTAATTCTTGAAAGGCAACGGTGTAGTACACTGTTGCCTTCCAAGAGTTGGTACTTTTAAGATGCTTTCATCTCGGATCAAATTAAAGCTTATGTCACATAAAGAGTTGTGAGGAAAATGGTGTGAAGTTCACTGATCCTCCATAGAAAAGGGAGGATCCACCGACAGGTGTTGTGTCTGGCGGGCAACTGCCCGATGATTCATGTCAGGCCGTTGTATATATGCTAGTTGCGCGGTAAACTCTGCTTACGAGATGCATGATTTTGCGTGACGTCACTATGATGCGAGGTTAGCATGTCGCCTTGTAAATACCGCTACTCCATAACACTTTTAACAATTAAAAACGAAACAAATAGAACATTTTGCAACCATTCGGTTATCTTTTAAAGTGAAGGCACGTAAACATATCCGTCAAAAGTTGGCCGTAGCATCTCAGCGCTGATTTTCTGGATTCGTTTTCCCCTCTACCGATAACTTTTTTCTCCTCACAGTTCATTTTGTTTATATGTATTTGTATGTATGTATGTATGTATCCATATATTAGTATTTATTCTTGTATTTTATAGTCATTTCCTAGCTATTTATCCCGTATGTTGCACCTGCCATGTTTTGTCTCTGCATCACCCTAAGGTTGACTGGTAGAAAATGCCTCAGGCATTAAGTCCGCCTTTGTACAGTATTTCTTTTACTTGTGCATAAAGTTTTAATAAATAAATAAAATTTTAGAAACAACAATTATAAGGCTAGCATTAATCGCACACTTACCGGCGGCGCGCGTTTACCGCTGATTAACGAGCGGTGCCACCTGCGCCCGTGTGTGCACCGCTTTATACAGATTACCCGGAATCTTTACTTATTGAACGATTTTTTGTTTTTGCACTGGTGGATTGGAGGGAAAAATTATGCTGCAAAGTGGTGGAGTGGTGCTCAACGTTGTGAGTACCTGGGATCAGGAATCGCTACACAAAGTGGTAGAGACAATGTTGTGAGTACCTGGGAACAGGCGTCGCTAAATAAAAACTGTTTAAAAACTTAAGCCCGCTGTCCCACAAATCACTAAATGCACTAAACATATTTATAAATTATTCTGTCGCTTTCATCTTCAAACGATTGGCACAAACAATAATGTTTTCAATACGTTTAACGTTAAAAGTCTTTAGAGTCTCGAATGTTCGGGAACGTTCCAGAACATTCCAGAAGTTAGTCTTCCATTAGAACCTGACGCGGGTTCGTAATTACTGTAATTTGAGGCACATTACACCTGTCACGAACCTCCAAACTTGAGCTTGGATACTATGTAAGCATATACCTACGTATTACCTGGTATTCTGTTGTATTAAGAGCGTTTACGCCGTACTGCATTTCATACAAACTATCAAGCCCTTGTTTTTCGAAATTAATGAACCGATTTTAATGAAACTTCATACGCATAAGCAGGATACAAAGGTCTAAAAAGTTAGTAGAAAACATTTTCGAAATGTCTTATTTAAATAAAGATAACGGGAAATCTCTGTTTCTATGGAAAGTTTAAAATCGGTCTAATTTGGCTGTAAGACTATTTTTCGCAAATGTTCTCTACTAACTTTTTAGACCTTTGTATCCTGCTTATGCGTATGAAGTTTCATTAAAATCAGTTCATTCACTTCTAAAAACAAGGGCTTGAAAGTTTGTATGAAATGCCGTTCGGCGTAAACGCTCTTAACGTATAACTTGTAATTTTTGAAGGTTTCGGTGGGAATAGACAATGGCAGACATAATAAATAACAATTTAAGATAATGTCCTTAGACGCCTGGTTCATAAAGTTTAAATCTAAATTAAGTGTTAGTAATATTTAAGCTTTATCAATCATTCGTAGACGTAAACTGACTGCTACGAAAATGCTATTCGCGTGCTACGAAATAGCTACGAAAGTGCTACGCCGCTACGTAAAGTGAGTGATGCGGGTAAAGTGGTGTCTGTGACACTAATACGGGGTCATTAAGTAATTTTAAAATTATTTGTGTAACAGGTAGGTTTAGCCGCAGACATAATTATTACATAATATTATAAGATTAAACTTAAGTTTTATTTTTTATACGAAACTTAACTGCAACAATATACTTTCTTAGGGAGTAGAGAGTCTTCTTCGAGTACAAAGCAAAACATTTTGGCCAAACCTCACCAAAATTCCTAAAAACTTATCACGGGTCTCAAAATGCATTTAGTATGCAAAATAAATCAATTAACACACAGTTGGAGCAACGAGGTGCATAAGCAACTGAAGTGAGGTTAGTGGTGAACATGTAAAGTGTGCGTTAGCTCCTTTGTGCGCGAGCAGCCGAGCGGCCGCGTGTTCCACCAAATTGCTCGCGACAGAGGAAACAAGTAGTGACAGATGTGAGAAATAACTATTATTGTCAACCTTGAAGACTAGAAATCTAAAAGACGCGTCGTGCACAATTTTCAATCGAGATTAAATAAAATAGAGCCTTATTATGAAATGGTTTTGGCTTGTAACTGTTTTGATCTTTGTCAATATTACTGCTAATTATTTTGCTAATGCTGTTTTTACAAACATAATAATATGTAAAAACAGCGTTAACATAATAAATAGTACTAATGTTAAGTAGATGAGATTTCTGAAACTGGGACAAAAGTATTATAGTTTACTATTTCATATATATCAATAGGCTTCCATATGTATTTTTGTTTCCGTTTGTTATACCTCTCATTTTCTTTACTCCATGGCACTGCACAGAGATGCATCACAAACACAGCGAGCACAGTGAACGTGTTTGCTTGCGATTGTACACAAGCATACTAACGTTTATAATTGTAGCTTGAAGTGTCTCCTGTGTGACCTAGTGCCGTTAGTGACTTCAAACTTGGAGTTCCGTCATTGTGCCGATTGTCATAACAGCCAATGAGTTGATGGCCACGACCAACATCTCACGAGGCTCTCTTTAGGCGGTTGGATCAAGGGCCTTATTCAGAAGGCAATACTTAGCTCACATTGAGAGGAGGCTTCTGGCAGCATGGAGCCTGTTCTCTCAGCATTGCTGTCAATGTGGTGAAGGTGTCGACTGCCTCGGACACCGTGGTCTCAGGCACCGCAAGGATCAATGACATTATCTGTCGTGCTCTTGTTACCACCGGGGTGCCACCAGTTTTAGAACCCAATGGTTTGGCACGCGATGATAGGATGTGATAGAACGACCGCAATGCCTAGGAAGGTAGGCCTTTGGTGTGGGATGCAACGTGTGTGGACATCCTTGCGCCATCCCATTTTCTTGGTATGGCAGGCTGTGCTGGGGTGGCTGCTGTAGGCGCGGAAAACCTCAAATGGCGCAAATTCTCCATTCTTATTGGGAGTTCCATGTTCGAGCCGTTTAGGGTTAAACCTCTAGAGCCATGGGGTTCGAGTGCCGTACAGCGCGGCAATGCTGCCAGCCTTTTGGGCATTTTTCCTGTTAACAGTGATGCAGGCGAATTTTTTGATACCCTATGATTATTTCCCCTCCTTTTTATATACTTGTACGTATTATTGTTTTAAATCTGTTAGCTTTTTAAATTATGTAAATATTATCTTGAAAATTGAAATAAATTTATAATTTTAAATATTTAAACATTCAAAAGCTATGTGTTCAAATGAATATATATATATATATATATTCAGATACATACTACCAGTCCAGTAACGAATAACACCAGTCTGCATCTGGATAGATGACACTTCCTTCCCAGAATAAGTCCTTTTTCCATTAGCTATTAGAGTCGTATTCCAGTCTCACCAGAAGCCGCACCGTTATTATTACTGAAATAGTATTTTATACAAAGCATTTGTTACTTGACCCAATTAGCAGATAGGCTGCCTCGCTGATCTAGTGGTCGCGAGCGCTACTGCTATGCATGAGGTCCTGGGTTCGATTCTCATGTCGGACAAACTGTTATTGGGTTTTTTCATCTGGAAATTCTCAGTAGCAGCTCGGAGTCTGGACTTACGGCATTAATGGCAATAGACTCGCTTCCACGTGGGATATGTTTCCACTTGGAGGAAAAGTGGCGGGATATGTTATGTTATGTGTATTGGAAGGAAAGCATCAATACAACAGATTGTTTAACCTTCATTTTAATTAGTGTAAAAGTAATTGTATTTAATTATAGATTTGTAATCTATACATATAATAAAACAGTAACGAAAGAAAAACTGTACATTGTGAATTTTCGAGAAAAAATAAGTGGCTTTTGTTAGAAAAACGTAACTGATGACAAAAAGTGACTTTTTTGAATTTTTGTCAGTTTGTCTGTGTGTACGGTACGGCTTCACGCCAAAACTACTGGATAGATTGAATTGAAATTCAGCAAAAATGTTCTTAGTAAACCAAAGAAGGCTTTAGGCTACATATTATCACGCCGTGGTATCATGTGAGGTATCATGTGTTTGTTCGTAATTGAACGCACAAAATAATTGAAAGCACAAAATGACATGTTTATTTATTTATTTAGATAAAAATAAAACTTTTAACTCTGGGAACATAATAATCACGCTATTTTTATAAAGGAGCGGGGCAGTAATATTATAAATTGCAAGGGAACTGCTATTTCAACAATATGTCAACGGGGAATTTAGCGGTAAGGTCAGGCGACCGTTTAGCGCACTAAATGTTGCGAGTTCAAATCGTTGTTAATTATTGTTTTAAAAAATCGTAAAATTTTTTTTTTTTAGTTTTTGCATTTTTTATGTGCATTAGGAACGATACTGTTATGAAATCTAAGAACTTTACATGTCCTATCTAATTGTATGGAGATTTTCACACCAGTATTACTAAACAGATTGATTGGCGGTACAACAAGCTACACTATCATGAAGTCAAATCAAACTTTTGGTTCTAAGTTATATCTTACCAAGCACATTTGTTGTAGGTAATTCATTTAAGTATGTAATTCTTCGTTTTGATCCTTGCTGCTGTTACCATATTTTTTTATTGAATGCAAAACTAATGTAGTTGTCTGTTAAATTAACGGCAATTTAGTTTTATTCATAATTTAATTAATTTGGGTAAATAATATGTAGTTTCCGTTTTCTAACTAGATGGCGTTGGCGTCGAGTTAGATCGCGCTATGGTTTTGTTCCCAAAATGTGATGTTATAGGTGCCGATGTGCCGCTCTCATCCTATAGAAACGGGGGTTACCTTTGTTGTCTGTGTTGGTTGATGTGTTTAATTTTCCTGTTGGCCTTCACAGAGTACTTTTTGATAGACTGAAAATGGCCTTTTTCAGACTCTGTGAAGGGGACAACTTTTCTAGATCACTCATCTATGATGAGGTGCCGTCGTACTACACGTACGACAAGCAAAGAGGTGTATTTAATCGACGTCGATGCGGACACGCCGTGGACGGGTTTCCGGGAATTTTTAAGGACACCGCATTGGGACGGGTTTACACTGTGCACCCAAATAATGGCGAGTGCTATTATTTGCGAATGTTACTGCACACAGTGCACGGCCCAACATCATTTGCGTTTCTAAGGACAGTCGATGACATTGAGTATCCCACGTACCGCGCTGCTTGCGTAGCACGCCACCTTCTCGACGGTGATCAGCACTGGGACAACGCACTTGAGGGCCAGCATTAGTGACAATCTCAGTCGTTTGCGACATCTGTTTGTCGTCAAGTTGGTGTTCTGCGGTATTGCAAATCCGCTTCTGTTGTGGGAGAAATATCGGCATTTTCTGTTCGAAGACTTCCTAAGAGGTCTGAGACGCACTACTGAAGAACAACTGAGGCAACTGATGAGCGCGTTCTAAACAGTTGCCTTAGTTCACTTCAAGATATGGTCATTTCGATCTGCGGCAGTTCTCTGGTGAATTATGGGCTACCGACTCCACTACATCTGGATGTACAGGAGCTTGGAAACAGAGAGTACAACTCTGAAATAAATTATGATCCAAGAGCTATGAGTACCGTCGTCAATGACCATGAGACATGGTCATACATGGTCATAAGTTTACCTCAGAGCAAAACCAAATTTTTGACACCATCCTTGACTCGGCTCGGCCAAGGTAAAATGTTTTTCTTGGATGCTCCTGGTGGAACAGGGAGAATATTTGTCACCGCTGGCATTCTCGCAGAGGTCAGGAGGCAAGACAAGATTGCCATTGCAGTAGCATCGTCAGGAATCGCCGCAACACTGCTTCCTGGTGGCAAAACAGCGCACGCAACGTTTAAGATTCCCATAGATTTAGAGAGTAATGAAACACCTGTTTGTGGAGTGTCACGCAACAGTGACAAAGGGCGCGTGCTTAAAGATTGCTCTTTAATCGTGTGGGATGAATGCATTATGGCGAACAGAAAAGCAGTAGAGGCGGTAAACAGGACTTTGCAGGACATCCACAGGAACCAGCAAATGATGGGTGGCGTTACAGTTCTGCTTAGCGGCGATTTCCGACAAACGCTGCCTGTGGTGACGCGAGGAACTAGAGAGTGCGAGGAGGCTGATAAGGTGAATGCTTTGATGCTTTTTGGCGCAGCCGTGAGGCACATACTATTTATTGTTTTTTTATTATTTTTTGTTAATTTTGTATTTTGTGTTTCACGTACTGTGTCCAATTAAAGTTTTTTTCTTTCTTTAAATACCCTTTCTTATGGCCACATATTCATAGGTTGCGCTTAACGATGAATATGAGAGCACATCTTGGCGGGAATGTACACGCCCAAGAATTTTTTGATGTTCTCTTAAAATTGGGTGATCCCTCACCGCTACCTGTAGTCGGTGGCCAGGTGGTTCTACCTGAGGTACTTAGGAGAGTGGTGTCCACCTTAGAAGATTTGATTCGCCTGGTGTATGGGGACATCAATAGGATACCGCACCAACATAATTCTTGGGTGTGTGAACGAGCCATTTTAACACCCAGAAACGACCAAGCTTCAGCGATCAATCAGCATTCTCGCGGAAATTGAGGGAAATGAAGTGATCTACACTTCAATAAACACTGTAATTGTCGACCAGTATGACACCACACATTACCCCGTAGAATTTCTCAATTCCCTCGGTGCAAGTGGACTACCAGCGCACACCATTAAGTTAAAGGTCGGTGTCCCAATTATGCTTCTTCGGAAACTCACTCCGCCGAAACTGTGCAATGGGACCCGGCTCAAAGTCGTCTCACTGCAGAGAAATATCATTGAGGCGGAAATTCTAACGGGGTGTGCGGGTTGTTGGGTTGTAGTAGGTGGGATCACGGTGATATTATTTGTAGGCGCTGGAACAGTTTTGATAAGGAAATAGATTAGGTTTTCGGTTTTGGCTCTAGTCGTAGTTATATTATAACTAGCTTACCGCCCCGCCAGATGCTCTGTCTCCGCTTTTTAAGTCTCTGATATCTTCTAAGATATTCATTTTAATGACATGCCGTAAAGGGTAATTTTGATCTCCATGAAATGCACAATTATTTAATTTATTTAATTGGATAAGGAATAATACTGTATTATTTAAAATAGCTTTGTAAATAACCCATAATTTTTTTTTTTTAATATGTAAAAGATAAAAATGTTTACTGTGGGTTATCCTTAGGAGATAAACATATACCATCGCAAAGTTTTTTATTGATATTTTTGAGATATACAATTCCGTAGTACATTAATTTAATCATCTTTTAAGGTTTAGCCAGCGTTTGCAATGCAAGCGCACAAAAATATGTTTGTTACGACATCACATTACAAATCTTTGAATTTCTCGGCTTTACAATATGCATGTATTATACATAAAAACCTTCCTCTTGAATCACTCTATCTATTAAAAAAAACGCATCAAAATTCGTTGCGAAATTTTAAAATCTAAGCATACATAGGGACAGACAGACAGTGGTAAGCGTAACAAACACAAACCAGCTATCACGAGTACCTACGTAAATAAAGCCCCCAATTTACGACATAATCCATAAAAAAATCAATATCTTTTTTACCCTTCCATCTACTGAAAATTGTTTACATGCAGCAATTCCAGCGACTTGTAACACCACTGCACCATTTTGTTCGGAGAATGGAGCTGCTTTGCGCAGTTGCAGTTTCCAAGCTCGGTGTCGTCTGCGTTCAGTCGTCGACGACTGATATTAATCAGGGGAACGCAGTAGGGTACTGCGGCCATCTGATTAACGTACCCAGGCAAGTTATAAGCGATTTCGTCTTTGTTTATGAAGTACTTTCAATTTTTTCTGTAGTCTTTCAAGGTCTACATGGACAAGAACTACTTCAAACGAGCATGTAGAAATATTTTCTTTATAATTTTATTTGTATAGTTTATTACAAACTATTTACACTAGAATACTAAATTAAATTACTAACTAACTTACTATACAAATAAATACTAAAACAAAAGACACTTAGGCGTCAAAGTACTCGTCCACATCGTCATCCGGAAACGTGCCCAGAAGACTGGCAGCATTGCCACGTTGAATGGCAATGCTAATTCTTTGGCCAAAGAACGACCCAGCTCTCTGGTCACGTGAAGTGTCGACCAGCCGGCGAGAAATTTCCTTAAGATATATATAGACTTGTTTTTAATAGGATTAGAATTTTATAGACATTCCATAGAATTCTTCATGTAACTTATACTTGTTACAGCAAAGGTGGTTCCGCCAGGGAGCATGACGTAAAAAGACGGGCCCCATAACCCGAGCGTTTAGACGAAATCTCGTGATAGCTGGTTCATGTTTTTCTTTATTAATTCATCACCTCTATTCTTCGCCTGCTTGTGATAAGTATTTTGTACCTTTTTTTGAAAGAGTGTTTTAATCTAGACAGATTATGCCACCCACCCTCATCATTACAAATTGACTTTACATAATGCTACATAACTAAAAAGGATCTTACACTACCTCTGTGATGAATAGATATTTTGTGCTTAAAATAGGCTTATGATGACTTCAATTATTAACTGAATTAAAAAAAAAAAAGACTTTGCATTTTCTAGTTACATTTACGTGTTATCTTGTGGATTAAACATTTGTCGGAATCATAATTTAATTTCCAACAAAAGTCCAACGCTCACCGCTCATAGTGTCCACGGAGTTTCATGCCTGTTCTTATCCAGAGGAACCTGCGCTGTAGGATGACAAGTAGCTTCGCCTTTTTGACTCCTTGACAATTCAAAAGTGCCAGTAAATGATTAGTGGTTTAAGTTTTAGTTTTGAGTTTATAACTTGTACCTCATCCACTCGCATATGGGAGGGAGAATACTCCCTACCATTATTATCTATGCGAGTCAGACTGCGTTAGTGCTATGTTCAGTTCCAACCGCTTTTCTGCGGCGTAACCAGTCCAGCCCCTCTAAATTAATTCTAAAATTCCTTCTACATCGCGTTCGATAACAGTGAATGGATACATGATAGCCATTCTGCATGCCAGTAGGAATTACTCTGGTAGTGAGCAGCAATGGTTACCTTGGTTCGGTTCCTCTGACACCAGAGGTTTCAATTCACTGTTGTAATCTTTCTCTCGTCTGATAGGTAAGTTCAAAACAATACATGGTGCGTTGTGGTGTAGGTACTTAGCTGTCCTCATAATAAATAATGAATCTAAGAATCTACTGTTGGCATGAATGAGCAGTGTTTATACTATAACTGTGCCTTTCATTGCGACATGAAGCTAAATTATGGTACACTTTGGATGTCCGCATAACGTAGGTAGACAAAAAGTTGTTACGCTGAGCAATGTTTCGTTGCGTGTAGATACTACGCATTGGTCGGTGCTACGCCGCTCGTAGCTTATGACTTTTGTCCCCGCAACGCAACGTTATCCTCAACGCAACATCGCTTGCCATTCGTGTGACCGGCTCAACAATTCACTACGGCCATGCTGGCGCCGCATGACCGCATTTGTCTTCTCTGACGGATATACGAGGCGTTTTGGTGACAGCTGACTCTTTTATGGTTGTAGTACTTGGTTTATTCAACAGTCACGCAACGAAAGTATTTGTAGGTATTTTATATTTATTATTTCTCAATAGTCATTAAGTTGTTGAATAATAACATAGGAAATAAACATTTTGGGAAGTTAATTAACTCCGTACATGTATGCCTTTAAAACTAAAACTTTGTGGCAAAAAATCCTTGCACTTTAAACTTTCATGAAAATAATTATACCTTACACTCTGCTAATCATTTCACAATTAGACATTAAAGTACATTATAACAAAATAACAACTTTAAAATTAGCCTGAAACCGAAACAAACTGGCAGTCCAGTGACATTATCAAACTCCCAGATTAATTAGCTAGCTAGCTATCACAATAACACGTAGAAGAGCATTGTTGTTGCCTTGGACGTACAGTCGGACAAAAGCTATGCAATGTAGTACAATTACCGGCACGTAACTTGGCAAGAGATTTTCGTAGTGGGGGAAGTTCGCGCATATAAAAATGTATGAAATTGTGCGTGCGCAAACTTCCCCCACTACAAAAACTCTTGCCAAATTACGTGCCGGTAACTATAAGTTTGATGAGACTACTTAAAGATGTATTTTACGCGTCTTTCTCTTTAAGGTCATCGTCCACGACGCTACTCAAAAGTAATTTTTGACAACCTCAGATCACCAATGAGTTAGTCAGAATATCCAAGCACTACAAGGTATTTCACTAGCGGTCCGTACATGACGTAACTTACTTACGCGTTAATAACATATTTGTGATTGGTTTCGACGTGTGTCATAAGTGTGTCTTACATTTTAAATATATTGACAGATATTTTTTTGCCTGCATACCTAACTTTTTGTTTGTACGCTTACACAAAGTGGGCGGAGTCAGGGAGCAAAGCTGTGTAAATTGCCGAACCTCCCGAAGGAAGCGATGTTTCTACCAGATTGTGTTTGTGAGATGATGTAAGAAGAAGTGTGGATCTACCTTAAGATTTAATCAAAATCTGGCCGATATAATTGTTCTTTAGTTTTTGTACATTATGATAGCCTATAATGTCGTGCTTGTTAAATAGAACCACGTGATAAAGTTATTGTAACCAACAGGTTTACTCAAATAAGGTTCGATACAATATTGGATAAGTTTAGAAAGACAATAATAACTACTTCGAAGCATGGCCAGTTTCAATTATTCAACACGTACCTTTTGCGTGGAGAAGTACTTATCCGATATTAAATATTACAGAAAAGTAACACTTAGCGAATTTGTTTTTGCATCGTTCATTTTTTGCCAACGCGGTTTTCTTTTTAAACATAAAATATACATATTATTATATTTTTTTACAAACCACCGAAAACCGTAGCCCGTAGGCACTTTGGAAAATTTCTGCGTAGCTTTTTTTATACCCATAATAAAATATATTCGTATTTAACGAGCAAACAAATGTATGTGAAACAGCAGTTACATGAGAGTTATTTACTTTAACTGTTACCTTTGAGCACGCAAAATATGTGCAATTTGTTATTTAATAAAATATTGATTGTGATATTTTTAAATGGGTTCAACAATAGAATACCTATTACGTTTGTTGATTGAAAATAAAACCCAATAAAATAGTAGATACTTTAATAATGCATGACGTAACACTGACAATATATATTATACCACTCACGTTAATATGTATATACATACTTAACTATTAGTCAGTACAACATCTAATGTTAGGTGTGTTGGTCATGTTAATATTCTTAGCTGAAAGAAGTCCAGGACACAAGCCATCTATACATAAACCTACGCCTTCTGCAATACAAGCAACTGTATACCTCCATAATATTGCATACCACATCCACACTTCGCAGTTGTAACCCTTGCAGCGTCCAGTGCACTCCACGTCCGCCCCGGCTGGGAATCGATGCGGCGACTACTAAATTAAATAACTCAAAACATCTCTCCGTTGCGAGCACTTAAATAATTCACTTTGTGGCCGCTAGATAGCGCTGGCTCGCTTTAAACGTATTTACGAGATTGCACAAGCTTCACACAGATCTATTTGTTTGTGTATGTACCTAATCAATCGTAGTGAAATGTCCGGGATTCTTTTGAAGCTGTTTTTTTATTCTGTTTTGGTTTTTGTCGGCAGCAGGAAACAATATGTGGTCAGTATGATATTTGCATGGTTTGTTTAGTTTAGCATTTATAATAAAATTAATTTATAGAGACCAAGCTGAACTACGTAAAGCCCCGCGACTTTAGGTAGTTCAGCATTATCTGGAAGGTAAACAGCGCTTAAACAAACTTCTTAGTATTGTAACCTCGCCTTCTAAATCAATCTAGGTACAAGTAAGCGCATCACGTCTTTAAAACCATTAAAATTTCATCGCGTACAGGTGACTCACCTTTGTTCCTTCCTACATACTACCCACGTTTTGAAAATCGCAGTATCGCTGTATTTTCCAGAGTTAATGCACTAGCCAATCGCAGGTTGTCTGCAAATAATTAAATCCAATTAAACATGAGATAGACTTAATTCCTGATCTGATTGTAAATGTACAGGCGCGGTCTAGTACGTAGTGTGCAGTAAAGTACAAAATGCTATATCTAGGTACTTAATACGTTTTTAATAATTGTAAACAATCTATGCGAACAAAAAGAGTAGTATAAATGACTTGTTGATGATTAAACTCATTTCTTAATTTAAAATTTAACACTTTTACATAATTTAATTTATCAAAAATATTAGGTGTGAAATATCGTAAAAATAGATTGATTGAAATAAAATGACAAGTTAACAAGTTTACCCTGCAACAAAGGGCTGAAATGTTATTTCTCCATGAAGATAGCTTGAATATTAGTGCTATATCACGAACTAAAGAACTCAATATATGTGGCAACTTTTAAGACCTTAACCGTTATTCCTACAGAAAAAAGGCTTAAGGAGACTGTCCTTGACTTTTCAATAAACTTTGATGTGCATTCATAGATTTTGAAAAAAGCATGAGTTGCTAAGAAAGTCGTACTACATTGAAGGATTTTTTCACAAAAATCTACAAGATCTCGTTTGATTATAGGAGCGACGGAACGGAAAATTTTAAAAATTCACTTGTTTTTCTTTTATTTCTCAAATTATTTCGATTCTCTCCCCACGACAAATGCTCTAAAACACTGAGGTACATGTTTATCCTAAAGTGCTTACTCGGAATAGATTCGCTTTACGTTCTTAATCAAATTAATACCAGTATGTTTGCCAACTGCCGGCGGTGGAATCGTTAATGTGCGGTACTCGCAGTTCTCTTTGTAATTCAAGTATTTCTAATCTCACCCGTTTGTTGCGCAGTTTTCAAGAATTGTGTTTGTTTTGTTAGGTAGACAGACTACAGGTGGATGAGGTATGTGCTTGTGGATACATATTATTATGAAAAATTGCCCATCAGTTCATTATCTAAACAAGTTGATAAATTACTGTGCTGAATTTGTACTATAATGAAATTAAGCATTTATGACAACAAGGTATTATTATTATTATTTTAACAGTTCGTACAAAGGTACCTATTTACGCAATTTGCTCTAGTTTTGAATCACCTTATGTACAAAACTTTTCATTCATGAAATGAGTAGGATAAGTGCTATTTTAAATACCTAAATTAAACACCACCAAAACAAACAACAAAATAATTGTTAAATTTAAACCAGATTTCACATTCACAGTATGTTCATCTGTCCGCGACCCCGCATCACGTAACATACAACTTTGCAATATGTCTGAAACATACAATATTTTGTTTTTAACAAAATAATAATTCAATTAAACATTCGTCCACAAAGCACAGTTTGTCAGTTCAACTTGTTTTGTTAATCAAAAAGCTATCTAACTTGTCAGAACAACCTTCATAAGTAGATAGTCAGACCTAATCATGTGTGTTTTTAATAGGTATGTATGTACATACATACCTATTAAAATTTTTGTTGTTATCAGGTTTGATCTTAGCGATTAGATTAGGACTTTTGGTACAATTTCTTAATTGACAAAATGATATTTTCAGATTTTAGTATATTTGACGTCGTAATTGCTTTATCACTTTTGACAACTTCTCTTGTTGCTATCATGGAACTGTCACATAGACACCAAATAGACCTTGTCGTTTTATGACGTGGAAGCGATATTTAGGCTGCGTTTCCACCAGAGATGTGCGAGGATTCGTAGCGAGGGATGTGTGTGAAACAAACCAACAACGTCGTTTTATTTTCATAGCTTGAACTAAGTTAGCGTTGTTATTGGTTAGTTTTACACACATTCCTCGCTACACATCCTCGCTCATCTCTGTTGGAAACGCAGCCTTAAGCTTCGATTTTTTTTTTCCGGAATTTCTGAATGTTATTGTATTTCTAATGCTTGTCTTATAAATAGTTACTATTCAGCCCTGTATTGTAAGGGATCTAAATGATCTAATATGGGCGAGCTTTGAGATACCTTTTTCTGTTTCCTCCGGGTATTAACTCAAAAGGTAAGAAAAAGGTTGTCCTCTTGTTTTATTCATTAAATGAAACTTTTATAAAGCAATAAACGAATCTCTTTTTAGTAATGATATAGGTAGGTACCCTACCTACTATCGGTTCTTTAGATCGAAATATTAAACGGGTACAGTATAACCTGGATAAGTGGAATCTCAAGGGACCTAGAATTATCCCAATAGTCAGGTCTAACATGACAGTTGTCTTATTAACATAGGCCCCAGCTAAGACAGAGTAGAACATGTCCATTAAAAATGTATATTTTATTTTTTCACTTTTGTGATAAATTATTAATAGTTGTCTTACTAATACAGACTATACTACAAAGTAAACTAACTAAACAGTAAAAATCGAACAAAATGTTTTCCCAGTTATGAATTAAAATTCAATATTAAAGGTTTAACTAATTCCCAGTAACAGAGATTTCAAAGCAAAACTGTTGGCACCTCATTGTTATTACCTCTCAATAGTAGAGCTTTCTCACTTTTCCAGGACCCACTTATCCATGTTACCCTATTTTTTTTTGTACCAATCGTGACCTTTACAAGAACTTAAGTAACCAGTATTACTTTGCGAAGGTTCAAGGTGATTTTACAAGTGAATTTTCATGAAGGATATAAGGGCCCCTGCTAAGTCACTACGCTTTGATGTTGGCAATAACTTAAACTGGTTCTAAATCAAGACAGATTTAAACAAAAAACAGGCATTTTGACAAAATTATACAATACCAGTGACTTGCTATCAAATAATGCATTTTCGTCATCTTACCCAGAGAAACAAAATGAATACCAGCTGATACAACCTACATCTGTACCGCCCAAAATAAGCAGAGTCACAAATAAACTTCCTCAGCATTCCTCACGTCGCATTGTACCCCTACCTACTTATCCTGCAGATTCGTATGAAGGTTCCGTGTCAGTCATTATGAAGGGAACATGTTCAACTTGAGCGAGCATGTCGCTTGCCTGTCACGTCCGCTGCCTATTATTTTTGTGGGAAAACAAACCCAATTTGCTTGAGAATAAAATTATTGTAGGATGTTGTATGTTTGAAGTTTAAGACTTGATTAGGGTATGAATTCATTTATTTCTAAAGATTACAAATCACTTGTACAGAAGATTAAAAGTTGGGTTTAGTATAAGTTTTTATTAAAATTCTAGGAGGTATTAGGATAATAGGGAGCTATAGCAATAAATTTTCCTTATTATGTTCGCATGAGCCAGACAGAAAGCGTAGGAGTAAAGAAAGAGGGCATAAGTACCTGCCTAATATAAATTGATAGTATTCTCGACAAAGTTTTATGGTTCATATGATATTCATTTTATTAGATGTTTAAATGAAACTGTTGGCGCCTGCAACCCTTGTGTTTGCCTCACGCGAAGAGTTGAAAGGTTTGTTCAGCATCAACACCCTCTTCGGTTCGAAACACCGTTTTAATTGGGATTTTTATAACAAGTAAGTACGGATTTTTAAAGATAGAAAGAAAATATTCTAAGTTCTCAGCAGTGTAGGTATTTGATTACATAAAGGAAGATTGTTTCGTACCCATTTATGTTCGACAAGTTCCCAATGAACCGACAGTACATTATGTAATACGTGACTACCCAATAAGCCGATAAAATGATTACCTAACTCAACTACAATTCTAAGCAAGGCGTCACAATTCCTTAAGTACACACTAAACATACTTCATAATCCTATATCCGTATTCTGTAACCCACGCCGAACTCATTGTGCGCGAATAATGTTAATGTCGCAGATGGATTGTCGAATCCGCTGTTTTACATAACCACTAGCCGTTTTGCAAAACAGTTTCGTTAACAGCTGAACAACGTTCATGGATTGTCATTGCATTACGTTTGACGAAACTGCTGCCCACGTTTAGACAAAATGCAGAATTACTTATATGCAGTCACAATAAGTGTTTGGTGTGGCTTGTAATGCTGAATCAGTCGCATTAACTAGGCACTCTGACCAGTTCGTTTAGGTTAGGTTGGAACTGTGTTACCAATCGCGCGCGAGCGGAGCGAGCAGAGCGAGCGGTGCCGATTCCGTGGCAGCGACCATCGAGCGCTACTTCCAAGTTGGTCACAGTTACTTGACTATTTAGTATTTATAGGACTGATTTTCATAAAACACTGAACATTTTATATGGATATCCTTAAAATCACTGTTTTCATTTGAGTTAGGGTCATATTACTCGTTTTATTCATTTCTGTTTCGGACGCTATTATTGTTGTTATGACACACAGAGCCTCGAGCGTTAAAATTTAGAACTAAAATCTACAATGTGACATTTTATCACGCTGGTTTACATAACCTCTAATCGTTGACCCACTGCGTTCAGAAATGTAAAACGTTTATGCAATTCTGCGTGTTAGAGTTCAATAAAAACGAAAAATCGCTAAACGTCATTAAAAGGGTTATGTAAAACAGCGTATTCGACCATCCATCTGCGACATTAATACCGCGTCAGCAAGCGACGCCGCGGGGTGTCAGTTGCGTTTCAAAAGATAATAATAATAACATTGGAAGCAGTTGGCAAGCGAGCGACAATACGCCACTAGCTGGCTTCCTGTTAAGATCTCCAAGGTAAGAGCGAGAGCGGTTTTGTAGTTTTGTAATGTTTTGTTCTACCTGAAATAGTCTTTGTTAATGTCAGTATTTTGTGTGATTAAAAACTGTCTCTATGCTCTTGGACTCTCAACTCTTTTGCAACTAGCTTCAACTTTCTGAATAACTGACAGATTTGTTAATTTTGACAATAAATTCAAAAGTGCCTGTACATGGTTTAATTGAAATAAATGCTTTGAGTTTGAGTTGAGTTCTCCTAAATGGTTTCAGTCGGTCGACTGAAACTGTTGAGAATCTTTTATCTGTTACTGAAAGATTTTTAGCGACAACATTATTTCAATAGGTATCACTAATGAAGGTCCGTTCAATATTTTATTTGACTGTTGTTGTTTTGGTCACTGAATCTGAGTTTAAATGAGACGATAGCCAGTTCACCTACGAAATGCTTGTGAAGTGTGCTTGTGACCGACGAATAAAATTCTTGGGTAGGTTATGTCACCTTTACGTCGCGTATAACTTGTTACCACACACCACCACCCGTAGCCACCAGAATGAACGGGCACCTCATAAAATATTATACCATGCAAAAAACCCACACACACACACACCCCCACACTCTACAAATAATTGTTATAGGATGTAGGTATATGAAAAACTTTGTTCTCGATTTCTTTCTTCGAATACATCGGGCGGCCGAAGCGCGTTACCATGGCAACGAGTTTTTTGTGCCAAACGACAGAATTAGATACACCTTTATGAAATTGTATCGTGTAATTGAAATTATTGTTTTAAGTAGACTTTATAGATAAAGTTATTAACTTCCATTGGCATTCCCTAGCTGGGGTATTAAGTTAAAAGTACCTACCTAGTGTCTATCAAAGTGTGCTTTATTAATTTGTATGTGTGGAGCAGACTGTTAATATAAGTTGGTTATTAATAAATAAATAAATAAACAAACTAGCTCTAGCTGACCCGGCGAACTTCGTACCGCCTAAATGTATGAGAAAAATAATTATCTTTTGTTTTCGTTAATCTTCCCCATTTTCAATTGTTATTCTGCTATTCGGGCGGAGGTAAATTCAAAAAATCAAAGATCATAAAAATCGGTCCAGCCGTTCTTGAGTTATAAATGGTGTAACTAACCCGACTTTGTTTTATTTATATAGACTACTAGCAGCGCCACGCGGTTTTACCCGCATAAGTGTCGATCCCGTGGGATAGATCTATCCTATTTCCCGGGACTCAAACTATCTCTATACCAAATTTCATGTAAATCAGTTCAGGGGGTCTAATCGTGAAGAGGTAACAGACAGACACACTTTCCCATTTATAATATTAGTACGGATGGAGTATGGATATAGATTAGTATTAGGAATTGCTGCTTACAGTGCACCTTTTTGTACAACTAAATGCAGTCGAGGAATTGTTGTTGGATAAATAAATGATTTGGGAAACGTTTACTTTCCCTTCAGATTTGTTTTTTTTATAAGCCAAATTAATACGTTAGTTAGTTCACCATTGGGTCTCATTTCCTCAATATTTTGTAAAACTGAGGTACCAAAATAGCACTACATACCTACATACATGTATTGACATTGAACAGACACCTGACATTTCCAAAACCTGTTGTAATTAGTACCTACAGCACGAATAAAGAAAAATCTTTAAATGAAGATGATTCTTTGTTGCAATACCGTCTGCAGAACTTTTGAAAACCAAAAAAATATTAAGATAAAGAGCGCTCCCTAGTTTTCCATCTTTGTTATAAAAGACTAGGCAAAAGTAAATTACGACTGAAAAACGTAGTCTAATGAATTAATTACATGAAAGATTCAAATGAAGAACATTGCAGTGTAGAATTAATAGTAGGAAAGAATGCAATGTAAAGGTTGACGCACATTTGGGCGGACCGCACCGCATTGGAAAAATCCTCCTACATGACTTTCGTAACTTTTCACACTACAGGCACAAAATACAGATAGTACAGAAAGCATCGACCTTATGGTCGTTGACAGAAAGCAATCTACATACAAAGTACGCTCGAGCAACTCACACATAGGCACCGCTAACGGACACGTTATTTCGGAGTGGTTGGGAGTAGTGCGAGCGCGGGTGCCATCCGCTTGAGACACGCGTCTGTGAAGTGCAAAAATGGAGCTACAAAAAATGGCTATCTAAGCTCGATTTATATAATAGTATCCTATTTTGAATCACGCCACTTTTACATAAGTTGAAAACATGATTTTTTGTTTGTGTAGATATCGTGTTGTTTTTAGTGTCATTTGTTAGGTTTAGGTCTAAAACGAATAGGGCAAAATAAGTTGTGTAAATATGGTAATCCGTTTTGAAGTTATTAGGGATTTTCGACAGTGAAAATTGACAAATGTAAAATTTTATATGTTTTTGTTCTATAAACTTCTTGTATTATAATACTATGTTTATTGTTTTGTTTTAATATTGTAGAATAAGCTCAACAATAAAACAAATAACTAGATACGAGTGCCACTACCATGATAGTTTTTTGTGCATAAGCCAAAGTTGACAAACCTAGCGCGACTGCCGAGCGTAGGTATGAAAAGTGAAGTACATACATATGATTACCTTCTGTACTATCTGTATTTTGTGCTACAGGCGCACCGCACGCATGCTGCTCGCTTTGTTGCATTGGAATACGATGCGTTGCGGCCCGGTGCGGCTGTGATGTGCGCTTAGCCTAAACCCACAAAGTTATAAATTAATGACAAAACATAACTAGCTAGCTGCTGAGAAAGAAGCAATTAAAGAAGTTATTTGGTGTTGATTTCGTCTACAAATAAAATACTCACGACGATGCGACTTCATATCTAAATAAAACACAACATATTAATATTTCAGAGGCAAGAAACACAAATCGCATAAAAATACCTCAAAATGTAAATCCGAAGAGCTCTGCCAGGTGAGCAGATATTCCTACATTAGGTAACATGATTCATAGCTCAGCAATATATTACCCTTCGTGAATATATGAGCTGTCGTTTAGCTCAAAAGTGGTCGTGGACGGGGCTTTATTTTTATTAAGCGTAGATTTTTTGTTGTTTTTGTTTTTGACTCTATTCTTCAGGTCCAAGATTGGTTTACGGTAAATAATTTGGTACTGAATGAAAAGAAAACCAAATGCATTAGATTTATATTACCTAATGTTAGAAGTAGCGAATGTGACATCATACTTAATGGAGAAAACTGGAATTTGTTGATCGAGCTGTTTTTCTGGTAATCACGCTAGACGAGAAATTACAATGGGGACCTCACATAACATCTCTTGCGGGGCGGCTTAGCTCGGCCGCTTATGCTGTTAGAAAGATAAGACAATTAACTGATGTAGAAACCGCGCGTTTAGTCTATTTTAGCTACTTTCACAGCATTATGTCGTACGGCATTTTACTATGGGGTCGAGCTGCTGACATTGAATCATCTTTATTTTGCAAAAGAGAGCTGTCAGAGCCATTTATAATCTACGTCGCCGCGAATCTCTCAGGGAACTTTAAAAAAAATTAATATTATGACGGTACCTTGCCAATTTATTTATGAAAATATTATGTATGTAAGAAAAAATCTACATCTTTTTAATAAAATAAGCGATAGAAATAATTTTAATACTAGAAATAAAGATAAAATACATCAACCATTTTTGAAGTGAAACTTCTTTACGCACGCTTGACTTGGGGAGTAAGCTGGCGAACGCGTGACGTAAGCGTTACGAAAAGTGTGATCGGGCAAGGCGAACGGAAGTTAAGTGGGGGATATAAGCAAGAGACAGCAGTGCGCGCGCACATTTTCTTTCTCTCTTTAAGTTTCACTTCAGTCGTGTGGTCATAAGCACACTCGTTTTTTTTTTAGATTAGCCAAAGTACATACATCTTTTATGGGATACTGTGTTAAATGTTACAATAAAATACCTTGTGATATATTGCAATTAAATGAAAGAAAATTTAAAACTCACATTAAACGTACACTTTGTAAACAAGCATACTACCTATAAATTAGAAGATTATATCCAAGATAAGAACGCTTGGGAACGTGCTGGTCCTGCTCCATAGGACAATCTAGAGTCTAGACAAAATCAAACTGGTTGCTAATTTAATTGTAAAATTGATTCTTTCTTCTTTTTTTTTAACGTTGATATATATTCTGTAATTACTTAAACTCACACCCTGACACTTGTAATTTTTTATTTAAATGTAAATCGTTTATTTTTACCAAGTTTGTAAATATGTGAGCACCATGTATCTATTAGATAATTAATTTATGTCATGTTTTCATTTTTAATTCTTTTACCTATTTTAGTATAGTAATTTTATTTTATTTTAGGTGCATCGTCTTCACATATTATTATATAATTAATGTAGGTATACAAAATATTGTAAAACATTTTAAAAGAGTAACGGTGGAGTTTCTTGCCCATTCTTCTCCATACGAAAACTACCTTTTGAAATGGGCGACTAGAATCAATTCTATTTTTTCGTAATTTTTGACGTTCAAAAGTGCCTTTTAAGTGCCTATTTGAAATAAATGTTTTGACCTTGATTTTGACTTTGAGATGAAAATTGACTTATTTTGAGACATAAATGTTGATTTATATTTTAATGAAAATTAACTATTTTTTACGTTTATTTATTCTACTAAAATGTTATGTCTCGTGGCATGCTTTATAGAATTTGGTATAAACAATTGTGGGCAAAGTCAATAAAATCTGTATTTACATAAAATTCTACAAAAAGAAGCTCGGGCCATGGGGCCCGAGCTTCTTTTTGTAGAATTTTATGTAAATAATAATAATAATAATAATGTTTTTTGTAGAATTTTATGTAATCTCCAGACCCTCCTACTCTATCCATTATTATTGTTCTCCTTCCAGCTTATTTGTTTTCATGTGTACATAACGCCGCCATTAATCAGCCATTTCATTGGTGGGAATCATGTTTTAGTGTTAGGTTGCAGGCTGCATCAGTGCAGGCCGGCTTTATCATTAATGTGCTGAATAATGGATTTGTGTACCATGAGTGTGGCGTAATACCACGGATTTAAAAAATTGAGGAGTTCCACTTCAAACAATGGGCGCCAACAAATCTTGTGGTTTTCTAACTCGTCATTACATCGTAAATAACTACCCGTGTTAAACTTGGTACTTTTAAGTCGTTTACTTTAGTATCATTAGTTTTGCCTCTATTTATCTTCTGTTCTCAAATCCTTTTCCAATCTTTAGCAGTCTGATGTGCACTACGTATGTTATGAGTCAGCCTGTGACCGCGAATAATTTATAGCTAGCTACATAATTATTAATACGCGCTGATCCAATTAACCCGTTGATTAGCCCGATTTATTTGTAATTAATTTGTATAATTGTGTTGTGCTTCAGGCAGCTAATTGCAGCCAAACATTCTAATCATGACGCTGAGAATGTGACTGAACCCCTGAAGAATTATTAATTTGGGACAAATCGGTGAGAAGACAAACTAATTCATTTGGTTAACAGCAGATCAAGTTCAGGTGCCAGGTGCTCAGCAGCATCACATGAAAAGAAAGTTGTGTATAGTAAGGTTTATTCATAAACGATGATTAAAGTTAAGTGACGTTCAAACGTCAAAAATGTATGGTTAAAGAGTCGCTAATCACTACTTAAATTTAAGAAAAGTTAAATTTAAGTAGTGGGGGTATGCTTAAATAAAAACTTATAAATCTGATGCTTTTGAAATAAACATTAGATACCAAGAGATTACTAATTTTGCGGAAATATTAAGTAACTCCTCGAACTTTACTGAAGAATAAATTGTAATAATGGCGAATGAACACAAAGTCACGAGCTCTCCCATAGTGTCCAAGTGCGTAAAGAAACATTGGTCGACTTGCCAATGTTTGTTGGCCAGTCTAATAGCACTTGCGTGGTCAGCCCATACAGTCCACGTGTAGGTACATTGTAACGCTGACAACCAAATATAAAAGCCTCAGCTCCGACGTCGTTCTCTTGACTGTCTTCCCTCTAACACAGATCTTAGAAAACAAAAGAGAAATACATCAACATAATAAAAACATTGTTAATTTTGATCATAAATTTGAAGTTTCATTTTGAGTTATTGGTTCTAAATATTATTGTTGATCAGATTTTTGTGTTATACAGGTTGTTCTAAAGTATGTCATTTAATAATTATTAACATGCACAGAATATAGTTTTATACTAGACTAGCTGCGCCCCTCGGTTTCACCCGCGTAAATGTCGATCCCGTGTGAATATCGGGATAAAAAGTATTCTAAATGTTAATCCAGTGTGTCAGCCGTTTGAGCGTGAAGAAGTAACAAACATATAAAGACACACCCACACACAACCCCACACACTCACACACTCACAAACTTTCGCCTTTATAACATTAGTGTGATTATCATAACGACTACAGTACTTTGTTAATTTAAATCAAATCAATGCTTAACTTTATGTGCACTTTGAGCATATTGAAGCACCGTGGGTCATTCTCTTGATTCTGTATATTTCTATCCGTGGTCTTAGGTGCCATCGCTTTGTTTTTATTTATTTAAATACGGTCCGCCTTTTTCTATGAGCCGGTAACGTCATTAAATTTAATTTTATTCATTGCCACCTGTGTAATGGGGTATCGTGTGGGCTGTTGGCAGTTTGTGACCCTTTTCTGGTGTGAATTGTCTTATATTACCCACATTTTTCTCAATTCCCCCCTTCAAAGCAATCTCGTCTATTAAATGTAATGTTTCCATAAAGATCTTTTACTCCGATTTGGGGGAAAAGACAAACAGTATAGTAAAATATTAGCCGTATATGAGCCGTTTAACTCGTAAAATGAAGTAAAGAAGAAAATAATATTATCAATACTTATTAAAAAATTATATCACAGGAAACCCACTCTCAACTTACTTTAAAAAAGGGAAATCACGGATACCACACCCAAAATCGCAACAAGGTAGAACTCAGGCCACCCAGAACCAATTACGGGAGGAAAAACATTTTAAATGAAGGAGCAGTGCTATATTATATAATAAATTGCCAGATGATATGATTAAAGTAAAAAGTACAAATATTTAAAAAAAAAAGTTAAATACTTATGTATCTAAAATTTAGTAAATAATCATGTGTACTCAATTTCTCTGGAACCCTATTTATATAATATATATATTTTGTTATCGCTGTCAGTTTATATGTTGTCGACTCACGGGGTCATGATGTAATAGTGTAAGTGTATGATCTATTTATAATCTCATATTTTAAGTGAACTATTTGTGTTCTTTATGAGAACAAATATCTTTAAACCGATGTGAACTTGGCGTTATTTACGTCCACTTTGTTTAAGTAACTAATTCCTATATAATGTTACCATGAATGTAGTACATGATTCTGAATTCCCGTGCGTGGAAATATATCGTCAGTAGGTGATAAATGGGGTTTCTAGATCAGAGGAGATCTAGAAACCCCATTTATCTATTCAATAAAAACTCCATTCATCTATTCAAACCCCATTTATCTATTCAATAAAAACTCCATTCATCTATTCAAACCCCATTTATCTATTCAATAAAAACCTCATTCATCTATTCAAACCCCATTTATCTATTCAATGAAAACCCTATTCATCTATTCAAACCCCCATTTATCTAATCAATAAAATCCCCACTCATCTATTCAATAAAAACCCCATTCATCTATTCAAAAAAACTATTCAAAATTATATTATTCCGTTTATTCAAATACAAACTACTAACTATTACATTTCAATATATTCAGATAAGGTATCATTCATTCAGGAAAACCACAAGTAATATAATTTTATCTATTCAAACATATATGATCAGTAAACACTTAACAATAAGTACGTACCTATAACTATTTATTCGCAATCTAAACCAAAACTAAATGTACTTAGATTTGTTCAACAAGCCAAGTCGGAGTATAAAACTATTTATTAAATCTATGCTTTTGGTTCGATGTCATCCTGAATTTTGGCTATTAATTCTCTCGTAGTGGAATAAATGTCATCAAATAATATGGTTTTTACAACATGCTGAACACACACCTCAGCTTCACAATTACACATCGGCTGTTCGGATTTTGGAAAATTGTCCGTATCGTAAATTTCAATCTTGATTATTTTTGCTCCGCCAGTGACAGGTTTCTTTATGTATTGAAAAAACGTTTGATCTGTTTTTTGGTCTCTTACGAGCAAGACCTAGCGTTTTCTGTCCAGGTGTTTGTTGAACTGCCGGTTGATTCATAGGTACAAAATTGAAAAGATCTTCCGTGTCCTGAAAAAAATTATAATAATAAAAATCAACTGCTATGTAATAAGTCTCAAATCACTAGAAATATATTATGTTTGAAACGAAGTGTTATGTAGGTACACAAATAAATAAATATATGGTGATAATATTTTTGTTGGATAATTTTAATACTGTTTAAAAAAAATACTATTAAAACTTACCGACATTACGTGATAATAAAGTTCTACCCAGTCAAGCCTCAGGTGCAGAAGTTGAATGATAGATTTTAAGTTTTTTTTTTCATTTAAGTATATATAATTTAATTTTAATCAATAGAGTTCAAAGTCGTACGTTTTTTGTTAGATGTTGGTATCCAAGACAACAATGGTATGTTGAAATTGAAACCCCAGACATCACGGCACCAAACATTCTATTGTTTATCGTAAGTATATACTGATAAAATAAGTACTATTGTACGTTTGATCGCTATAATCTTTTCATACATTTTATTGAGATGATACGGCAGGCAAAGTCATCGTATGTTAGTAGTATTTCATTGTTAGTGAATTTGCAAAGTTGTAATTCTCTATATGGAGACGGATCAAAACAAAATAGCAAATCGACTGATGAAATAAGTAGGAGATCCAGAAACACCCAATATTCACACCATTTAATCATTCTAGTATTTTAAAAGTCTTCAAATTTAACCATCTATTCAGCCATTCCATTTTCAAGTAGGAGATCTAGAAACACCCAATATTCACACCATTCAATAATTCTAGTATTTTAAAAGTCTTCAAAAACCATCTATTCAGCCATTCCATTTTCAAGTAGGAAATCCAGAAACAGTCACTCATTAAAGGGTATTCAGATCATAGATTTGAATATACCCCATATTTCACTGTTTGACCATTTGAGCATCCTTATATTTATATTTTTATTCGAGTATCTCTTTATTTCACTATTAGAAATGAGACTTTCACTAAACTCATTAAAAGTCGTTTCATGTGAATGAAAAAAGTAATTTAAAATAATAGATTGTCGTCATATGTGAATATAATGCAATTCCAATAATATTTCATTACATACATACGTGTCGAATTGATAACCTCCTTTTTTTAAAAGTCGGTAAAAAGAGCAGTCAGTTCAAAATGTTCATTTCAGTTTATGCCTCTGTTTTTTAATCCAGGTTCCCCCAATTTTACTATTACTTTCATTGATAGTATTAATTCATAATATCAATTCAAAGTGTTGTGATCTGAATATATCCTATATTTCACTGTTCAACTATTCGAGTAACCCCTTAATTATCTCAATTTATTCCTCTGTAACCACCTAATATATTATTATTTAATTATTCAAAATGTTAATTTCAGTTTATGCCTGTTTTTTCAATTCAAGCCAGTTATAACCATTCTTTCTTCATCTAGTCATAAAATACTCTAACTACTAACAATATTTTTAGTGTTAATGAGTTATTTTTTTAGTTTTTTTTTTCCTGTATAGTACTAGTAGTAGTGTCGCATACTCATCAACAGCATCTGTTCGAGTGTGTAAATGAATAGAGCCGTTCAATATGAACTGCTCATCATAACAAGTTGTTCAGTATGATCTGCTTATTATAACAAGTTGTTCAGTATGATCTGCTCATTATAGCAAGCTGTTGAGTATGAACAAAAACCATATTATTTGATGACATTTATTCGACATTTATTCACTACGAGAGAATTAATAGTCAAAATTCAGGATGACATCGAACCAAAAGCATAGATTTAATAAATAGTTTTATACTCCGACTTGGCTAGTTGAACAAATCTAAGTACATTTAGTTTTGGTTTAGATTGCGAATAAATAGTTATAGGTACGTACTTATTGTTAAGTGTTTACTGATCATATGTTTGAATAGATAAAATTATATTACTTGTGGTTTTCCTGAATGAATGATACCTTATCTGAATATATTGAAATGTAATAGTTAGTAGTTTGTATTTGAATAAACGGAATAATATAATTTTGAATAGTTTTTTTGAATAGATGAATGGGGTTTTTATTGAATAGATGAGTGGGGATTTTATTGATTAGATAAATGGGGGTTTGAATAGATGAATAGGGTTTTCATTGAATAGATAAATGGGGTTTGAATAGATGAATGAGGTTTTTATTGAATAGATAAATGGGGTTTGAATAGATGAATGGGGTTTTTATTGAATAGATAAATGGGGTTTGAATAGATGAATGGAGTTTTTATTGAATAGATAAATGGGGTTTCTAGATCTCCTCTGATCTAGAAACCCCATTTATCACCTACTATCGTCTGTTATTAAAAAAAAATAAGCTGTTCAGTTTGACCGCGTAGATATACTTACAGAACACTAGGAAGTGCCCAGCCTTCAAGATCTTTACGCACTGAATGCGAAAACACGTTTGCGTGGGCATTCCTTAGCTTTAAGGAATGCCCACGCAAAAATGGGAAAATTCATTAAAAAAACCCTTAAAACAATTCTTGTCAAACCGCATTTTAACAGCATGGAATAGGCTCCCGGAAAATGTTGTGACGGCTCCCACATGGAACTGCTTCATGAATCGACTGTACAGACTAAATATCTCCAAGCTATACGATACACACGCATCAGCTAATTAGCTGCTAGTGTGTCTATCTAAATAATAATATTGCACTTTTCTATGAAACAGCAGATAACCGACGGAAAATTTCTCCGGTGGGGGGGGGGGGGGGGTCTACTGTTTGCGTGTCGGTGTCCCTGTCACCCTGCATGTACTTACTGAGACTGCCTCGTTGGTCCAGTGGTCGCAAGTACTACTGTTGAGCATGAGGTCCTGGGTTCGATTCCCGTGTCGGCAAAGGCACTGGAATTTCTCAGTAGCAAGCAGGGAGCAGTGTTCTCTCTCCCTATTACATGGGACTTAGACACACTACTAGTGAAATGTGGGTGTATACCCTTCCTGTATTGTTCTTTGACAGAAGTCGAAGTTAATGACGACATATTAACGCTATATCAAGATAAATTCCTTTGTTTACTTTACCTTCTTAAGAGGAAATGCGGGTAGTCGTTTCTCCATAGAAACGACCACCCATATTACCCGCCTGTTATCTTTCTGAATAATGATCAAAAGCTTTTACAGAACTTTTTACAGAATAATAAATGTTAACTACTTGTATGTCCCTATGTTTTCCTTTTTGATGATACATTATTTTTATAAGCACTGGAACCCTCAAAAAATGTCGTAAAAACCACTGTTAATAGAGGCCTAGTGTACAAATTTGTCAACTATTAAAGAAAAAGAAAAAGATAAGGACACAGTATATATCCTTGTTATTCAGTTTATGAAATATCTTTTAAATTGGTCCAATATTGGAGGAGGAAATAGGTGAGAGCCAAACCTCGAATTAGGACTTTTTACTTAGGCTTTTTCAAAAGTGTATCCAACCGCATTTCCTCTTAAAAGAAGTAAACAAGTAAGTATTCTAAATAAATAAAATTTAAAGCTAGTAAACACAGTAGAACGTGTCGGCAAGGTGTGGGGCAACAATCTATCTCTATTTAGCTCAAACTATTGAGATATAGTGAAGTGTTTAACGAAAAAAGATTCTCTTTCCTGTTTTTAGTTCAGGAGGCTTTAGGGAAGTTTATTTACCTGAAAAATAAATAGCACTTGAAAAGAATTTAATTTCAAATCGTTTGTGTATCTCGTTTGATTAGTAGTTAGTAACGTTGAGTGGCCTATGCACTAACGTTAAGAGAATATGTAGGTACTCTATTAGTGAGGCAGTGAATTTCGGTATTACTTAGGTGATTTAAATAACTTTCATTAGGTACCTAGTTCTGTGCAAAATCACGCTTATGCCAAACATGAGACTTCCATTTGACCGCCTTACATGAAATCCTGGGAAGTGAATTACAGTCTAAGTTCAAAACCAGCCCATTGTTATATTTAGCCTAGTTATACCATGCATGCATCTATCCATATACATGGTTAGCGACACCAGATGCTTAATTTCTTGAAAACAAATGAAGCTCGAATTTTTCTATACAAAAGTCTGCTCTTCCTAATTTCGAAATTGACCCCAGGTTCTGATTCCACAACCTAACTGGCTCGACATTCGCGATTTCAGAGGTATCTTTGTACTTCTCATTACCAGTCAACGTAGGATTAGATTCGATTACGATATCTTATTACATTCAAGGAGATGCGAGCATTATTTATTCAACGCTTGACTCGGTTTGTGTAGATCGGTGACAGAGCCCACTGGAAAGGTCAACACAACCAAAAACTTGGTTTTGATTAGCTTAGTACTAATTTGAATATTAAATATGGTTTTCACTTTCAGAAATATAGATGCAAGATGAAATATGTACACATATGCCTTTGATACATATGCCTTAATTCGAAGTAAATATGAAGTTAGTCACAGCATCTTAACGACAGCATCAAAACAGTATCTTAACGAGTAATTAGTGGGTAAGTGTCTAAACACTATTGGACTGATATTACTCACCCATTTCACGCTGCTCCAAACTTCACGCTGCTCAGAACTGCACTCGTAGCTAAACCGCGTGCCCCTTGTGGTAATATCGGCCGAAGACCGCGGCTGATATTACCACACGCTGCACGAACCTGCAAGCTGTGTTGAGCCGCGCGCTTCCTGCGATCCTACGACGGCCTGACCGGCCACTTTGCGGGTCTTGTGCTGACCAACCACCACGTCTGCCGCGTGGCGCCAAGGTCCTGCTTATCCTCAGTATGTGCAAGTGCTCAGAGCAGTCAGTGAACACCGTGTACTACTAGAATTATGATAATGTTTTGAAATATCTTGCTAGTTTCCCTTATCTCTCCTTCTTATTAGTTGGTGGCCTGCGCAGTCTACCTGCAAAGCCCTAGCCCTGGCTATTTTCTGTGTATCTGAAAACAAAGTTGTGTTTGACAACGCATCAGTAACATGTTGGTTGGTTGAGGTAGCACGATCACAAGATACTGTATTCAGATATCTATTTATTCATGTATATAAACCACACCAATACCTGTCTACGCAATACTCACCAATAGATACATTTCAGCACATCTCTTACTTGATTAATTAATTCCCCTTTGATATTCGATATCACACGTGACAAGGAGCAAGATATCCTCCTAACATAGAATGGGGACAGTGCATACAACAAACAGTAGAACAACTGCGAACAAATGACCGAATCGCACCGCTACATGGAACTTCAGTGAGTTTTGCTAAAGTGGCTGTTACCTCTTTTTTTTTTACCAGTGAAGAAAAGGAGCAAAAGTATTAACATTGGCTACTATCAGTATTTCTATTTTTATTCAATAATATCATGATTATATGTAAGTAAGTAAGTATGTAAGTTTTTTGTTCCTGTATTTATGTAAAGTTGACTATTAATTACCAAGATGTCAGATGATATTATGGCTAGGAAGGAAGTTAACGCAAACGTTTGAAGAAGATTGGAACAAGGGCAGAAAGATGATGATGGTCGACAACCCGAACGCTCCGGAGCGGGAGTAATTTTATGTAGCCCAGTTAAGATACCGTTTTACATTACTACAGTTACAAAGGATAGCAATCGGTAGCTCTACCATGAGTTTGCACAGCCAAAACTCGCTAGCGTCTACGTAAATAATATGTATGAAATATTGTACAGCGCCCCTAGCGGTCACCGGAAGAATTAAAATTCGTACCATGAGCACTATAGATTTCGATAGGTAAGAAACCTAACGTAATCTATTCGATAGTCACTAACGTTTTTCAGCTGTCGCCATACAAAACGGCACCATGAGTTAATAATTTGACAGACGCTATCGAAAAATACGCTTACGATAGTAGTTACGTAAGTCACTGGCATTTTGACACGTGAAACATATGTTTACATTGAAATTATATACGTTTGTGAGTATTTTGAGTCAAAATAATGTCTGGAAGAGCTTATTTAGCATAGAATAATTATGTTGGCGGCCACTGACTTTGAAGACCAACGACATAAACAACGTGAATTTAAAGCCAAAGGAGATGGCCAATTTACTTAGGGCACTCTGCCTAGCATGCAAAAATTCATGTACATTAACGAATTTTACTTTATTTTGAACTTAATAAGCTCTAAAATTAACTGTAAAAGTTACATAATCCAGTAACTTCAGATTTCTTAGAAATTAACAAAAACATATTTTGGTCGTGAACCTACTCGGACTCTATAACTAAGTAGTAGCCAGATTATTCTGCGTGGGTAAGTTGTCATGATCAATGTCTCTTACTGATCGGCCACAACCAAGGCACACCATAGTGTGGCCCAGTATTCTATGATTGGCACCTTCTGAAGTTAGCAGCAAAAAGCATGGGTGACAAATATGTCCATCTTCTGGAAGCTGAAAGGCAAAGTAGATTATTAGTTTAGGTATATCAACATTTTATCTATTGTAATATGAAGAAGGTTCTAAATAAATACTTTTTTAAATACTTAAAGGTGAAAATCAGTTGTTCATGTAGAAATAATAATTGCTTGTACAAATCATTCGCTGTGCTGCTTAGAAAACTCAAGAGAATATGTTTTATATATCTATAGGTTTTCATAATTTATTTTAAAAATACATACCTGAATTGTTAGCCATTGAACAAGCATTCTTTGGAAAGGCATGTCTAACGAAGACACAACATGTCTTCTTAGCCGTCCCGTAGCTATACCGCAGTTAATACACCTCATTGTGAACAATGTCCAAAACGTAAGCACAATCAAGTCCGTATTTAAAAGCACTAGATAATCGTTGGGCAATGGAATCAGTCCGTGTAGAATAGCAATGGTCGGTATGGAGAAAAGATAATCGCAGTCGCACAGTTTACAAACAAACAAAAAACAAACGTACGCGCAAGTTACGAGATGTCAAACGAAAACGACCGATATGCGATATGGCGGATGTCGAGCGATTGTCGAAGTCCAACCTGTCATGTTGTTTCGTTTCGTTGTTACAAGAAAAAAGTTATTTCAAATAAATATTTCATAGCATTCGAGTGATTAACAAAATATGTTTTTTTATTAGGATTTCGATAATGAATAATCATTTTCCAGTCAGAATAATTTATAATATTACTCTGATGGAACATTAATATTTTAGCTTTACAGGGAATGGAACGTTTATCCAAAATGCGCGTTATCTCGATACGCCGGAAACGCAAAACAACTATTTAAGTTTAAATATTTTTCCAGAAGTTGTACGAAAATGATAAGAGTTTCATAATTTTTATTTCTATTTTTATTTATTTATAATTAGGCGTCTATTAATGTACATGCCATTGAGTAACTAGGCTGAAACTGGCCATGTCCTTTACAGGAAAATGAAATTCTAGCTTACCAATGAGCGGGGCATTACGCAGCTACCTAGGAGGCTTTCTGTGATGAAAATTATCTTAAATTTAAATAAAAGACATTTTACTTAAACAACCTTTTCATTTATTTTATTATTATATGGGAAACTGTATGTTTCCAACATATTTATCAAAATAAGGAACACAAAAATTGACATAAAAACACGTACTTATTATCTATTAAATACAAAAAAAATTCTCTGAACATTGGACACTAGGATTTCCCCTGCATCGTGGGTGCATTTACAAACACAAATCTCACATGCACAAATACCCAGACCCGGAACAATTAGATATCTTTCTTTGGAAGATTGGATCACACAACTTTTTGCTCCATGCGACAAATGAACCGGCGATTCTTAGCGCAGAAGCGACAGGATTGGTGCAGTTTCTAAAAATTGTGCCACACTGGTCCTCATTGTATTATTGTCATTTTGTAAACTTATTTCATTGAATTTAATTAAAAAACGCCGTGAACACAATGTCAACAAATACAAAATTACAAATTGAAAACGACACTCGATGACACAACAGTGACATATAAGGAATAAAAATTCAACAACCACTAAATACCCTAACAAGATCACTAACCGCCAACCATTCTATTTAGTCGGATTATTGCCTATCATAACATTTTAAGCATAGGCGATAGCACTATATTTTGAGCATATATTATTATTATGCCGTTCTCTCTCCTTATTACTGAGAAAGAAAGAAACAAAACTTAAGGAAGTGACGTTACATACAACACGAGCTATCGAGCTCACCTTGGCGCCTGCGTAAGACTCCGTAAAACTCATGGTGCAAGCATTATCGAAATCTATTCGATCCACGTTAATACGCTAGCGAGTTTGACGCTAGCGAGTAAGTTTTCGATAACTACTCATGGTAGAGGTACTGCTGGTGTGAAATGTGGGGTGAAAACACAATACCTTTACAAGTAGCTCCGTTGGAGCTCACAAGGGTTGTGGTCTGGTCTCTGGGCCTCGTGTCTCCGGGTAGGGTTTGATAGCCTTCTGAGCAATAGGTATTAGGTAGATTAGGGTGAGATCGAGAGGCGGTATGAGATATGAGCTGAGACACTGAGGCAGCAAAGAAAATAAGTAATAAGTTGTAAAAGAGCAAATAATCGAGTATTTACAAATAAAACTAACTCCCTAAAAGAACAAACGAAACAGAATCACTTAAACATCCACATCTTCCTACCTGCAGTTTAAAAACAAAACCACAGTCTAATCCAAAGAAGTCTGATCAAACCCGAGCTAGATTAAAGTGGACAATTACGGACGTCTGACCTGAGAGCTTCAAAGTAGAACTAAAAAACGCGTCTGGCGAAGTAGCGAGCTAAACAACGCTGCGAAAAAACGCACCGGAGCCAGCTTAGGGAACTAATCCGTTCTGTATTTCGCTGCTCTACGCTGAGTACGGAACGTTTTCTCGCCAAGTCATGCTCTGTAAAGGTCTTAGGAAATAATTTTTTTACGCGTAACATTAGAACGATTAAGTGCGTATGTTCGTCGATTTATCTAATAGGTATAACTAGTGGCGTGAGTGCTTTGTATGTTCATAAGTTTCAAATTGAGGTATAAAAGATACAAAATGTGATTTGTTTTTTACCCCGTTATTAATTCATGATCACACTTTCTTCTGTCGTGTTAAATGGATTAACCATTACTTACATCTATACATATAATAAATCTGTAGAAGGGTCAATTCTGTACATTGAAAATATTGAAAAAATAAATAGCGGGGGGTGTTGCTCGATCGATACCAAACCCAAATATGTGATTAAAAAAATTTTTGTCTGTCTGTCTGTCTGTCTGTCTGTCTGTCTGTATATGCAGGCATCACGTGAAAACTAACGGTTCGATTTCGATGAAACTTGGTATAACTATACCTTATTATCCTGGGCATAAAATAGGATACTTTTTATCCTGGAAAAATTCGTAGAAAAAAAAATCTTATTTTTCGGTTTTATTCATAGACGTTGTTCTGTAGAACCGCGAACACACGTTGCATTACCCGTAGTGGATAATTTTCCATTTCAATTTAAGAGAATACAGTTTCCTGTAGCTTTGTGTTACGCCATGACAATAAATAAGGCTCAAGGTCAGACCCTAGGAGTTGCTGGCGTAGATCTTACCGCGAGTTGTTTTTCACACGGGCAACTTTACGTAGCTCTTTCCCGTGTGAGCAGTCCAAGAAATCTTCATGTTCATATTCCGGACGAGCTCACTAACAATGTTGTGTATGCTGAAGCTCTCAATTAACTTTCTGTCGCATTGTCACGATCACTTTTTTATTATTGCAAACTTTTCGTCACTGTCAGTAATTTACTGCTACATGCTACTTATCAAGGTCGGAATTACTATGAAAAAAATACTTACTACAGAACGCGAGCTCAACAGCAGTAGCTCAATAGAGGGATCTCCTTAATTATTATAGGCTTAGCTGTATTTGGGTCCAATAGATATTTATAAGATGTCTTTGTCAGAGTTACTCAAAATGGAGAAATAAACCATCCACGCGAAGACCGACATCCGCGCGGACGGAGTCGCGGGCGGAAGCTAGTAATTATAATAAATTAGTAGGTAACGAAGTCAAAACTGTAAATTTAATATTTTTGAAAACAGTGATTGCTACGAGCTGTCGAAACGACTGACGCCGAAAATATAGTTTTTTAAATTTTTGTTAGTTTGTCTGGATGTATTCCGGATTGGCGCAAAAACTGCTGAATAGATTCTTCTCAAATTTAGCACAAATATTATTTCTTGAAGATGTGGTCATTGAATAGATTATATGTTACCATGCTATTTGCTCTGCGGTATTAGCAATATTGTATTATGTCCGTAACTCCGTATTCCTCAACAGTTTACCGCAAGATTTAAATAGACGACAAAAATGTTGTACTCTGGCAGATAGATACAGATTAATTAACCTCAGAAATTAATATCTTCACTTGACATGTTTATACTCTGTAAACAGCTATTTAGTCAAATTTTCAGCAAAGTAAACGTACGACTTTCACTCGAACAAAGTCACGGGCAGAAGCTAGTCACTAATGTAATATGAAAATGAAGTCACTGTACGAAAAGTATCACCCAAGTTACTTCATTGGTATGTACTTGGGTAATTATAGCCGATATTTTTCTTCACACGAAATTCAAATACCGCGTAAAACAACCTCCGCCCTTACGAAATTCTCTCGGTACAATTTTCCCTCTGAGTGCGTTAAATCGCAAAACCTTTTTGTACGTGTTTTCTTTCTGGCGACCGTAAGCCGCCGTAATGTTTGTAAATAATAAAACAGTAGAATAATAACACTTAACTTTGGATCTCGTTCGACGCCGCGAGCGCAAGAAGCTCTTCCAGACGGAATCGTGTTTGCAATCTTATTTTAGTTGAATAAAATTGCAATTTAGCGCCGAATAAAATATTGTTCAATCGTCTTTAATGTAGGCTACTTCTGGCACTTCAGTTTTTACTTGGAATGTATTGTATTGCTCGTTGTGTTACGCAAATTTTTGTGCTTGGGAATCGATGTGACTGAATCATACAGTAGGTACTAGCTGCGCCCCGCGATTCGGGATCGGGATAAAAAGTGTCATATGTGTTAATCCTGGTTAATCTATATATATAAAATTCAAAGTCCTGACTGACTGATTGACTGACTGACTGATATATCAACGCACAGCCCAAACCGCTGGACCTAGAGACTTGAAACTTAGAAGGTGTGTTCTTTGTGAAGAGTAAGTATCCACTAAGAATGGATTTTTGGGAATTCAACCCCTAAAGGGTAAAAATAGGGGATGGAAGTTTATATGAAAGTCCGACAGTTTTGAAGTTAGGATCTTCTAATTTTGTATTTAGGCTGACAATTGAAAATTAATTTATACGTGTCTCAGCGTTTTTGATAACTCCACCTCCGAAGGGTTTAAAAGGGGCATGAAGTTGTGTATAGAAAGTCATTAATTTTCGACTTAAAAATTACAAAATTTATTATCTAGGCTTATGATTGGAAGCTAACACAACGGTGTTGTTAGAATTTCATCCATTAAGGGGTGAAAAGGGGGATGAAATTTGGTCCTGACTGACTGATATATCAACGCACAGCCTAAAACGCTGGTCGGTACCGCTGGGTAGAGAAATTAATTTTGGAGGGTGTGTTCTTTGTGAAGAGTAGATATCCACTAAGAAGGGGTTATTGGAAATTTAAACTTTAAGGGGTGAAAAGAGGGGATTTTGTTTGTATGAAAAATCTTATTCCTTGAGTTAATAACTATGAAACTTGGCACGAATACCTACTTATCTAAATAAATTATGAAGTTTGGCTTTTTTTTCTAAACTACCCCCTGAAGGGGGATTGGGAGGTGTCAAAGTTTGTATAGAAGAATTTTAACGCGTGGTCCGATTAACTCGAAACTCAGTATTTATACTTAAGACCGAAAATAAAGAAAAACGTGTATCATCGTTTTTCGAAGTTTTACCCCTAACGGGGTGAAAAGTTAATTTTATAGGGGAAGACTTTACTGCGTGGCTTGATTAACTCGAAAATTGGTATAAACAATCTTTGAGTCGAGTAATGAACACATCCCAAACTATTTTACGAAATTCTACCCCTGTGGGGGTGAAAAACGGGGATACAGTTTATAAGAAAAATCTTATTCATTTGGTTAATAAACTTGGCAAGAATACTTGCCTAAGCAAGTAATAAAGTTTATCATTATTCGTTTATCAAATTACCCCATCACCCCTTGTGTTGGGGTGTTAAAGTTTGTGTGGAAGAATTTTAACGCGCGGTCCGATTTACTCGAAACTCAGTATTAATACTTTTGACAGAAAATAATCAATAATAACAGCCGCACAGATCGACCGATCAGGTTACGCAGGCTACGCTTGCCGCGGTTGGTCTGTGGATAGATGTCCATCTTTACCTACATACCGTGACCTCTCCGTGCCTCGGAAAGCACGCTAAGCCGTTGGTCCCGGCTGTCATTCGTGGATCTTTGACAGTCGCTAGGGGTGGTCAGAAGCCCGAAAGTTTGACAACCAGTCTTATCATGTAAAATACTGGTACTCAGCTGCATCCCGTTGGACTGGAAGCCGACCCCAACATAGTTGGGAAAAGGCTAGGCAAATGAAGAATCAATAGTAAGTGTATGGGGTTTTCGAAAATTATTGACCCCTGACGGGACAAAAAGTGGTAATTCGATTTATTAGGGGATTTAAATGAGTGCCTTTATAAACTAAAAAAAAATGATACTTACAAATAAATTTGGACTTGGCACAAATAATTATAAAGTTCGAATTTTTTTGGAATTATAAACTAACACAAAGGGGAGATTGGGGGTGTCAAATTTAGTATGGAAAAATTTTAATGCGCGGTCCAATTAACTCGAAACTCAGTACCTATCTAAGACCAAAATAAATAATAAAGTGGTTCAGGGTTTTTCGAAAATCTACCACATGGGGTGAAGAGGGGTAGTCAATTTCACAGGGCAGAATTTTATTACGAGGCTTGATTTACTGGAAAATTGGTATAAATAATCTAGATTATGTTTCGAAATTCCACCCCTATGGGGATAGAAGAGGGGATACAGTTTATATGAAAAACCTTATTCATTTGGTTAATAAATTAGAAACTTGGCAATATTTGGGTCAGTAAATAATAAAGATTGTCACTTTTAGTTTAAAAAATCCCTCACAGAGGATTTGGGGGGTGACAAAGTTAATGGATTAGAAAAATATTTAACTCGCTGTCGGATTAACTCGAAACTCGGTACTACTAAAACAAAAAATACTTAAAAAAAGTGATTTAGGGTTTTTCAAAAATTGACTCCTACGAAGGTAGAAAATTCAACTACTTGCTTCCATTAACTCGAAAATGGGTATGGGTCTTTGAATCAAGTTATGAACACATCCCAAACGATTTTTCAAAATTACTCTCCTGGGGGGTAAAAAGCTGGGATACATTTTATTGGAAAAATCTGATCCCTTTGAGCTATAAACTAAAAAATTGGCCCGAATACTTATTTATATCTAAATAAATGATAAAAATCATAAACATACATTTTCGAAATTATAAGAGGAAAGTACGAATTTCACGCGGACGAAGTCGCGGGTAGAAGCTAGTTGGTTATAAAATATCTGTGTGACTTTCATTCAAATCCTTTTAGTCGTTTTTGCGTGAAAGAGTCACAAACATCCATCCATCCACCCATCCATCCTTCCATCCTGAGAATCTTTCGCGTTTATAATATTAGAAGGATTTTTATATCACGAAGCGACTCGCGCTTTGCTTGTGAATACCAAGTGTACCAATACAAACACGCGGTGAATTTGTGCATGTAAGCGCAGGAGCTCTCGGTACCGTCCGAGACATTGGCGAAGTAGGAACTTGTGTATGTCTTGAGCTGACGCTACTTGTCTTCACGCACACATTTACAGCGTGTTTGTATACTTGGTTCCTACGAGTAAAGCGCGCGACGCTTTTTAAGATAAAAACACTGTAAGTAGCAAGTTTTTATATTTATTTCTTGCAACGTAACAAAACATCACGGCTGTATTCACCGAAGGGTCAGACAGAGATGTACTTTAGTAAGTACGGACACAAATCTCAACTCTGGGCTGGGATTGAGAAATTCCTGATGGAAAAACACAATGACACTTTGCCAAACCTTCAAATTAAACCCAAGTACTTAGCATCTTCAGCAGTAGCGCTTGCCACAACCAGACCAACGAGGGATAGGATATAAAACACGTTTCCGAGTGACAGCGATGCGGACGAGTACTTCGACGCCTAAGTGTCTTTTGTTTTTTGCATTTATTTGTATAGTTAGTTAGTCATTTAATTTAGTACCTAGTGTAAATAGTTAGTTATCTATACATACAATAAAAAACTCTATTTATATTTTGATTATTTGATTTAAAAAAAATTATACCTAATAATAAATGTAAACAAAAAAAAATCACTGTTTGTGATTACTTTCCAACAACAAAGACAATTTTGATTTAATTTATTATTTGCTTTAATATTGAAAATCTTTTTATTTGCACTTTTTTCGATAAATTTATATTTTTAAATTATTAATATTTCTTAGTTATAAGTATTTTAATGTGACTCAATAATTTTATCAATGATATTATTAAATAAAAGTACCTTTGATTTCTATAAACAAAGACAGAACAAATAATAATTAAGAAGAAGAATGGTCTCTTCGTAGCTTTACGGATTCGATGGAAACAAAAGACAATTGTAAAATGGATTATAATTTAAAGCGCAATCCTAATTTCACATAATTATAGTGATTCACCAACTCCCGTTACCCACTTCCCAATTATAATCCCTCGGTAGGGTTATTTTAATAATGTTGGTATATAGGTATACCAATTCCTTTATTTCTAACAATTTCCCTTTGTTCATTTCTGGTAGGTTAATTCCCAAACAAAACGTATATTAAAATTAAATACTCGACCTTCATGTAATGCTCGGCTTAGTGTGCATCACGCGATGCTATGGGGCTTATGTTTATATATCTGTTTGTGTTGCTATTGTATGTTGTTGTCTAATTAAGTTGAATTTTGGTAATTTGTATCAAGTGGTTACTAAGTTAGTCAGGACATGAAAGGGTTGATAAACCGAAATGAGAAAGTTTATAGTGGATAAGACAGAGATTAAAACAGAAGAAGAACTAGCAGAATCGAGGAGGGGAAGTGACGAGGGGTTCAGGGGATCAGACCGGAATAACTCCATTAATTAGGCAACATTACGCAAACAATATGGACAACAAAAGAGATAAGTATGCAGGATCGTCGGATATATGTAGTTGAAGTTTAGTAAGAAACCGATGGATGTTGTCGACTGAAATTTAATTTCATAAATGAGCTGTTTGTTTTCTATTAATAAAATTACTAAACAACAACCAACACGGTTCTGCAAAGAATAATAATTTGTATTTAAGGTGAATGGGTAGTTGAGACCGAGAAATTCAAATTTTCTTACGTTTTTTACAATTTGCAGGTCAGGGTCAGGTTGTATCTTGATCAAAATATGATTCGCGATAATAACGGGTACATATTTAGATAATTATAATCATTAGAATCGTTAATACATCTTTCTAAGTTACATTTCTACCATTAACACTTTTCCATAAGAGATTATTGGTTGGTGGTAGAAATATAACTTAAAAAGATATCAGTATTAATGATTCTAATTCTCTAAATATCTACCTGTTATTGTCGCAAATCATATTTTGATCAAGATACAATCTGAAACTGACCTGCAAATTGCAAGGAACGTAAGAAAATTTGAATTTCGCGGTCTACCACTATCCATTTACCTTAACAGCCGCGTGCTGCGCGATGTCTCGCGATACGCGGCGTACTGCCCGTAAAGCTGAGGCCTTACTTACATGGTAAGTACGCGGCTTGTGGCTACTGCGGTTTAGCCATTAAAACCAGCTATTTTTAACATATCTTTGCGTATAATTTGTGTAGTACCTACGTGCTCTTTTTATAGTTGTGGGTACGTTTTTCCGTGTAAATACCTACCACTATCCGGTCAGACAAATCATGTATCTATCTATCGAATAAACTTCAAAATAGATAGTGCCAGCAAAAACTAATAACCAAAACAGTATTTGCTGTGACAAATTAGACACAAACCATCTACAAAGCGGGTCGCTTTGCTCCGAGTAATTGACGTAAGCGGGCCCGAGAGTGCTTTATTATAGTCTGTCGCGGTCCCATGTCGCAGCAGAGTGGACCGACTACCGAATACAATGTGAGCAGTAATGCACTTTCGCGGAGTGAAGTACGTGGCGTACTATTTGTTTTGTACCTCTGATGTGGTCTGCGCTTTACCTGCAATAGCCGAGCCCTTTATTTTTTGACCCTTTATTTTCCTGCAATTTATCAGATTTTCGCTGACAAAACGAATTAATCTGACCTTTGCAAATGATTATATCACACGGAAGTTGTCTTACGTCTCCCATTACAGCTAAGCACAGTGCATTGTGCTATTTAAACTGAACACAATATGTGGTAAATAGGTACCGTATATTCCATAGCTGACATATATGTATAGTATAGAGGTCAAAAGTTGATATTTTTGCTAAGTCAAACAAACTGTTACACGGGGCTCAGTGGCTGAAATCTAAGAGCCCAACAGCACCCACGGGCCAGAGGGAAAGTTACTGGAAGTTTTCCAATATCAACTGCTATTGCGCCATCTCGCAGCGTCCCGCGCCATCCCGCGGCCGTCCCGCCGGGAAGAAATGGACTTTCACGTCTTCACACTTTCTCGCCTGTTAGTTGGCCGTTTTGTATTGGGATATTAAATGGAGGTAAACATGGTGTTTGATAACTGACCGTCTTTTGTTAAATAACTATCGTGAGATGAAGGTCGCGGTAACAGTTAAAGAAAAACTATCTTTGTATGATCTGACTAATAGCTAGCGCACAACGAGGACAGTAGGTGCATAAGGTGACTGAAAGTAAGGCATTGACATGTGAGTTATATCAAGTGAAAAGTAGAAATCCATTGTATCGCAAAGTATTGATAATATAATAAGATTTTTCCATTATAAGAATTTGTACGTTATCACCGTTATCAAATAAAACACAATCATAATTTTGAACGAGTGAGCGACGAAACGAGAGGAATTTTAAGGGAAAATGTAATATTGCTAATGTCAAACCGGATAAAGCCGTACGAAGTGATTGAGGCGTGGCTATGAAACACGCGGTTTTGGTAATGCTTGCGATTAATTATGTCATATTATTTGATGATCCTGAAATATAATAAGGATGATGTAGCGTAAATGATTTTCAAATAAAACAAACTTGAAACCTTCTGCGCCATCGAAAAAGATTTCTTCAGCTGTATTTTATATAAGACTGGTCCAAATAAAAATGTCTGCTCAAAATGATCTTAACCCTAGAAAGATAACCATATTTTGACGGCCACAAAAGATAACCATGCGCTTCGGAGGCGCACGATATATTATTGTTTTTTTTTTTAATGAAATACCTATTTATTGTTTTTTTTTTACTTAATTGTTTTAATATGTGGTTAATGAACTAATAATAAAAAACTTTTTTTAGTTAAATATTTTATATATTTTAATCATTAAACTTAAATCAAAAAACCTCTAGAAAAAAATCAACAAAATTAGCAGTCTTCAGTTTACAGGAACATAGTATCAAAAAATAATATCTTTTTTCATAAAACTAATTATATTATTTCTTACTAACTAATCAACTAAAAAAAAAATCAGTCAAAACTATAATCATTTAGTTCAAATTTGGTTTGATAGGCATTCAAAACAAACATCATTTTTATGTTCGCCGCAAACTGTTTTCTTGCATTTGGCGCAAGTCATCTTAGACATTCTTTTTTTTTTATTAGTGCAAAAGGTGCAGTACCGTCTTTTCTTGGCAGGAGGTTCTTCATCATTATCAGTATCGTTCTGCACAACCGGTTTCGGAAGAATATTTGCGATGTTATCTCGCACATGCTTTGGCAAAGTAGGAGCTTCCAGTCTTTCCTTCATCCACGATTCTGATAACTGGGTGCTTAACTTTTTCATATAATTCCTTCTATTTAGAGGCTTTTCATTTTTCGCAAGAATGTTGTGACAATATATAACATAAGAATTGACGAATGCTATATTCAGAATGCCATAAAATATAGACATTGGCCATCTATTGGTTTTCCTTGAACATGACATTGAGGAACACATTTGATCGAAAGTGTCCACCCCGCCTTTGGTCTGATTATAATACATTATAATTTCAGGCTTACCAGTTATTGGATTGATGACACCTTCTTCATCACACGATGATAGCAGGTAAACCATCTTAGAAGGCTTCGGCTTGTACGAGACAAGGGTCAAACATCCATCGTAGCAGAACATTGACGTGCCTACCGAACGAGACCGAGTGTTTTTCAATTCTTCTGGAATCTCTCGTTTATTGGATCGTATAGTGCCAACGAGGGTTAGTCTGTACGGTTCCTGAAGTAGGGATTTGGCGAGAGGAACCGAAGTGAACCAATTGTCACAAGTTATATTTCGGTTTGTGCCATGCAAGGGCCGTGACAACTCCTTTACATAAAATTCTCCTTGTGGCAACCCATTAGTGTTCGTAGCTCTGCCAATATATGGCATTGCATTTAGCATGTACTTTGTTCCACTATCGCACATCATAGGGATTTTAATTCCATATTTACTGGGTTTATTGGGGATATACATGCGGAACGGGCACCGTCCTCGAAACCCTAATAATTGCTCATCAATTGTGACATGCTCTCCCGGTGTATAATTCAGCTTACACTGAGTTATAAATAATTCCCATATTTTTCTAATGGGGATGAATGGATCTTCATGACGTAAAGAGGGCCGTATAGACTTGTCATCAAATCGTAGACATCTAAGCAGGAAATCAAAACGATCCCTACTCATCACTGCCACGTACCGTGTACCCGAAAAACTACTATCGAACAGCTCATCAGTAGACAAGTGATTGTCTTTCATCACTGCACTCAAGGTCAGTATCGCAAACAAAGCTCGGACTTCTGTCACAGACGTATCTCTGAAAGTGACTTTGGTCATGTTATCTCGACGTTTCACAGAGATCTCAACATTCGTCCAATGGACGATCTCATTCACTAGTTCGTCGGTAACAAACAAACTAAAACATAAGATTGGGTCACATATATTTCGACACATACGCGTTGGACCTCTACTTGTACGAATAATGTTTATGGCGGCTGTCCTTCCGCGACTTTCTCCTTTTATTGTCGACCAGCAATGTTGGTTCTTACCCCTAAGCACACGGCGATCAGGAACAATTATGCGGTGGTCACGCCGGGATGATTCCGAAGTTCCAGGACTTATATCATCTTCATTTTGTGTATCATTCAATTGTTGTGGCACCTCATCATCGATAAACTCGTCTTCGAAATCACTCTGTATGTCATCGTCACTCAAATGATCTTCTATCTCACTGTCACTTTCTTGTTCTCCTTCATGCTCGTTCTCTTCCTCTCCAGCGATCAACCTAGATATTGCATCATCAGTTAGTGTTCTCCGGCTCGTCATGATGAAGGCGAAAAGATTTCATGCTAAAAAAGAGAAATAAACAGTTATTATAAACATTTTATGTAAGTATAAAAAAATCCTTACTTTCACTAAATGTCACACAAAAGATAACCATGCGCCTTTGGAGCGCAACACTTAGTCGTAACTGCAAAACTATGGTACTTACCGCGTAAAAACGGCCGTCCCGCGACGATGTGCACTGTCCACTGAGCTAACTTAGAAGGACAGGTAGATACGCGCGCTTATTAGAAAGAGACAGCGATTTCAAACCAACGCGGCGCCTCTGAGGCGTAGGTTATCTTTCTAGGGTTAAACAAACTCGAGCCTTTATTTTGTGATGCTCACATTTGTCCTCTATTAACTTGATGTTAGGCAAAGAGGCATGATCTTGAACTTGTGACCTGCTGACTTCCTGGTTACATCTATGTACGGTGGGCTGCATCAATTGGGTACCCCAATTGTATTAAAATTTTCATACAACTGGGGTACCCAATTGATGCAGCCCACTGTACCATCGTGTTTTCGCTAGCTTCGTGGCCACCAATCAGTAAATCTGTCTCTAATTTGATTAGATTCCAGTGGGCCATGAAAGAATTTCGTGAGCACCTAAATAAATATGCGCCAGGATTAGTTAAGGAGCGCTTAGTCCCGGGATCACGCGTCATTGGTCTAATGAGCGTGGGACTCTGTGCTATGTGATGAGGGACCAGGAGTTTAATAGAAGCTGTGATTATCGTATGGTAACTGATATGTTTTGGGTTCATGTTAGGCCAAAATTTTAGGTCAAGTAATGATTAATGTCCGCTTTGCTTTAAATTTTTTACTTTAAAACGTCCCCTAACTTTAAGCAACGTTTATATGATGAATTATTTATGTTCTGTAAGTAGGTTTGTACAAACACTTTTACATAATTATATTTTTTTAAACAAGATGAGGTCGGCGTTTCCTATTTTGAGAAGAAAGGCCGAAACCATAGATATCCGTGGCCGAAACAAACTCAGAGGTCATAGTCTCTTTTAAAATCCAGACAAAATCTTGGTCAGATCGTGTGGAAACCATGTAGATTGGTGTCTGAAATGGTCTTTTGAGGAAAGAACCACACAGATTGAGCGGACCTGTCCAATCACTGCACGCATTTGTCAGAAATTGTGCAGCTCAACTCAGAACTTGAGGAGCTCAACGATTCGACGAACAATACCAAAGAAAGGACATTTGGGTAGGCCGCGTAAATTATTTTTTAAATAAACCTTCTGTTACATCCCCAAAGATCTATACCTACATGCATCGAGAAAATATAGTTACGACTTTTGCTTGGTAGTTTCAACAGACTTGTTAAGAATCCAAGAGCGTTCTCACATTCAACAGACTTGTTAAGAATCCAAGAGCGTTCTCACAAATATTCTGTCTGATTACTTACAAGAATAGGTACTTACAAGCCGTAGTTAAGGATTACAACCAATACAAACCTATGACAATAAGTACCGACTACTATGAACCTTCGCGAGGTACTTTGAATGCCTTTGTACAGCTGTAAATAGTTGCTGAAAGAAAAAACAATCTACTACACGGGGTCATTCCATGATATCCGTGGGGTCATTTAATATGAAACGGCGGTTTATTGTTGTTGTAAATGTTATTTAAATCCGTGAATTTAACACACACTCTACTTGGCATAACTCTACTTCATGATAAACTTGTAGTTACCGGACTTCTCTATTGAAATACCCTCCACGTGTGGCAATACGTAAAAAAGTGTCGGTTTTGAAAAACCTCGAACTGTCGGATCAATCTTGTATACACTGGAACTTTAATTCATTTCATTCTCTGGACAGTTTCATTATGTATCTCCTACCATTCTTCTATAAATCTAGACTTATTATATTTATATTAAAACGGCTGTTCGTATCTACTTATGTGCTCGCACTGGTCTTCTCAGCTACGCAACGGGTTTTGATGCGTCTTTCACCAACATTTAGTGATTATATTCTGGAAGGTTTATGTGTTTATAGGCATTTTCTACCAGTCAACCTTTGGGTGATGCAGAGACAAACAGTGGTAGGTGCGATCATGAAAATTGAGGAATAAATATTTTAAATATAAAGATACGCATTAACCTATTAAAACTATGAATATAATATATACCTAATTACATATTAAAATAAGCACAAAATACATACATAAATACATGAATATTTACTAAAAAGAAATAAGACAAAAAATGAGAAAATATTACCGTTGTGATGATACTGCCATTCTTGCGAATGATGATAATAATAATAAACTTACAAATAATAAAGAAATCGTATGAAGCAGGGGCAACTCGCTAGTACAAAACAAAGCACCCATTCAACATCCCTTTAGCGCCTCCACCACGAATTCTCGTAAATCTAGCACCGAGTACATAATTCAACTCCGATTACGCACGGCTGCGGCAAACGGCGCGTGCACGAGCCGACGACGCCCGCCGCGCCGCGCCGCCGCCGCCCGCCGCCCGCCGCCCGCATACGCAGCCAGCGGCCCCCGCACTATATGTACCTACGAATACTTTTGGTTTTACACTTAATGATCTATGGTAAATCTGGGAAAGTGTTCTGTTTTTAAGAGTCTAGATTTGTTAGCCTAAAATATATTTACTGCATTATAGACTTTAATTTTGTTGTTGGATAAATTGAGTCATTAGAGCCTTGGTTGAACAACTCCTATCATGAGTTTTTTAGGAACTTTTATTCACATCTCAGTACATTTTTTACAAGTTTTTGACATTTGTTTGTCGTCGAGATGAGACCGCGACTAGCTTTTATAAAATAAGTAAAATATATATATTTACATCTTCAAGTAAAAAATAATTAAGAAAAATAAAAAATCCGACTGCGGTAAAAAACTTAAGTTAAAAAACTGAAAAGCTAAAAACAAGCCCATTTTAAATTAAATAAAAGTAAGAAGCAGGCGGGACCCATTTGAATTTGAAAATATAATAAAAATGATATGGGTACCGCCTGCTTCCAACTTTTATTTAATTTAAAATGGGCTTGTTTTTATTAGCTTTTCAGTTTTTTAACTTAAGTTTTTTACCGCAGTCGGGATTTTTATTTTTTTAATATTTTTTTTTTATTTCCAGCTTTTTAAAAATGTTGTGTAGTTTAGAAATGTGAAAGATTTCGCAGACGATTTGGTTCTAGGTACGTGTTTTTTTACGATTTGTCACTTCGAATTACTTTTAACCATATAAGTTGCATATATTTTTGTAATCACCTTTAAAAATCCTTTATTTTGATACCCCACTCGATAGGTTTTGAAAAAAAAATTTTTTTGAAGACATAATATGGCGCCAAAAATCGGCCTTTTTAATTGTTTTTCAATTTTGATATACCCAGTGTCACTCTCACAATTAAGACGAATCTAACGGCAACTCTCAAGCTGAAATCAATCAAGCCGTTTAGGCTACAGAGCGTGCCAAAGAAATATACATACATACATACATACACTCGAAAAACATAACCCTCCTTCTGACGCAGTCGGGTAAAAACATGTATGGATTACAACAAAACTAGAGCCTTTGGTAAATAGAGTTGTATGTTGGAGTTGCAGCCAATACCTAAGCTAAGATAATTTAATATCTTATTATAGGTATCAGCGCCCACATCCGTTAGAAAATTGTAGCCGATGATCAATAACATGAAAGGCAATGGGATGGGTTCACTGCCTTCTATAGGTATAAAGATAATTGTGTGATGCTTAGTGGTAAAATTTAGGTACCGACTTCAAGTTGTGGGTTTGATTTCATAGCTCTTCACTATACGGTTCTGTGCAGTCCACGTAAGCTGCTCTATTTTATTTATCAGTTCTTTTTTTAGGCTTCAGAAAGAAATGTTCACTTAATTTTCATTTAAGATCGCTTTGATAAGACTGCCTTTTTGTACAATACGTACACTATTTATTGATCTTATTTTGAATAATATTTAGGTATGTCAATATGCATGTTAATGAAATCTGTGACTACCTTCCACCCTTATATCGATATACAACATTATTTTTAGTATTTGCGAAACCCGAAACACGTGTCTAGTATTTTTATGTAAAGAAACTATGTACAAAATTTCAAAACTGTATCATGAAAATTCACAAAGTTATAAGCTTGTTAAGTTACCTGTTTGTACGCCGCGCCGTCTTGCGCTCATTTTTTAATAATAATAATAATACTTTATTTGCCAAAATGTAGGTGTACAAAATAGTATGATCTTATTATAAATGTGGCCCAATTACATTCTACCATTACATGTGGTGTGCAAATATTTAATTCTAGAATACATTAAATTATTAAAAATATCATAATAGTTATTCCTTCAGCTATGGACTTACAAAATGTCTGATTATATATTAAATTAATTGCAAATATTCAATTTCACAATACCTACATTAAATAATTAAAAATATCATAACATTACATTAGTTACCTATATTATGATTGTTATAAAATGTCAGATTTTATGTAATAATTTGAAATGTTAATGTCCATGAATATTGTTATAATGTCAAAAAATTTAATGTCCATGAATATTGTTATAATGTCAAAAAATAATAATAATAGTAAATGTCAAAATAAAAACAAATATTAACCAAATTTATTGACATTACTTTCTTTCTTCGACATGTGACACAAATTCATTTACTGTGTAAAAACATTTTTCTTTGAGCCACTGAATCAGTTTTTTTTTAAACATTAGCAAAGGTAGTTCTTTAAAGGAGTTTGGTAATTTATTGTATACCTTAATAGCCATTATAAACGAATTTCTTTTATATAAATCGAGCTTGCATTGTGGCAAGCAGAGCCTATGCCTATCTCATTGATAATAGTACCTAGGTACCTAACCGTTCGGCGCGGAGATTGGATAACCTAGTTAGTGTCGCTCGGTGTCCAACTTTTGACCTTTTTCAATATTTTTGGGACAAAATATAACATGGGGTTAAAATTATTGGAATCGATTCAGTTACTTATTCTGAACAAACTATATTCAAGTTTCGCATATAAAAATAAAGTTGTAGAATCTAATTCCAACAATGTTCACAATCATGTTACCTCAACCGACCGACCGACAACTTCTCAATAGCACTACAACCACGAAGTTTGCCACGCATTTCCAATCCACCGGTTCCACCGAACTCAACACTGAACCAACTGAAGTTGCATTCTTGTTACCTCCCCGGAGGAGCCGTGTCCTGCGGCCCCGGGCCGGTGTTGCCCGAGTTTGCAGTGCGGTCTCACTTTTATGTCGTACTTTTACAGTTGTGGTTTTCTTCTTTAACTACGTTTTTTTCTTTTTTAACTTAGATAATAGTTGGTGTATAATATTCTTTAACTACGTACTTTTCTTTTTTAACTTGATAATAGTTGTTATACAGCGTGTTTGGAAGTTGAGTGCAAAGCTTTAAGGGAGTGATAGTTGACACCATTTACAGCATTTTGAGCCATACATATCTTAGACAAGTATGTTTTTTTTTATTTTTAACCACTCACGCGACAATTTCCTAAAAAATACACTGACGTTTGAGTGGATAAGTAGGTACTTATACCTAATATGGAGAGCAATGGTAGCCCAGTGGTAACTACAAACTATTAGTCAAAAATAGCATACCAACTTTAACTGGGAAAAAAATAAAAAAACATACTTCGTCTAAGATATGTATGGCTCAAAATGTCTAAATGGTGTCAACTATCTCCCCCTTAAGGCTTTGTATCCAGCTTCCAAGCACCCTATATAAGTAAGCAATTTAACGTTGATTATAAAAATCTGATAGTTTAGGAAATTAGAAACCATTCAATAAGTTATACGTATTTATTTAACTCATCATGGTGAATGGCGGCTGTTTCAGATTAAAATAATACAAAATAATCATTTACATGAATTAACTAAACGGTATACTGTATGTTCTCACTTCAAGTGAAACTACTTTGTTTCCGTAGAACTTGTACAAAGTGTTGCATACGTTTACTTTTACTCCGCTACTTGTTTCGACAAAGCTCCCAACTAAGCACACGTATATAGTTCGCGTCAAAGCTAAATTGTCGGTTTACCTACTTTGCGTTTGGGATTAACATCTGTTAGAGGATATTATACGGTGTATATACAATTAAATATAGGATCACATACTGTTATATATTATTGTCTGTGTGGTGTGTCGGACTTAAAGAATAGCACCACCTCTTACTTCCCGTGGGTGTCGTAAAAGGCGACTAAGGGTCTTACCGGAGAATGGGCAGCAGCGTTCTCTATGCATTCCACCATCATACCATACTGCGATCACCAACCCGCCTGCCAAGCGTGGCGATTATGGTAAACCCCCCCCCCCCCCCCAAAATTGGGGGAGGCCTATCTCCGGCAGTAGACATCTATCGGCTGAAATGATGATGATGATGATACAATTATAATAGAAGGAGTATTTGAGTACATTTGCTTTCTATGGTTGCACCGCTGCAACATCTACGGCGTAGATGATATTCATCTTGCTACGCGTTGTGGACACAATTTCAATTTCATACAACTTAGGCAGTGTATGTATTCATTAATGTATGCCTATAGCAACAATATTATATTATACCTTCTGATCATATTATAAGTGATTATTTTTAAAGGGCTGTGAAAGAATATTCCAATAATGTAATTTACACCATCTTGAAAATTTTATTTTATCAAACTGTGTACTGCTTGTTTTAACAAATTTACTGTGTTATTATCTGCGCATAATGTAGCTCATGCTGTGCTTTTCTGTAAGTGATGAGGCGCGTAACAGTGTACTCATTGTTGAAAAGCCGAACAATAAATACATTTTATTTTACCATCCTCCCAACTAAGATAAAATAAAATCTCGATACCTAAAGCCTGGCCTGAAACAGCTCGCATCGCCGCTGAATCAGTTGAAGTCCGCGTGACACGTAAACCCTCTCGGAGCAGACACTAATGCACCGCTAACGGCACAACTATGTGAGGAAAAGTGTTTGTGGAGTTTGCGATAAGGAACTGTGAGACTAAATTTATTGGTATGGAATCTTATATCTTGCAGCACTTTATGGCTTTGAGGTAAATGCGTGGAAATAAATAGTTCAGGGAACGTCTAGCCATAAGGGAGTTTACTTGGGGAATGGGAATCCTGATTATGCACGTTGACGTTATTTCTCGGTAATCTGTCCGGTAAATCCTTAGGGACTAAAAGTGATTTGAATTTGGAATTTGTATATTGCTAGTAAAAGTTCCAATCCAAAGAGATTAATCACGAACGTTGTATGAACAAGTAACAGGCTGTATGATAAAGTGAAACGAGGGCGAGCCAAAATTAAAAAAAAAATAGTTTTGGGAAAAATTTAAAGCGCGCGTAAAGCATTCTGCATTCACTCGTAATTGTTTACTCAAAATTATATGTAACTAGCTGCGCCCCGCGGTTTCACCCGCATAAGTTTCGATCTCGTGGGAATATCGGGATAAAAAGTAGCCTATATGTTAATCTAGGGTGTCAGCTACCTCCATACCAAATTTTATCAAAATTGGTCCAGCCGTTTTAGCGTGAAGAAGTAACAAACATATAAACACACACACATACACACACACTCACAAACTTTCGCCTTTATAATATTAGTGTCATAAACAAACGTAGGTACTAAATAAGGGTCCGTGCCCACTCGACCCGCTTAGACTCGACCCGAAGAATAATATCAGATGTTTTACTACCAATTCAGTGCCATTTGTACAGTCAGGCAAAGTGATATTATCCTAATTTGATTTCACTGATACAAATGAATGAAATGGATATTTCTGCATTATGATAGAGCCCAATAAAGGTAAAATATTGTAAACAACATCTTGGTAAAATATTCATACTGTAAAGTTATGTACTAAGTATAGTTCTTCTTTTTAGATTCCGTTGCGATCGCAACACATCAATCAGCCAAAGGAAGAAGAAAAGTATTGAAAATGATAACACTTTAGGTTTATTGACAAAAATATACATATCAAGTAAAAGTTATTACTAGAAACTGCTCGATTATTGATTATTTCAAAAACGATTTAATTATTTGTATTTTTTTCCATGTCGATTATTTATAGAAAGAAATTGTTGATTTTGTACTGAAAACAAACATGTTTTTTTTTACATTTTAGAAGTTAGTTCCTACTTGTTAACCTAATTATTATAATCACGTTTAAAGACTGATTCAATAAATACCACCGTGCCACTAGCTTTATGATTGTAATGATTAACAATAATCTGTGATTTTGACTACAAAGTACAAAGCGTACCTACCTAATTACCTATACTATATTAAAAAAGTATAAGTACTTATTTGTTTAATTATTAATTTATTTATCCAAACATTATTTAAATTTGACACTCTCTATGGTGCAAGCGTTAAATAGACACTTTTTTGCCTGACTATACATCGACGTTATTACGCCTATCAAAACAGAAATATTCTTCGGGTCGAGTCTAAGCGGGTCGAGTGGACACGGACCCCTAAATAAACGTACTATTCTTATTCATAAATTGCACTTAGTTATTTTTTCATAGAAGGTGATAAAAGTACATCGTCTATCTCAAAATAGTTGTTTGCTCCCTTGGCAAACAATCTACTAATAATGTGTATCCAAACATGTGACTAGGAATTTAGGTTTTGTTTTTGTTTTTAAAACAATTAAAGATTTTGATTTGTTTTGAGGATGATAACAATAATGTGAAAAGTCAGATGTGAATGATTAATATTTTAGCATAAGTTATAGAGTTAAGTAGTGAATTGCCCTACAGTCATTTTCCATACACATATCTACATATTATTATCTACACAAAAGGGAAAGTAATTAGGTTCTTTCAAACTGCTTACAAATACAAACATAAATACAAGATATCAATAAGCACTTGTGTGCTGATGGTTATAATATATGTTATTCTAATAGTCGCAGTGATAATTATGTTTAATGAAATGCGAACACAACGAGCGCTTGTCATTAACAGTTAGTGGAAATAGGCTTTGTGTCGCAGATGAATTCAATTGTTAACAATCAGGCTTTTATGAGACCATAGATACAAAATAATTTTGCCATGAATGTTTCTCTCGGATAAACTATGTAAATGTTCACTATACATCAGATGTAGTTTTTCCATTTCAAATTTCTGGAAGTTGCCCGGGGCCGCGGAGAGTAACGTAATATACTTCTCTTATATGCTTATCATTATTTTATAAAAGTAACTTTCAACTTAATTCACACACTATGTTATATCACTAACAAGATATCATGACCTTTGCTTGCCCTGTTGCGCGTTGGTCTCGTGTTCGCAAGCGCGACTGCTGGGCTTGGGGTCCTGCGTTCGATTCCCTGGTCGGGAAAAGTGTTATTGGGTTTATCCATTACGAATTTCTTAGTAACAGCCAAGACTTTGGAAGTTGGCGATGTGATACGGGGCCATCGGACTATGAGAATGAGGGAAGAGGAGTGCACTTGTGTCTGCGCACGCGCTGGTGCACTACAATATTTCCCGCGCTGAAAGCTAGTCTCGATTGAGAGATACTGTCTGGAGGACTAAAATTATTATCATGAACTTAAGCCAAGATATCCAGGCAAATTTTTCATACCTACCATGTAAAAAGTTACTAAGTAGCTGCGCTCCTTAACGCAACTCCAACAGTTTCATTAAGATCCACTTCTTTGCAGCCTACGCCTCGGAACAAAAACTGTACAAAGTACTTCACATAAGTCTAGACTGAATTTGCGAATTTTCTACCGCCCACGACTTTTAAGTCTCTTTAGCCACGGAGTAAGAAACAAATGGAATATTATAATGATGCCATTTTTCAATTGCAAATTACTAAGCTGTTTTGCATTGCTTTTCCTGCTACATCGTCTTAACAGATTATGCCGTGTAGTGTAGGGTGGAGGAACAGCAGAATTAGGACAACAAAAAAGACACAAAAATCAAAGGTCAATACTCATTTATGCATGACATTTTTTAATGAATGATTTATACAGCGAACCTGACGTTAATACCTAAAGTTTCTGTTGACCAGTAGTCTCATCGTTGCAGTCAGCACTCATCTATGTCACGATACTGATGAGAACTAAATTTGCTATCTAATGAGTGCTCCATTTGTTAATTACTCTGATATAACCAGTAATTAGGTAGGCATTGTGGGTGAATTGAGGCGTCTCAACTGAAACTGATGTTCGCACTCATTACTCAAAGTCACCACAATAGACAGATGGTATTATCTAAGTTACCTTCGTACTAGATGTGGTTATAGATTATGTTGACATTGTGGCGAGTAAATGTAAATTAAATAGTGTATCGCTAGACAATGATTTCCTAAATACATTGCTTCACACAAAAATATGATCTCGTATCAGATCAAGCCAAATAAAAATTGGTATTATTTAATTGCTTTCAATTCGCCAGACTTACACAGTTTTCCGCGGCTTCGTCCGCGTGGGTGTCGGAAAATATTTCATAAGTCTGTACTACCGGGTTTAGCGGTATTTGTGGATCCAGGATAATTATAAACTATCTGTGTGCCATATTTAATACAATATGTACGAGGCGCTCGCCAGTAGGTATAGCTTCCAGTCGGTGTGATTTTTTTTCGACATCTTCAACAGTCGTCGTCATACCTATTTCAGTCAATTTACACTAAAATTTAATAAATAACATATCTTAACGTTCCTCATGAATCTGTATGAAAATCCGTTCGATAGTTTTTGAGTTTATCGCATTCAGACAGAAAGACGTGGCGACTTTGGAGGAGGACTTTGTTTTTTTAATATGTAGTGATTTAAATATGGCTGCTCATTGCGGCTGTTTTAATTAATACTGTGTGCGTGTGTAATTCCCCTAATCAATAAACAATAATTATTAAAGCAATTACATCTAGCACCTTGACTACCATTTCTTGGAAACGACGCGAACCTTGTCACTACCGATTCCATAATAACATTAATATAAATTTTATTGGCTTTCAGTAACATTGTGACACGGCTGACACACTCGAGTACACTCGAGTGACTAGCAACGTTATATGCTTGACGACCAATGAACCGGGAGACGCAATGAGGGTAATGATACTAACACAATTATAATATGTAGCAACTGATGTGGTTATGTTCATGTTGTGGAAGAAATGAGAAATTAGACAATGTTGTGATGTGTGTTTTACGCTGTACTTATACAAAACGCCCGCAAACTTGGAACCAAATGAGATTCGAGTCTACACCGAGCTAATTTTAGGGTTGTGTTAAAATAGCCTCCACGAATGGTTAACGTGGGGTGCCTCCTGGACTGTTAATGGCGCTACTAACACATTACAGCCTGGTCATTTATATATACCGCGGTATGAGCTAAATACTTCCACGGTCAGCGCCTGTACGAAGCCGGAATAAATCGGGAAAAGACGCGACGTTCAGTTAAACCTAAACAGGTCGCACTAGTTGAGTGGTGAATGTCTAAACACAGTGTTAGAAATATTAACATAACTCGGGTATCTATGAACATAACACTGTTCTGGGGGCACGGGAGTGCCCCCGCCAAGACGAGCCAAGCGAAGCACAAGGCCTAACTTCGCAATCTCTACACCTTAGTCAAAATATATAGCTTGGCCATTTTGCTACATTCACATGAGCGTAAGGTGAAAAACTCTCATACTGTTAATGGTTCTTGTAGTAACGAAACGGCCAAGCCATATATTTTGACTAAGGTGTAGAGTTTGCGAAGTTAGGCCTTGTAGAGTTAGGGCGTGTAGAGTTAGAAGCTTGGCTCTACATGAGATCTGATTACTTTTTGACAGTGCGAGCTACATGGTCTCGTCTTGGCAACATTTAACATGAAATGTTTTTGTGGGATTAGTTGTTTCACAAAGATAACGAGACGTCCGTAGGTACCTACTGAGTTTTCGAGATCTAATAATACTCTAAACACTTCACACGACATTTCTAAATAAAAGCCAATAAATCCCTAAACCAGATACGACCAAAACAAATGGTCGCGGGTTCACAACAAACATTTTAAAGCAAATGCTTTATGTCTTTGTGCCTCACGCAAGCTCTGGCAGCCGTCCAACGTATCTGCGACCAACTTCTTTACTGTTGGTCGTAAGTCGCGCTAACGTGTAGCACTGTGAGACCTTCCCATGGGCTTAGGAGCTTACTGCATTTGTTTATTGAAAAGTTCTTTAGAAATGGTTTAAAGTTAGACGAGGATTAAAGAGTTAATACTATTTTCTATCTTTGAGAGATGTTTAAAAATTATTATTGTTTTGTGGCCACTTGAAAATATACAGTAATTATTTTGTAATTTAGATCTTCTTTGAATGCTGTATTTCACTGTACTTTTACTGTAATTTTTAAAATTAATTTGACATTCACAACTTATTAATAGTTCTGATTGTCAATTTATTTTTAGCAAGAGCATTATAGAGTGCCAATTAATCATCTGAACAAATATATTAAATTGAAGTGTCTGTTTGTAATATCAAAGTAACAGCCTTTTACTAAATGCATGTGAAAATGTAAAAGGTACTTATAACATTTTTTTAGGGTTCCCTATCTCAAAAAGAAAAACTTCTAAGTCAACGCAGTCAAAAGATACGGGCGTTTATGTTCCGTTTATCCTACTAATATTATAAATTTTGTGAAGATGTTTTGATGTTTGTTACTCAATCACGCGTAAACCGTTGAACAAATTTTGATGAAAATTGGCACATAGATAGACCATTTTCTGGATTAACACATAGAATACTTTTTATCTCGATATTCCCACTGGATCAAAACTTACACGGGCGAAACCGTGGGGCGCTGCTAGTAACGCATATTTTGACACTCGCAAGCGAATCAAAACCTATAGAGTACTTTCCGTTGACCTAGAATCATGAAATTTGGCAAAAAGCAATATCATGTAGCACAAGCAAAGGGAAAAATCCGAAAACCGTAAATTTGTAGCAACATACTGTAATATATTTGGGTTTACCCACATAAGAAAATTAGTAAGTAAGATCTCGTATAAATAAGCCTACATCATTGTAACGGTCAGTTCGCAATATACGCTCGCTACAAGTTGACGTCTTTTCATTTATTACTCCCGACACTTCAGTGGCGACGAGGATCACTATTTCTGCGTTATAATAATCATCGAAATTCGTCTGCAATTATTCGAGGAAAATGTCGGTCGGCAACGTCGGGAAGATTCGCGATTTTGATGTGAAGTCAGGCAACTGGACTTTGTACGAGGAGCGGTTGCAGATGTTCTTCAAGGTCAATAAGGTCGAGAAGGACATGTGGCTGCCTATGCTGATCACGCTGAGACGTACGAATTGTTGAGCACGCTGTGCAATCCAAGAAAACCAGTGGATATAACGTAAGAAGAGGCCGTTACAATTTTGAAAAATCACCTACAACCGAAACCTGCGGTCATGGCGGAACGGTATCGGTTCAGACAAAGAAGACAGAAAGACGACGACAGTGTAACACAATATCTGACCGAGTTAAAGAAACTCTCGAAAACGTGTGAGTTTGGTGCAAATTTGGAGGAGAATTTGCGTGATCAGTTCGTATGCGGAGTAAAGAGTGACGTCATCAGGCAAAGGTTGTTTGCGGAAGACAATGTGACGTACTCAGGAGCAGTCAAATTGGCGGTTGGGCTGGAGGCGGCCGAGCGGGATGCGGCAGTCGTGGAACAGAAAGCGACGGCGGAGGCATCGGCAATCGTGAACACGTTGAGGGCAAAGCGTGGGCGTGGTCAGTTTGCGGACCATGCAGCAGACCAACGAGCGAACCACGGGCGTGCGGCGCGGGACACCGAGAAGGGCGCCGGGGGCTGCACGGCGTGCGGCTGGCGCGGACACAGCAAGGAGGAGTGCCGCTGTAAGCATTTTGTTCGTAGCAGATGCAAACAAAGCGGACATTTGAGGCGTGTTTGTCCGCGGACGGAGGCGAACAGTGGCAGAGGGAAGAGGCGTGGAGTGAACCACGTGGATGCCACCACGAGCGACCATCCGAGGGCAGGAGCGGGAGACTCCAGTTCGGACGAGCTTGAGGAAGAACTTCATCAACTATGTTTGAGCGGCTACAACCCGGTGAGTTTATCATTACTGATTGATGAAAAAACATTGCAAATGGAGTTAGACACAGGCTCGGCAATTTCATGTATCAGTAAGAAAACATATGATAAACTTTTTAACAATAGAGTAATTGAACCATTCAATTTGGTGTTAAAATTTTATGATGGTAGCAATATAAGACCACTAGGGGTTATAAGACCGAAAGTTCAATATAAAGATAAAATAAAATATCTAGAACTGTTTGTGATAGACGGGGGTACAACTTCCTTACTGGGCAGGCAATGGTTAATAGAATTGGGTATTAAAATACCTCCATTTCAACAAGAGATTAGCCATAGTGTACACAAAATGTCTGATACTGTCGATTGTTTGTTGAACAGGTATAAAGAATTGTTCAGCGAAGGACTGGGGCGGTACACAGGCGGCAAGGCAACGCTCCGGTTGCGGGAGGGCGCGAGCCCGGTGTTTTGCCGCGCGCGGCCGCTGCCTTACGCTCTGAGGACCTTACGGTCAGGTCGACGCGGAGCTGGACGCCATGTTGCGCGCGGGCATCATCGAGCCCGTCGAGTGCTCGGACTGGGCGACGCCTTTGGTACCGGTACGTAAAGCGGACGGAGGACTCCGTATCTGTGCTGATTACAAAATAACTTGAAATCCTGTCTTACTGGTCGATAGATATCCGTTACCCAAGATAGACGATTTGTTAGTGAGCTTAAACGGAGCTACGCATTTCTCAAAAATTGATTTGACCCTTGCTTATAACCAGATTGAATTGGATAATACTAAAGATTTAACTGTAATAAACACACATCGAGGTCTTTTTAAGTACAATAGACTTGTGTTAGGGTTGTCTTCCAGTCCGGGCATCTTCCTGCGTATTAAGTCGAATTTACTTAGTGATATTCCGGGGGTAGAAGTATTTTTAGATGATATTATCATCGGAACGGCGGGAACACCGGATAATCACTTAGTAACGTTAAAGATGGGGTTAAAGTAGATTCAGATAAAATATTTTATCTGAATCTACTTTAACCCCATCTTTTGATATGACGTAACCTAAGTATTTGACTTCATTGACCATAAATAAGCATTTACTCCTTTTTAGCTTCATACCGTGACTCTGTAACCGCTGGAATACTTTTTCTAACGTTACTAAGTGATTATCCGGTGTTCCCGCCGTTCCGATAATTCCCAGGCCAAGAGATATTTCAGAGTTGCGTTCCTTTTTAGGTTTAGTTAATTTTTACGCTAAATTTGTTAAGAATTTGAGTACTATTTTGTCACCACTGTATGAACTTTTAAGAAAAGAGGTCAATTGGAGATGGAGTGCGGAGTGCGAAAGGGCGTTTGCAAAAGTTAAAAAAATATTATTAGGCTCAGAGGTATTAGCTCATTATGATCCAAACAAGCCGTTATGCCTCGGCCACGAAAATAACGCCACGCTTGAGGCGTCAATCCGCTACAAGCGTTTTTTCTAAGCGTCAGAAGCACGGCCACGAACTTCAAATATTCGCCTGTAGCGTGTACGCCGGTGGGAGTCAGCCGGTGGGAATCAGTTCAGTACAGAAAAAGGTAACATGCTCTGTGAGTGCAGAGTAAGCACGCGTCAACATTACACGTGAAAATGTCGCTGTCAAAAATACCTATAATAATATTGTTAATAAATCTTAAAAAAAAATTATAAATTCTTCCCACAATTTTTTTACAACATTCCTAAACTTATGTTGCGGATGTGAACTCATCCATAATGCAGGTCGATTTTGGATTGCAGTGATAAATTCTTCAATATTCATATTGGATTAGTTACTATAAACGCGACAAAAACAAAACAATTTGTTTTAGACGCAGACGCGCGGAGCGACCGCTTCTATCGAAGCGCGTGGAGCGTCTGTTTCGTGTACACTGTGGAACGTTCTCATACAATTGTTTCAGACGCTCTTAAAAAACGTGCGTCGGATCATCCAACGCTCGTGCAAATTCGCTCGTAGCAAATTTCGCTGCTGCTTGCAGCACTACTTTGTGGCCTTGTCCATAATAGACAATACATTTGTTTTTGACGCTCGACGCTGATGCTTGCAGCGCAAGGCGAATTCGCTTGCAGCGTCGCATTCCGTGGCCCTCGGGTTAGTGTTGACATGCGACGCGAGCGCGCGGGGCATAGGCGGTGTACTCACACAGCCGGGCGCCGACGGCCGCGACCGCCCGGTAGTGTATGTGTCACGCGCGTTGAATAACGCCGAGAAACATTATTCACAAATAGATCGGGAGGCGTTAGCTATCGTATTTTGTTTACAAAAATTACATCAGTATGTTTATGGTCGACGTTTTGTCTAGCGAACCGACCACAAACCGTTAGTAAGTATATTTGGACTAAAACACGGTGTACCAGCGATGGCCGCAAGTAGATTACAACGCTGGGCAATTATTTTATCTGCATATACATACGATATTGAATATGTAAACACTAAACAAAACGGTGCGGACGGGCTGTCGAGACTGCCGATTCCGTGCAGTAGCGATGAGTCACTGCGGGTCCCCGAGCAAACGTATTTACATTTTGCACAGAATGCATTGTTATTAGATTATAATACAATTAAACAACAAACTATGGTGGATCCAATGTTAGGTAGGGTTTTAAATTATATTCGTGATATGTGGCCAACGGATAATGATATTCGGGAATTACAGCCGTATTTTAACCGTCGTAAGGAACTGTACGAGGAGCTAGGCTGCGTGATGTGGGGGCACAGGGTAGTGATTCCTGCAAGTAGTCGAGCCAGGGTACTACAGGAATTACATGAACCTCATATGGGCATAGTTAAGACGAAGGCGTCAGCTAGGAGTTATGTGTGGTGGCCGGGCATAGACGAGGCGATTGAGGCTACGTGTAGGGAGTGCGCGGTGTGCGCGGGGGAGGCGGACGCGCCGCAGCGGCACGCGGTCAGGCGTCCGTCACTCGCTCAAGGCCACGCGTTATATGCCTACCGCTTCGCGTACCGCCGTCGGTACAACCACAGTATAAAGATCATACTGTATTTCGACTTCATACAAACGGACGAAACGCGAGCTATACCTACGCGCCTCGACCTCGGCATGCGCTCGGCATGCAGACAGTCGCGACTGTGCTGCAGTGACGAACGGACGGTGTTTTGTTTTTTCTAACAATAACCGCGCGATTTTTTCACTAAAAATAAGTTCAAGTACATATTTAATATGACGAGTAGGCTATATTTTGCTACAATAAGACTACAATAAGATTATACTATGATTAAGATATACGGACTACAATAAGATTAATTCGCAACCTTTTTTGATTGTACCCAGCGATGATTATGTGGAATATATAGAAATGGAGGATATATTTCGAACTTCATTTAAAACCAAACATATAAATTGTAAAATAGCTGCAGGTATCTATAACCAAGTAAAATATATTCCTTTTTCTCCACCTTGTCCATGTTTCCCACAACAATTTTTAATTAAGCTTTATACATAATATAATGCGGATTTTTTATACTTTAAAATTGAATAATAAAGCATTTCGTACGTCTCAGTCGAGGCGCAAATATTTTTCGGTCGCAAAATAAAATTTGTTATTCAAACATAAACATGGATTTTTAATTAAATCTACCAATCAAAAAACAACACGCATTTTTATTAAACACTTCCTATTCAATTCACAAAGTATTTTATTTGTTTATATAAAAAAAGTCGTCGTTTCAGCCGAAAGACGTCCACTGCTGGACATAGGCCTCCCCCAATTTTGGGAGGGTTTGCCATAATCGCCACGCTTGGCAGGCGGGTTGGCGATCGCAGTATGGTATGATGGTGGAATAAATAGAGAACGCTGCTGCCCATTCTCCGGTAAGACCCTTAGTCGCCTTTTACGACACCCACGGGAAGTAAGGGGTGGTGCAATTCTTTTAGTCCGGCACCACACAGACTAAAAAAAGTATATTTATTTATTTATTTTATTATTTATGTATCTACACACAGTAAAATACAATAACAAAACTAAATGGAAACACAAAGTAGGCAAATGTAATTAAAATGCTGGAGGCGGGCAGCCCTATCGCATGTTTACGTACCGCGCGGCTGTAGGCATTTATTTCAAGGTTACGGCCGAGTTACAATACTGTATGATCTTTATACTGTGGTACAACCGACAGTGGGTTGCCGCACGCCGCCGACGCTCGCTCGCACGTCACGGTTACCGCGCTGAGTATCAAAATGCCGAAACCACGTAATTATTGTGCAGTGGATGGGTGTCAAAGTAAAGAGCGTTGACTTATGTATCAGGATATTTATTATATGTATAAGTGTAGCAAAAAACATAACTGCACTAGCTTCAATGCTTTGTTACAGGAGAAACCTAATTTTGACGAAACAGCACTGTTTACTCATTTCAAAACCTATAATAAGGATTCGTCTTTTTATGGTGGGCTTAAAGTCCCACCAGAAACTTCTAATAATTATATTGAAGAACTAGCATCCGCCCGCGACTCCGTCCGCGCGGATGTCGGTCTTCGCGTGGATGGTTTATTTCTCCATTTTGAGTAACTCTGACAATGACATCTTATAAATATCTATTGGACCCAAATACGGCTAAGCCTATAATAATTAAGGATATCCCTATGTTGAGCTACTGCTGTTGAGCTCGCGTTCTGTAGTAGGTAAGTATTTTTTTCATAGTAATTCCGACCTTGATAAGTAGCATGTAGCAGTAAATTACTGACAGTGACGAAAAGTTTGCAATAATAAGAAAGTGATCGTGACAATGCGACATAAAGTTAATTGAGAGCTTCAGCATACACAACATTGTTAGTGAGCTTGTCCGGAATATGAACATGAAGATTTCTTGGACTGCTCACACGGGAAAGAGCTACGTAAAGTTGCCCGTGTGAAAAACAACTCGCGGTAAGATCTACGCCAGCAACTCCTAGGGTCTGACCTTGAGCCTTATTTATTGTCATGGCGTAACACAAAGCTACAGGAAACTGTATTCTCTTAAATTGAAATGGAAAATTATCCACTGCGGGTAATGCAACGTGTGTTCGCGGTTCTACAGAACAACGTCTATGAATAAAACTGAAAAATAAGTTTTTTTTTTCTACGTATTTTTCCAGGATAAAAAGTATCCCATTTTATGCCCAGGATAATAAGGTATAATTATACCAAGTTTCATCGAAATCGAACCGTTAGTTTTCACGTGATGCCTGCATATACAGACAGACAGACAGACAGACAGACAAAAATTTTTTTAATCACATATTTGGGTTTGGTATCGATCCAGCAACACCCCCCGCTATTTATTTTTTCAATATTTTTAATGTACAGAATTGACCCTTCTACAGATTTATTATATGTATAGATTAGAAAAAGCTTTTTTAAATAATTTTGACAACGTCATAATGGATCGGCCTGGCAGTACCGTCTTGGAAATTTTAAAAACAATTCATTTTCCTACGCTTTGCTCCTATTTCCCTTTTGATTATTTATTAAAATTATTTACGCGGTTTCGGATATTTTCGACAATAAAATTTAATAATCGAAAATTCAGGGAAGGAAAAAAATGCATCTATCATTTTATTAAAATAGAACATATTTGATCAACAAATAAAAAATAATTGTTTTTCTACAACATTCGTTTTATTACCAATATCATCATAGGTACGACCCTAGCACATTCGCTCGATGACGCGCTCGCACGTGGGTAACGCGGCGGGCAAAACAATCTCAACTCTCTGTGTGCGAACTTAAGGTACATTTCTTCTCGCTGCAAACAGCTGGTATTATTAGTAAGATTTTGTAGGCTATTATAGCGTAGGTATTTTAGCTTTTGTATGGGAGTGATGTATCTGTTACGAAGTAACTATTTAGTAATCTGTGACGCGGTCACGCCGTGGCCCTGGCCTTCTAGACCGTGGGCGAGGGTGCATCTTGATTTTCTAGGGCCTATTTTCGGAAAAATGTATTTAATTATGGTTGACGCTAGAACTTAGAAGTATTTCCTGTGCCTAGTACGGCGGCTAGTTCTACGATTGAAAAGCTTACCGAAGTTTTTTCTAGATGGGGTTTACCGAGACAAATAGTCTCAGATAACGGACCACCGTTCACGAGCAAGGAAATGGCAGACTTTTTGGCTAGTCAGGGTGTAGATCACGTTTTTTCTGCTCCGTACCACCCAGCATCGAATGGGGCTGCAGAAAATGCAGTGCGTACGGTTAAAAGAATTATTAAAAAAGCTTTTAAACAAAAAGAAAACATTAATTTATTTTTAAATACCTTCCTTTTGCATTACCGAAATACAGAACACTGTTCAACAGGGGAAAGTCCAGCCACATTGATGCTAAGTAAGAATTTACGTACCAAATTAGATGCATTAAAACCAAATATAGAAAATAAAGTTAGGAAGACTCAGGAACGACAACAGAAAGTAGGAACGGACGTCAAACGTTCTTTAGAGATAGGAGAGGAAGTATGGATGAGACAATATAGGGGAAATGAAAAATGGAGTCCGGGGCAGGTAGTAGATAAAATGGGTACTACAGATTATGAAGTTATGGACTGTTCAGGCAAAGAAAACCATAGACACATTGACCAGTTAAGACAGCGATCGCGAAGCTCATTGATTTGTCCGACTTGCACATCAGAACGGAGTTCTCTTGATGCGGAACGTCCCGACAATTCCGAGGTGACGAAGCCAGCGTCAGTCCACGGAGAGACTCAGAGCCCTCGGAGCGTGAGGGAGTTCAGTCCGGTTCGAACCGCGACTACCGTTGACTTGCCGTCTACATCTGCTTCTGGATCAGTACCTCTCAGTAATGTACCCAGTCTTGAGGAGCGGGTGATAGTTTCCCAATCCGAGGATGCTGTTCCAGAGGTAGTCCGCCCCCGTCCTGTACGGGCGTGTCGCTTAAAAAGACCGCCACAATATTGTGATAGCTAAATAGTTAGTTCTTACTTATTTCACTTATTTTTGAATGAAGTTATACTGGTAGCTGTTGAAGACTAAGTTCCTATTTCATTATGTTCGTAGAACGTTGTAAACAGTTGTAAGATAATAAATAGTTAATGTTAAGGTTTATATTTTGTTTTTTAGTGTTATATAATTTAGGATATGCATTAATTAAGGTGGAGAATTGTAATATATTTGGGTTTACCCACATAAGAAAATTAGTAAGTAAGATCTCGTATAAATAAGCCTACATCATTGTAACGGTCAGTTCGCAATATACGCTCGCTACAAGTTGACGTCTTTTACCTACAAATTTGTACGGAACCCTTGGTGCGCGAGTCTGACTCGCACTTGAGCGGGTTTTGTCTTTCTGTATATCAATCTATTTGTTCCGGATATTCTCCGAAACGCCTGGGCCGATTTTGACGTGACTTTCACTGGCAGATAGCTGATGAAGGTGCTGTTATAAGGAGTAACATAAGCTCTTTCTCCAGTAGCTCGTCTCCGTAGGATAATTTTTGACATCCACGCGAAGCCGCGAAGCCGCGGGTAGCAGCTAGTTTACGAATATAAACAGCACCTTATCTGAACTGATTCGAACATATTATGTGTTTTTTCTCAACAAGCTCACGCTCAGCTGGAGTCACTCGCAGCAGATGATCTGTTAATGTTACTACAATTTCCGCTTTGTACACACAAGATGCTATAATTTAATTAAAACTTGTCTACACACAATAAACACTCTTTCTCTCGCACTCATACGTTTGATTATCCCGTAACGAAAGCTTCAGTTATACCGTTATAGGTCTGCGGTCACCGGCGAGGTAGTGTTTGTGAAATTTCATTACATTTCAGTAATCGGAACACTACACAATTCCGTCATGGTCTATTGCTCGTGTTTATTAGGAATGTTCAAATTAAATCAATCAAGTTTTAGTGAAATTCTGTGGAGTTACGTCATAATTAGCGGAAGGTATTGATCACTGATGTTAAAAAGGGTCGATTTTTGACTTATTATGTTACAAGAAGAGGATTTTACGCATCAATTGTTTTGTGTAATCTAGGTTACTTGTGTTTACAATATTGTAGGGGAAAGGTAGACAGCAAAGGTTTTTACAAAAGGCTTAAAATAATAAATTCGACATGATATTCTCAATAAGAAGAACTAAGTGTTGCTAATACATAAATATATTATTTAAAAAAAAACTTAATAACTACTCACAAACCCGTACTATGAGCACAATATCACTACTTATGTATCACTAAACAGTGGTACTGAAACATTTTCTGTTGCGAAACAACTTTATCCTACAACACTACTTGATTAAGTACCTGTCACGCGAAATAAGGGTAAGTACCAATATTTACCCTTACTTACCCCCAATATACCATAATTATACCATAAGTACCTACCCATTACACTTAAGTCGTAGCTCAGAAGGTGGCATTACGGAAACTCATTATGTAAGACTTGGCTTCCTCATGAGCAACCAACATTTATTAAAAGCACGTTAATCTCCCGTTATTTCCTGAAAGGTGATTTTGTCCATACTAAATATTATAAATGCAAAAGTAACTCTCTCGTCTGTCTGTTTGTTTTTTTCTTTTCACCGCTTAACGCCTGAACAGATTTTGAACAAAGTTAGGCTGTGACGCAGGTTAGGACATAGGATGCTTTCATTCCGTTAGTACGTTCCCGTGGGATATAGTTTCCGACCTCTATGCGGACAAAGCCGTGAGCAAAAGCTAATGTAAAATATATTAACTAATAAGCTTGACTTATCAAAATTGTTACTGGTTACGCTTGTGCGATTCAGTAAGCATCGAGGTTCTGCTGTCCCATCGCTCTGTGATCAGTAAACATAATACTTAATAATTATAGGTACTACCTACATTAATAAAAATGAACAAGTTAAATAAATTACAAATGAATAGATAGACCTGCATATAAAATATTAATAGAATAAGTGAATGAATGTAAATATAAATACATAGGTAGGGATATAAAATAATTTTAACTTAGTAGCAAGGAAAATTAATGCTCTTCCTCTCTCTACTTATTTAAATTTTGCTGTGCCCGACAGGGTTCATAATTGTTTCTATTATTTTTTTTATTTACCACCTGTAAATTGTACTTTACTTTGGATTGCAATCAACAATTTGAGATTTAGTATTCGTTTAGAACTAGAAGTTTTATAAGCCCTTTATACAAGTCTACCTGCTGAATCTAACTACCTAATTCAGACAAGTAATGGGTAGCTCACGTTTATGACCCGGCAAAAGAAATATATGTGTTGTGATTTCGCGCAACCTAATGAAACACCAAATACTGTGTGAGGAAAAGGCAATGAAAGGTGCGGAGTTTCCAACCACCAGCATTATACGTGATTTGAATTATACGTGACCAAAAACTGAATGAAATAACTACAAACTTCGATCGCGAATTTTCGCATTCAACACTTCGGTGTCAATCACAAAATTCTTGGCAGCGGGTAAAAAATATAGTTCGTTCGCATTTGAATGGTTTTTACCAACAACATTTCGAGAGTATCTGCTGTAACAATCAGACGACCGACACAAATTTTATTTATTTTATTTTATTTTATTATTTTTGGAAAACTTACAGCTAATCTGACACAATAGTTACTTAGTTTTAACATGATGAAGGCCAATTACAAGTTTTCACACATAGAATATCAATTAACTATGTACTAGGTAGCAGACAGTGTTACTTTAATAAACTGTATATTGGTATATAATGCAAGGGCTATGTTATTTTGTCGAAGAAGTGATTGCAAAGAGCCTTCTTTAATTTAGGAACACTAGTATTAAAAAGATCTATGTCGACTTCCTGGCAGGTTTCATTATACATACGGCTCGCCCTTATCATGTAGGAGTTTTGTCTATAAGTTGTTCTTGTTTTTGGTATGTGCAACAAACGAGGTTTACGCAATAATGAAGAACATACGCGCAGCCCAATTTTGCTCAGCAGCTCAGGGATGTCGTTGGATCCGTTTGCAATTTTGAGTAAAAATGCTAAATCAGAAATTTTTCTTCTTTCGTAAAGTGGAAGAACATGAAATTTTTTACACCGCACGTTGTAATTAGGTAGGTATGTTTTGGAACGAAATTGAATGTACCTAAGGAATTTTCTTTGTATGCCCTCTATACGATCGATATAAGTATTGTAGTTGGGATTCCAAACTTGAGAGGCATACTCGAGGTGAGTACGAACAAAGGAGCAATATAGTATCTTAAAAGTTTTAATACTTCTAAAATCAGACGAGACCCTGCAAATAAAACCTAGTGCTTTCGATGCTTTGCTGACAATATTATTAATGTGACTGTCGAAAATAAGCTTTGAGTCGAAAGTAATCCCGAGGTCTTTGATAGAATTGACTCTGGTTATTGGGGTATCTAAGAGTTTGTAAGGAAAATAGAAAGGGTGAGGTTTGCGAGTGAAAGAGCACACATAGCATTTGGAGACGTTTAAGTCCAACTTATTGATACTGCAGTAGGATTGAAAGTTGTCAAGATCCTCCTGCAGTAAGAGAGCATCTGCATGGGAGGCAACCTGACTCAAGATCTTGATGTCATCGGCATAAAGCAATATTTTAGAGTGCCGAAAACATGAAGTCACGTCATTAATAAAAATATTAAATAACAGGGGCCCCAATAACGACCCCTGAGGAACTCCCGAGGGAATGCGCATAACTCTAGATGAGTAACCGTTCAGTACCACAGTCTGACATCTGCCCTCAACATACGACGCGAACCACCTGAATAGATTACCCCTGATACCCATGGATAAAAGTTTCCGCATTAAGATTACATGGTCAATTCTATCGAAACATTTGCTGAAATCGGTATATATGACGTCAACCTGGGACCGAAGGGACATGGACTCTGATAGAAAATCACTACACAAATACACTGCCTAGTCACGTTTAAAGCCAAAGATTTACACAAAATGTCGTAATTAAACGAAATTTCATTGTTAATAGATTACATTTTGATAATTGATTGAATTTCGAAAACGTTTTCCGGTTAACAAATTTACCCGCACCTCCTAGCCTCCCCCTCTCATCAAACAACAAGTCGATAGGGACATTTTGTGGAAATTATAAAAACCTATTTAACACAGTATTTTTGTCTTTACATCACACATGAGTACATTTAAACAACACGTCACTTAAGTAACTCCATAATATGAGTATTTTTTAGTTTTGTCCCATACATTACTGAATGTAGGTATGGGACAAAACTAAAAAATACTCATCAGTATTAGTCAACCTACCCTGCAAAAAGTTATACCTAAATTGTGTTATCAATTTCATAAAATATCGAATTAATTTAATTTAATTATTATAGATAGGCAATTTTTCTTAATTCTCCCTTTTAACTAATTGACATCGACATTTTAATGGTTCGATGAACAAAAATTAATTGCTGGCGAGAGCCGAGCTTAGAATTTGACAAATGAGTTGTTAATTTTGTTGATTTAGTGGTTTCCAGGGAATAGTGGAGCGGTGTTTATGATGGGAAGCGAAAATAAATTACTTGTTATGTTGGAGTAAAGACTGTCGCTGACACATGTGGCTGTCGTGACACTGTCCTTAACACTCATGTCGCTAACACTCGTGACACTGTCCTTGACACTCGTGACACTGTCCTTGACACTCGTGACACTGTCATCGACACCCGTGACACTCTCGTAGGCAATCATAAAAATCGCGTAGACACTCGTAGAAATCTTACTATAACATAAAAGTTAATTTGCAGTACCTATTCAAAATGATTCATTCTCGTAATTACTTTTACTGATATAAAATGTTGGAAGTATGTTTGTAACATTAGCGCATTGCGTGACTTGTGGCGTGAACTAGAAACATTACAGTCTTATGCACGGCCGCGCAGTCATAATAACTATAGTAGCGCATTAATTGATTAATTTGAGCAATTTATTAAATAATATTTGCCATCACTGCTACGAGAAAATACAAGGTACTAAAATTCAAAAGCTGTGAAACTCTTTTATCTCAAAGTGATGGAGATAAAAGATTTTGGCACGTTGAGTTGCAATCAACTAGATTTCGGTGGTTTAAAACCTGTTGAAAATACTCGCAAAAGTCTATCGTTACAAACCAAAACTTTATTTTTGTCCAATTTTGATTCGATCCTTCGACCATCGTGTCCCTATTTCATTTCCCCCACCATACCTACAAACTCATCCATTCTACGTCGTCCCGTAAAACCTGGCGCTTCGGTATTTGCGAATGTATTCAACTTTCTATCTCCGTTCTAGATCCGATAACTTTGGTTCCCGCGGGGTTAACCGTTTCATTAATATTGCGCTAATATCTTGAATAAATTATTTTAATAATAACGGAAAAAATATAAAAAAAAAACTTCGCATATTTTAATACCTATCCTAATGTAAAAAAGTCGATATTTTATCTAAACTCAGTTTGAGCCAGACGCGCCACTTACACTAGACGTTGAATAATTATTTAATTACTACTATCCCTTATACGCACATCCAGCCAGGCTTTGACTAAAACAAATGATTCCTGTTTATCTTAACAGACATGCAACTTGTGTGGGGGGCCTACTGTTTTAGGTCGATGTACAATTCAAATAGGGAATAAATGTAACTACAACAAATCATACTAATATTATCAATGCGAGAGCTACTCTGCCTGTTTGTTTCCTTTTTACGCAAAATCAGCTGAATGGATTGGCACGTGGATAGAGATGACCCGGGTTAGGATGATAATAATACTTTTTATCCGGATGGTACGTTCTCGTGGAATCATTTCGCCCACCATGCAGGCGAAGCCGTGGGTAAAAGCTACGAACTATGTACACAAAATTAAAAGTTAACAGTAGATCACATATGGTGCCGACATTTATCTAAGGAACGCTTAGATGAATGTTGTTAGCTTGCAACCGGCCTTAGATTGGGTGAGGCTATTGAAAACCTTATACTGAATGAAAGAACGGTAATTAACTTCTCGTCTGCAGCGTGAAGGCTGGTTTTGTGCAGAGTACCTACTCTGGTAGGTACTTAATTGCTAATTTAAGAATAGTTGCTCTTCGAATACTGTTGTTTCTGTAACTAGAAATATGTGATAACTGCCTGTATCTTAGAACCGATTTTTATTGTCTGACACTTGGTTTTAGAATGCCATTCAAGTGATCTAGGCTTTCGGCTGAAAACTTATTCTCATAAATTTACTGTTAAAAATTGTGCTATTGCTGTGCGATTTCACTATCGATACAAAGTCATCATCATCAGTTGAGCCGAAAGACGTCCACTGCTGGACAAAGGCCGCCCCCAAGCACCTCCACTTCGACCGGTTCTGTGCTTCTCGCATCCAATGGGGTCCTGCGGCCTTCACCAGGTCATCGATCCACCTTGTGAGTGGTCATCCAACGCTATGTCTTCCGGTACGCGGTCGCTACTCCAGAACTTTTCGACCCCATCGGCCACCAGTTCTGCGAGTAATGTGCCCTGCCCACTGCCACTTAATTTTGGCAATACTTCGGCGTATGTCTGTCGGTTACTCTGGTTTTCTTACGGATCTCTTCATTTCTGATTCGATCACGTACTGAAACTCCAAGCATACCCTCTTACCCTCTTTATTGCACTTTGGGTGATTTTCAGCCTCCTAATAAGGCCCATTATGAGCGACCACGTTTCAGTGCAATAGGTCATCACTTGCAACACCCACAAGGATTTTCGTCCTGTGATACTGTGGTATATGAGACGAGAAGATACGTAGCTTTCCAAACGCTGCCCAGCCGAGTCGGATTCGACGATAGACCTCGTTCGTTCTTGAAGTTGGACGTACCTAACTGGACAGTTTGTCCTAGGTAAACATAATCGTTCACAAATTCCGGTGTATAATCTCCGATGTTCACGAGGTGGTCTAATTAAATAACATCACGCCCGTTGTCCCCAAAGAATTAGGCAGGGGTGTACCTAGAGCACACCTATTGCCATTAAACGAGCAGAAATCCAGACTCTGGGCTGCTACTGAGAAATTCTGAATGAAAAACCCAATAGAATTCAAATTTCAAACTAAATAGACTTTCAGAAACCTAAATAATTTGAAATATCTTACAATATTCTTGAACCTTTCAGCGCAAAGCCCTTTACACAAAGTTAACCGGGCAATATTGTTAATCAAGATGTACTCAAACTGATACAAACTCCATTCTGTCCGAATTCAAGTTAGTCGTTGTTAAATAGTGGACTACCCTCCTTCCTACACATGTACTTGTACCATAAACAACGAGCTAATCGTGCAGCTTAATGATTTACGAGCTGCGAACAGTCTGGGAACACTATAATGTAGGTACTTTTAAGGGAGTGTAAAGCTGTAAATGGTTAATTAGGTTGTTCTATTTTGATGAGACCATAAGCCATAGGCCGTTATTTTAAATAAAAACAGTTCTAGTCTTTTTCATGATTATTTACGATGTTTTAATATGTAGATAGCCAAATAAATCGTCGTATGAGATATGACTAAATACTAATACAAACGTTATTTTGCCGAAAATTCTTATTAAGTATGCAATGTCCAACAGCTTTTTCCAGGTTTGTTTGTTGGACACGACATCTTGCTCAGAAAAATCTTACGATTCCAAACGACTATGTTGTGACATTTTTGTGTTAATCGAAACAACTTGTGTTATAAACCCAGCCAACAGATCTAGGTATGTGCGAATTCAAGGTAAGTACCTGGATTCACGTATTCCACTTTCGTTAATCCACTTTTCATCAATGAGGTTATATAAAAACATATTAAGTATCTCCGTGCAGCTTATAAGCAACTGAACTACCCTACAATTTATTGTAAATATCATCCCTTGAATTTGCATGTTTTTCCACATAAATTTCCATATTGATCAGTATCTCCCTCGGAAAGAAGTCAGCTGTAGGAAAATAGGTTACCGCGGTGACCGGGGGCCGTTGATCGGACACTGGAGATCTATTCATACATACTATTACTTTAAGGTGCTTTGCAGATGGAGCAACTATTGCAGCAACTGGTAACTGGCAGCTAGCTGTTTACATACATCTCGGGCTATTTCGTTGTGGTAACTGGCAACTTTTAAAGGAAAATTTCAAAAAGTTGATAGTTGCCTCAACTAAAGTTGCTCCATCTGCAAAGCGCCAAAGAGGTTAAAAAAAAAAAAAACGACGGGTTGCACTCCGGGAGTGCCGGCAGAAGTGAAAACTTGAATATTGACGTTGTTTGCTGTAACTGTCATCGTCACCGTGACGGTGACGGTGACAGTTACAGCAAACAACGTCACCGTCACCGTCACGGTCACCGTCACCGTTACCGTCACCGTCACAGTCAACGTCACAGTCAACGTCACAGCCACCGTCACCGTCACCGTCACGGTCACCATCACCGTCATCGTCACCGCCACCGTCACCGTCACCGTCACCGTAACCGTCACAGTCACCGTCACCGTCACCGTCACAGTCACATACACCGTCACCGTCGCCGTCTGTCTGTCTGTCTGTCTGTCTGTCTGTCTGTATGTCTGTAATTTGATCCTGTGTACTTGTTTTCAATTTTTGATATTTTGGATTCTTACGAATGTTCGATCAGGGTCACGTGACATCTTACGATCAGGGTCACGTCTATAGATGGGCAATCCACCCGGGTTTAAACCCGGTGCTTTGATAAAAATCCAATTTTGTAGGTGTTTATGGGTGTTTACGGGTGTTTATCGGGTGTTTATCAAAAGCACCGGGTTTAAACCCGGTGGATTACCCATAGCACGTCTCATCTTACGAATCTTACGATCAGGGTCACGTGACCTATGTTTAATAATACTTATTTGCCAAGTCTCTGGATTTCTAAACTTACAATACTTTATTCTAAGCAGTACAAAAAGTCCTTATTGGTTTATAATACGTTATGCACTGAAAATAAACATTACCTTGTAATGGAAAAACGTTTATTTCCAACTAGCCAAACTCTTTTGTTCCCCCTACAAGTATCTGTACAGACGCGCTCAGCGCTTCCAGCAATTTACCACAATTCCGTGTAATGGCGCGGCAGACCACTTACGACCACAACTTGCATCACACACATCAAGTAGGTAACATCCATACTAATATCATAAATTCGAAAGTAACTCTGTCTGTCTTTCTGTATGTTACCTTTTCACGCCTAAACCACTGAACAGATTTCGATAAAATTTGGCAGAGTGATAGATTGCATCCTGGGGAAGGACATAGGATAGTTTTATCCCGATATTCCCACGGGATGGACACTTATGCGGGTGAAACCGCGGAGCGCTGCTTGTAAATAAATAATAAATAAGTTGGGCAAAGTGTTATTGGATTCTTCCATTAAAATTTTCTCAGGGCAGCCCAGGGCTGCATTAGAGTCTGGTTGTGGAAATTGAATCAAATCCCACAAAATGCGAGAGTTGATCACACGTTAGCAATTCATGGGCGCCCGCTTCTCTATACATCGCCTGCCGCTCGTAAACACGTTTTATTGAGTTGTGTAGTCAGCGAGCGATGAATATTTAAGTATAGAGAGAACGAACGATGCATATTAAATTGTAAAATGCTATGTTAATGAGATCGCCATATTGTTGTTTAGATTAATTAAAAAAGAGATAAGGATTATTGTGTGTTCAATGAAAAGGTGGATTCAAATCGTTACTTTCCATTTCATTTCAATTTTCCGTCAATAAAAAGAAATAGTTTTTTAATTGTATTGCAGAAAGCATAATATCTTACGTGAAGGTGAGATGTACCTATAGCCTGGCATTTTAAATAATCTGAAAATACATCATTATTACTGAGAAATGAGAAATTGAGTTTATTTATTTATAACCTGACGCTTAATTATGATTAAACTCAATCCGTTTATGAATTTACGCTTTCAATTTAACTTAGTAGGTATTATACAACTCAAGGTAGACTTGTCGCAGTATTCAACAAAGCCTTTTTTATATTTCTGTAAAATATTTATGCCTTGCAAGTTATACATAATTTAAAATTTGTTTGAAGATCAAAGAAATCATAAAACAGAAAATTTCATGAAGTGCCTTTTCATTTCAGAAGTTAAGTAGGTATATACTTAAGTAAAATGGCATGCACTTTTTATTGCACCAATGTAAATATTCTCGAGTTCACGAAGAAATTGAAATCTCGAGGAGGTTATTTTGCTATTTTACACTTTAATATATATATTTTTTTTTTTAAGTATCTATTTACTTAAACAATGACATGTACATTTACTGTATAAAGTAGGTATTATATTATTTTAATTATTGTGAATGTGAGGACTATGTGGGTCATTGTTTTCATTTTAATCATGGTCTGGCAGTTTGAGTAGTTTATGCGGCCTACCCAAATGTCCTGTCTTTGGTATTGTTCGTCGAATCGTTGAGCTCCTTAAGTTCTGAGTTGAGCTGCACGGTTACTGACAAATGCGTGCACTGACTGGACAGGTCCACTCAATCTGTGTGGTTCTTTCCTCAAAAGATCATTTCAGACACTAATCTACATGGTCCTCAAAGATTATGTCCGGATTTTTTTATATACACATTGACATTGATGAATTTTATTTAGACAATGACATGAATATTTACTTTGTAAAGTATTTTTATTTTTTTTATTTTTCATTTAATTATTGTGAATGTGAGGACTATGTGGGTCATTTTTTATCTGTTTTCCTTCGTAGTTTTAATCATGATCTGGCAGTTTGAGTAATTTACGCGGCCTACCCAAATGTCCTTTCTTTGGTATTGTTCGTCGAATCGTTGAGCTCCTCAATTTCTAAGTTGAGCTGCACGATTTTTGACAAATGCGTGCACTGATTGGACAGGTCCGCTCAATCTGTGTGGTTCTTTCCTCAAAAGACCATTTCAGACATCAATCTACATGGTCTTCACACGATCTGACCAAGATTTTGTCTGGACTTTAAAAGAGACTGTGACCTCTGAGTTTGTTTCGGCCTTTCTTCTCAGAGTAGTCAGATAGGAAACGCCGACCACATCTAGTTTAAAAAATATGATGACGTGTAAAAGTGTTTGTAAAAACCTACTTACAGAAAATAAATCATTTATCATTTATCATTATCATTTATCAAAGAAGTATGTTTGTTTACCTATATGTCTGTTTTGAACTTTTAATATAAAGGAGTCAAAGACTTGTGGAGTGTCATGGAAGTGGCTTTATTTTTAGATATTTTCGGCAAAGAAGCTGGTGACAGTTCTGAGTTTTTATACTTAAACTCATCAAATCTATTGAATAATCAGCATTTCGCGGTTTTTTTAATATGAAAAACGACCCGGACAGCAAAATTTCCCCTCGATTAGATTACTCCAGGTATGAAGGCATTTAAACTGATCACATATTAAATTCGTGGCCATTGTGGCTACCTAATTTATTTCAATATTTCAAAGTAAGAATGGTAGTTACATTTATAGATTTATACCTATATAAAAAAACATTCCGATAACAGTTGAAAATAAACACACGAAAGTCACAACTTGTCAAAAAGCAATCACAAATCATTCTAGAAGTGTCTCATTATTCACAATCATGATTCTCCTACAATACGATTTACAAATTGAGCAATTTCCTGATTATAAACATCCGATATTGGCTAAATAAACATACACTTAGCGAGAACCAATAAGTACGTCAATTACGGACCAAATTTTAATGACTATCTGACCATTTGATTGGAGAGAAATATACCCGGGTCGGCGGGCGAGGCGTGGTCCAATTATTATGGCGATAATTTAATTAGTCGGGTATAAATTAGCACATGTTTTGCTCCAAGGGGCCTGTCTATTAGTCCAGGAGACTTTGGGTCAGTATTTCAGGTAGTATTTAAATAATTACTTGATGAGAGAGAAGAGTGTTGGTGTAAAGTTCAACACCAAGGTTTTAGTTAAATCATTCCACTGGCAAAAAATGTTATAAATATATTAGGCATTTTTTCCCAGCGACTATTACCTACTTTGTGATTCTATCGATAAAATTTTATTATTTTATTTTTCTGTTCCCCAAAATATCATGTACTTACTTAGATTTATTTTATAAAGTACTAGCTGCGCCCCGCGGTTTCACCCGCGTAAATGTTGATCCCGTGGGAATATCGGGATAAAAAGTAGCCTATATGTTAATCCAGGGTGTCAGCTACCTCCATACAAAATTTTATCAAAATTGGTCCAGCCGTTTGAGCGTGAAGAAGTAACAAACATATAAACACACACACACACTCACACACACACCCCCACACACACTCACACACACACTCACAAACTTTCGCCTTTATAATATTAGTGTGATTATCAATTTCATGATGCAATTCAGTTTTCGGCCCACTCAAATGTCCACCTAATCAACACAGGATTGCGCATTTTTTCAATGAAAAAAATTAAAAAAACCCCAGTCAAAAAAAAAGAATAAAATTAAATGTAAGTTATTGGAAAAGGATCAAATAATTTAAAAACCCCCAACTTAAAGGATCTGGGTAACGAGACTAAAACAGATAAATTCGTATGGCAGTCGGGGGACCTCTTAGCATAGAAGGTGTTCCACAGAACGGTCCCCCGACTTCCATATGAATTCTACTCATTTAATTTTATTATTTTTTTGTGTCGGGGGTTTTTTAAATTTTTTATTTAATTTTTTAGGGTTCCGTAGTCAACTAGGAACCCTTATAGTTTCGCCATGTCTGTCTGTCCGTCCGTCTGTCCGTCCTCGCTTAATCTCTGTGACCGTTAGCACTAGAAAGCTGAAATTTGGTACCAATATGTATATCCATCACGCCGACAAACTGGTAAAATAAAATTTTGTAAAAAATATTTTTTTTTAGGGTAGCTCCCCTATAATATGTGAAGAGGGGATGAACATTTTTTTCGTTGTCTACCCCATCGTGTGGGGTATCGTTGAATAGGTCTTCTAAAATGACTTCAGAGTTGCTAAAATTATTTTTCGATTTAATGCTCCATTTACGAAATATTAAACATTAAAGTAAACATTTTTGTTTCAGTAGGGCGTCCCCCCCCTCTAAAACCTAAACTGCGGGCTTGAAAAATCTGGAAAAATTCACGATGCTAGTGCATTTCATGAAATTTAAAGGAAAACTATAGCGGCTAAGATAACTTTATTAGTTTATCAGTAATAGTCGTTGAACTTGGGTGTTGGATAATTTTACATAATATAAATACAAAATCCTTAGCATTAATCATTTAAAGTGATTAAGATGAAGTAGTTGCTTGTTTATAACGGGTAAAGACTTGCATTGAAAAACAAAATTTGTTTTTTTTTCTTTTTTTTTAACATTCAGAATAAAGAACAACAGAATTGTACTACATTGTGATAACGGGCTACTACGGAACCCTACACTGTGCGTGGCCCGACACGCACTTGGCCGGTTTTTTTATTTCATGCTTTTTGTAGGGACTCCTTAATTTTTGTATTTCATTTCTTTTATTTTCTTGCGTTTTAAGATTCAGGTAATTTGGTGTTTTATCAGGTTCTTTTTCCGTCAAAAAATAATTATTAATTTAAAGTTGAAGAGTATTTTTTAAGACTAAACAGATTTTTTTTGTTTTATTATATCCTTTTTCTAGTTCTTCCTTTAGTTATTCAACTTTCGTACAAGTATTTCATAGCTATTTGTCGTGATTTCATTGATTTAATTTTTAAAAAACAAGCATTATTTTAATACCGCATTATAATATCCACTGTGGCAACACTATCAAAGTACAAATTATTAATATTGTAACAAACTTTTAAAATGGATTTCCGCTATGGCAACTAAATGTATTATTTTACTTTGGCAACACTTGGAAATAACGGTGATGATATTACTGAGCGTTATTTCTGGGTGGGGCAAATGTCGTTTTAAAATGGTAAAATGTAGTGCAAAGCGAGTCGTTGTTGGATTGTGAAAGAGTACAGTTGTGCGATTAAAAAAGTATTAGTAAGAAAAGGGTCTATTTCATTTTAATTCAGAAGTGCTATGGACCACGAGCCATGTCTCGGCAAAATCGTAAGTAGTCTTATGAATTCTTTACCTTACTTCATTGTTTTAGTCCCAGATAAGTTCAGTGAGCGGTAAGTGTGGTTGTTACGTAGTTTTTGATTCGGTAGCAATCATTGTGGCGTATTTCCCTGACGGTTAATATTTAAATCATAGTTAATAGTAATTGGGCCGATGCACGTGCTACCTTTGGTCGAGGCAACTCCTCGATAGGGTTATCGTTGCGTTGGACTAATTATAATAATATAATAAGTAAATAGTTAGGCCGACGCACGTGCTGCCTTTGGTCGAGGCAACTCCTCGATAGGGTTGTAGCTGTGTTGGCATAATTATATAAGTAAATGGTTGGGCCGATGCACATGGTACCTTTGGTCGAGGCAACTCCTCGATAGGGTTATCATGGCCTTGGACTAATTATAAACAATAAGTCAATAGTTGAGCCAGTGCACGTATTACTCTTGGTCGGGGCAACTCCTCGATAGAGTTATCATTGCATTGGACAACTTGAAGTAAATGTTGGGAATTTCGCTACAAGATTCACTCTGAACAATGATATTTTAGAGATCTGTACCGTTCATTGGATTTTCTGAGCAGGTATATAGTTTGATAGCTAAGCTAAAAGTTTGATCATGTTGGTTGCGGTAATGTCTAATGACTGTATGAGCATGCATATGTATAGTAAAATGTATAGTTTAGACCTCCGACTTTGGCCTTTGACTTTAACCTCTATCTATGCGGCGTGCACTCGGGTCCAGCCACGAGGTGAGCTGTTCAGAGATGTACGAGTATAGTTTAGACCTCTATGCGGCGTGCACTCGGGTCCAGCCACGAGTTGAGCTGTTCAGAGATGTACGAGTATAGTTTAGACCTCTATGCGGCGTGCACTCGGGTCCAGCCACGAGGTGAGCTGTTCAGAGATGTACGAGTATAGTTTAGACCTCTATGCGGCGTGCACTCGGGTCCAGCCACGAGGGTGAGCTGTTCAGAGATGTACGAGTATAGTGACTTTGACCTTTATCTATGCGGCGTGCACTCGGGTCCAGCCACGAGGTGAGCTGTTCAGAGATGTACGAGTATAGTTAAGACCTCTATGCGGCGTGCACTCGGGTCCAGCCACGAGGTGAGCTGTTCAGAGATGTACGAGTATAGTTAAGACCTCTATGCGGCGTGCACTCGGGTCCAGCCACGAGGGTGAGTTGTTCAGAGATGTACGAGTATAGTGACTTTGACCTTTATCTATGCGGCGTGCACTCGGGTCCAGCCACGAGGTGAGCTGTTCAGAGATGTACGAGTATAGTTAAGACCTCTATGCGGCGTGCACTCGGGTCCAGCCACGAGGTGAGCTGTTCAGAGATGTACGAGTATAGTTAAGACCTCTATGCGGCGTGCACTCGGGTCCAGCCACGAGGGTGAGCTGTTCAGAGATGTACGAGTATAGTGACTTTGACCTTTATCTATGCGGCGTGCACTCGGGTCCAGCCACGAGGTGAGCTGTACAGAGATGTACGAGTATAGTTTAGACCTCTATGCGGCGTGCACTCGGGTCCAGCCACGAGGGTGAGCTGTTCAGAGATGTACGAGTATAGTGACTTTGACCTTTATCTATGCGGCGTGCACTCGGGTCCAGCCACGAGGTGAGCTGTTCAGAGATGTACGAGTATAGTTTAGACCTCTATGCGGCGTGCACTCGGGTCCAGCCACGACGGTGAGCTGTTCAGAGATGTACGAGTATAGTTAAGACCTCTATGCGGCGTGCACTCGGGTCCAGCCACGAGGTGAGCTGTTCAGAGATGTACGAGTATAGTGACTTTGACCTTTATCTATGCGGCGTGACCTCGGGTCCAGCCACGAGGTGAGCTGTTCAGAGATGTACGAGTATAGTTTAGACCTCTATGCGGCGTGCACTCGGGTCCAGCCACGAGGTGAGCTGTTCAGAGATGTACGAGTATAGTGACTTTGACCTTTGACCTCTATCTATGCGGCGTGCACTCGGGTCCAGCCACGAGGTGAGCTGTTCAGAGATGTACGAGTATAGTTAAGACCTCTATGCGGCGTGCACTCGGGTCCAGCCACGAGGTGAGCTGTTCAGAGATGTACGAGTATAGTTTAGATTTCTATGCGGCTTACACTCTAGTTTAGCCATGTTAGTGAGCTTTATGGGGATGTATCATCATCATCATCATCATTTCAGCCGAAAGACGTCCACTGCTGGACATAGGCCTCCCCCAAGCACCTCCACTTCGACCGGTCCTGTGCTTCCCGCATCCAACGGGTTCCTGCGGCCTTCACAAGGTCATCGGTCCACCGTGTGGGAGGCCTTCCAACGCTACGTCTTCCGGTACGCGGTCGCCACTCCAGAACCTTTCGGCCCCATCGGCCATCTGTTCTGCGAGCAATGTGCCCTGCCCACTGCCACTTAAGTTTGGCAATTCTTCGGGCTATGTCGGTTACCTTGGTTCTCCTGCGGATCTCCTCATTCCTGATTCGATCACGCAGGGAAACTCCAAGCATAGCCCTCTCCATTGCCCTTTGGGTGACTTTTAGCCTTCTTATAAGGCCCATTGTGAGCGACCACGTTTCCGTTCCATAAGTCATCACTGGCAACACACACTGGTCAAAGACTTTCGTCTTGAGACACTGCGGTATGTGGGACGAGAAGATATTGCGTAGCTTCCCGAACGCTGCCCAGCCGAGTCGGATTCGTCGATTTACCTCTTTCTCGAAGTTAGACTTACCTAACTGGACGGTTTGTCCTAGGTAAACGTACTCGTCCACGACTTCGAGTGTAGCGTCTCCGATTTTTATGAGAGTGGGTGTTACATGGGCATTTGACATGACCTTCGTTTTGTCCATGTTCATTTTAAGACCCACTCTTTCGGAGGCTCTACTGAGGTCATCGAGCATTGTACTGAGGTCCTCCATAGTCTCAGCCATGACTACGATATCGTCGGCAAACCGAAGGTGAGTTATGTACTCGCCATTGATGTTGATGCCAGCCCCTTTCCAGTCCAGAACCTTGAAGACATCCTCCAGTGCAGCGGTGAACAGTTTCGGAGAGATAACGTCTCCCTGTCTCACACCTCGCTGCAGAAGGATAGGTTTCGAGGCCTGATCCTGGAGCCTGACTGACATAGTGGCGTTTTCGTACAGACACTTCAGCACTTCGATGTACCGATAGTCGATCTGGCACCGTTGAAGAGACTGCAGCACAGCCCATGTCTCGATCGAATCAAAGGCTTTCTCGTAGTCCACAAACGCTAAGCAGAGAGGCAGGTTATACTCTTCGGTCTTCTGTATAACCTGTCGCAGCGTATGTATGTGGTCTACGGTGCTAAAGCCTTTACGGAATCCGGCTTGTTCGGGAGGCTGGAAGTCGTCAAACCTGCGCGCGAGACGGTTCGTGATGACTCTCGAAAACAGCTTGTAGACATGGCTCAGGAGTGAGATGGGCCTATAATTCTTAAGGAGGGCATTATCGCCCTTCTTAAAGAAAAGTATCACCACACCCCTGTTCCATGCCTGTGGTGTTTTGCCCTCGAGTATGACGGAACCAAACAGCTTCTGAAGGGCCTTCAGGACGGGTTTTCCGCCAGCCTTCAGCAACTCGGCCGTAATTCCGTCATCACCCGGTGCCTTGTTGTTTTTGAGCTGCTTCAGAGCCATCCTAATCTCGTACAGGCTGACGTCCGGGATGTCTTCGGTATAGTGCCGGGTCAATCTAGCTCTTGGGTCGTTTGCCAGATTCATAGCGGGGTTATTTGTTGACGTGTATAACTGTCCATAGAACCTCTCGATCTCTCTCAACAGCTCAGGTTTGTCGGATACAATCCTGCCATCATCGGTCTTCAGTCTCGTAAGCTGGCTCTGCCCAATAGACAGATCTCTAGCAAAGACCTTGGAGCCTTTATTTCGATCTATCGCGTCCTTAATACGATCTGTATTAAAACGGCGAAGATCGCTTTTCAAGGCCTTAGAGATCCGTCTATTGAGTTGCCGGTAATTTAGCGCATCATCCGTAGACTGCAGGATCATATCGCGCCTCTCCTTCATGGGGATGTATGCGTATAGTTTATTGCAGCCATGTAGGCCAGCTGTAGTTCAGATTTAAAGACGAAGATGTACGAGTATAGTTTAGAGTTCTATGCGGCTTACACTCTATTTCAGCCATGTAAGTGAGCTTTATGGAGATGTATGCGTATAGTTTATTGCAGCCATGTAGGCCAGCTATAGTTCAGATTTAAAGATGAAGATATACGAGTATAGTTTAGAGTTCTATGCGGCTTACACTCTAGTTCAGCCATGTAAGTGAGCTTTATGGAGATGTATGCGTATAGTTCATTGCAGCCATGTAGGCCAGCTATAGTTCAGATTTAAAGATGAAGATGTACGTGTATAGTTTAGAGTTCTATGCGGCTTACACTCTATTTCAGCCATGTAAGTGAGCTTTATGGAGATGTATGGGTATAGTTTATTGCAGCCATGTAGGCCAGCTATAGTTCAGATTTAAAGGTGAAGATGTACGAGTATAGTTTAGAGTTCTATGCGGCTTACACTCTATTTCAGCCATGTAAGTGAGCTTTATGGAGATGTATGGGTATAGTTTATTGCAGCCATGTAGGCCAGCTATAGTTCAGATTTAAAGGTGAAGATGTACGAGTATAGTTTAGAGTTCTATGCGGCTTACACTCTAGTTCAGCCTTGTAAGAGAGATTTTTATGGAGATGTATGCGTATAGTTTATTGCAGCCATGTAGGCCAGCTATAGTTCAGATTTAAAGACGAATATGTACGAGTATAGTTTAGAGTTCTATGTGGCTTACACTCTAGTTTAGCCATGTTAGTGAGCTTTATGGGGATGTATGCGTATAGTTTATTGCAGCCATGTAGGCCAGCTGTAGTTCAGATTTAAAGACGAAGATGTACGAGTATAGTTTAGAGTTCTATGCGGCTTACACTCTAGTTCAGCCATGTAAGTGAGCTTTATGGAGATGTATGCGTATAGTTCATTGCAGCCATGTAGGCCAGCTATAGTTCAGATTTAAAGATGAAGATGTACGAGTATAGTTTAGAGTTCTATGCGGCTTACACTCTATTTCAGCCATGTAAGTGAGCTTTATGGAGATGTATGGGTATAGTTTATTGCAGCCATGTAAGCCAGCTATAGTTCATATTTAAAGGTGAAGATGTACGAGTATAGTTTAGTGTTCTATGCGGCTTACACTCTAGTTCAGCCTTGTAAGAGAGATTTTTATGGAGATGTATGCGTATAGTTTATTGCAGCCATGTAGGCCAGCTGTAGTTCAGATTTAAAGACGAATATGTACGAGTATAGTTTAGAGTTTTATCCACTCACGCGGCCATAACCACGAGCAGGTATTGAGGAAAATGTTACACTCGCTCGAAAACCAAGATCGGCCATTGAAAAAACTGCGACAGCAAGCATTTTCCACACCGCAGTATTTTATTTTTAGTAATTTTGTCTATGGGAGTATTGCTCACGTTCCAGGTTCTTTAGTCGAGTGGTTAGATGAAGTACATTTGTGCCAAAGGCCGTGTGGTTATATCGGCATTACGAAATAAGTTATCTGTAGTTGAAAATCTTTAAATAAACAAATGAGACGGCGATGACGCATGCGTAATTTGATACTCGCGTGATGTTATTGTTATTGTATATCAAAACTTTGGAACAACAATGGTATGTATTATATGTCATTCGATTCAGTATGAATGGGGCTATTTTTTAGGTAAATAAAAAAATAGGGTCATCGCTTTCGATTTTGAAATAATATTATTTTAATTTTTAATTGTCGTAATGTAAACAAACATTAAAAATAAACAATTATTAAAAAAAAATCAAAGTCTCTTAATGTTACGGAACAAGTTTTGTTATCTACACTTGTCTATCCACTTGAAGAAACAGACATTAGTTTAACAGCGGTCCATAGAATTTTTTTCTGTACGAGTCGTGTATAAGTGGCGAGGGCGCTCCGCCGCGTCGAAAAAAATGTGCTAAAAACATACTTGCGTATAGGAAGGCGTTACCGCGGGGTACTTGCGCGTGAGTGGGCGGCTTACACTCTATTTCAGCCATGTAAGTGAGCTTTATGGAGATGTATGCGTATAGTTTATTGCAGCCATGTAGGTGAGCTGCAGTTCAAAGTTTAACGTAGGTACTTATGTGATCTAATGCAGCCATGTAGGTGAGCTGCAGTTCAAAGTTTAACGTAGGTACTTATGTGATCTCATGCAGCCATGTAGGTGAGCTGCAGTTCAAAGTTTAACGTAGGTACTTATGTGATCTTGCGCAGCCATGTAAGTGAGCTGTAGTTCAAAACTGTAGTTCTGAGTTTAACGTAGGCGCTAATGTGATCTTATGCAACCATGTAGGTGTGCTGTTAGTACGCCATTTGTGTGCTGTTAATAAGCCATGTAGATATGCTGCAATGAGTCCCAGATTTTGACCCTGATAGTAGATTCCAAGATATTGAGCGATAGCTAAGATAGTTAATACGCCAATGATTGATTGGAATGAAAACAAATAAAACACTATGCCCTTTAAAAAGTTTTTGGATTGGCCAAAAAGCGGTATGAAACTTTGCTAACGCTCAATTACTCGTGGAAGTAAATGGTATTGATGAAAATTTCAGAAAACTTTTAGAGATGCTTAAATGAAAGTCCTGTATGGATGAAACTTTTGGACTATTTTTATGATAAGTTAGCATTGCACAGTAGGTGTGAAATTGATGGCCGAATGGCAGTCTTAATGGGATCAATGATAATTCTAATAGAAACGGTGCGCAGGCAGTCAGGCACATACAGATGGTTAGTTAAATTATTTAGCTTCCCAGTAAACCAGCATATCAAAATAAATTTCCAATATTGTTGCTAAGTATTTGATATATTGCCTCAGTGGTCGTGATTAGCGCGTGCTTCGGAGTTAGCACGCCGTCGGATGGCCGAGTTGTCGTGATTTCATTGATTTAATTTTAAAAAAAACAAGCATTATTTTAATACCGCATTATAATATCCACTGTGGCAACACTATCAAAGTACAAATTATTAATATTGTAACAAACTTTTAAAATGGATTTCCGCTATGGCAACTAAATGTATTATTTTACTTTGGCAACACTTGGAAATAACGGTGATGATATTACTGAGCGTTATTTCTGGGTGGGGCAAATGTCGTTTTAAAATGGTAAAATGTAGTGCAAAGCGAGTCGTTGTTGGATTGTGAAAGAGTACAGTTGTGCGATTAAAAAAGTATTAGTAAGAAAAGGGTCTATTTCATTTTATATTAGATATCTTAGGTATTTCAGATCTAGTTTATAAAATGGGACTGCGACACTGTCTGATGTAGAAATACCTACGCTTTTTAAGTAGTATAATTCCATTCGTAATATAACAATAGTCAAACTCAGTGGTCGTAGGTACCAGTCATCACTCCACTTTCCTCATCATTCTAGAGCATTCATCAGACAAACAGGGGAACAGAAAAATAAAAAAATAAAATTTTATCGATAGAATCACAAAGTAGGTAATAGTCGCTGGGAAAAAATGCCTAATATATTTATAACATTTTTTGCCAGTGGTATGATTTAACTAAAACCTTGGTGTTGAACGATCGCCAACCCGCCTGCCAAGCGTGACGATTATGGCAAACCCCACCAAAATTGGGGGAGGCCTATGTCCAGCAGTGGACTCCTATCGGCTGAAACGACGACGACGACGATCAGACAAAAACTATTTCAAGTTTTTAGTTTTAATTTCGTTAGTTATTATTCCTCATTCCCTTTCAATATAGTGTACATTATTCTACTTGTCAAGCCCTTGCATTTGATACCTACATTGAAGGAGTTGTGAAAAAAAAATGTATTTCGCCACTTTGTGGTGCTGCCCATCTTGGATTTGAAATGTATCATTGTGTATAGTATTCTACTATTCAAGCTCTTTCATTTGATACCCATTTTAAGGGAGTTGTGAAAAAAAAATGTAATCCGCCATTTTGTAGCCGCGGCCATCTTGGACCGATTTTCATCAAACATAGCTAAGAATACTCCCGACTAATATTCACCTTTCAAACAAAAAAAACAAAATCAAAATCAGTTCATCCGTTCGGGAGCTACGATGCCACAGACAGACACACACACTCACACACATACACACACACACAGACACGTCAAACTTATAACACCCCGTCGTTTTTGCGTCGGGGGTTAAAAACAAATGTAATTTAATTATTTAATTTTTTTTTTTGTTGGTGGGGGAAACTTTCGAAAGGCACCCGACCTCCGGGGAAGGGAAGGTCGGGAAGTGTGGGATTTTTACCTCACTAAAACCACCCCGGTGATCACCATCAGCATATAGGGATGGTCCCGGTTCCTCTTAAAAGACCAATTCCGGAACCCCCCCGTGCAACGCCTGAAAGGCACATCCCTGGGGAGACTGTAAAGGGGCCTCCCCTGAGCCTCGCTATGGACGGCAGCACGTGACCACTGTGCCACCGTCATCCCTGGGGTCACTTGGTGGGCGGAAAGAGTCCCCACTCTGTGCGCCCGCGACCCCAAGTATTTTAAATACCTAAGAAATTCTTAATTGAGATGCTATAAAAATACGACCAAACGGTCACCTAATTTATCTTCTTGGAAAAGTCGTTAAATTCGCTGTTGACACTTAAGATGCGAGCCACGTACATAGATACGTCACCTTAATTTATTGTGATCTCTTCGAATTACGAGTGCCTCGAATCGAGACTATCTCGATTTGAGGCGACGAATGAACGTGATTTATTACTGAAAATGAATTCAAGTAGATAATGTATTACGTAAGAGTTCAAAGGCAATGAAAATATGAGCTTTAAGTAATGAGCTGATGCGATTTATTCAAAGCTTATTAGCTTTGAATAATTCTTACATTCGTAAAATATTCGTATACGTGTAATATTAGTATTCTCTAATGACGTCAAAAATGTAACATTCGCGCGTAACATCAGGCGTAACATTGGCTCGAGTCACCATATTATGTGTACACTCGCGATTCACCAAGTGTAAAACTCGCGCATGAAACATTTAGTTCACCAAGATACAGGCTATGTATAGTTTGGGAGCTACCGATGACCTACCTGCAAGTGTGTGTCCAGTATGTCTAAGTTTTCTGTTTGTTAGAATTAGTAAGTATGGACTGGATGTAAGTTAAAATAAAAGATGTTGAAAAAAAATTACTTGCGTTGACACTCGGTGCTCCACGTGTAATACTCGCTCCACTTTGTAATTTGATTCTTGGTTAAACAAGTTCAACCATGAATCAAATTTATTTAACAAATATAAGCTTAATAAGACAATTTGTATTTAAATTAAAGTCCACAAACGACCAAACGCAAACTAATTAAAAATGCGTAATTTAAATTAGCAATCATTTGCTTCAGTATTCGCTTCCTCGGTTTATTGACAATTGACTTATGAATTGTCAATAAAGCGAGGATCGTCCATGATTGATCAAAGCATGCAAGTTTGAAGCGCTACGCTCGTGGTGAATCAATTTAATTGTTTCCGATATCCAAGTAGGTACCTTCATACGTAATGACTTCGATTTATTTATCTGTTCATTCAGTTTCATGGAAACTCTTGTAAAGGTATCTCTGTAATAAGTAATAACTAAAAATCCTAGTTATAAACGTATTTATTTTACAATACATTAATTTAACACAACACACATTAATACATAAATACACACACACCCCACACATCACACACACACACACACATACATGCTACATCATACATTATATTCATTTGTCATACATTATTACATTATTTTTTTTAAGCTAACATTTAAAATAATAATAAAAATAAAAAATATTTGACTAATAGAAAACAAACAGCTCATTTATCAAATAAAATTTCAGTCGACAACATCCATCGGTTTCTTACTAAACTTCAACTATATCCGACGACCCTGCATACTTATCTCTTTTGTTGACTGTACATGTGTATGAATAAAAAAGCAAAGGAATCATAGGGCATAAGAAAATTCGTCCGCATCGCTGTCAACTTTCTAGTTGATGTAGGCAATAGGTTATTTTAAGTGTTTCAATCATTCGTGTAACTGTCTGCCTGATAAATGTTCACGCCTGTGAGATATAGAATACTTTTCATTCAGGATATTTGTATAAACAAAATACATGCAGACGAAGTCGCTGGCAACAGAATTTTTTTTTTTCCCGACTACGGAAAAGCCAAAGAAGGGTTATGATTTTGACAGGCTATGTATGTATGTTCGTTTCTTCCCTCGTTACCGACTCCTCTTAAACTACTGGTCATATTTTAATAAACAAGGTATTGATGAATGAGCCATGTGGTTCTGCAGATATATGACGTCACATAAAATCCAACATGGCGGGTTATAGCGGATGTAAAGTGGTACTGATTTTTAGGGTTCCGTACCCAAGGGGTAAAAATGGAACTCTATTACTAAGACTTCGCTGTCTGTCCATCTGTCGGTCTGTCCGTCTGTCCGTCTGACAGACAGACGGACAGACGGACAGACAGCGAAGTCTTAGTAATATCTCAAGAACCAGGCTGTATCTCAAGAACCGCGATAGCTAGACAGTTGAAATTTTCACAAATTATGTACTTATTTCTGTTGCCGCTATAACAACAAATACTAAAAATAAAATAAATATTTAAGGGGGGCTCCCATACAACAAACGCGATTTTGTTTCCCTTTTTTGCTCGATATCAAAAATGGCAACAGGTAGGCACTTGAAATATTCACAAAATACTCAGTTGTATTTTAACTTTAATAATAAATAATAAAATTAAAATAAAATAAATATTTAAGGGGGGCTCCCATACAACAAACATATTTTTTTCGGCGTTTTTGCCTTGTGGTACGGAACCCTTCGTGTGCGAGTCCGACTCGCACTTGGCCAGTTTTTTTTATTTGGTTAAATTAGTATACCGTATTTGGTATCTAATGAATCATAAGGACTACTTTCTGAAAATATATTGGTTATCTCTCATTATTCATAGATAAACCAAAAATATGAATAAAAAATTATGTTTCATACTAACTGTTTTCAATAACAGTAGAAACCCTTCTAAAATGTTATGTAAGCTGCTTGCTTGACGGTAGGTCTCAAATTACACAGTTAATTAAAAGAAATTAACTCAAAATTATGAAATTTAACTTCCGAAATTAAAGTTATTGAGGTCGATTTAATTTTTTTAAACTACTTTTTACTTCGTAATGTTTAGTTATAAGTAAAAACTGGAATATTTGTTTGTAATAAGTAGGTAATAGTTTTGTTGTAAATCATCATCAAAAAAATAGGTAATAGTTTTGTTGTTGTAAATATTGCATAGTCTGTGTGGTGCCGGACTTAAAGAATACCACCACCCCTTACTTCCCGTGGGTGTCGTAAAAGGCGACTAAGGGTCGTACCGGAGAATGGGCAGCAGCGTTCTCTATGTATTCCACCATCATACCATACTGCGATCGCCAACCCGCCCGCCAAGCGTGGCGATTATGGCAAATCCTCCCAAAATTGGGGAGGCCTATGTCCAGCAGTGGACGTCTATCGGCTGGAACGACGACGACGACGACGAAATATTGCATTAGAATTTGACCAAGGTTTTAACATGTTTTCCCTTTGACACTACACCCGTAGCTCGTATCAATAAGCAAGGCCGTCACACTTACACGTATTAGTCCATAAATTGAAAATTACTGAATTGATTTTGATGAAACTTCCACTGTTCCCTAAGTTGAAGTAAATGTAAGCCAATAAAAAAATGGTTGCGGAGAAATGCGTGGACAAATTTAGATATAGATCTATTAAAAATATATTTGTTTGGAAGCCCTAATAGATTGTCATATGTGAATAATGCAGTTCCAATAATATTACATACAAACGTGTCGAACTGATACGAGTAACCTCCTTTTTTTTTAAGTCGGTAAAAACTAAAACCCAACTCCAACAAACTTCGCTCTTGCTCTATACTACTGTTCTCTTGAGAGGTTTTATAATAAACTTATAATTTTTAAGCCTCCTGACCCGATTGTTATTATATAATACTAGCAGCGCCCCCCAGTTTCACCCGCATATGTGTCGATCCCGTTCGAAAGCCATGTGGCGCCATCTATTATCATAAAAACGTAATCGTTGTTTTCCTCGGGAACAGCACTTTTTTTCAAAAGTAAAGGTGGTATGTCCGTTTCTGTACACCTGACAACGTATATGCAAAACTTCAGGATGATCGGTTCAGTGGTTTAGGCGTGAAAAGGTAACAAACAAACTTACTTTCGCGTTTATAATATTAGTTAGGATTACCTACTTAGGAATTTTAGATGCCATAGACAAGCCCCATTTTTCGACGGTACTAGTATTTTTTCAATTATCTGGCTAATCTTATTACCGAGGCATGATCTACTCTTCTGTAGTCTGTGTCGAAAAGTACACATGACAGATAATAAAAAGAAAAATAATAATGAATTGTAATAATAAATAAGTTGAGATTTGGGGAGGCCTTTGCCCAGCAGTGGGACAGTATACAGACTAACAAAGAAAAAAATTGTTGAGAACATAATATTATTTCCTAAGTACTTTGATATGGCCATCAACAACTTATAAACATTGTAAACCCGTCAGGTGGCTACTTGATTCCGTTAATCGGTGGTAATATAATGTATATTTATGGGCTTATGATTTCAGTTTTATTGTGTACTGTTTATTGCGTATAAACTGGCATGGGATTTCACTAAACTGTGTCAAACCAAACTGAATTTAATATAACAATATTAAATTCAGTTCGGTTTGACACAGTTTCGATATTTTATTGCAACTAGTAAATTCCTGCTCACTAAAATTTAAAGTGTTATATAAAGGTTCCTACGTCATTGATTCGGAATCGTACTATGACCGAATACGTAGGTCTAAATACAGAAAGTTCACCTCAGCTTCAGAGTTTAACTTTTTGTAACGGTACTAAATAATATAAAGTTTATGCAGGCAAAACATATTGTAGTAGCTTGAAATGCTGGCATCTGTACTAAAAATGACAGCAATTAACTCTCTCGAGCACACAACACTAAGCGATACAACACTAAGTTTTTACCTTCCTGCTTGCCCCGACTGCCACTACTGATCGTCTGAGGTTTGTTTGACTGGATGCAGTCTGATGCTGCATTACCGAGTACTAATCGGATACCACTCAAGAACTTGTTTAGCTTCAACGGTCAACTTTATTTCTGCCACATGACAATTACATTTCTACTTTTGTTTATTAAGAGCTTCTTGTTGCTGCACAATTTTCAACAGTTTTCAAACCTTAAACCTAACCTATATTGAAATATTGGCTGATTCAAGTATCGTGATCAAATTAAGCCTGCTAATTTTGCAATATTTATTTATTTATTAAAAGTTTATGCACAAGTAATTACTGTACAAAGGCGGACTTAATACCTAAACCTTAGGGTGATGCAGAGACAAAACATGGCAGGTGAAACATACGGGACAAATAGTTGGGAAATTACTATAAAATACAAGAATAAATACTAATACATAGATAGATACATACATACATATAAACAAAATGAACAAATACACAACAAATAAATAAATATATGTCGGAGTTGGATCTCAATTATTACAATTGTGGGTAGTCCACAATACATAATTTGTTATGATTTTGTTGTTCTTATTATGAATTTAAGAGATTTTACTATTAATTATTGTCTAACAAATTATGTAATGTTTGTTCAGATAAGTTACCAAATAGTGCTATTTGGTAACTTATCTCGATAATTGTAACCGATGGTTTTGTTCAAAACAATTGATGACTGTTACTTTGATTTTACAATGATTTATTTACGACAATTGTTCTTATATTATTTGATTACTTATAATGTAAGTCTTATTAGATTTATCACTTTTTAGTATTTTGTATCAACTCAAGTAAACACGTTGACGTACTTCCGTGCGTCATCGGACAGAGTTGTTGTGGGGCGAATGCGTGGTGGGGACAAACCCTTTTTATCTGAGCGCATTCGTTTGTGCTGCGAGTGAGACGGTCTTTGGACTCGATTTCTGACAGAGCACTAGCTCCCGACAAACCTGTCGGCTTACTAAAGTTCAGCCTGCCTTATATCTGTATTCTAAATACGTCATATTTGGGTGGCTCTGTCACTATACGAACAGTAATCGATCCTACGATTTGTTCGCAATTACTTTGTTACTGTACATAATTATTTTACTGTGTATCTAGTTGTGTCATGTGCCTACAGTGTGTGACTTGCTAGTGTTATTAATTGTTCATGAAATTATAATTTGATTTGAACTGCAAACCGTTTTTCTATTGCGCAATAACCAACACTACCCACAGTACGCCCACAGTTGTTAAATTATTCCTGATAATAACGAGGCACGAAACATACCTGCTCCGATATATACAAAATTCGATTTAATCCGGTCTGATCCCCTTAACCCTCCCCCCCCCCCGTGGATCCCCTGCTACTTTTTTATCTGTTTTAATTTCTGTCCTATCCACTTTATCTAGGTTATTCTTTTTACAGGTAAGTACAGTCAAGAGAAAATAATATATGTAAAATAATATATGGCGTCGCTTTTCATGTCCAGGAATATTTTGGTCATTCACATATAACACATTGTTTGTATGGACACAATACCTGTGTGTTATAATTGTGTGTTGACCACAAAACATTTTATTGGGAATAAATTATTATTCGTTCTAGTAATATTTTAGGTGGAATAAAATCCAATTTGAATTCTATGAGAATTCAAAAGCAGTAGTTTCGATGGACGCTGCTTGTTTTAAAACAAAAACACATGGTAAAACTGAGTTTAGAAAAACGTGTTTCCATACATTTGTACAAGTGCAAGCGGTTTCCACTGACAGGTTTCTTCAAAAAATATTCGTTACAATTGGTGAATAAATATATTATTTCAGAAATTATAATGTCTCGTAGATGACTTCGTGGAAAAGCTGAGAGCCTTGGCAAGGCTTTGCTTGAGAGTAAAGATTTAAATGGTGACTTTTTGTTGGTAGAATAATCAGAAATTGTATGTAATCAAAGGATATTATTGAACCACAACGTTTGTGAAATATTTTGTTTCAATTTGAACTTTTATGTGGACTTGTCAATCAAAACTGTGGGTGTACCTAATCTGCCTACCTCCTACGGGCAGTATATGTGAGCTGTCATATTATGATGTCGTTTATTTATTTTCGTTCTTATTATACATTTAAAATATTTCTTCAAATAAAAAGATATTGGTCAAAATATTGGTCCACCGGTGTCGGAAACAGGGTCATTAATATTAACTAAGACCGTTGATTATCTTGCCCCTTCAATCTTTCTGTCCGACCTTTGTAAATAATTAACTAAAGTAGACTTTCATTCGTTAATTGGGAGTTAACAACTTCCCTTTAATCCTGTTATTAGAACCCCAAATGGGACGCTCTCCTTTTCAAGATTCCTGAAAAGGTACTTAGACGAATAGGTTCCTTTTCAACCTCCACCACCTATAAATAGATTTCTTTAGGCTGAAAAGAAACCTAGGCCCAATTTTGTAATACACTCCGAAATGTTGAATAATAAAAACTGAGTAGTTTTTAACCGACTACGGCGCAGCCCAAAAGGAGGGTTATTTTGATATTTTGTTAAAATCCGTTATGAAAATTATTGGCACGCGTGTAAGTAAGATGTAATAGTTTAAATATTAAGAGGACTACTCACGCAGCCGCCTCATGCTAGCACTAGATTTCAACCTGCTGAAATTATATATTTAAGCTTAAGGAGCTTACTGGACCTAAACACAAAAAACGCAACTTTTGGAAACAATAAAAGTATAGGATCGACTACAGTAAACAAAATCAGAAAAATATATGATATTCTTCAGGTTATATGCTAGGTAGATGTTGAAAACAGAATACAACTAATTTGATAAGATAGAAAAAAATCATGACCTCTAAAAACTTTCTTTTTACAATAAAAACTATACTAATATACATACAATCATTCTGATTTTTTGTCAGATTATTCTACACACAACAGACTAAAGTATTAGTGTTTTCATTTTTTTTTGTCAAAACAATAGATTTTTTGTAAATAGATATTTGCTTCATATTTTGCAATAAATTACCAGCTTTGTGTCATCGCGCTTCTCTTTCTTTTCTGTGCAGTCCGACAAAGACCGCTCTTTAGGTAATGTAGTCCCCTTAAGGGTTCGGAACATCGCGTGTATTTGAAGCATTTGATGATTTTCTTCACGCTCAATTAAGTGTCCATTACTACAACTTATACTTAAAGCTACATTCAGTGCGGTCCAATTTATTTTCTTGTGTCACGCTGAGCCGGGTTTCGGTCGAGAATTTTTACGTATAAATCCCCTAAGATTCCTTACAAAGAGTTTAATTTGCATTCGAGTGTTTGAGAAGCCACTAAATCAGCCGATCATCCTCGCTGTATATAATGAAGGTGCGATTCGATCCAACTGCAGTCGTCATGACTAATTCTGATTTTAGTAAGTCTTAGTAAAGAGTAAATCGTACGAAATCGTTCGTCCGTTGAATCGTTTATTTATGGAACCTCTTTTTTTTTCTTTACTAAAATAATGTGAATTATTAGTCAATCAACCTGCAACTATTTTCATCGGACTATATTTGGATACTCTGCGTAAGGCACAACAGACTAACGAATTTACGCTACTACCAGTTTATTTCTTCTTAGCATGTTTCAGTAAGCTACGCAACATTCTACGGCGTAGTATCGTACTACGACGGCGTAGCAGTCTCGTAGCATGTGTGTTAGGAACTTCAAGTATGAATAAGTAGTTTTGTAAACCTCACTCTATGATTTCCGTAACACACTCCCTGCATAATATTATCTCAGGAAACCTCCCCACATTCCCGAAAACCTCACCCCACATTATTAACACTAACTTCCCCATTTCCCTTTCCCCCAATCCATACTTAATACTATAAATTCGATTTTTTTTCTTTTTTTAATTTACTCTTGGAATATGCTACCTTTTCATACCTGAACCACTGAACGGATTTCAATAAAATTTAAAGTAAGGAGATAGATGGTATCCTAGGGTAGGCTAATTTTCGTTCCAGTAGCACGTTCCCATGGGGTACTTTCCGACATCCATGCGGGCGAAGCCGCGGACAGGATTATTCTATAAACAATCATCCACCTGTATCATTGCCGCTCACTTCATTGCCGTAAATTTCTCGCCTCCAGATTTATTAAGGCAATTAAACTTGGTCCAAGTTGACAGTTTTTTTCTTTTGTTTCGGACATTTTAATGAGCGTCGCGAGACGTACGGCCCACTGTACCAGAACCCATATATTCTAATTTTCTAAATTCTAGGCTCTGATATTAAAAGGCATTTATGGAATTTAAATTGGTTTTAGTCCATCTTGGCCCGTCGATTGTAAATAAACCTGTCAAGTGAAGGATCAAAATCTATTCTCAGTTTAGTTGAGTTTTACAGTGCAGTCAAGTGAAGTCAAGTGAAGGATCAAAATCTATTCTCAGTTTAGTTGAGTTTTACAGTGCAGTCAAGTGAAGTCAAGTGAAGGATCAAAATCTATTCTCAGTTTAGTTGAGTTTTACAGTGCAGATTTTTTTGGTAAACTCATAACATGGAATATTGTCAATGAAGTGTACAAAGTAAGTGTGACCAAGTATGTAGTGAGTAGACAACAGTAACAACTTAGTTTTAGGAACACATTGGTTGTATGTGTCTGACGTGACATGGGAAAGGATGTTTTACAAGGTTGACCTAACATCCACGTTTGCTCACTATACCTTTTTTGGCAATGCGAAAATAAAAAAGTAGGTACAGTCAACAAAAGAGACAAGTTTGCAGGATAATCGGATATTGTTGAAGTTTAGTAAGAAACCGATGGATGATCTCGAATAAAATTTAATTTCAATAATAGAAAACAAAACAGCTCATTTATCAAATTAAATTTCAGTCGACAACATCCATCGGTTTCTTACTAAACTTCAACTATATCCGACGATCCTGCATACCTATCTCTTTTGTTCACTGTACATAAGATTATTGAAAGAACTACATAGGTACAAGCTACTTAGGTAGATAATAGGTTTTGAACACCTCGTATTATCATCAGATTCATATACCGCCTACAGCAATGTCAATTATCTTCTATGGAAAAATTTAAGTTTCCATTACGATATAAACCTACTTTAGACTGAATAACATTGAATAAACCATTTTCCCATTACAAAGACGAACTAAACTAACGTATTTTTTATAACCCCGGGGACACACGGCGGTCATTATTTTTCGCTTTGTTAGCTTTTAAGCAGTTAACAGTTAAGCATAAGTGCGACTTGTTCTGTTGTGTGACGTCATGGGGTGGCATTAGCTGACTTCAAGTGTTGATTACAGATGGTGTTCTACATTTTATTTTTGGCACTTTAAAATTTGAACATCAAGTTTCTTTTTTGTGTTTTAATTTTAAATGAGAATTTATCTAAATTCCATAAAAAGTATAGTTAGTTAGTCAGTCAGTCATTTGATTTAGTACCTAGTGTAGATAGTTGCATAATTATTTACTGTTGTTGGTATATAAGCATTACTAGCGGCAAGCTCGATGGATACAATATTTTAAAAAATCAATTTTCGTTTACGGTAAATAATTTAGTACTTAATGAAAAAAAAAACCAAACGCATTACATTTAAATTACCGAATGTTAGAAGTAGCGAATGTGAAATCATATTGAATGGCGGAAAACTAGAATTTATTAACCGGACAGTTTTACTAGGAATCACGCTCGACGAGAAATTACAATGGTGACCTCATATAACATCTATTGCGGGGTGGCTAAGCTCCGCCGCTTATGCTGTTAGAAAGATAAGATAGTTAACAGTTACTTCCACAGTATTATGTCATATGGCATTTTACTATGGGGTCGGGCTGCTGACATTGAATCCATTTTTATTTTACAAAAGAGAGCTGTCAGAGCCATTTACAATCTACATCGCCGCGAATCTCTTAGATAACTATTTAAAACGGTTAATATCATGACGGTACCTTGCCAATTCATTTATGAAAATATTATGTATGTAAAAAAACAACATCTTTTTAATAAAATAAGTGATAGACATAATTGTAATACTAGAAATAAAGATAAATTAGTTCAATCTTTTTTCAGATTATCTACATCTTTAATGGGGGTACTGTGTTAAATGCTACAACAAAATACCTTGAGACATATTGCAATTAAATGAAACAAAATTTAAAACTCCTATTAACACACCACACTCCTATTATCACTTAATTGATTTACCTGTCATTGCTTCATTTTTAATTCTTTTTACCTTTTGTGGTAGACTAATTTTATTCTAAGTGCATCGTCTTCACATAATATTATGTACACAAGACCATGTAAAACATTTAAAAAAAGTAACGGTGGAGTTTCTTGCCCATTTTTCTCCATACGAAAACTACCTTTTGGAATGTGCGACTAGAATCAATTCTATTTAGTTGTAATTTTTGACGTTCAAAAGTGTCTTTAATGTGCCTATTTGAAAGAAATGATTTGACTTTGACTTTGAATATACCACCTTTTTCAAATATGTGACAATGCATGTTGACAATGACAGTTTTTTCGACGGTAAGTGTAAGTAAATAAATACAACTTCCCGATCGTTGTCCCACACATGACAGCGGCATTCTCAGGAGCGGCGTCGTTATAAACTTTTTGATAGTCTACTATAGAAGACGTCTAATTTTTCTAAAACTTCTCTTTTGAAGTTCGTAGTGACGTGAATTTTTAATGGCGTCCCTTCTTCATATCGTGTTAGATGTGCTTTTTGTTCAAATAATAGTTTTGCGTAAGAGATTATTATTCTTCAAAATGTGACGCTTTTATTTGCAGAGGTACAAAGTTTTACTTGCAAATTAAAAAGTTCTTTTATATGCTTTCAAACGTCATTAGAAGACACCTTCCAAGAGTCCCTCATTAACAAACACTAATCACGTGTTCGTTGAAGTCGGTGCACTGATTACATACAATCTCTCTGAGTCTGTTATAAATCTTCTAGACTATAAGTATCTTGCTATCGTGTAAAGTCAAAAACACTTCTACAACCAACAAAAAAAACACAGAACACAAAAAAAACCTGCCAAGTACGAGTGGGACTCGCGCACCGAGGGTTCCGTACAAACCTGCAGGTACATAAGTAATAGTTCACCCATCACGACAATTGAGTCATAGTTATGGTATTTTTATTGCAAAATGAAATCCATAACATTACAATATGGAAAGCTGGAGGAGCATAAATTAAAGACAAAGGTCTATTTATCGTTTCAGTAATCGTTTATTTTATAATAACACATATCATTTATTTTATAATATAACTGAAATACCTACACTAGCCTTACAGCAACCTTGCAAAAGTCTGCTGATGAATGATGGCAAGTTTTTTTATCAAAGTTACGAAGTTTTTTAGTCACTATTTCGAAATCTGGTACAAAAATACTAATTAAGTATTAAATTTGAACCAGATAAAGATATGAATAGTACCACATTCAACATTGAACTTCGATAAAACGTTATCTATAATTGTACTACTTCGTGTAGTGCTACTGTTTATGGATGAAAAATATGTGGAAATTCCATTTTGGGGATTCATTCTAAAATCGATATTGAAGTCTCCCACAACAATCAGACGAGAACATGAAGTATATATACCTTTTAAGATTGCTGCCGTATATTAGTATTTATGCATTCTATTGCAACATTAATTGGTCATTGCGGTGACCTATATACAGTTATCACTCTGACATTAAACATTTCAAAATGCAAGCATTCACAATGGCCGTTTGCAGCGCCTGGGTTATTTAAATAATATCTTTTACATGGTCCATCGGTCACGGCATCCTTAAGATTACACATTGACGTAGATACGCGATAGATCCCCAACCTGGATTTGCATTAGATATAGCTGGACCATCTATTCTGCACACCTCATAAAACCCATCAAGTTTAAAAGTGTCTCTACGACACCCCCAGGTTTCAACAAACAATGCTGCATGGGAGGAATGAATAATAGGATGTATGTTGACGTCTGAAAAATGTTTGCGCAATGATTGCACGTTATGAAATACAATTTGAACCCCACTTCGCCAGGTAGGAACAATACAAGCAAACTGTCTGATAATATGTTTGACAAAATTATAATTTAATATGACAACCTGTTTGAAAAATGTTCCTCCTCCTCTCCTCTCCTCCTCCATACATAGAGATAAGTCGCGGTCATTGCGGTAACTACAATTATGTTTATAATCACAATTTAAATTTAGGTTTTGATTCCCTTGCAAGTAGTTGCGAGTTTCAAAATATGCGGTATAAATGGTTGTACCTTTGCGTTTTTGCGTTGACTTACAAATTTGTTTTATTTTAGACGTGAATTGCACCACCCCTTACTTCCCGAGGGTGTCGTAAAAGACGACTAAGGGTCGTACCGGAGAATGGGCAGCAGCGTTCTCTATGCATGCACTGTTTGCCATAATCGCCACGCTTGGCAGGCGTGGCAAACCCCCCCAAAATTGGGGGAGGCCTATGTCCAGCAGTGGACGTCTATCGGCTGAAACGACGAAGTATTTGATATGAGTTTCAACTTGATATCTCGACGCGTTCATGAGGAAAAGGGAAATAAGTTTATAATGATTAAAAAAATATATGTGATGTAACTAAAAATTTAAGGGTTTCGGAATTTTTCCTTAATATGTGCTATAAAACATTGCTTCATGCCAAATTTCAAGATTCTAGGTTTCTGGAAGTGCCCTTTAGGTTTTGATTCCCTTGCGAGTAGTTGCGAGCGAGTAGAAAATATGCGGCTTAAATTGCTGTTTCTTTTGATTGCGTTGACATAGAAGTTTGATTTTGTTACATCTTTAAGGTATTATAGACTTGAGTATTTGATATGAATTTCAATTTAATACCTCTACGCGTGTTGAAAGCGGAACTGTAGCTACATGTTGAGGACAGCGGTAGCAAGTTTAAAATTATTAAAAATATTTTTATTATATGATCTAACTAAAAATTTACAATTTTCGCAATTTTTTCTTTATCTGTGCTATAAGACGTTGCTTCATACCGAATTTCAAGATTCTGAGTTCACGGGAAGTTCCCTGTAGGTTTTGATTCCCTTGCGAGTGTCGAAAATTTGCGGCATAAACGGCAGTATGTTTTGATTGTGTTGGCTTAGAAGTTTGATTATTTTACAGCTCTAAGGGACAGTAGACCTGAGAAGTTGATATAAATTCCAGCTTGATACTGTTCCTGAGAAAAAGGGTCGTGACAGGCAGACATACGGACGGACGGACAACAAAGTGATCGTATAAGAGTTCCTTTTTTTCCTTTCGAGGTACGGAACCCTAAAAACAACAATAATCGAAAATTACAAAATTTTAAAACCTTAAAAAAATTTAGGAAATGGTTATTTCATTTCATGTCAACAATTCCCTGTTTTCCGATGACCATCACAATCAGTCCTTTGCCTCCGAAATTAACAAAGACTTTTCACCTGCAAGTTCTTCCCCTCTGTGTTTATAGTCTGCGCTGAATATTTAACGCTGAGACTTCGTCAATGACGCCGCTCCACAAACTGACGCATTATTAATGATCCGAAAATGAAAATACAATCTGATGCTTTAGAATTAAAATAATTGAGATCGTTTACATAACATAACATTATGCTTGCATTTCCCGAAGGGTTAAGCAGAGCTGTACCTATGTATGGTGAGACCCACATATCGCCAGTTATGTTTTTAAAGTCCCACGTATCAGGGTGAGCCTATTGTTATCAACCGGACACAAATCCGGACACTGAGATGCTACTGAGAAATTCCTTTTTAATACGTGCTATTTTACCACTTGTAAAAATTTATTTCGGAAACAACACAATTTATGAGTTTGAACAAAAACTCACCGACTCCCTCCAAGAATGATTTGTATGTACTTAGTTATTACCTTTACACACGGCTTACCATCCATAGGTATCGTGCATGTTTTCGAGATAACCTCTAGCACTTTCCGGCCTATTAACTATTTCTGAGCAAAAAATAACTTCTGACCTCAACCTCTCAGGGACGGGCTATTAAAGCAACAATATTTTATCTAAATAGTTCTAATAACAAGTATTTAATATGCATCGCATAATCTTGCTTTCCTTTCCTTATACTTTTTCTTTTACTCTGCGATGAAGTTCAAGAGCTTTAGGTATAATACTTGTTTTTAAAGAGGGGACGAAGTCACCCACGGGACAAGGGAGTGGGCCGTAATCCACCATGCGGGCCCAGTGCGGGTTGGTAGATGTCACATGTCTTCGAATTTCTTGTTCTAGGACATGCCGGTTTTCTCACGATGTTTTCCTTTTTTTTAGAGCAGTGGTGATGAAATAATTTACACAAAGTATAGTGCCCGTCTGGGTTCTAACCCACGACCCGTAAGTCGCGGTCGCCGAAAGGATAATACGAGTAACATCACCCTGTTAAAGTCACACTCTTCGGGCATTTTACAAAATTTTTTTTTTGAAACATAGACAGTGTATTGAAAATAATTACATAAATCAGCCTTGTTCTATGCTCTTTTTAGGTAGGTACGTAGAATAGAATAGATTAGAATACTCTTCATTATGTACACCATATAAATTACAGATATGAATGTAGAATGTTTACAAAGGGTTACATAATGGGCGGTCTTATCACTAAGTGCGATCACGTAGGTACTCTTCTCTGTAACACCACTTTAAACAGTCTTGTGCTTTATATGTCAAAAGCATAAATCGAGGGTATAGTGTTAAAACCCAATAAGTGCCGAAAAATTAAAAATCGTTTTTATTAGTATATCTTAATGCATTTTTGACGCTCTTTCCAGTGGTATAATCCAATAAGTGGAATTCGCAGTAGAAAGAAAATTACTTGAGGTAATAACCCAATAAAGTGACTACGTTTAGTCAAAACTTAAAAATAAAACGATTTTTATTTTTCGGCACTTATTGGGTTTTAACACTATACCCTAGAAATATTTATTTTTTAATCTAGTTAATCTCACAATAACTTCTGATCGCTGAATCACAGATCGAGGCGACATACTCTGCGGTGACAACCGTCTCGCGCTTTAAACATCACGTGGTTTATGACCGAGCCCCCGGTACCTCTGTATTATTAGCCTTTGTATTATTGATACGATTGTACCGTCACTACAATTACTTGATAAAGATTTGTTATAAAAACATTTACTTTCATATTTTGCCACATTATTATGAATTATCTACATACACATTGCATGGTAGGATTTGATTCGAGTGAACTTGATAACAGTTGTAAAAATCACCGCTTGACGATCAAATTGGTGACCAAAGAGTTGTAGAGTATGGACGGGTTGTAGTCAAAATTGATACTCATATGAGCCTATCAGACACTAAATTCAGTGCTAGCAGTGTTATATTAACGTCTGATACGAACCTAACGTAGTTTTATTGTCTATTAACTATTTTACGAGCTCGCGAGTGCTGCACTGGTGCTTATCACGTAAATTGCTTCCTTTTGTCCGGGAAGTAAGGGTTTTGGCCGTTGACTTCTTGTGCATAAGTTGTTGTCTCAAAAAAACTAGATGAACAAACATAGCCAAAGAAGCGGTATACAATATACTTTGACTAAGTATAAAAAAAAAACAATTACGTTTTATCCAAAGTTTGAATCAAATTAAAGACCTGACCTGGTTTATCAACGAGCCATCAAATTGTTATTGCCTCTAAAACAGCTATAAATAAAGTAATTGTCGCCATCCTGTTGATAAATCTACAAACAGTTACTTACAAGCGAAACGAGCAGAACTGTTTACTAATGCGTTTTATTTCTCTTAATTCTCCGATCATTAGCAGTGGACATATATCACGTCCAAACCGCTTACAACGTTTTACGAAAAATGAAAATAACTAAAAATAACCGTTATTTTTCTTTCTCCCCTAACAAACGATTCGGGAAATAAAATTTATGAATCCATAAACACGGAATGCTCTTTGAATTCCGTATTCGCATGTCGCCCACTATGCATTATATTTTTACGACAACGTCTCTTCAGAAACATTTGAACCCCAACATGTGGCTAATATGTACCTACATCCATTCTAATCCTTATTATACAGGCATAAGAGCGTTTTTCCTGAGTCTAAACGTCGGAAATGGCTTGCGGTGAGAGTTTCCGAGAATTCAGGGCAGAGCCGAAATGTGCTAAGTTTTCCGTTAAAGGCATGTGAATGTCTAATATTTTGCATATTGATTTTGGTAAAAATTACAGCAAAATTGCTTTTCCCGGCTCAAGCCGTACAATTTTAGCGAGCGGAACATTTTCTTGAATGTTTCGTATGAGCGAGAGCACTATTGGTTTTTAATGCTAATAAAATTAAATGGGTGCATGTATTGGTATAATTCTCGACTATATCATTGGGCACGAGCTCCTTTTATAAAATTGAGAAAGTCCGGACTAAAGAATGAAACAACCATTGTAATACAAGACTAGTACAACAGTATCACCAGAACGTGCAAGTTAGTATATAGTTCATTATAACAACGCTTAATACCCACCACAAGTTACCCATTTAAAACATGTATGAAAAGCCAACTGCACAGCGCAGTGCACAACTCCCACTTGACATAAGCTTCCTGTTCACACAGTATTTATTCCACTCATTTCCCGTTAATCATATAAAGTTGGCGAGCCTAGGTACTAGTAAGGTAGAACAGCCAGTTGCCGACCTACTTCCATTCGGTCTTTGTTTTAAAATTCCCTCGACGCGCCTGCCAAATGTGGCGTGGATTGAAAACGAGGTCGCGAGCCTTGTTAACGTTTTTTTTTCGACAGTTTCATATGGCTTCCTTTGCATTCGGATTTTGTATATCCGCTGACGTTTTGGTATTAAGCCAACATTACGTTACGCGGATCTTTTGCTTCTGTAACTGAAAAATAGTCCTTTGAAGTGTTTGTGGGTGATTTTATCGAAGTCTTATCATGGATGGTATACATAAATTGTTTTTAAATAACAGCATATTAAGTTAACTTTACATCCGATCAGACGCCAAAGCATTTATTAGGTGTATATTTTGTAAATACATAAAATTGGAAACCTTGTGAAATGATGCTTGCAGAAAAACTTTATTTATTATTGTTTCACAAACTTTATGTTCCCATAATCATGTGCACTCCCAATCCCATTCTCGCTAATATTTTCCCATTCTTTTTCCAAGAAAAGTACCGTAAAAGCGGCGCTACAGACTACGGATAGATCCCCATAATCATTTGTTTCCTCTGCATACGTTACCGTAAGCTGTAGTTTCTCTCAACGATAAACTTCAGTCCGAGATCCTTTTTACTCTGTGACAGTTTGGGAGCACACATCCCTTTGGAAACATGTTTATTTGATAAATTACTCGTACGTCGGGGGCTGATCGGAGTGACATGCGTGAAACTAGGCACTGTTTTTAGAAGGACCACAAATAAATTGGTTTATGAATTTTGTAGCGAAGTGATATTCAATGAGCTTGTAAGGTACAGTTGTGTCAGCTGGGGTTCTTGTCGTGTCAAAGTTTATTTGGGAAAATGTATGTATTGATTATTGTTGATGTATTTATTATTTATTGCCGGACTGCCGCAATGGGGTCTGGAGGCGATAGTCCTCGCACGCCTGTATGAGTGGCTCGTGTAGGCACTACGCCGGGGGGAAAATCCGCTTCCACGGAAAATCCTCCGGCGCGATCTCATGGCGACATGGAAAGAGCGACTGTCGCAACCCAGCGCAGGGCACGCCACGATAGTGGCGATAAGACTCCTCTTTGAGGAGTGGCTAGAGAGGCGTATCTGCGCCCTCACCTACCGCCTGTCGCAGGTCCTCACCGGACACGGATGTATCGGGAGGTTCCTGCACATGATCAGGCGGGAGGAAATGCCCGGGTATCACCATTGCCAGGATCGCACAGAGGACACGGTGAAGCATACGATGGAGGTCTGCCCCGCTTGGGCGGAGCAGAGAGATAGTAGAGGAATAGAGGCGATCGGCAGCGGCGGCAGCCTCTCCCGTCCGGCCCTGCTGCAAGCCATGGCCCGGAGCGAGAGGGAGTGGGAGGCAGTCACCTCCTTCTGCGAAGCAGTCGTGCTAGCAAAGAAGGTGGCGGGATGGGTGAGGGAGAGAGCCTTCCGTCCCAGCCGCCGCGGGAGACGCTCCGGGCGTCGGGAGCCGCGGGACGACTCCCGGCCACCGTAGGCGCGGGCCTGCGGACGGAGAGCAAATAGAGGGTAGGTCACCGTCCGATCAGGACCAAGCCCGTGCCGGACAGCGCGTACGTGTTCCACGCGTGCCTCATAGAGATGTCAGCATCACGTGAAGGGGCCCGTTAGGGCCGAAACCTGTCGGGTCAGCGGCATTGTCCGAAAGGGTTACCGCTGGCCCGGAACATAAAGGGCTAAGGAAGGAATACGGATGGATTTTAGTCAGTAAGAGTCTGCACTCCCTTCCGCTCCACCCAGAGCGGGAGAGGTCATTTGATGATTTCCCATACACAAAAAAAAGGTACAGTTGGGTCAGCTGGGATTCTCGCAGTCAAAGTTAATTTGGGTTTTAACACACATTTTCTTGTATTGATATCTCTTTGATAAACTTTACTATTGAAACCACGAAATGGGAAATTAATAGGTACCTAATTAAAAAGTGTGTTGAAGCTTCTTTAGCAATCAGAGCTGAAATAAATATTGACTATCGCTTCCCTGAGTTCCGGCTCTTTAAATATTTACCAAAACTTTTAAATCTTTTCTTCCTAAGTACATTAGCCACGCAAATCTATTCGACAAGGCCTCCAAAAAGCAGAAATTATTCCGCGATAATACAAACAAAACGTCCTAAGTTAATTGTACGGCGACGGCTGGGGAGGTTTGCCGACCAACTTCGTGGTACCTGCCGCCACAGAGTTGCCAGCATTAATTCTAATTACGCACGCGGCGCGATCCACTTCTAAACTTAAGGAATAACTCCCGGGAACTATATATTAATTAAAATCTATCGTCAACTGTGGCCACTGCGCGGGGTTGCGCCACGTTGATGAATTAATCAAATTCACTTTGGTGATTTAGGGACGGGGTTCGTTCTGTGTTCTTTTGTGTTTATGTCATTAGTCATTTTATGGTGTAATATGTTATCTGCAATAAACGTAGGCACATCAGCTAAAACTAGGTAGATCAGTTTTATTAATGGCGCGAAGTTTAGTCTGAAAATATGTCCCTGGAAATAGTATACTCTTCAGTGTTACTACTTTGAAATGCATGACTTAAAATTATTAATCTAATTTATCCTCGTTTAAAAATTAATAAACATATCTATTAGAAGATTAATTTTGCAATGACTATAAAATTAAAACCAACGTAATCCATGTAAACCTCAGTCTAACATATTGACCATGCCAGTAATCCGGCTTACAATATTATCGATATGATTTAGTAATCCGCATTGCATGGAGCATTCACAATAAATCCCCTATCACGACATAATATGGTAACCCTACACGCGTGGTAGCAGCACCAGTTGTCGGACGTCTTGCTTCACAACTTAGCTCACGTGAGGTATTAGGCGCAACTTTTATTAATTCTTATTGTCGCCATCCGTAACGCGTTGCTATTGTGTCCATTGTTCTCTGTAATAACTTCGCGGAGGGTAGGCGGATAAATGGGCCCTTCATCCTGCGCTTTATAACTCTGTGCTCGTGTTTTTCGTCTTTTGTAACGTAAACAATTGAATAAAAGTTTAATGGATATCAAATTACCGATACGGGCGCATAATGTTATGGTCAAGCCCTCTTTATACATATATGTATGATGAGTTTGCTTATAAAAACTTTTAAGCAACCAATCACATTTTTTATTGATAAATGATAAATGATTTTATTTTTGTAAGTAGGTTTGTACAAACACTTTTACACGTCAATCATGTTTTTTTTAAATTAGATGAGGTCGGCGTTTCCTATCTGACTACTCTGAGAAGAAAGGCCGAAACAAACTCAGAGGTCACAGTCTCTTTTAAAGTCCAGACATAATCTTGGTCAGGTTATATGAAGACCATGTAGATCGATGTCCGAGATGGTCTTTTGAGGAAAGAACCACACAGATTGAGAGGACCTGTCCAGTCAGTGCACGCATTTGTCAGAAATCGTGCAGCTCAACTCAAGACTTAAGGAGCTCAACGATTCGACGAACAATACCAAAGAAAGGACATTTGGGTAGGCCACATAAATTACTCAAACTGCCAGACCATGAGAGAGAGAAAAAAAAAAACAAGTAATAGAACAGAGAGAAAAATAAAACATAAAAAATTAATAAAATGACCCACATCGTCTTCACATTCACAAATCACATGATAAAAAAAAAATATATAATACTTTACAAAGTAAGCAAATGTCATTGTTTATAAAAAAATCATTAATATCAATGTGTATATAAAAAAAAAGTCATTCAAAATGCAGAAATTTGAAGCAGCTCAATCCCAAGCCTTTTTGTCCTCAATATAATCTTTAACGGTATAAAAGTCTTTCTGGCACAACTTACGTTTAATGAATGATTTGAATTTATTGAGGCTTAGATCTTGAACGTGGCTTGGTAGCTTATTATAAAAGTGTATACATTGGCATCTGAATGAGCCACCTATTTTTTTGAGCCTTGTTGTAGGTACAACAAATTTGTGTTTGTTTCTAGTATTTATATTATGGATATCACTGTATTTTTTAAACAATTTTATGTTTTTATGGGCATATAAAAGATTTTCATAAATATACTGAGAAGGCACAGTCATTACATTAATCTCTTTAAGTTTGTCTCTAAGAGAGTGTCTCGGACTTAATTTATAAATTGAGCGAACAGCTCGCTTCTGCAAAACAAAGATAGTCTGAATATCGGCGGCATTTCCCCACAGTAGAATACCGTACGACATTACACTATGAAAATAGCTAAAGTACACTAAACGGGCAGTCTCTATATCTGTTAAATTACGAATTTTTCTAACAGCGTATGCTGCGGAACTTAGCTTTTTTGACAATTTATCTATATGTGGACCCTACTGAAGCTTAGCATCCAAAGTTATGCCCAAGAATACTGTGTTGTCTTCAGGATTCAATTCCTCGCCCTTTATCAACACATTAGTTTTCATATTATCTCCTTGGCCTCCTCAGTTATTTTAGCTAACTTGATGGATCGACTGCCGAAATATACGGCCACAGACCGACAGACAGGTAGTATGCCTGGAATGCTGTCGAATTATTTGCTAAGTAACTATTAGGAATAGCTACAACTATCGGATTGTTCGTTAGCTTTGCGCTGAGTTGTGCTAACTTTAGCGTCCCTACGACGCTCTGTCAACATTTGCCTAGACGGGTTTGAAAGTGGCGGTGCCAAGTACCTATAGAGGGTACAAAAACGATTGAAAAGTTCAACAAAATAAAATATTAGAAGAAACTCCAATACCACAGTTTTTGAAAAATATATAAGGGATTCTAAGGGCCTCCATGAATTAAACTTCTTTCGTATCTGCACGAAGTACACGGGAAAAGCTCACGCAAACTAATCAGTATGGTGGTGGCTTCTTGATGAGAACTTTAGATCTTAAGATGACGTTGTCGTTAAGGTGACGTTTGATGCACCTTACTTGTGCAGTCCTGCCACAGCTGTTAATATTTCTTTTTTCTAGAGAGCTATTGCTACAGTTTCTCGTAATACGTTGTGATCTCAACAGTGGGCCTTCTGAACACATTTACTACAACCGCCTAGAATTGTGAATGCTCAAGCGACAGGTCGCTTCTAGACGCGATCATTTCTAAAGGAAGGTTGAATATACAATCTAATTGTCAGAAGCTCGTTGTTGAAAGACAACCGCGGATATCTAGCAAGCTACTGCCAGTCTTGAATGAAGGTGAATTATGTAACATCGTTGTTCGAACTTTGAGATTGGTCTCCCGTTCTTTAGAAAGCAGGATACCGTTTCGACATAAAGAAAGTAAGGATATTCCCTATACGCGAAAAATTTTAAAAATGTCTTGTGACTCGACTAAAATAAAAAAGCAGTGACTAGAGATGTGCAATAAATAACGAGTTTGAGACAAGACTATCGTTCCAGAATATATAAGGCGGACAAACTTCTATAAAAAACGACCCATAATAAGGACAAAACCAGTCGATCAATTGTATGTAACGAGTAAGTTTCCCCACCGGTTACAATGCAAAGTAAAACATTCCCATAGGCGGCCATATGTGAATACCTACAAACCGCGGGCCAAGTGTTTGCATAATATGTAGATCCGTAGCACTCAACAAATCATTTTCCGTCGGGGCCTAGTGCTGGGACGTGCGGCTTTATTTTATACGACTTTGTTCGTTTGTTAGTACTGGAACAATGTTCTTATTTAAAGACTTGATGCAAATAATTGGAGATGGTCATGGTGTCCATAAATTATTAAAAGCATTACTTACCTCGTGCATTATGAATAAATTAAGTTTTTGCATTTCAGCCGAAAAAATGTCCATTGCTGGACGATAAGGCTTTCCCAAGCATCGCCACATCAACCGGCTTCTTGTATGCAGCGGATTCCTGGAGCCTGCACAAGCTCCCGATGAGCTTGTGCATCTTGTGAGAGGCCTTTCAACGCCCGGCCTTCCAATCAAGGTTATTGTTTGCTACGTATTTATATTGGCCCCTTCAGAAATCCCTGCTTTTCCGAGCTTTTCTCTCCCATCTAGTTTACCGTCAATATTCATAACATCGCCTTATAGTCAATCATAATTTATTATTCTGAACAATTCGTTACGTAAACCTTTAGCTGTTTAAACAAAGTCCTGCCAATTATTTTTCAAAAGTCCTGCTATATACGTTATACATGTGAGTGTGGTCCCGCCCGACGGCTCCCGAGTTTACACTAATTGTGTTGAGATTTGTTCGCAGCGGTTGATTTGCTTGTTTATACAATAAACATGCTTTAACGTGCAGTTTTCAGCGGGATTACGAGTTCTGATAGTACGCGGGTTTTAACTTTTAGTGGTTGGGTGCTGGAGATTGCATTTGTACGGTCCAACCGTACATCATAATATTGTTTTATGCACATTAAGCAGTTTTGTACCGCGTGCGCAATTTACTTCAGTTCGCGTTCGGTCTTCGCCGCGTGTACTCATTATCATCTTATATCACGTGTACTCATTATTATCATATATCAATAAAATTATACTTATCAACTCTATCATACTCTATCATTTAAAGTTGTCCCGTACAACTTTATGGTCCTTCGAGCCGCCGTATTGGCGGGACCCATCGCGTGGTTTACGAAGTGCGTACGAACATTCTGCCGAATCAAAGAGTGGATATACCTACCACTATCAGTAGCAACTACCAGGTAACAAAGCAGCAGATACCGGTGAGTGAGCTTTCATTATCATCGCAACAGCGAGGCGGCTGGTCTAATTTCTACGAGGTGGACTCACCCGCGAGGTTAGCAGCACGTGTCACGTGGTTGTTGCATCAGCATACATACGACCACACCAGCATACAGCATCATCAACATTTGGAATAGACTACTATCAGCTATCATCAAGCGTTTTATGAAAAGGGTGTCTATCCCCGAGCAAGTCTTGCATAAAATCATTTATCAATTAAACAACAGAAGGTACCTATATCGTTTTCCAAGCATAGTCGACAAAGCAAGGAAAACACAATCGAGTAGAATTCATAGAAATATGATACATTTCTTTTATCATTTTATCAAGCTTTTTATCACTGAAGCTACATTAGCATCTCCGAGATGGAGGACCTACTCGAAAATCAGAATCAGATTATGCAGGGCATAGAGCAGCTTTTGCGCAATTTTAAAAAGGATGGAACTGAAAGAAAAACCTCTATTTACGTCAAGAAACGCTTAGAGCTTCTCGATAAATATTGGGAAGAGTTCCAGTCCAATCATATTCGATTAGCAGAATCTGAAGAGCGTGGCTACAGCTATTTTTCAGAAAATTATTATCAGAAAACTAGGAAGTTTTACAACGAGGCACGTGCGTATATTCAGCAGTACAAGGTCACCATGACCGATCCCAAGATTGTCGAAGCACCAACTACTCCGCAGCCACAATTTCAAGCAGCAGAAGCGGAGATGAGTCAAGAGCACGGGAGAGGATCAACAGATCAAGATGCAGGAGACAATCAACAACAATCAACCAGCAAGGTTAAGGCAAAGTCTCCGACCCTTTACACTTCGCAAGGTAACAGCAGTAAGCTGGAAGAGATGCTGCGTAAACAGAAAAGCAATTTTAAGGCATTCTCGCGTACCATTGCTATCATAGATTTAGATAAAATATCTGAGAAATGGGAGTTCGAAGATATTTTGCAGACGATTCAATCAAGATGGTCAACAATAGACTCGTTACATTGGGACATTGATAGCGAGTTGTTTGAAGAAAATGAAGAATACGAAGAGTCGTTCAGCAAATACGAACAACTTTATCTTGACATCAAGAAATCTATCAACAGTAAGATGTGGTCTGTCTCTCACCGTGAAAAAAGTACCCCAACGATGGACATCCCAACATTTAACGGAAACTATCATCAATGGGTAGCATTTAAAGACTTATTCACGGAATCAATACATAACAATCGTTCTATCTCCTGCGCACAGAAAATGCAATTTTTGAAAGCTAAGCTTAGGGGGGAACCGGAGAGACTTATCCAGCACTTGCATATTAGCACCGAGAACTATAAGGTCTGTTGGGACATATTAAACCACAGATACAATAACACTAAGTTAATATTTAGTTCTCATATCAATATTCTTTTATTATTACCAACTATGCAACAGCAGTCAGCTTCACAAATCAAGAAAATGTATGACACCACTAACGAGTGTCTGAATGCAGTTAAAAACCTTGGAGTTGACGTAGAATCGTGGGATCCATTTATAGTTCACGTACTGGCATTGAAACTGGATCAGCAGACCCACGCTGACTACACGGATTCTCTGAAAAACCCACGAGATTTGCCAATATTGAGTGAATTCTTGGGATTTCTAGAGAACAAGTTTACATCATTGGAAGCTTCACGGCGCAAGCAAGATGGTCAGAAATCAGATAACAAGTCTCAGCAAGAGCCCAACGGCAAGAAGCATTTCTATAAGTCCAATAAATCATTTTCTAACTATTCTGCGACTAAAAAGCAATGGAAATGTCCGGTTTGCAACGAAAATCATCATTTATTTAGTTGCAAAACTTTCTTAGAATCAACATCGGATTCTAAACGCAAGACAGTGAATAAACTCAATTTATTCAAAAACTGTCTTTATGATCATAAAGGTAAAGCATGTATTTCCGACAAAAGATGTCGTGAATGTCAAGGCGATCATAACACCTTGTTACATGAGACCTACTCGGGTTCCAGTAACTCGAAGTCTTACGCTAGCGATTCTACTTCAAAGGAACGCAAAAACGTCACACACGTGTCGAATCCAGAAATATCAGAAACCCTGTTGGCAACAGCTCAAATCAAGGTTATGGGGATTAATGGGGTATACTACCCTATGCGAGCCTTAATAGATCAGGGATCCCAAGTATCACTGATCACTGAGGACGCTGCTCAGCGATTGGGACTTCCTCGACGAGCATGTAAGGGGGTTGTAATGGGAGTTGGTGCCAAGGAAAGTAACTGCAAGGGTGTTATACAAATAGACGCATCAGCAGTGTATACAGACTACACTTTTTACACCGAGGTACTTATCATGAAAACTCTGCTTTATAATTTGCCCAATCGCTCATTCCAAAAGCCATCATGGGCTTGTCTAAAGCATGTGAATCTAGCGGATCCCGAATATAACCTTAGTCGTCCAGTCGACATACTGCTTGGAGCAGATGTTTACTCATCGATCATTATGAATGGCCTCATCAAGGAAGGCGATTCCCAGGTAGTGGCACAGCAAACACGCCTTGGCTGGATTGTAAGTGGGAAATTAATATCATATCAATGTAGTGTTGTTCTAAACAACATAGATGATATTCAGAGGTTCTGGGCAATCGAAGATGTTGCTGACGACAGTCAAAACAAGTTATCAGAAGAAGACCACAAGTGCGTACAGCTTTACAAGGCAGATACGTCAAGAAGAGAAGATGGTCGTTACGTCGTCAGATTACCTCTGAAGGCAAACATTGAGGAAAAATTAGGGGAGTCCAAACACAAGGCCATTGGACAATTTTATCAACTTGAAAAGAAGTTTTCGAATAACATCAATATTCAAACGTCCTATAAATCATTCATACATGAGTATATCGAATTAGGCCACATGCAAGAAAGTACATACGACAAAAATCAAGTCAGCTGCTATTTACCACATCATTGTTTAATAAAATCGGATTCCACGACAACTGCGCTGCGGGTCGTTTTCAACGCGTCAGCGAAAACATCGTCGGGGCTAAGTTTGAATGATTTGATGTACGGCGGACCTAATTTACAAAAAGATTTGTTTTCTTTGATTTTAAAATGGAGGCAATACGAAATCGCATATACAGCCGACGTGGAGAAAATGTTTCGACAAATTTTTTGCCACAAGGATGATTTGAAGTATCAAAAAATTATATGGCGTGACTCTCCAGATCAAGTTCTTCGTGAATACGAACTCATGACCGTCACATACGGTACAAAAGCAGCGCCATTTTTAGCAATAATGACGCTTAAGCAGTTAGCAAATGATGAACGCCACAAGTATCCAGCAGCAGCGAAGGTCTTAGAAGAAGACTTCTATATGGACGATCTTTTGAGTGGTCATCATACCCTGCAAGAAGCAAAGCAGCTGCAGAAAGATTTGATAGATCTTCTGAAATCAGGAGGTTTCAACCTCCGCAAATGGTCATCGAACAAGGCCGAGTTACTCGATGACGTCAGCAAAACAGATGAGGTATTTGATTTTCGTCATCAAGAGTCCACCAAGACTCTCGGGTTGCGCTGGCACCCTACTGAGGATCAATTCACATTCCAAAGCAAAATCAATGTGTCATCAACAAAAACTGTGACGAAAAGATCTCTCTTATCAGACATATCAAAAATCTTCGATCCTTTGGGGTGGCTGTCTCCAATTACTACCAAGCTCAAGCTACTATTCCAAGCAGTCTGGCAGTTGCAACTCCAATGGGATGATCATGTTCCTGAGGAGATTGTTAAGCAATGGTCACTAATGACACAAGATTTACAACATATCAATGAGTTTAAGATACCGAGATGGCTGCAGTGTCACAAAAACGGAACTATTAAGCTGCACGGATTCTGCGACGCATCAACAAAGGCATTCGCTTGTGTGATTTATTGCATATACGAAAATGAAGATGCCAATCAAACCTCGACAGTATCATTAATAACTGGAAAGGCGCGGCTTGTTCCTACAAACAAAAGTATCACATTACCAAGATTGGAATTGAGTGCAGCCGTACTACTATCAAAGTTAATGCACACAGTTACACAATGTCTGGTTGGGCACGATATCGAAATCTTCGCATGGTCGGACTCAACAGCCGTACTGGGATGGCTTCAAGGTGACCCAAGTCGCTGGAAGCGTTTCGTTGCCAATAGAGTCAAGCAAGTAACCGATATCATACCATCAAACAGCTGGCGCTATGTTAAGTCCGCAGATAACCCAGCTGATTGCGCCAGTAGAGGCATGTCTGTAGAACAACTCAAGCAGCATACTCTCTGGTGGCATGGACCTTCATGGTTACCAAGATTCGATGAAAATCAGCCAAAAGAAAAACCTGACTACTACACATGCGAAGAAATGAGAGAAATAACAATCGCAAAACAAGTCACCTCCTCGCAAAAACAATCATATGACGTCATCGACACAATACTGAGCAAGTATAGCAGCTTTGCGAAATCAACTCGTATACTAGCGAGGATACTACGTATATCATCAAAATCGCAACCAAAGCCGTCTTTTCTTACAATCACTGAGTTAAGAAGAGCGAAGCACAGTTTAATCAAGCATGTACAGCAACATGAGTTTACGGAGGAGATCAAAAGCCTTCAAAAGCATAGCAATGTAAACTCTAAAAGCAAGCTACTTAACCTAAATCCGTATCTAGATGAAAACGGATTGCTGAGGGTTGGTGGCAGGATAAGCAATGCAAGGATAAGCAAAAACATGCAACATCCTATTATCATTCCTCACAGCGGATTACTTACCGATCGACTGATTGATCAAGGCCATCAGATGACCTTCCACGGTGGAGCTCGCCTAACACTGGCGTGGTTAAGACAGGAGTTCTGGATTATTGGCGGTAGCCGTGCTGTCAAAAAACGCATACATAACTGCGTCACATGCAGGAGGCATAATCCTGTAAAAAATACACAAATAATGGGAGACTTACCAGAGTCACGAAGTAATCCGTCGAGGCCATTCAATCATACTGGGGTTGACTTCACCGGCTATGTGGACGTCAAAGCAAATAAAGGTCGTGGCATCAAGACGACCAAGGGCTATATAGCGGTGTTCGTGTGCATGGCGACCAAGGCCGTGCACCTAGAACTCGTTTCCGACCTGAGTTCAGCTGCCTTTCTAGCAGCATTAAGGAGAATGGCAGCTCGCAGAGGAGCTCCAACCCACATCTATAGTGATAATGGGACAAATTTTGTCGGGGCCAACAAGGTCTTGCGTGAAGAATACATCAACTTACGATCAACCCTTAACGACGAGTTCTACAGAGAAATCACAGATATGCAAATACAATGGCACTTTAACGCGCCTTCCTGGCCGAGCGCTGGGGGGCTCTGGGAAGCGGCTGTCAAAAGTCTCAAACATCACATCAAGAGAGTTGTAGGTGAGCAGAAACTGACGTATGAGGAATATTCCACATTACTAGCACAGTTGGAAGCCTGCCTTAATACGAGACCTCTTTGCGCCATCAGCGAAGATCCGGATGACATAGATTACCTAACTCCTTCGCACTTTTTATCGAGTGGTCCCACACTTACCATCATTGAGACGGAAAGAGACGCAAGAACTCGATGGCAGCTTACCCAGAAGATTTTTGATGACATCTGGAAACGGTGGAAAACCGAGTACCTGTGTCAGTTATCAGCACGTAGCAAGTGGCGGCAGCAGCGAGCTAATTTAAAAATTGACGACATAGTTATCATCCAAGACGCTAACTTACCACCTGGAAAGTGGGCCCTCGGCAGAATCATAGAGCTGCACCCCGGCAAGGACGGTTATGTTCGTGTGGTATCAGTAAAAACCAAAAACGGGGTACTTAAGAGGCCAATCACAAAACTTTCCCTGTTGCCAGTCCACGAAGATCAACAACCTGGAAAAAATGCAGAGCAAAATAATATCACAACAGAGAAGACCGATCAACCTTCGGTATCAAATGAGAATGAGATATCAAAAAACAGATCAAGACGTCGTCGGAGGGTAAAAATCGGCAATTTTATATACATTGCTCTCATGTTTTTGATGTTAATCATAACACCATCTAGTTGTGATTACAAAACAGCACCTTTGAATAGCAGTCAGAGCATTTATTTCGACAAGATCACTAGTATGCGTCTCGAACGAGACGAGTGGAAGTTGATTATATATTATGATATGGAGCCCTATTGGCAAGGATTAAATCTGCTTAAAAAATACGTCGATCATCTGAGTAATATATGTTCTAATACAACAAAGATATCACAGTGTGACGCAATCCTCATGCAATTACGTCACGGTAGCAATGAACTTGACCATTACAATAGCATGTTGCTTGGTCAGCAGTTCACGGGGAACGTGCGACATAAGCGCGGTCTTATCAATCCTATAGGAAGCATAGCGCGAAGTTTGTTTGGTGTCTTAGACGACGAGTTCGCACAAAATTATGCTAAGGATATCCAACAAATCAGACGTAGTCAAAAGCTTTTGGCTTCTTTATGGAAAAACAACACATCTATTGTTGAAGCAGAGAACAACATCATCAAAAGAGTAGAAAATGCGATGGATAGACATCACAAGGTGTTTAATCAGCACCTGATCAGTTTAGAGAAGGGATTTAACACAATTCAGGTAGGAGTTAAGGAATCACTAATGTCCAACAGCTTTAGTGTATCATCTATCATTGCCAACAGTGTCCTGATGAACTTGAAAACCATCCAAGAAACCATCGTGGATACTATTATGAACCTACACCACACAGGGTTCAATTTCCACCTTCTGACACCAAAACAGCTGACGGACGAACTTAATATCATAATAGGACAGTTAGCAAAAGAATTGACTCTTCCAATAGATAATATTCAATCGGATTTATCTAAACTGTATCATTTACTGAAGACTAAAGCCAGAGTCATGCAGCAGTATATTATCTTCGAAGTTAAAATCCCATTAGTGAGTAGATACAGCTACGACATTTACAGAATCATAACAGTTCCGCAGCAGGTTGGAAAAAATATGATCAGCATAATTCCCATTGCGGATCTTCTCGCAATGAATATACAAAGGGACGCTTACATTCCAATGACGGAAAACGATGTTCAGACCTGTATGTCGTACGACACAGAAACATACATCTGCCCTTTGAAGGGTCCGATTCATCAAATGAGATCGGATGAAAACCTCTGCATCAGAGATCAACAGTCCAATCGTTGCAGCACAGCAACTAAAATCTGCACAAACCGTTGGACAGAGCTTAATAAATTAAACACATATTTATATTTTTGTTGCGGACCGTGCTCCTTACGAATCATATGCGAGTATCAAGTTACGGCCGAACAATTAACCAAGGCTGGCGTTATCATGCTCGGCGATGGATGCGTCATCAAAGGCGATACTTACACAGTATACTCACATAAACAGCTGTCCAACATTCTGAAGACTACGGCAGACGTTCTGAGGATTGATATTCCACCTATCAACAACATAATCAATTTATCGATACCTATCGGTGCAATCGACGAACAGTCTGACCATACCCACATCGAGACTCAAAGACTGGTAAAGGAACTCCATGATAAGTTGAGTCAGATGAAAAATGAACCGAGCATTGATGAAGATTTGGACGACGGGTTCTCATATCACGACGTGCATCACTACACGGTGATATACATAGTGGTGTTCGCCCTGTGCGCGGCAGGAGCCGTGCACGTGTGGCGGCACTTTCGGCGTGTGCGCAGCGTGGCTCTGCCCGCGCGCTCGTCTCATCAGCAGCTTCAGAGTGCTAGTGTAATCAGTGTTCCGCGTATCAGTGTAAATGAGCAATCGGGACCTAGTGAAATTGAGCTCAATACAATTTCGAGTGTAATCAGTGCGCGTAAACATAACAAGGCTACATCGCCTGTGTTCCGCGAATCTATTTTCGGTGAAAATGAATAAGACTTTTTAGAGACTCACCTATTAAGTGTTTCGCGTATCTACCCAAATTGTGCTTTGGATTATCATTGCTTAGTTTAAGAATAGGTACTTACATTTTTATAATGCTTCGATTTTTGTATTTTTACTTTTCATTTTTATCTTAGTCTCTCGTGTCTGGGAGCATGTACGGTCCAACCGTACATCATAATATTGTTTTATGCACATTAAGCAGTTTTGTACCGCGTGCGCAATTTACTTCAGTTCGCGTTCGGTCTTCGCCGCGTGTACTCATTATCATCTTATATCACGTGTACTCATTATTATCATATATCAATAAAATTATACTTATCAACTCTATCATACTCTATCATTTAAAGTTGTCCCGTACAGCATTTAATAGGTTGGATGGTTTTACGACGTGGTGTGGTGCAATATTATCTTGGATGACTATAATAGTTCTCTGAATACTAATGCATTGATCTTCTATTGTTTTAATGCAAAAATGATAACTAAATGTACCGAAACGGGATAAACTTCCAATAAAATTGTATTGACTGATAAAACCGTTGTCCTCCAAATATTACTGTATCTCCCATCATGGTGTTATATCTATGAAGTCTCTTCAACATCCGTCTCCACCTGGAGATAAAGCAACGCTATCATACTACTTTGAATCAATTCGAAGTCTGCCTTTACCTCCAATTCGACCTTTATTCGAGTACCTAATAAATCGAGGGGCCCATCTCTAACACGCGGAAAAGGCGATGCCTATGTATGAAGGGCGCTGGTTATAAATGGCGGAGGTTCGGCTGTTTTAAGTAAAAATCGAGCGAGTTCTTAGCCGATAGCGGTCAATGTGATTTATGAAGTGGCACGGAGCGATATCTTGTGAGAATCGACGTGTTGACATCAGCTGTTAATATAACTGACGATGGGGATAATCGGGTTGTTGCACACTTTTACGCGTATTTAGGTGGAATTTTCTGTATTGTGTGTCGATTGTCAATGAGTGAAGACAGTGCACGTGCTTGGTAGTAGAATTTTCACGCCATTTTTCATTTTTACACAACCCAAAGTTAAACATCTCAGACAGTGTAATTATGTTTGTAGCTACAAAAACAGGTCGAACCTTCTGTAAACTAATAATCACTATAACTCAGCAAACATTCTTACGAACAACTTCCGAATATAAACAACTTCTTGACGAACTCGCAACATGGGATTAGTGTTAAATACTTAAATGGTAAAACAATTTCGTCAGCTGCACCAGATTTATCCCGAGTCCGACCCGAGTAATCCCGAAGTAGGTACTCCGGAACTTTTTAATTTGGCCAACATAACACCGCGAACATACCTGTTAAGAGAGGTGAAAACTTCAGAATAATTTTTTCCTCGTTTATTTTAATTAAAGTCACACCGTGCAGTTGTTGGAAGGATTTCATTATGTGAATGTACGTGGAGTTGTGGACAGTTAGTAACTTTTGTGTTTTGTTAGTTTATGTCACAGCTTTATGTTGCGAATGTTTGTGAGCTGAATTTATTATTCTTTTGAAATTTTATTTTGTGATTTAATTATAAGCTGTACCGTCTTGTGCTATTATTTATTAATTTTAACGTATGCTTTTTATTTCAAAATGCATTAATTTTCTAGTTTTCTTAGCTCTCAATGAAAAGCATTTATGACTTTTATGTTAACTTTCTCAGCGCGTTGATATACCTGCATAGTGCATGTTTATATTTTTTTGTTTTCTTTTAATTTGTCCGCAGTATTCAGGTACATGTTTACATAATGATCGTGTACTGAACACAGTATTATTGTATTTAATTCGGAAACATGACTCTCAAGTTCTAATAACATCAACAAACAACAGACATACTTCAGATTCTGGAACTGGATCCAACAAGTAAGTTACAAAGATTATTCATACTTTTCGCAAAATTTCCTTTGCGTTCACACCACATAGTTATTATCTTGAGTTCTCGGGATATTTGTTCTGCGCTTGAAGAGCTTTATGTAGCAGACAGCAAAGGGACTGAAAATAGTTCGCTTTGTACTAGTAAGTATTCTGGAATGCTGATAGAATGTTCAAGCGCTCTTTACCCGACTGCGCGACGCAAAGGAGTGGTAATGTGTTCATCAGCCTATGTATGTATGTATGTATGTTTATATGTTCCTTTAAAGCACTATACAGACCAAACGCCTGGGCCGATTTTTATGATTCACACGTTAATCGATTCCTCTTAGTCCGGCGAGTGTCACTAAAGACATGACGTTAGTGAAAATTCGATATGGCGACTACTGGACGCCATATTAAATATTTTTTTTAAATTATTTATTTCAAAACCTATCGAGTGGGGTATCAAAATAAAGGGTTTTAAAAGGTGATTACAAAAATATAAACAACATATATACTTAAAAGCAATTCGAAGTGACAAATCGCAAAAAAACACCTAAAAAGAACTAAATCGTCTGCGAAATCTTTCAAATTTGTTAACTAAAAAGCTGGAAATAAAAAAATTATTTAAAAAAATCAAAAAACCCGACTGCGGTAAAAAAACTTAAGTTAAAAGAAACTGAAAAGCTAAAAACAAGCCCATTTTAAATTAAATAAAAGTTGGAAGCAGGCGGGACCCATTTGAATTTGAAAATACAATAAAAAAAAAACCGGGCAAGAGCGAGTCGGACCCGCGCACCGAGGGTTCCGTAACATCCGGGTTTATGCATAAGGTTTATGTTTATGAAATTAAATGTTTTTTTTATTTTTGAGTTGATTGAATGAATGGTAAATTGCGGTTTACGATTTATGACGTATTAAAAAAAACTACTTACTAGATCTCGTTCAAACCAATTTTCGGTGGTAGTTTACATGGTAATGTACATCATATATTTTTTTTAGTTTTATCATTCTCTTATTTTAGAAGTTACAGGGGGGGGGACACACATTTTACCACTTTGGAAGTGTCTCTCGCGCAAACTATTCAGTTTAGAAAAAAATGATATTAGAAACCTCAATATCATTTTTAAAGACCTACCCATAGATACCCCACACGTATGGGGTTAATGAAAAAAAAAATTGAGTTTCGGTTCTAAGTATGGGGAACCCTAAAATTTATTGTTTTTTTTCTATTTTTGTGTGAAAATCTTAATGCGGTTCACAGAATACATCTACTTACCCAGTTTCAACAGTATAGTTCTTATAGTTTCGGAGAAAAGTGGCTGTGACATACGGACGGACAGACAGACAGACAGACGGACAGACAGACAGACAGACATGACGAATCTATAAGGGTTCCGTTTTTGCCATTTGGCTACGGAACCCTAATGATGTGGGTCCCGCCTGCTTCCAACTTTTATTTAATTTAAAATGAGCTTGTTTTTAGCTTTTCAGTTTCTTTTAACTTAAGTTTTTTTACCGCAGTCGGGTTTTTTGATTTTTAAAAATAATTTTTTAGTTTTTTTAATTACTTGTTTTTTTTTTTTTTTGATGCATGTCGTACATCTCCATTTTTTCCTAGACTCTTGGTCCATAAGTCGGTAGGTTTATTCCGGATATCCAATGCAATCTAATTCATACCGGTTGTTACATGTTGCACATAAGGCTGTTTTCTTGTATCAACAGATTTCTTGCATTTAAAGCATATGACTTTCTCCGGCATCTTGCGGTCATTTATTATAATAAGCACCACAACTTAAGCCGAATCACTGTCTCTTAAGATACAGGTTGCCTAGTGTGAGAGGCAGGGTTTTCCATATTGTGTACAGATTTTAGTTCTTGATTTGTATTGCATTGTGTTACTACCAAAGCTCATTTAAAACTGTCTTTATATAACATGTTAGATCTGTATTTCTATGAAATAAAGTTATTATTATTATTTCGTTTATTTATTTACATACCTTATTTATTACATTTTTAAATATTTCAATATAAAAAATAACTATAAAAAAACATTTAAAAATATAAAAAATAGTGATCCGCCGGTGTCGGGAGCAGGGTCCAAGCTACCGGTGGTTAGGGCTCCAGAGACAGGAACCTCCTCATAATGCGAGCCGTATCGAGGAGTACTGCCTTCTGAATCAGGCTCTTGATCCAACCACCTAACGAGAGTCTCGATAGATGTTGATCGAGGCTTTCGGCCATCAGTCCATTGGCTGATACGACAATCGGCACAATGATAGCCGAGCTCACATTCCACATGTCAAGAACCTCGTGAGCTAAGTCGAGATATTTAATTTGTTTCTCTTTCTCAGCTTTCACGAGGTTCCCGTCATGTGGAATGCTAACATCGACAATCATTGAGCGGCGCGAAAATCGATCTATCACCACTATATCAGGCTTATTGGCAACAATAGTCCTGTCAGTAATGATAGACCGATCCCAGTACAACGTGACAAGGTCATTTTCAAGAACTGGGTCGGGCACATACTTGTAATATGGTATCTCAGAATCCACAAGTTCATATTTCAAAGCAAGTTGCTGGTGAATAATCCTGGCCACTTGGTTATGCCTGTGCAAGTACTCGCCGTTAGCCAGACGAGAACAACCAGAGATAATATGTCTGATAGACTCACCCGGACGGTGGCATGCCCGACACACGTCAACCGTCCCGTCCTTCATAATATGTCTCCGGTAGTTATTCGTTAAGATAACTTTGTCCATAATTGCACAGAGAAAACCTTCAGTTTCCCCGAAAAGGTCACCAAAACGTAGCCAGGATACGGACGCTACGAAATCTACACCGGGCTCATGAAGAGCCCGGTAAAAACGCTCGTGAAGCTAAGGAGCTTGATGACCGCAAGAAGGTATGGCAAACCAAGGGCTTTGCCATACCTTCTTGCGGTCATCAGTAGAAAGTACTACAGGTTTGCGCCAGTTCTCTTTAGCCATGGAGAGCGGGGTGAGCCCCTTGTCCACTGCGACCACATCACGGTGCATACCCACTTCGGCTTTTAAAAAATATTCCCTGAGACTGCACACCTCGCGGTTGTGGAGGGTCTTCGCATTTAAAAAACCTCGACCCCCGCACTTCCGCGATAATCACCGATGATCGTGGGTGACGCATCCGGTTTGCGGTCAGTAGTGTACGGACTCTTCTATCCAGGGCGTCGAGTTCGGTCTGAGTCCATTTGATTATGCTGAAAGAGTACATCAAAACCGGCATGACCCAACCGTTGAAGGCGCGCACCTTATTTCCGCCCGAAAGAAGACTAATTAATACCTTCTTCAGGCGACAAAAGAAGCGCTCCTTCATCGATTGCTTCATGTCAGCATCGTTGATGCCTAACGCTTCCGACATACACAAATACTTATAGCTTTCGGATGAGGAGAGGGATCTGAGGCTTATGGAATCCGAGAGTTGAATTCCTTCGGATTCCACAATCTCCCCTCGCTTTACATGCATGACTGCACTTTTGTCGACACCAAATTCCATCCTGATGGCGCTACTGAAAGTTTTTTATTATTATTATTTTTATGAATTTATATATCTCGGAACCATGGGGTCCCGGTCCTTTGAAAGGCGTACGAGGGGTCGAAGCCAACTCGCAGAGGCCCTTTAGGAAATTTTAATGAAATGCGGCACCAACCGACGATTAACCCTGTATGCGCTATGCAAGTGCACCCAAGGATAACCCCCGGTTGGTGTAGGACTATTGCAGGATATGGAAAAACAAAAAGTCGGACTATGGGTTTGGGTGGCTAAAGTGGACTGGTTACCAAGAACTATGGAATAACTATGACCCCTTATTATTATTTATTTCTCGTACTCATTTTTGCTGACAATGTGTTTTTGAGAGTATTTTCCCTAATTTAGATTGTTATTTTTTATGAGTGGCAATAGCTAATGACGGGGAAAATGGAGTTTAATAAAATGGCAGCACATCTATGCACTAATTTCTTTTGATGTGCCAAAATGCTATGTTCCAAGTCCGTAGAAAGAATGAATGATATGAACGTAACACATACCTATGTCAACCGTATTCTGCTACTCGCTAATAGATGTCACTGTTTCGCTGTACTGCAATTATCGACTTGTTTGAATTTTAAAATAACGAACAGCTGTTGCGAGAAATTTTTATCAGTTTTCCTAGACGTGTTTTATCACCACACACCTTAAATTGATTATAATTATGATTGTTTTGAAGGCTAATGTCTTAAAATTTGGACTTTTACACTGGTATAACAAGCACTGAGTTTATTGAGTTTTTAGTCAATGTTTACATAATTGAGAATCAATGTTTAAATGATAACCCGCTATTTTTTAAACTACGATAACACTGTTAATCTATAGAGTCTATCTTCACTTTTATGTATAATATACACTGTTTGAATACTGGTTTTCCTATTTTAGATAATTATTTAATTACGAGCACAATCACAATTAATGTTTACTTGTCAGCTGTCAGCTGTAATATCAGCGAGGATAGAAATCTACATAAAATTTCTAACCTAAAAACCTACGGTAGGTAGGTACTGTACAGACGCCAGCACATCCAATGCCTGATGATGCCAGCTAAATGGACCAACGATCTTAAGAAGGTGGCCGGGGCAGACTGGATGCGGAGGGCGGAGGACAGAGTGTTGTGGCCTGGGAGAGGACTAAGTCCAGCACTGGACTGCGATAGGTTGAGTTGTTGAATTTATCAGCGGCAAAAATAACGAGCATAAATTTTCAAAATTCTTTCTTTAGTACTCACTTACGTTCTGTAAGGATGGTGCAAAATTCCATGCTTCTGGACCTTTCTAGAACCGCGGTTTATGCTGTGTGAGTTGTCTGTCAGTGAATGAACGAATGAATTTAAGAGTTTTATAATCTACTTATAGATAACAATAAAAAATATCAATCAATTCAATCAATCAATCAATGTTCTTGCCAAACATGGCAAGAACATTATTTTGTTTGCATTGCATCTAAAGATGCGTGGGAAAGTGTTGAAAGATCAACCGTGGTCAACCGACCGTGTGACCGTGTGACCGTGTGACACTGTAACCGTGTGACCGTGTGACCGTGTGACCGTGTAACCGTGTAACCGTGTGACCGTGTGACCGTGTGACCGTGTAACCGTGTAACCGTGTAACCGTGTAAACGTGTAACCGTGTAACCGTGTGACGGTGTAAACGTGTACCCGAGTAACTGTGTCATCGTGTGACCGTGTGACCGTGTGACCGTGTGACCGTGTGACCGTGTGACCGTGTGACCGTGTAACCGTGTAACCGTGTAACCGTGTGACCGTGTGACCGTGTGATCGTGTCACCGTGTACCCGAGTAACCGTGTCATCGTGTGACCGTGTGACCGTGTGACCGTGTGCCCGTGTCGCCGTGTGACCGTGTAACCGTGTAACCGTGTAACCGTGTAACCGTGTGACCATGTGACAATGTAACCGTGTAACCGTGTGACCTTGTGACCGTGTGACCGTGTGACCGTGTAACCGTGTCACCGTGTAACCGTGTAACCGTGTAACCGTGTAACCGTGTGATACACACACGGTCACACGATGACACGGTTACTCGGGTACACGGTTACACGTTTACACAGTTAAAAGCTTACACGGTTACACGGTTACACGGTTACACGGTGACATGGTTACACGGTTACACGGTCACACGGTCACACGGTCACACGGTTACACGGTTACACGGTTACACGGTTACTCGGGTACACTGTCACACGGTCACACGGTTACACGGTTACACCGTCACACGGTTCCACGTTTACACGGTTACACGGTTACATGGTCACACGGTCACACGGTGACACGGTTACACGGTCACACGGTCACACGGTTACAGTTTCACACGGTCACATGGTTACACGGTTACACGGTTACATGGTCACAAGGTCACACGGTCACACGGTTACACGGTCACAAGGTCACACGGTTACACGGTCACACGGTCACACGGTTACACGGTTACACGGTTACACGGTCACAAGGTCACACGGTCACACGGTCACACGGTTATAAGGTGACACGGTTACACAGTTACACGGTTACACGGTTACACGTTTACACGGTCACACGGTTACACGGTCACACGGTTACACGGTTACACGGTTACACGGTTTCACGGTTACACGGTCACACGGTTACACGGTTACACGGATACACGGTTACACGGTTACACGGTTACACGGTTACACGATTACACGGTTACACGGTTACACGGTGACACGGTCACACGGTTACACGGTTACACGGTTACACGGTGACACGGTCACACGGTCACACGGTCACACGGTTACACGGTTACACGGTTACACGGTTACACGGTTACACGGTCACATGGTTACACGGTTACACGGTCACCCGGTCACACGGTTACACGGTTACACGGTCACACGGTTACACGGTTACACGGTTCCACGGTTACACGGTTACACGGTTACGGTTACGGTTGACATCACACACGGTTGACATCATCTTTCAACACTTTCCCACGCATCTTTAGATGCAATGCAATGAAAATAATGTTCTTGCCAAACAATCTATAAGTAGATTATTATTCCAAAAAGATTATCGGTTCCGCAACGCTCGGTTCGGTAACGCTTCCTTCAGTGACTGGGCCACCATTGGTATACATAAAAGTAGAAAACGACTTTATGAATTATATGAAGAACGGATTTGTATCAACACTGCTGAACTTAATTTATATGTTAAGAATTATTCTAAAATATTTAAAAAAGTTTGTAGTATTGCCAAGTCACGTTATTTGAATTCAAAAATTAAAAATAGTAGCAACATTATTAAAACGACTTGGAATGTCATTAATAGCGAAACGGGAAGGTCATGCACCCGAAGTAGTGACTACAGCCTTGCTATTGATGACAATATAATTAAATCAGATTCTCAAGTCGCCGCGGCCTTTGAAAATTTCTTTGCAGAGATTCCAGTATCAACTACTAAATCTCTTAACTCATCACCCGCTGCCGCAGAGTCTTTACTTAAAGAAAACGTTTCAGTTTGTGATTCTGAATTTCACTTTGAATATGTAACCTGTAACGATATAATTAAAACCTTTCACACGTTAAATGTTAAAAAGACCGCAGACCTATGGGGTAATTTTGTGGATGTTCCTAAGTCGATTATTAACATTGCAGCACCTACTTTAGCTGTTATATTTAATAATTGTATTGACCGTGGTGAGTTTCCTGATCTTATGAAAAACAGTAAAATAATACCGTTGTTTAAATCGGGTAGTACATCAGACCCTACTAATTATCGACCTATTTCAGTACTACCTACCTTTAGTAAAATTTTTGAAAAACTTATTTTGAATCAATTGCAAAGATTTTTTAATAAAAATAAATTACTGCATAATAAACAGTTCGGTTTTACAAGGGGTCGTTCGACTACCGATGCAGGAGTTGAACTTTTAGGACATATTTATAATGCATGGGAGGACAAATGCGATGCCTTAGGCGTCTTTTGCGATTTGTCCAAGGCATTCGATTGTGTTCTTCATGAAACATTAATCAGGAAACTGCACCACTACGGAATCCGGAACGCCTCTCTGGATCTTCTTACTTGAGTGATAGGATTCAGAGAGTTGATGTTAACGGAAAAAGGTCACCCGGATCTGTAGTAAGAATGGGGGTCCCCCAGGGCTCAATTCTTGGTCCTTTCTTGTTCCTTATTTATATCAATGACTTGCCGTACCTCATAAAGGATAATCATGATATAGTGTTGTTTGCAGATGACACTTCTCTTTTGTTTAAAATCAAACGTCAGCAGCTGGTTACTGACAATGTAAATAACGCCCTTGCAAAAGTAGTTAACTGGTTTAATGTCAATAACCTACTTCTTAACGGAAAAAAAACGAAATGTATTAAGTTTACGATACCCCACGTTAGACAAGTAGAAACTAGTGTTCTCATTAAGGATGAAGAGTTAAAACCCGAAGATACCACAGTATTCTTAGGCATAACGTTGGATGCCAAGCTTCAATGGGGCCCCCATATAGATAAATTGTCAAAAAAGCTTAGCTCTGCAGCATACGCCGTTAGGAAAATTCGTGATTTGACTGATTTAGAGATAGCCCGTTTAGTTTACTTTAGTTATTTTCATAGTGTGATGTCGTACGGTATTCTGTTGTGGGGAAATGCCGCCGATATTCAGACAATTTTTATTTTACAAAAAAGGGCAATTCGTTCTATTTACAAATTAAGTCCTAGACACTCCCTCAGAGACAAATTTAAAGAGATTAATATAATGACTGTGCCTTCTCAGTACATTTATGATAATCTTTTGTATGCACATAAAAATATTAATCTGTTTAAAAAATACAGTGATATCCATAACATAAATACTAGGAACAAACACAAATTTGTTGTTCCTACAACAAGGCTCAAGAAAATAGGTGGCTCGTTTAGATGCCAATGTATACATTTTTATAATAAACTTCCTAGCCACATTCAAGAACTAAGCCTAAATAAATTCAAAGCTTTTATAAAGCGAAAACTATGCCAGAAAGCCTATTATACTGTAAAAGACTATATTGAGGACAAAAAGGCTTGGGATTGAGCTGCTCCAATAGGTTTAGACGGTGAATGTTATTTTGCAATTTTTACACTTTAATATTTTCTTTTTTTTTTAAAGTATCTATTTACTTACACAATGACATGTACATTTACTGTATAAAGTATTATATTATTTTAATTATTGTGAATGTGAGGACTATGTGGGTCATTGTTTACATTTTAATCGTGGTCTGGCAGTTTGAGTAGTTTATGCGGCCTACCCAAATGTCCTGTCTTTGGTATTGTTCGTCGAATCGTTGAGCTCCTCATTTCTGAGTCGAGCTGCACGATTTTTGACAAATGCGTGCACTGATTGGACAGGTCCGCTCAATCTGTGTGGTTCTTTCCTCAAAAGACCATTTCAGACATCAATCTACATGGTCTTCACACGATCTGACCAAGATTTTGTCTGGACTTTAAAAGAGACTGTGACCTCTGAGTTTGTTTCGGCCTTTCTTCTCAGAGTAGTCAGATAGGAAACGCCGACCACATCTAGTTTTAAAAAATATGATGACGTGTAAAAGTGTTTGTAAAAACCTACTTACAGAAAATAAATCATTTAATTATACCGCGGTTCTAGAAAGGTCCAGAAGCATGGAATTTTGCACCATTCTTACAGAACGTAAGTGACTACTAAAGAAAGAATTTTGAAAATTCATGCTCGTTATTTTTGCCGATGATAAATTCAACAACTCAACCTATCGCAGTCCAGCACTGGATACACACACAAACACACGCACACACACACACACTGCACTGGTGGAGTCCTCTCCCAGGCCACAACACTCCGCCCTCAGCCCTCCGCATCCAGTCTGCCCCGGCCACCTTCTTAAGATCGTTGGTCCATCTAGCTGGCATCATCAGGCATTGGATGTGCTGGCGTCTGTACAGTACCTACCTACCGTAGGTTTTTAGGTTAGGAATTTTATGTAGATTTCTATCCTCGCTGATATTATAGCTGACAGCTGACAAGTAAACATTAGATGTGATTGTGCTCGTAATTAAATAATTATCTAAAATAGGAAAACCAGTATTCAAACAGTGTATATTATACATAAAAGTGAAGATAGACTCTATAGATTAACAGTGTTATCGTAGTTTAAAAAATAGCGGGTTATCATTTAAACATTGATTCTCAATTATGTAAACATTGACTAAAAACTCAATAAACTCAGTGCTTGTTATACCAGTGTAAAAGTCCAAATTTTAAGACATTAGCCTTCAAAACAATCATAATTATAATCAATTTAAGGTGTGTGGTGATAAAACACGTCTAGGAAAACTGATAAAAATTTCTCGCAACAGCTGTTCGTTATTTTAAAATTCAAACAAGTCGATAATTGCAGTACAGCGAAACAGTGACATCTATTAGCGAGTAGCAGAATACGGTTGACATAGGTATGTGTTACGTTCATATCATTCATTCTTTCTACGGACTTGGAACATAGCATTTTGGCACATCAAAAGAAATTAGTGCATAGATGTGCTGCCATTTTATTAAACTCCATTTTCCCCGTCATTAGCTATTGCCACTCATAAAAAATAACAATCTAAATTAGGGAAAATACTCTCAAAAACACATTGTCAGCAAAAATGAGTACGAGAAATAAATAATAATAAGGGGTCATAGTTATTCCATAGTTCTTGGTAACCAGTCCACTTTAGCCACCCAAACCCATAGTCCGACTTTTTGTTTTTCCATATCCTGCAATAGTCCTACACCAACCGGGGGTTATCCTTGGGTGCACTTGCATAGCGCATACAGGGTTAATCGTCGGTTGGTGCCGCATTTCATTAAAATTTCCTAAAGGGCCTCTGCGAGTTGGCTTCGACCCCTCGTACGCCTTTCAAAGGACCGGGACCCCATGGTTCCGAGATATATAAATTCATAAAAATAATAATAATAAAAAACTTTCAGTAGCGCCATCAGGATGGAATTTGGTGTCGACAAAAGTGCAGTCATGCATGTAAAGCGAGGGGAGATTGTGGAATCCGAAGGAATTCAACTCTCGGATTCCATAAGCCTCAGATCCCTCTCCTCATCCGAAAGCTATAAGTATTTGTGTATGTCGGAAGCGTTAGGCATCAACGATGCTGACATGAAGCAATCGATGAAGGAGCGCTTCTTTTGTCGCCTGAAGAAGGTATTAATTAGTCTTCTTTCGGGCGGAAATAAGGTGCGCGCCTTCAACGGTTGGGTCATGCCGGTTTTGATGTACTCTTTCAGCATAATCAAATGGACTCAGACCGAACTCGACGCCCTGGATAGAAGAGTCCGTACACTACTGACCGCAAACCGGATGCGTCACCCACGATCATCGGTGATTATCGCGGAAGTGCGGGGGTCGAGGTTTTTTAAATGCGAAGACCCTCCACAACCGCGAGGTATGCAGTCTCAGGGAATATTTTTTAAAAGCCGAAGTGGGTATGCACCGTGATGTGGTCGCAGTGGACAAGGGGCTCACCCCGCTCTCCATGGCTAAAGAGAACTGGCGCAAACCTGTAGTACTTTCTACTGATGACCGCAAGAAGGTATGGCAAAGCCCTTGGTTTGCCATACCTTCTTGCGGTCATCAAGCTCCTTAGCTTCACGAGCGTTTTTACCGGGCTCTTCATGAGCCCGGTGTAGATTTCGTAGCGTCCGTATCCTGGCTACGTTTTGGTGACCTTTTCGGGGAAACTGAAGGTTTTCTCTGTGCAATTATGGACAAAGTTATCTTAACGAATAACTACCGGAGACATATTATGAAGGACGGGACGGACGGTTGACGTGTGTCGGGCATGCCACCGTCCGGGTGAGTCTATCAGACATATTATCTCTGGTTGTTCTCGTCTGGCTAACGGCGAGTACTTGCACAGGCATAACCAAGTGGCCAGGATTATTCACCAGCAACTTGCTTTGAAATATAAACTTGTGTATGCTGAGGTGCCATATTACAAGTATGTGCCCGACCCAGTTCTTGAAAATGACCTTGTCACGTTGTACTGGGATCGGTCTATCATTACTGACAGGACTATTGTTGCCAATAAGCCTGATATAGTGGTGATAGATCGATTTTCGCGCCGCTCAATGATTGTCGATGTTAGCATTCCACATGACGGGAACCTCGTGAAAGCTGAGAAAGAGAAACAAATTAAATATCTCGACTTAGCTCACGAGGTTCTTGACATGTGGAATGTGAGCTCGGCTATCATTGTGCCGATTGTCGTATCAGCCAATGGACTGATGGCCGAAAGCCTCGATCAACATCTATCGAGGCTCTCGTTAGGTGGTTGGATCAAGAGCCTGATTCAGAAGGCAGTACTCCTCGATACGGCTCGCATTGTGAGGAGGTTCCTGTCTCTGGAGCCCTAACCACCGGTAGCTTGGACCCTGCTCCCGACACCGGCGGATCACTATTTTTTATATTTTTAAATGTTTTTTTATAGTTATTTTTTATATTGAAATATTTAAAAATGTAATAAATAAGGTATGTAAATAAATAAACGAAATAATAATAATAACTTTATTTCATAGAAATACAGATCTAACATGTTATATAAAGACAGTTTTAAATGAGCTTTGGTAGTAACACAATGCAATACAAATCAAGAACTAAAATCTGTACACAATATGGAAAACCCTGCCTCTCACACTAGGCAACCTGTATCTTAAGAGACAGTGATTCGGCTTAAGTTGTGGTGCTTATTATAATAAATGACCGCAAGATGCCGGAGAAAGTCATATGCTTTAAATGCAAGAAATCTGTTGATACAAAAAAACAGCCTTATGTGCAACATGTAAAATTAAATAAAAGTTAGAAGCAGGCGGGACCCATTTGAGTTTGAAAATATAATAAAAAAATGGTATGGGTCCCGCCTGCTTCTAACTTTTATTTAATTTAAAATGGCCTTGTTTTTAGCTTTTCATTTTTTTTAACTTATTTTTTTTACCACAGTCGGGTTTTTTAGTTTTTTTAATTACTTGTTTGCTCTTAGATTTAATTATTGTTTGAATTAGTTTTGTTTTATGCTGAAGGTAATCTGTGAATCATTTAGATTCAGTAATTAATTTAAAATAACCTTAAGCTGCCTGCCTACGTTAAATAGCCTTAAGCTCACTAAAACACGAGTCCCTTACTGTTTCTGGTTGTATAAAGTTACCTTATGAGGGCACCGTACAATTTATTCATCATTCATATTTTTAGACGCATGTTTAGCGTGGAAATTTGAAACAATTTACTATAAATTCCATGTAACTTAGCTTTTACATAGTACAGTTAGCCTTATTTATGTTTAGGTATTGTAACATAGTCAAAGGTACAAATAAAACTAACAACTATTGATATTGAGCATAACTCCATTACCAAACTTTATTTTACCACAATTTTTGGCCAATAGTAGAACATAACGGTAAGCCTACACTAACATAGATGGTTCAAATGTTAGAGGATATTATACCACTAGAGCATAAGCGCAGTATTTTGAACAAAAAAGTCTGTCATTTTCTGCGGGGACGCGGTAGCACCTTCAAAAAAAAAACAAAAGCTATTCGCCTGGAAACAGGAGTCCATACCATCGAAATGTTTTATCGATATCGATATTTATTAGGAATATTAACTGAATCCATGAAATAAGACAGCTGATGCATAAAATAGTTTAATTTTAATATAAGTATAATCAAATAAAAGTAATAAAATTTATAGTACCTATAACCACTCAATTTTATTCATTAATTATCTAATCATAATCAAATATTTCCATTCCTAATAATGGAAAATAACACATAATTTTTTAACACCAAAATAACAAGAAATTATCGACATGTCAATTTTGGTTTCAAACATGACCTCAACCATTTTTTTTTTGGGAAATCATCAAAATAAATGACTCCTCCCGCTCTGGGTGGAGCGGAAGGGAGTGTCAGACTCTTACTGACTAAAACCCACCCGTGTTCCTTCCTTAGCCCTTTATGTTCCGGGCCAGCGGTAACCCTTTCGGACAATCCCGCTGACCTGACCTCAACCCTTCGATAGTCTCGCTAGCATTTTTACTAGAAGACATAATCGCATATAAAGTTCATGTAAATTTTGCTGATTTGACGTTTATATTCCTAATACAAAAGAAAAATATTTTGAACTTTATGAACATAAAAACGAGGTGTAGCGAGACTAGGTGATGTCACAAAAGCAATGCGTCAAAAATACTCGATTCATGCCACATTTTATGTTGAATCACGGTTGACTCGAATGAAAAATCGAAATGTACCTATTATGAGGTTGAGATTTTGAATTTCAATAGAATAGAATAGAATTTTTCTTTATTAAAGCAACCAAGACTCAAACTCAAACAAGATTGTTAGTAAAACTTATGACTATGTTAGTAAGCACAGACACTAAACAAAAAACACAAGAAATAACGGTTGGTCACCGTTGCGACATCCAAAACATTACTAAATATTATAAAAAAATATTCTATCTATCTTTATTTAAGTTTGTATTTGAAAGCTTTTTCCAGGATTTAACACCACAGCCAGGTATTTTTACGGAGCTCCGTGCGCCTTGAAAGTGATTTACGAAGTGCCTTAGAATCGATTTGAAAGTAGTTTTTTTTAAAAGCACTAGGGCATTTTGTTCTTGTACATTTACTGAGGTGAAGTGTTCGTAAGGCTTCTCCAATGAACCTTAGAGTATGTATATATACATACTCTAAGGTTCAAATGAATCAACTGCCCCACGGGGGTCGTTACGTTAGGTATCGGTGCAGCATTCAGCTACGTGACGCTGATCCCCTGAAAGTTGCTGGCAGATCGTAAGCTGTTTCCAGATATACTCTTGGTTAGACTCTTGTAGGGATTCAACTTTTTAGCGTGTCGATAGCAATCTAAATGGAGAACGCCCGGAATTTGGTAGGTAATAGATATTAATGCAAACGATGTCCAATTGTAGGTACTAATATTATAAATGCGAAAGTAGCTCTCACTCTCTCGTCTGTCGGTCTGTCTGTTACCTTTTCAAGTCTGAACCACTGAACCGATCGTTATAAAATTTGACAGATAGGTAGCCTGGGACCTGGAGAAGGACATAGAGACATTTCATCGTTGAACGTAGATAAAATCGAGGGTAATAGCTAGGAAATCATAAATGTTACTTCCAATTATTCAATAAATTGGTTAATGTCATACAATAGAATGAATATTATTACCAAGAAAAATAATTTGTAAGGTTGGTAGCAGGTTGCGTTCTGCCTCATAGGAAAACGGCGTGAGTTGATGTATTAATATCATGATATTCGTTACTCATTAATTCCTATGAAGAAAACCGTTTTGTACTTAAATTGAAACAGGAAATGGAAACAACAAAAAACACACAACACAACAAAAACAGAACACACAACACACAAAACAAAACAGGAAATTGAAACAGGAATTGTTCTTATTGCAGAATAATAAGTAGCTGCATAACTTCGAACATAAGTCCAAAGAGTCTCGCAGTGCTTTCAGACGAGTCCAAAAACATACCAGGGGTATAAAAAGGCCACTTTGGAGAATCATAAAAGGATAACATTATGAATTATAATATGGCGAAGACAGTCCGTGTTTTTCTTTTTTTCGCTGCACTACGTAGGTATGATCAAAGAGATTGGGATTGGATTTGGATTGAATCGATTGGTATTTTAGCACAGACAAAAAAAAATACTGAAAAATGCTTCACCAATGGGATTTGTTACGACTAACTTAACAGTTAACTGTCCATTATGTTATCCTTTTATGATTCTGCCAAAGTTCTGCAAAAGAATTTTTAGGCCCCCAGGAGTCATCATCATCTGCCTAGCCTTTTCCCAACTATGTTGGGGTCGGCTTCCAGTCTAACCGGATGCAGCTGAATACCAGTATTTTTTTTTATTTTTTTTATTTTAGGTCCCCAGGAGTAACAATACAAAAAGATAAACCATCCCTTCATCACATTAGTCTGTATAAAAATAAAGCTTCCAGCTATAAAAATACCGCCCAACCTTCAACATAGTTCGTACATGCCGTTTCCCCGAAACACCCCTCTTATTAAACATGGTGGCAATTAACAACAAAGACAAAAATAAATTATTCCCGTCACCAACAAAGATTTTGTTATGGGAAACGGAAGGGGGCGGCACACTGTGCGACACACATTTATTGCCTGGGCCTCGGCTCCGGCCGGGACCACTGTGCACCGCCACGTCACCGGAACTCGCCTTGGTTTAATAAATAGATGTGTACTCAGTAACTTGTTTTTTTTTCATTTATATTTTGTAGTTACTTTTTACAGGCATTAATTACAATGTTAGGAAAAAAATAAACATTATTTATTTAACAGCTTATGTACACACATATAAACAGACAAGAGGAAATACACAGAAAAATAGGTACAGTCAACAAAGAAGATAAGTATACAGGAGCGTTGGTATAGTTGAAGTTTACTAAGAACCCGATGGATGTTCTCGAATAAAATTTAATTTTATTAATAGAATACAAACAGCTCGTTTATTAAATTCAATTTCAGTCCAGAACATCCACCGGTTTCTTAGTAAACTTCAACTATATCCGACGCTCCTGTATACTTATCTCCTGTGTTGACTGTACATATGATTACGTATTATTTTTGAATTTCTTGACGTATTCCATAAATGACTGGTCACAAAATCGAAAATTGACTTGTCAATGTATTAAATTCGGTTTTCAACTTTGCCTCTGAAAAAAGTTTGAAAATAGTCATAAGTACCTAAAGACGAACGAGAGAAAAGTCTTATTAGTATAGACAAAAAAATATATTATTTGATTACGGTAATACCAACCTTATTTTACTGTCTTCCAATGATTAGCCACCTATAAAGGATGATTTCCACCAAACGGCTCGCATCGCATCGGATCGGAACGGATTTTACAATCTTTAAACGAAATTAAATTGTGTACACAGTATTTAAAGTTTATATTACCAAGCCGCGCACAGCAGCTTCCGCGACACGCGATCGTAGTCGAAAGTACGCTGCGACGCGCGTACGGCTCCGTACCTACGCCTGTCGTCGTATCCGATCGAATCATTTCGGCTGTCGAGGGCTGTTGTCCAAATTTTTCTTTTTCTCTTCTGTGTTTTATGATTATTTTTTTCTTCTTCTAATGCATTAGCCAACAATATTACGTCAACTCAACTGAACCTTTTCAAAAATTAGAACACGTTAACACGGTAGGAATAAAACTATTTGACTAGGCGCAGAAACGGATACGTTTGCAAGCGACGGTATGGAGCCGATCGTATGTGTCGACATGCTGATTGGTTCACTCATATTAATCAGTCTGTGAATGCACGTGTAGGTAAGTTACTAAGTTATATAATTTCAATACCCTATAGCAGTGGACGACTTTCAGCTGAAATGATGAATATGATATGTCCATTATTACTGTGAACGGTTTCACCGATCGAATTGAATCGTACGCGAAAAAGTATATGAAGCAGTAACGCTAACGATGCTTGAAATCGGTTTGGTAATCTGAATTAGTGGTTGTGTATTAACAAAGCCTGTATACTACCTATATATTTTTATGACACAAACACAAATTGAGAACACGGTTTGACTTTTGGCAATAACCTCAAACAACATGCAACCATTTAAATTAATATAATTCCCTTCTTGTAAGTTTGTAACCATCACAAGTCAACACTCTCGTCTCACGATCAACTCTTGAGGAATCGACCGGCAGTAAATAGTATAACGTGCGTGTGGACCGCCTTTGTACCGACGCGACAACGACGCGGCAACTACGGCAGGGCTCACACGTGACCGTTTAGCTGGCTCACGTGACCCGCGTACCAGGCAGGGAATGGGAGCCACAGAGGTGCGGAGATGAGTGGGTTAAGTAGGAACGATGTTGGAGAAATATGTCTGTGAATCAACCTTGTTGGATTCCGTGACCTCCGTTAAAGCTTGAATAAAAAGTAGGCCAATTCCCATACTTCATCATTTCAGCCGAAAAAACGTCCACTGCTGGACATAGGCCTCCCCCAATCTGGGGGGGGGGGTTGCCATAATCGCCACGCTTGGCAGGCGGGTTGGCGATCGCAGTATGGTATGATGGTGTAATGCATAGAGAACGCTGCTGAACGATTCCCATACTTAAACATGTTCAAAATGTAGTCACAATCCCATAACGGTGACAATCGATGTCAATAATGTATGAATTAGACGTATTTTTTACAGATTGAGACTGAGATTAGATTGCGTTCTTAAAATTACAGGAATTGCCCCACTGGCATTCAAGTATTTGTAGTTATTTTTCATCAAGTGTCAAAACATTTTCGCAATTCACCATAAATGTGTGAAATTATTCAAAAAGGATATTTTTATGCAAATGATTTAGGAAAACAAAGAAAATAAGTTTATTTGCACCTTTATGTACAAATGAAACAAACATGGTGAAAATATGCATCACATCAGCGTGAAACGTACGAAACGTGCTGGTTTTCAGCGTTGGCTTGATGACGTCGATCGGAGCAGCATCATAAATGACCTAGATAAATAAAATTTAAAAAATATACCAAATATTTAAAATGGGAACACTCCGTTGCGTTGCCATCGACGCACGCGCAGAGGCGCATCTTATGTAAACTTAAAATAATTATGATAACTGTGCGCGCACAGCTGTCACAGAAATAGAGTTTAAGCGTAGAGTTTAAGACATTTATTTTAAAAAGAACTTGATTATCTTTATAGTGTTACAAAACTAATGGATGAACTGTTCAGAGACGTTGTGATCAGTATTTCTGATCTAAAAAGCATGTGCAGGTGACCAACTCGATGAGTATAGATCTTAAAACTGATATTATTTCAGCCGAAAGACGTCCGCTGCTGGACATAGGCCTCCCCCAAGCACCTCCACTTCGACCGGTCCTGTGCTTCCCGCATCCAACGGGTTCCTGCGGCCTTCACAAGGTCGTCGGTCCACCTTGTGGGAGGCCTTCCAACGCTACGTCTTCCGGTACGCGGTCGCCACTCCAGACCCCATCGGCCATCTGTTCTGCGAGCAATGTGCCCTGCCCCTGCCACTTAAGTTTGGCAATTCTTCGGGCTATGTCGGTTACCTTAGTTCTCCTGCGGATCTCCTCATTCCTGATTCGATCACGCAGGGAAACTCCAAGCATAGCCCTCTCCATTGCCCTTTGGGTGACAACAGACAATGACACAATAATATGACATTGTAAAACATCGTAGATTAGTTAGTTAATTATAGTGTCTTACAAAAACTATCTACCCGCGACCATTCCCAGGTGATCGGTTCATCTTGTGAACCGTCGACTTTTCTACTTAACAGTTCGTGATTACAACTTCAGAACCATTTCTTAGTGAGAACTGAACATATTAACTGAACATATCCAGGATCGACGTGCCTCACACATACAGCCTAGAATAAATGTTACTAACATTAGTTTATAAGTTTATATTGTTACTAACAAATAATATGGAAGTAATTCTGAATTAAATGTTTATTATTATTATTATTATTATTATAACTGTAATTGTCCTTTTATCCACAAAACGAGCAACATAAAATATCTGGGGGTAATAACGGACGACACACTCTCTTTTAAAAAACATATTGAAAGCCTAGTTAAAAGAGTGCGGAAACTAATATATGTTTTTAAAAAATTGCGAACATTAGCAGATTCAAAATTAATCACACAAGTTTATTTGATAATCTATAATTCAATACTGTATCACTTCTTGGGGTGGCGCAAGAAAAACTAACTTGCTTCCTCTTGAAAGAGCTCAGAGAGCAATTTCAAAGGTAGCAAACTTCCATCCTTTCTTTTTTTCCACAGATCTGCTATATAAATCCTGCAATGTACTAACTGTTCGCCAGCTTTCCATTATGCACTTAGTATTAAAACAGCACACCATGCTTACCTACAATGCCGACAATACTAACAAGAGACGGAATGATTTAGTATGCATATCTAATGCTACCTCAAAACATGTCTTTGTAGAAAGATTTATAACTTTCTTAAGCCCATTCCTGTACCTACAATAGATTAAATAGAAAACTAAGTATTTATAAACTAAATTACTATAATATAAGCAAATTATACTTAAATATTTAATAACCATCGACTATACACAGATCAGAGAACCTACTTATTGTCTGCAAATAGAACTGCTAACATGCTATTTTACTTTTATTTACCTATGTTTTAATTTAGTTTTTACGTTATACTGAATTTATTACATTAAATACTTTTATACACTTTCTAGCCTGAAGCACACGTTCAACCTAGTTCAGGCAAATTAGCAACTGTGCGCTATTTTATTTTAATTGTTAATGTATTGGTGGTAATGGGGATACATTTACAATTCATTGTAAATGTATCCCCATTTTATAAATAAACGATTATTATTATATTTTTTCTTATCAATAAATACCAACACAGAAGTTCAATATTCACATACCTCAACGAGCACACTGCTAATTAATTTAATTAAAATTAACACAAACATTCCGCCCAATGAAGACATACATGCAAATGAAAGAGAAATCAACAACAACATTAAGTAGATAATAATAAATTATAATCATTTAACACTTTATTAGCTTCTGAAATTAATTAATCAGTTTAGTAAGTATTCGCGTTTTCGTGTGTGTACTCGTATGTAAGGTGTTTTCATGCTGACAGGAACAAAGGAGTTACTTCGGAAAAGGTAAAATAAATGAAATGTTAAATGAAGGTATATGAGCGCGTCAATCAGCGAGCGCGTGATTTCCCCGGAGGAAACACTTTGCTACTTAGAAAGGCTTTGTTTTAATTACCTCACGTGCAGATTGATCAAGCTAACTGATTCTTGGGTGGCGACGAAATTGATATCCGACAGGTGACAGGTTACAATCTGACAATCCAACAATTTTGTAAGTTTCTTTCATAGTTTTTTGATTATCAAACAGTATTGTCCTGTCGTAAACATGACATTTTTTAATTTTTGACAAGTATGTTGCATTACCTATTGTATTAAATAGGTGTTAGGGTTTGAAATATTTTTCAGGTTGCCGGCTTAATTTAGGTATAGCTCTGGCCTCTGGCTTTTACATTGATTTTTATGACAAACTTCGGAACACAGTAAGTAAACGTTATTCTGTGTATTCATCCAAATAGAACAAAACAACTGTGTGTTCATCTCCTGCGCACTACGTTGAGTTTTTTTATTCTTGTCCCCAATAATAATATCTTGCCTTTAGAATTATACTTACTTCTGCAAGCTATTATCGACGAGTGTATTGTAAGATATTCGGTAGATGCATAACTAGAAGTGCGTCATTTAGTACTTTACCCTGCATTCTGAGGAAACATATTTTGATCGTTCAAATTATTCTTTGTTGTAACAAAAGCTATGAAAATTATGTGATTTACGATCACGACTAATAAAATAATTTATTTTGCGACCATGAGTCGTTACTTGAGGTGTGCCAAATACACCTCAAGTAACGACTCATAGTCGCTTTTGATAAAAGAAACTAAAGTTTTGAAAATGAAAACTACTTTTCACATATTTCGCTCCGTTTTAATGCCATTTGTTAGTGAGAGAGTGAATGTGCCAAAAAACGTAATTGGGTGCGCCCTAATTACGTTTTTTGGCACCTTAATTTTTATCAGTGACAAGTGACAATGAGGTTTTGAAAATTAAAACAACACATATTGCTAATTTCACTTCGTTTTTTATGTGATTCGATAGCCCGCACAATACGTCCATGTTCAAACTCCCAATAAAAATAACTCCTAACTAAGAGTAGGTAGCTGTGCAACTATTTCAGCTTATTTTACTTTTGCTTATTCTGTCCTCAAAATGACGTTTTTGTTGCGTGACTATTATGTCTCCAAATCAACACATCAGAATTTAGTGACAGACCAAAATATTTCAGGAATAATATTCTTATGGATCAGAAACTCTTTTTTTATAGTATTTTTTTAAAGAAAAGCAAATCTCCATAGAGTTATTTATTTTTAAATAACAGAACAGAAAATAAATCACAATAACGAGAAACCGTTTGAAACCGAGATCATTGGAACTAAAATTACATGTCCCTAGGATCTTCGCATCAAACGCATCTTAACATTTAATAACCTAATTTAACCTGTCCGAGTCGGGGTGCCCCAAGTCCCGAGCTCGCTTCGCTCGCTCTTGCATCCTAAGTTGTCATTACAAATGTGTTACTTTTGTATATTATGTTGGTTTAGTGTGTAGTGTAGTTAATTTGTAATACAGTCATTTATTTGATATGCAGTAGGTTATTAGTGGTGAAATTTTGTTTGCTTAAATTTCTAAATAGAGGTGCAGTTAAAAATTCTCCTTTAATAAGTAAGTTACAATAAGTCGTATGTTCCGCAGCGAGTCGCATGTGAACCATTAATCCGTGTGAGTCCAATCACGGAGGATGTACGACATCGCGCGATACCTCGAGTGACGATATATAAAAGAAGAAATACTCCTTCTAGAATGATTTATTCCTTCTATGTAATCTCTGAAATGGAATTCCAGATCAAAAATGTAAACAAAGATATGTCATTGCCTAAGTGACGTTTCAGGGGTAGTCAACAACATTTCCCTAGTCAGTACTCGTATAGTTATTTAATGTTATTCACTATGTTATCCGGATTATTCTTGGATGTGAAAAAGGAGTAATCAAACGCTTTGGTGTAATTTCAGTGAGACCTGAGTCGAAAACTTGACTGCGAGTGGCTGAGTCGATTGAATGATCAATATTTTATTTACTGTTTTAACATAAAACGGCCAATGTCACTATCACTAGTTTTTACGAAACTGAACTTCTGTTACAACAAATGAAGCTAATTATCAATTTCTGAAAAAAACTTGAAACTTGGAATATTTTTTTCTCTGGATTGAATCCAGCGAGACTTTTGTTCGCAAACTTCTCCCGATCGAAGTGGCTTAAAGGAGTTCGGGCATCAAAGCGCGCCCGTTAATGATTATGCGGACATCGCCGGTGTGAAAACCTTTGAATTTGAAAAACCTTTTTTACTTATGCGGGAAAAAATATCACATATTTCACAGATTTTTCTGTTTTAGCAAAGAACTTTGTTACTACTTGACGCACATGGTATTCTTCTTGACAACGGATGCTATTTTAATTAGAAAACCGGCCAAGTGCGTGTCGGGCCACGCACAGTGTAGGGTTCCGTAGTAGCCCGTTATCACAATGTAGTACGATTCTGTTGTTCTTTATTCTGAATAGGTAAAAAAAAAAACATATTTGGGTTTTCAATGCAAGTCTTTACCTATTATAAACAAGCAACTACTTCATCTTTGTATTTGGTACAAAATTATCCAACACCCAAGTTCAACGACTATTACTGCTAAACTAATAAAGTTATCTTAACCGCTATACTTTTCCTTTAAAGTTCATGAAATGCACTATCATCGATAATTTTTCCAGATTTTTCAAGCCAGTAGTTTAGCTTTTAGAGGGGGGGGGACGCCCTACTGGAACAAAAATTTGCACTTTAAACTTTAATATTTCGTAAATGGAGCATTAAATCGAAAAATAATTTTAGCAACCCCAAAGCCATTTTAGAAGACCTATTCAACGATACCCCACACGATGGGGTAGATGATGAAAAAAATATTCATCCCCACTTCACATGTAGGGGAGCTACCCTAAAAAAAAATATTTTCCAAAATTTTATTTTACCACTTTGTCGGCGTAACTGATATACGTACTCCTACAAAATTTCAGCTTTCTAGTGCTAACCGTCACAGAGATTAAGCGAGGACGGACAGACAGACGGACAGACAGACATGGCGAAACTATAAGGGTTCCTAGTTGACTACGGAACCCTAATAAGGGAACAAAAAAACATACATACCTACATAGCCTGTTAAATTCTTAACCTTTCTTTGGTTTTGCCATAATCAAGTAAAAATCTACATCTAGTAGGTACCTACGCATTATAATGTTAACTTCAAGTACTTAACCTAGCTTAATAGTTATAATATAAGTTAGATGTAATAATACCTGGCACGTCCTAATAGGGTCATGTACTCCTACGTTTTAGCGTATTCTGCAAACGATCAAATCTTTGAGCTCCAAAATCTCTGACTTGAACTGCACGATGACGGACAAATGCCTGCACTGACTGGTCAGGTCCACTCAATCTGTGTGGTTCTTTCCTCAAAAGACCACTTCAGACACCAATCGACATGGCCTTCACATGATCTGACCAAGATTATATCTGGACTTTAAAAGAGACTGACCTCTGAGTTTGTTTCGGTCTTTCTTCTCGAAGTAGTAAGTTAGGAAACGCCAACCTAACTTTAAAAATATAATTGTCGAGTAAAAGTGTACAAACCTCATCATCATCTGCCTATCCTTTTCCCAATTATGTTGGGGTCGACTTCCAGTCGAACCGCATGCAGCTGAATACCAGTATTGTCTTACATGAAGTGACTGTACAAACATACTCACAGAAATAAAATCATTTATCTTGCTCCACAGATGATTTTCTCTGCAAAAACGTCAATCTATAAATATTAATTCACAATCAGTTTAACAAGCGGTAGTCAGTTTTAGGTTGTTTTTAGACTTGGTTTAATTACACTTAGTGTTCCCTTCAGACCAGGGATACTAATGAAGTACTTATATTGTTGAGATTTTTGTTTATTATAATTTATTTTAAGATGTTGTAAAAAAAAAACGTAAGTACATACTTAACATTGTTCCAACTTATTATTTGGGATATCTCATGAGACTTTAAAATGAATGTTTCTTTGGTATAGTGGTAGCAAGCGCAAATGCGTTTGGCCCCGGGTTCGTTAGGCCCCGGGTTCCGTGTCAAGGTTTGTCCAAGTTTTTAGGTTTTTCATCAGGGATCGCTCAGTAATAACGCGGAGTTGTTGGTTCGGTTGATGATAAAAGGCTCACCCCTATTACATAGGACTCTGCGGCTCCTGAATACTTATTCAATTTACAGGCATGATATTATGTCATTGTTTATGTATCAAAAAATAATTTTATTCTAATCAAATTAACCTCCACATCAATGTGTGGAGTTGTTGAAGACTTACACCACTTATTGCTGGACTGTGTTCGGTACGAGTCTGGTAGAAATGATTTGTTTAGGGTCTTGAGGTTGAACAGACTTGAAGTAGGCACATTCCATAAAATCCTAGCTGAACCAAATGGCGATGATGCGAAGAGTCTGTTTAGGTTGATGGCCCAGATATGAGAAATGTGTATTTAGGGTACGATGGGACTGACATACGCATTGCGATTATAAATGTCCCTAAATCAACAAAGAAAAAAAAACCTCCACATCGCACTCGTCTGTGCAAATCTTACTTTACAAAGTTCTCCCAAATGATTTAGCAGAACTTTTTTAAATTCAATTTAACGTGAAATTGAGTTATATGCTTCTGCTATTCAATTCACGTCGCGAGTAATTTTCTTTTAAAATAGTAGTAGCAGTATTATTGTATTCATATATTCATGAGAAGTTTCCTAAGGGAGTCAGGTGTGAAGCTCTCTTGAAACAGAAAGGAAACCATTTAATGTCGGTGTCTGCTCGCTATCAAGACTGGGTAAAGTAGAGGAGTTGGGTAAACCATCGCGCGTTTGGGTTGATTTTCATGTATTTTTAAATACCAAAATGATATGTAATGTAATTTATGAAAAAGTTAAAAATGTATTTGATTTATACTACCGAAAACGAGAACGCCACCTGCTACGATGCTTACATACGCATTTTGCCTCGTTTACGTCCATACATCTAGTCACACACGCACGCCGGTTGCGAGTACTACGCATCACCAATAAGGTCACTACGTGTCCTCCTAGGGCGTTCCCGGGCGTCTCACGGCGTTTACATTCACATCTGCCTTGTAAAAAAAAAGCTTATATCAATTCTGTTGAAAGCCGAAACGCTTTGAAAGAGATTGCTACTTGTCTGGGCTGGGCAACCAGATCTAAACAAAATGAAAGAAACCACCAAACACCATTAATGACTCTCTTTCAAGCTAATCATCTGCAAAAAATTAAAACAGGTGTAACAAACATGCATGCCAAGTTGAAAGGGACAGGGAATTTAGTTTTATGATTAAAAGCTAGTCGAACAAATCAAAACAAGGTCTCGTTAGGACGAGACCTGGTTTTGATTTGTTCGACTAGCTCTAATAATATTTCCTAATAACGTATCGTAACTCCTTTTGCTAACCTTTTGAGAAATACAAACGTGATGTTTCGTCACTGATGTTCCTACAGGTGGTCGATCAAGAAACATTGCTTTCCGAAGTTGCAACAACTCCAAAATAATCATATCACTTCAACATTTCTCCTCAGTAGAACAGCTACAAAACTATCTCAGTTGTAAAATCACGGACACCGATCACATGTTTGCTTTAACTCGCACGTTAGTGGACAAGTTGGCCGCGCGCCCATCGCCCTCGCCAGCCATCGTCGGCCAGCCACGGTTTAATGAGATTTTGTGGAACATTGAGTAACACAAATAAAAGGATTCTAGCTAAAAGATCGGCTTAGTGTTGTTTTGTTGGCTTAAATAATAGTTAGTAAATAAAAATCATTTAGGCTTTTCAAAAGAGCTGATAGGATTAACCTTTCAATAGTATCAAAAAGTATTTGAGTGATGTGTGGGTGCCGGCAAAATCATAGGAATTTTAGTCTTTCCAACTTATCACAAAGATTAAAACTAACTCAAATGGTTAAGAAAAATCTTTACACAAGCAGAAGCTTATGGTTTCACAGGCGTGCAACCATAAGTTCGCACACACTTTTTCGGGTCGGCACATTCTAATCGGCAGTATTTTCTTTAAAAAAAAGCCGACCTGAAGCAATTACTACGCTACGATCGATTTAGGCACCCGCGGCTGTACTGATAATATCGAACCGAACAAGTCTGAAGCACAACTTACATTTCATTATCCCCTGCCACTCTCTGGTCTAATAAAGAGGTGCATTATTCAATGATTGCGTTACAAATTCCTGTGGAGTCTCAATCAGACTGAGACGATCAGAGAGAGATGCAGATCCTAAGTCCTAACAATTCCGTTCGTACGCGACTGTCACAAGTATCGAGGAGTAGTGATATCGACGAGATTCTCATTCGTTTACTTGTACAGATAGTGATATATTCTTTGGAGTTACAATCGAAGCTGCATAGCCAAAATAACTATATATTAAAGGTTGAAACTGTCCAATTGAGTTATAAAATAATAATTAAAACCGGGCAAGAGCGAGTCAGACTCGCGCACCGAGGGTTCCGCAACATCCGGGTTTATGTTTATGAAATTAAATGTTTATTTTTATTTTTGAGTTGATTGAATGAACGGTAAATTGCGGTTTACGATTTATGACGTATTAAAAAAAAACTACTTACTAGATCTCGTTCATACCAATTTTCGGTGGTAGTTTACATGGTAATGTACATCATATTTTTTTTTTAGATTTATCATTGTCATATTTTAGAAGTTACAGGGGGGGGGGACACACATTTTACCACTTTGGAAGTGGTTCTCGCGCAAACTATTCAGTTTAGAAAAAAATGATATTAGAAACCTCAATATCATTTTTGAAGACCTACCCATAGATACCCCACACGTATGGCACGTATTTTTATATTTTTGTGTGAAAATCTTAATGCGGTTCACAGAATACATCTACTTACCAAGTTTCAACAGTATAGTTCTTATAGTTTCGGAGAAAAGTGGCTGTGACATACGGACGGACAGACAGACAGACAGACATGACGAATCTATAAGGGTTCCGTTTTTGCCATTTGGCTACGGAACCCTAAAAAGTATCCGTTCTTACATTTAGCTGCTGAACTAAGAGCAGGGGGCCGATTGTACTAATTTGCAAGGTTACACGTTCAATCAACATAATTTGATAACTGATTAAGTAATTTTGTAATAATTGTTCACATAAGTCAAAAAACAATGAAAAAAAACATAATTATTCGGAACGCATTTTGATTTACTTTTTAAAAACTCTGATTTTAATAAAATATCTTACGTAGGTACGTAACTTTTGAGCCAATTTTGCGAGTTTAACTTTCTCATAGTAGGTACCTACGTATACTATGAGAAAGTTAAACTCGCAAGATGCGAATAAATTTCTAGAATAGCTCTCTTTGCAGTACACACACAATGATCTAAGACGACGGAATCGACACTTACTGTTAGGGACCATCCGTAAATTACGTCACACGAATTTCATGTTTTTCCCGCATCCTTGTCACAGATACTTACGTGACCCTTTCGGGTCCGCGTCTACTCGACCCGCTTAGACTCGACCCAAAGAATATTTCTGTTTTGATAGGCGTAATAACGTCGATGTATAGTCAGACAAAAAAGTGTCGATTTAACGCTTGCACCACAGAGAGTGTCAAATTTAAATAATGTTTGGATAAATAAATTAATAATTAAACAAATAAGTGCTTATACTTTTTTAATATAGTATAGGTAATTAGGTACGCTTTGTACTTTGTAGTCAAAATCACAGATTATTGTTAATTATCATTACAATCATAAAGTTAGTGGCACGGTGGTATTTATTGAATCAGTCTTTAAACGTGATTATAATAATTAGGTTAACAAGTAGGAACTAACTTCTAAAATGTAAAAAAAACATCTTTATTTTCAGTACAAAATCAACAATTTCTTTCTATAAATAATCGACATGAAAAAAAATACAAATAAATAAATAGTTTTTGAAATAATCAATTTCTTGTAATAACTTTTTCTTGATATGTATATTTTTGTCAATAAACCTAAAGTGCTATCATTTTCAATACTTTTCTTCTTCCTTTGGCTGATTGATGCGTTGCGATTGCAACGGAATCTAAAAAGAAGAACTATACTTGGTACATAACTTTACAGTACCTATGAATATTTTACCAAGATGTTGTATACAATATTTTACCTTTGTTGGGCTCTATCATAATGCAGAAATATCCATTTCATTCATTTGTATCCGTGAAATCAAATTAGGATAATATCACTTTGCCTGACTGTACAAATGGCACTGAATTGGTAGTAAAACATCTGATATTATTCTTCGGGTCGAGTCTAAGCGGGTCGAGTGGGCGCGGACCCACCCTTTCTTCCCTGGTGTGATATCGCATATTTTTAAATAAAATCTCTTAATAATATTTATAGAGTTGGTTAATAAAATTCTACTAATTATGTAAGTGAGATACTAATACTTTACAGGTTTTCGTTAGAGTTGAAGTTTATAGTTTGAATACCTAAGATTATCTATGTTACGAAGCCTCCCCCCTAGAGAGGGGATGATCAACAAATTGTTACAAGAGTGTAACAATTTATTGATCATCCCTATTACGTGTGACATTATTTATGGATAGCCCCTAAGTTCCAACATTCCGAGCACATTCACCCGCTTGTTGACAAAACGACAGAAAATATTGTACGTAACACAATGTTGCCAACATTCAACTTTATTATACTGGTGAACTTACATCTTGGCTACTTTTCTTTTGTAGAGCAACACCAATTTTACAAGACACCCCTCCCCTCTTTTTCATCCTCCAACGTGTAACGATGAAGAGGAAACGTGTTTTACGAGCAGACGTCCTTATTACAATGGAGTTATGACTGATATTTGAATGAAACAATGTAGTTTGGTGTTTGTGTGGTGAAACTTTTCTCAATAACTCTACAATGTAGTACATACATACTTACTATATACAAAGCAACCTGTACAAGTTAGGGAGTAAATTAATGAAAATATTTATGGACTGTATCGTAGAGAAACAGTTTTAATAACGATTCTAAAGTTCGTATTTATTCACTTTGATCCTGAAGTGGATCCGGTACTTACTTAAAGAAAATAGTTAAACGAATACGCTTTGCTGAAAACTAAAAAAGAATCACACGTTTTTCCAACGTCTAAAATTATTATTATATTGTATTAAGTTATTGATGCTTGTTTTATGGTAAGACAGGCACCTAATCTCACGCCATGATAATGGATAAAGAAACGAATACTTTCAACATCAGATACTATCTAGATTGAATATTCTTTATGACGTACACCATATGTATCAAAATGAAATAAACATACGAAATCACCACACACCATATGAAATCTGTGTGGTTCTTTCCTCAAAAGACCATTTCAGACACCAATCTACATGGTCCTCAAAGATTATGTCCGGATTTTCGATATACAATGACATGAATATTTATTTTGTAAAGTATTTTTATTTATTTAGCTATTGTGAATGTGAAGACTATGTGGGTCATTTCTTTTATCTGTTTTCCTTCTTAGTTAGTTTTAATTATGATCTGGCAGTTTGAGTAATTTACGCGGCTTACCCAAATGTCCTTTCTTTGGTATTGTTCGTCGAATCGTTGAGCTCCTTAACTTCTGCGTTGAGCTGCACGATTTTTGGACAGGTCCGCTCAATCTGTGTGGTTCTTTCCTCAAAAGACCATTTCAGACACCAATCGGTCTTCACACGATCTGACCAAGATTTTGTTGGGACTTTAAAAGAGACTGTGACCTCTGAGTTTGTTTCGGCCTTTCTCCTCAGAGTAGTCAGATAGGAAACGCCTACCTCATCTAGTTAAAAAAAATATGATTGACGAGTAAAAGTGTTTGTACAAACCTACTTACAGAAAATAAATCATTTATCATTTATAATTCCAGATAATTCCTTTTACTCTAGGTAAGGCATTTGGTAGGTAAAATGTACTATTTTCTGATTAAATCTCATTAAATCATTGACTGTATAGAAAATAAGCGAAATAAAGTACCGCCAATTAGTAAGATACTATCCAACTTGTAAGACGCTTGTAGATACCAATCTGGCTTATAATACCCTCAAGGAAAACAATCTCTTTCATTTAATAACGTTAAAATATTTCCCGAAATCACCACAAAATACGGAGCGCATTTATTAATCGTGAGCAAAGAACAAGTTCACGGAAACGAAGGAAACGGAGATAAATATACGAAATGAGATTCATTGCAATAAGTTTTATTGGTTTTGTTTCGTTTTCATAAATAATGCGCGCCTGCTGGGCACAGTGGGCCGCAGTGGGCACGCCACCGAGATATTGCTTAAATCATTCGATAAATAACACTTGTAATACAGCTAGGTATCTGATGTTTACATTGTGTAGTTTGCTTCAATTTTGATCTAAACGAATCTCTATGGTATTGTATATGCAGCGCTCGATGTTCTTCGCATGACTGGCATGTCTGTATGCTTCTCTTTTGGCGAATTCGCGTGACCCCGCTCCACAAGCTCTCCTCATTGGTCGGTATTGCACCGCCTGTCGTATGAAAGGAAGTCGCATGCGTGCTTGGAAAAATACAAGCGAAACGCCGATTCCCGGCTTTCCCTTTACGAACATACAACAGCCCCGGACAGACTTAAAGCCGGAAGCAAACGAAATACGAAAGTACTCGTAGTAAAGTAGAGAGTTAGTAGAAGTAGATCAATAGTACAGTATGTGAAGATACTGGGGGGACACTTATACATGAAGATATGTAACTGAATCTGATCGCCTAGTTGCCTGGACTTCAAATTCATATTCATATATTTATTTGCATTCCATAATGTTGTAGAGGTGTTACAGTGGCTTAAAGCTAAGGTACGATTATAAACCCCGTAAGACACAACAAAAAGTATAAAATGTATTCTTATAATAAATTTAGGACAAATTATCAATAACAAATTTTAAAAATATGCTACTAAAATTAAATAAGTAATATAACTTTTTATTTTATTGAGATTAGCCTATTAAAGTTTATGGTACATGATCATTATTTGGTAAGGTAATTAAACATTTAACTATCTATTTATCTATGCATGTATTAATGTATCTATACGACTAACTGTGTGTGGTGTCTGCTTGTGTTCAATAGACTTTTTTTGTCATGCATATTGACTAGGGCCTATTTTCTTAGAAATTAAAATAATTAAAGTTAACCGTGAAATGAAACATTAAATTCGTTGGTGGAATGGAACGTAAGGTGGGTGAATGAATGGTGGGAGTGTGTGAATGAGGAGAGAATGAAAATAATGAAAAAAACGAACAAGACGTTATGAAGACTAAGAATATTAAGATTTTTGTATTATTGTGTTTAACGAGCCAAAATAAACGAAGAAATCCTGAAAAAGTGTTTCTCTGATCAAGCCCAACTCCTACATGCACATATTCGTTTATCGTGTAGTATGCTTTAGTAATTAATATTTGCTTGATAATTATTCAAACCATAAACAGCGAGACTACCTTCTAATAAATTCTCTCGAACTCTTCAGTTTCCACCCCTGACTTACAATCACCCTCCTGACGTTAACGGCACATTTATTAATTAAATCTATAAAAGGGACCGGCTGACGAACTCAGGGCAATCAGTCCATAACAGAACAGCCGAGTTGTATCTTGGCAACACCTTGGCTTAACGTTGTATACAGAAGTTGTGTTACTCATTAGGAGATTAATAGGTTTATTAATAATTTATTTATTTATTTATTTATTATATCATGGAAGACTTACAGCTAAAAGATAACAAAAAAAAAGGAAAACAATAGTCGACAGAAAGCCAATTACAAGTCTTCACGTTTAGTCTTATAATAGAATTTGTGTTGTGAACATACAAGCAGTAACATAACACTTTATGCTCTATTTAATAGTCAGAACTATTGAAATAACTACTTGTGTTTGCAATTAAAAAGTGAGAGAGAAAAAGAAAAAATAAAACAAAAAGCACTGCAGTTATTTAAAAAAATTGAGGCTTAAGCACCTTCTAGCTGAGGTCACACTGGTTGTAAAGAGATCCAAATCGTGTTGTTTACATATTTTATTAAAATTTTTGCTCGCACGCACAATAAAACTGTTCTGCCTATAATTAGTAGAACTATGAGGTACACGTAAGGGTTGTATAAATCGAAAAGTTTTGTTTGGAACATTTAAATAAAATTTAGATAATAACTCAGGGCTGTCAATATTATTGTTAAAGATTTTTAATAGGAATAAATAGTCAGCAATCTCACGTCGATTTTTGAGTGGTAATAAATGATATTTCTTGCAGAGTCGGAGATAATCGATTGAATGGTATGGAATCTTTTGATGGAAACAAAGATATTTTATGAAACGCCTTTGGATGTTCTCAATGCGGTCAATGTATTTGTGATAGCGTGGGTTCCATATCTGAGATGCATACTCTAGCTGGCTTCTAACAAAAGTGCAATACAATATCTTAAGTGTTTTAACATCTGTAAAGCACTTAGAGAGACGCATTATAAACCCAAGCAATTTAGAGGCTTTTTTGACAATTTTCGTTGTGTTATAGTTATTTTTCATGCATATTATTTTATGGTTTTCTGAAAACCCGCCAAGTTTAAATGGAACAATATTATTGTATTGATATCTAAAAAGTTTCAAACACAAATTACTTACAACAGAATTGCAAAATAAGGCCGGTGCAAAGAAAATGGTTTAAAACTTGGCGTTGGTTTCGATTTCAACTCTTTTGCTGGTCAAACATCTACATGAAGTAAGGAAGTTGGCCTTCTTTTTCAACATTATATGTTTTTGGTGGGATTTCATTTCTTTTTGCCAAGTGGGTAGATAGATACACGTGTAGGATTAAAGTGTATAGCCTAGGTTTTCTTTTTTTTGATAATTGTGGCTTTTTATTAATTCTTTCTCTTACGAGGTGTATTTTAGGGTTCCGTACCCAAAGGGTAAAAACGGAACCCTATTAAGTACTAAGACTTCGCTGTCTGTGCGTCTGTCCGTCTGTCTGTCTGTCACCACTTCACCAGGCTGTATCCCAAGAACCGCGATAGCTAGACAGTTGAAATTTTCACAAATTATGTATTTCTGTTGCCGCTATAACAACAAATACTAAAAACAAAATAAAATAAATATTTAAGGGGGCTTCCATACAACAAACGCGATATTTTTGCCCTTTTTTGCTCGATATCAAAAATGGCAACAGGTAGGCACTTGAAATATTCACAAAATACTTAGTTGTATTTTAACTTTAATAATAAATAGTAAAATTAAAATAAAATAAATATTTAATGGGGGCTCCCATACAACAGACATGTTTTTTCGGCTTTTTGCCTTGTGGTACGGAACCCTTCTTGTGCGAGTCCGACTCGCACTTGGCCAGTTTTTTAGGGTTCCGTACCCAAAGGGTAAAAACGGGACCCTATTACTAAGACTTCGCTGTCTGTCCGTCTGTCCGTCTGTCTGTCTGTCTGTCACCAGGCTGTATCTCAAGAACCGCGATAGCTAGACAGTTGAAATTTTCACAGATGATGTATTTCTGTTGCCGCTATAACAACAAATACTAAAAACAAAATAAAATAAATATTTAAGGGGGGCTCCCATACAACAAACGCGATTTTTTTGCTCTTTATTGCTCGATATCAAAAATGGCTACAGGTAGGCACTTGAAATATTCACAAAATACTCAATTGTATTTTAACTTTAATAATAAATAATAAAATTAAAATAAAATAAATATTTAAGGGGGGCTACCAAACAACAAACATGTTTTTTTCGGCGTTTTTGCCTTGTGGTACGGAACCCTTCGTGTGCGAGTCCGACTCGCACTTGGCCAGTTTTTTTATTAAATGATGAGCCCGCTGCAGTCTGAACTGCGGCAATGTTTGGACGTATAGACCATTCGTGGACGTATCTATCAGCTGTTTTTTTTTAACTTATTCTTTTTCACACATATGTTTTTAGGGTTCCGTACCGAAAGGGTAAAAACGGAACCCTATTACTAAGACTTCGCTGTCTGTCCGTCTGTCTGTCACCAGGCTGTATCTCAAGAACCGCGATAGCTAGACTGTTGAAATTTTCACAAAGTATGTATTTCTGTTGCCGCTATAACAATAAATACTAAAAACAAAACATAATAAATATTTAAGGGGGGCTCCCATACAGCAAACGCGATTTTTTTGCCCTTTTTTGCTCGATATCAATAATGGCAACAGGTAGGCACTTGTAATATTCACAAAATACTCAGTTGTATTTTAACTTTTATAATAAACAATAAAATTATTTAAGGGGGGCTCCCATACAACAGACATGTTTTTTTCGGCGTTTTTGCCTTGTGGTACGGAACCCTTCGTGTGCGAGTCCGACTCGCACTTGGCCAGTTTTTTTAAATCCGGTCTATAGAGCGACCTTAATCTGTTGTGTTGAGTACAACAGATTAAGGTCGCTCTATAGACCGGAATAGCACTTTCTTGTGCTTTGATCTGGCTAGGATCGATATTTATTAAATGGTCACCACTCAAATTTTTTACCCTAGATAATGGTACGTAGGCTTGACCACAAGTGAATATAGAAGAACCAATATCAATTAAAACATTGTCCAAGCTCAAACCTTGACTCTTATGAATGGTGATTGCGTAAGCTAAACATATCGGAAACTGCTCCCGGTAAACAAAAGCACGGCTCAAAACTTCAAGTTACAATTTGAAATATTAATGATATTAGTTAAACTTTTAAAAAATATACTTTTAGAAATAGAAATATGAATCTGCTTAACAAAACGATTTAAAAGGGGTTAAATAAGTATTCTTGAAAAATATTTTGCGTTTATATCTTATGATATAGGTACGTCATTTGACATGTTTTAAGGTTTTTAATAATTTATCTTTCTAAGAAAGTCTCATACTTACCTAAAAACTAAGCTTATTTTTTTTTTAATACGGAACACGGATTACAGAATGTGTGATAGCCGAACTCACACTTGACCGCATTTTTATTTTTACTTTAGCTTCGTGCAAAATTACAAGTTGCTAGGCCGACTATAAAAAAAATTTAATACCTACGGAACCTTCTGTGCGCGACCCAAACTCACACTTGACCGCTTTTAAAGTGTTTCTTTTAGTTTCATGGTAATGTTCAGTTCCAGCTTGAAAAAAAATCATACGGGACCCTTTGCATGCGAGCCAAACTCACATTTGACCTCTTTTTTTAATTTTTCTTTTAGTTTCATGCTAATGTCTAGCTTAATGCTAAATTTCAAGTTTTTAGGCCGGTTAGAAGTTTCTAGGCCGGCTAGAATATAAAATTAATACGGAACCCTCTATGCGCGAGCCAGACTCACACTTGACCATTTTTTTTATTTTTCCTTTAGTTTCATGCTAATGTCTAGCTTCGTGCCAAATTTCAAGTTTCTAGGCCGGCTAGAATAAAAATTTAATACGGAACCCTCTATGCGTGAGCCAGACTCACACTTGACCATTTTTTTAATTTTTCCTTTAGTTTCATGCTAATGTCTAGCTTCGTGCCAAATTTCAAGTTTCTAGGCCGGTTAGAAGTTTCTAGGCCGGCTAGAATAAAAATTTAATATTGAACCCTCTATGCGCGAGCCAGACTCACACTTGACCATTTTTTTCATTTTTCCTTTAGTTTCATGCTAATATCTAACTTCGTGCCAAATTTCAGGTTTCTAGGCCTACTAGAAGTCCCTAAACATTTTGATTAACTCTAAGTGAGTGAGTCAGTCAGTCAGTCAGTCAGTCAGTCAGTCAGTGCCACTTTAGCTATTTTCAAAAGTCCATAACTTAGAATCTATTAAAGCTACAGTTATGAAATTTGGTATTCGAACTAACAGCAGTCATGGTATTATGTATGTGAAGTTTAGTTAGATACAGGGTGGTCAAAAGTAGCTCGAAGCGGTTCGGGTAAATAGTGCACGGTGTTCGTGCGGCCACTTGCTGGAAATTGGCCTGCGCACTGCCGTGCGCTTCGATAAGATGAGAACTACCTCAGGAGGTCTCCACGGATGCGCATGTGGTAAAGCTTATTTATTAGGGTGTCGTGGTCGATCCGATCAAATGCTTTGCTGTAATCATAAGTTTATAAGCTCCTCCCTTTTTTTATTATACAGGAATATTTTTAAACGATTAACAACTTCTTAAGAGGTACTCATCGTACCCATCATTATGAACAACTTTTACTATGGGACCAAACCTGAAATCGCGAAAAAAAATCAGCTGTTCCCTACATTTTGACGAGTTATACGAACCTAAATGTAGGGAACAGCTGATTTTTTTTTCAGTCCGCTGCAAGACAAAAGTATGCTCCTAAGTGATAGGTAGGTACGACGCACAATGTTGTCTATTGTGCGTTGTATGCAATGGAACATTATGTTTATGTTTAAACTTTATTATTTAAACTTTCACGTGAGTTTTACCAATTAGTTAGAATGTTTCACTTACACAGTTACACGTTGAGTTTTAGCTGTAAAAGTTCCAGTTAAATAATTACTAGAAAATTGCAACAGAGCAACTTCATAAAAATCTTAATTTCCAGATTTTTATGAAGTTACTCTGTTGCAATTTAGAATTGGGGTACTTAATTATAAATTACCAAACTATTTACCTCTTCATTTCTATAATTACCATAAATTATATTTTAAATATTAGAATATAAAAACATTTAAAAATAGAAAAATAATAGCCCACCGATATCGGGAACGGGTCCAAGCTACCGGCGGTTAGGGCTCCAGAGAGAGGAACCTCCTAACAACGCGGGCCGTGTCCAGGAGTACCGCTTTCTGAATCAAGCCCTTGCCCTTGTCGAGGCTCTTGGCTATTATTCCATTGGCTGTCACGACTATCGGCACAATGACCGTTAAGTCCACATCCCACATGTCGACAACCTCGTGACCCAACATTGTCGGCTTTCACGAGGCTCTCATCATGCGGGACGGTTATGTCAAAAATCATTGCGCGCCGCTCTGATCGATCCACCATCACTGTACTTTTACCTTATTATTCACAGAATTTAAGTACATTATTACGATAAACTTAAACGTGAAACATTATAAGAAAAACTGATATAATAATAATAATAATAATTTATTTATTTATCAGACAACGATGGTCCACTGTGTTAGTAACAATTTTATTTAGCCTATGTTAGTACTTAATAACTAAAACAAGAAATTAACAAAATAAATAATGGATCAGGACCGCATTACTCGCACATGTAGCCTTGTCTAATGCTCCATGAACGAGCAATCCACATCCATTCTCCCTGCAATAAGCTGCAGGAAGCTGTTCCCTTACTAAAATAATCCTTATTTTATATCAATCGTAATTCTTTTGGTTATCTTTTTCTATCACAAGCTGCGCCCCGCGGTTTCACCCGCGTATTAGTCGATACCGTAGGAATATCGGGATAAAAAGTAGCCTATATGTTAATCCAGGGTGTCAGCTACCTCCATATAAAATTTTATCAAAATTGTTCCTGCCGCGGATCCTGTGGCGGCTGTAAGGCTAGCCAAGTTACATGAATGAGTTGCGAGCGTGTGATTGTGAAGAGAGCGCTCGAACGTGGACCGTGAGCGATCTCATGTGTGTGTTCATGACTTTATGTTTTGAGTTTATTACAGTGTGGTTTGTGTGTCTTAAAAAGCCAGTACCATTAAGTTTTTGTTTATGTATATTTTATTTGGAACTATCTAAGATAGTAGATAAAAAATACTAGCAGATTTTTCTTAACAAGGTGTTTCATATCAAAATTATCTATTCCGCCTTAACCTATTATCATCATTTTAGAATATGGCTCAAGAAAACACTCTCGTTAAAACTTTTGGTAACTAGCGACGTGTCCATTAAAACACAACACAATTTGTCAACAACGTAACCAGAGATTTTCTCTTAATATGCATACTTTAATAACTTCCTTCTACCGAATATCATAGTGCACAATACTGCACATATCCACACGCGGTATAACTCAACCCTGTGTGCGCGGCCCCGGTCGCGACGACCTATGCATTCCGGCTTCATTCCAGACCGGACAGCTTTACGGGCTCACTCGTGCGAACACCTTTCAATATTTAATGTTATTTGCGTATTCATATTGGATTGCAATCCGCCTTTATTGATTCGAGAATTGAATCTGTCATTTGTACGTGATTTATGACGCAGATCTAAGAAAACTATAGTTTTGCAACGTTTCCGATTGCATGTCATTACTATTTACTGATATTATTCAATTTTTATCTTCTCTAAGGCTTCCTACAGACGGACTGCAACATCGCAGTTAGGATGCAGTTGACTTTTAACTGCTTTGAAACCTAGTTAGGTTAACTGCATTCAAACTGCAAAGTTACAGTTGGCATGCAGTTCAAATGCAGTCCGTCTGTTTAGACCCTAAGTGTCATTTCGAGCGGTATTTGAATTACTTTTCCTAATAGTGCGGCGATAATTTGTCTACAAAGTGTTTATCAACTAACACTGCTGTCCACCTGATAAAAAGAACCTAAAAACTTAAGCCATAAAGCAATACTCTACAAAAAAATATCAAAAATTACTAGTTTATGAACCTTTTAACTAACAAATTCAGAATAATGTCAACCTACATTATCAACCAATTAGCACTTTAAACCATAATTAAAACTCTAAATCTCGGATACAAACCGTCATACGGTTGCAGCGAAACGGTTACAAGTCCCGCGGCGACGACATCTATACATATAATAAATCTGTAGAAGGGTCAATTCTGTACATTGAAAATATTGAAAAAATAAATAGCGGGGGGTGTTGCTGGATCGATACCAAACCCAAATATGTGATTAAAAAAATTTTTGTCTGTCTGTCTGTCTGTCTGTCTGTCTGTCTGTATATGCAGGCATCACGTGAAAACTAACGGTTCGATTTCGATGAAACTTGGTATAATTATACCTTATTATCCTGGGCATAAAATAGGATACTTTTTATCCTGGAAAAATACGTCAAAAAAAAAAATTTTTTTTTCGGTTTTATTCATAGACGTTGTTCTGTAGAACCGCGAACACACGTTGCATTACCCGTAGTGGATAATTTTCCATTTCAATTTAAGAGAATACAGTTTCCTGTAGCTTTGTGTTACGCCATGACAATAAATAAGGCTCAAGGTCAGACCCTAGGAGTTGCTGGCGTAGATCTTACCGCGTGTTGTTTTTCACACGGGCAACTTTACGTAGCTCTTTCCCGTGTGAGCAGTCCAAGAAATCTTCATGTTCATATTCCGGACGAGCTCACTAACAATGTTGTGTATGCTGAAGCTCTCAATTAACTTTCTGTCGCATTGTCACGATCACTTTTTTATTATTGCAAACTTTTCGTCACTGTCAGTAATTTACTGCTACATGCTACTTATCAAGGTCGGAATTACTATGAAAAAAATACTTACTACAGAACGCGAGCTCAACAGCAGTAGCTCAATAGAGGGATCTCCTTAATTATTATAGGCTTAGCCGTATTTGGGTCCAATAGATATTTATAAGATGTCATTGTCAGAGTTAGGTACTCAAAATGGAGAAATAAACCATCCACGCGAAGACCGACATCCGCGCGGACGGAGTCGCGGGCGGAAGCTAGTTTCTAATATTAATTCTAACAGTTTGTACAATGTGGGATACTGAGCCTTACGCTTGTAATATGACATAGTGAGGAGAGGAGTGGGTATAAGAATGTTTATTTTACCAAAGGGTAGGGCCATGTGACTGTAATGATATAACTTTATTAAGTTTTAGGAAAATTGATTCAATATAGATGACTTAACCAACAAACCTATGTTGGTAACTTAGAAAACTTATGATGGAAAATAGGAAAATTTATTGTTAAGCTAATTGACTCGTGTTATAGCACTTTCATACCGTTATTATCTATCAAAGAATGACAGTTGTGATTTTAACGGGCAATTTAAATTCAAATAAAATTAAATCAAATCTTTATTGCTGAATACAGTACAGTACACACACACACAGTAGTTTTAGTACAGTATGTACGTTGTAAACACTACATTCCACTAATTAGCATAATCGACTTGTAATATTCCCACTGCTGGGACACAGGCCTCCCCTTAGTAAGACGAAATGGGACGTAACCCCCACCACGCGCGCCCAGTATGGGTTGCTAGATGTCACATGTCTTCAAATTTTTGGTCCTAAGAAATGCCGGTTTCCTCACGATGTTTTCCTTTACCGTTTCAAGAGCAGTGGTGCTGGTGATGCATTAGAATACACTTAGAAAAGCGCCTGTCTGTGTTCGAACCCACGACCTACAACTCGCAAGTCGGGGTCGTTACCACTGGGCCGCCACTGCTCTTAGTTCTACTAATCAAGGCCTGCAACATTATAACATTTTGTCACTGACACTATATAACTAACACAATACTCGTATACCATTGTAGTCTGATTAAATAAAGATAAATAATAAAAAAAAAAATATAAACATTTAGTAAGTTACCAATTATATAGTTTTTTTTCTTTGTTTTATTTAATTTGGTTTCTATATTCCAATCTCATGAAAGGAGAGGTCCGTGACTAAATAATAACAGTCGCACAGGTCGATCGATCGTAGCTTGCCGCGGTTGGTCTGTGGATGGGTGACCATCTTTACATACCGAGACCCCTTTGTGTCTCGGAAAGCACGTTGAGCCGTTGATCCTGGCTGTTATTCGTGGATCTTTGACAGCTGTTACAGGTAGTCAGAAGCCCGAAAGTCTGACAACCAGTCTTACCAAGGGGTATCATATTACCCAGTAGCTGGGTTGTGGAGGTCAGATAGGCAGTCGCTCCATGTAAAATACTGGTATTCAGCTGCATCCGGTTAGACTGGAAGCCGACCCCAACATAGTTGGGAAAAGGTTAGGCAGATGATGATGATGACTCAATTTTTATCTTCTGTTTAGACCCTAAGTGTCATTTCGAGCGGTATTTGAATTACTTTTCCTAATAGTGCGGCGATAATTTGTCTACAAAGTGTTTATCAACAAACACTGCTGTCCACCTGATAAAAAGAACCTAAAAACTTAAGCCATAAAGCGATACTCTACAAAAAGATATCAAAAATTACTAGTTTATGAACCTTTTAACTAACAAATTCAGAATAATGTCAACCTACATTTTCAACCAATTAGCACTTTAAACCATAATTAAAACTCTAAATCTCGGGTCCAAACCGTCATACGGTTGCAGCGAAACGGTTACAAGTCCCGCGGCGACGACATTTCTAATATTAATTCTAACAGTTTGTACAATGTGGGATACTGAGCCTTACGCTTGTAATATGACATAGTGAGGAGAGGAGTGGGTATAAGAATGTTTATTTTACCAAAGGCCCTTTGGTAAAATAAACATTCTTATACCCACTCCCAACAGATGATGATTACAATCTCATGAAAATCTTGAGCCCCAGAAACTGCCTTAATTTTCAAAAGTGCATTACACACCGACTTCTCAAAAGAGATTATAATCTTTCACCTTCCGTCTCCCAAGACCACACAGCTTCCTACCTCGCGAGGTCCCGCGTCATCTAAGTTGTCGGACACAATCTAAGTTGAGGCGCTCCTAATTCCGGCACCTGCCGCATTGCGCTCGGCTCGAGCTCGTGATTAATGGCCGACCTGATGCAACGTGCTCGAGATTGATCCGTAACGTTATACAGCGCCTTCGTGTTGTAAGATTGCCTGATAGATTGGGTTAGTGTGTCGTGAGATTGAGCTTCAGTTGGTAATAGGTGCTGTAGTGATAGGTTATTAATGTTACATTTAGTGGTGGAGCTTTGAGTGAAACGTTTCGTCCTGGCAATACAAAAAAATACTTAATAAGTTTTATCCACAGATATCCTTATCGTATCCGTTTCTGTGGAAAAATTTCTCTAAACATTACCGGAGAACAATATTTAATTCTAAGAGTTACCTAGAACGCCACCAATTTCCACACCACTTGCTATAGCAAGTGGTGTGGAAATTGGTGGCGTTATGACTTTCCATCAGAGACATCGCCGTCTTTCGCTGGTTGTCACCCTAATAGTTGATACGTACAAGGTGTAAATAAAATAAATGGTCAGCTGGAAAGGGGTCATTGTATCCTTTATTATGAACCACACTTACTGTGGGACCAAACCTGAAAACGGAATACAGTATCAGCTGCTCCATACATATAACAGTTAGACTAGACTATGTTACAACACAAAATACAAGGTAAATTAATGATCTATCAAACGATGTAGTTACAATAACTACATAGTTTTATTAGCATTACACTAGCTTGAATAACTGACATACCGATCCATAAAACTGACATGTAGCCACACACAACACTGTTACTGTAAAGTGTTTGCCACAACACAACAACATTCCACGTCTGAAATCGTTTCCCATTAAGTTTCGTTCATATTTCCGCGGCTCTCGTTCACTCACTCACTCGTTCAGTGGTTCAGAAAGCCCGGGCGCACACCACAACTTTCGCCTGTTATAACTACACGCTCGTTGCCCGGTGGAATGCGTCAATGAGTGTGCGCTTGATCTAAGTGTGTACCGTCAGCATGTTACTGTTAAATTTGAGTTAGTATTATTGTAGTGTATGTACTAAAATATGAGCTACAGAGCTTAAAGCTCACTTGTATCTTACCAGGGCTTTGGAAAATATGAGTGAGCTTTGTTAGGGCTAGACTAGTGTGAAGTCAAGTCATTGGCCTGAAACAAAGAGATTTAAGATAAGAGGGGCTATCAGAAGAAAGTCGTAGGAATCTGTGATTGTGATTTGTGTGTATGAAATGTGTGTTGTGTGTGTGTGTGTGTGGTGTATAAACGGATTTCCAATTTTTTTTTTTTTTTTCGAAAGAGGTTTATTCCGAAATGGTCCCATTTAAATTTCGTAAAGAGATGATGATGATTTTCGGAGTCAGGCAACGGAATTCTTCAATAAATGCTAGCAAAGCAACAGCGATTGCTGCTATTGCTAATCTATGCATTGTTTACGCAATAACACACCATAACATCACGCCTGTACCCTTTAAAAGGGTAGGCAGATGTGTTCAATAGCTTCCTGTCACTGATATTCACATAGCAAGTAGTGTTCTATGAATTTGTGTGGGGTAGGTAGGTACACCTTAAAAGGCATCATCATCATCATCATTTCAGCCGGAAGACGTCCACTGCTGGACATAGGCCTCCCCCAAGCACCTCCACTTAGACCGGTTCTGTGCTTCTCGCATCATATGGGTTCCTGCGGCCTTCACAAGGTCGTCGGACCACCTTGTGGGAGGCCTTCCAACGCTACGTCTTCCGGTACGCAGTCGCCACTCCAGAACCTTTCGGCCCCATCGGCCACCTGTTCTGCGAGCAATATACCTGCCCACTGCCACTTAAGTTTGGCAATTCTTCGGGCTATGTCGGTTACCTTGGTTCTTGGTTTCTAAAAAGTGAAAAAAAAAACTTAAAAAAAAAAACACAACAGACTTCCGAAAAAAACACTACAAAGTGAAAAATAACTTTAATTTTGTCGGAAGTCGGTTGTTTTATATGTTCTTTTATTTTGAGGGCCTACTCGATACTGAGATTGCCTATTTTCCAAAAATAAACACGATATAATACATCAATAATTTCGAATGCATCAATTTAGCAAAAAAATAAATATGGGCTTTCACAAGCCTTTGGTGTATCTAAAGATATTCATGGGCGATCGTAATTGGTTACCCACTCAAAAATAAAACTTTCTCTATTTAACTGCAACGACCATAATAAAGCCTTGTTATCGGTAGGTACGTCCAGTCAGCCATGCAAAATCCGCGGCTTCGAAATTATAGCGTGCTTTCGTTAGTGTCTGGCACGTGGCAACAAAATCGCGAGTGTCTGACACTCAGTGGAATTGTCTGATACACGGCGCAAAACAAACAAGGCAACTGACTGCCACCTTCCTTCCTTCCACTAGATAATGACTCATTGAGCACGTCGGAAAGCTGTTGGCCTTTATCTAATATCCATGATAAAAAGTAAAAAACTAACACAATTTTTAATAATCGTATAAGAATCGTAAAGCCCGCAAAACTCAGTAGCTCCGTTGTTGGCATCACACAATAATATATTATGTTTGTGTCGTGTCCTTGCGAAAATAAAGATGTCAAACATGAAATAAAGGTCCAACACGGTCTACAGTTTCGAGTTAGGACGCGCGCACACTGCCCGAGCGGCAGATGGGCCGCCTATGTTAATTTTATGTTGCACGGAGTTCGGGAAGTTTTTTAAATTAGTTTGCGCTGCTGCAGTTGAGTGCACTGTTTTTTAAGAAACTTTTTTGATTATTTCTACCCTCTTTTGTTGTGGAATTTGGGAAAATGCAGTGGCAAGGCAACATATTATTTTGTTATACATTTTCTGTTTTGTAAAATGATGTTTAATTTGCTCTGAGCATACGTGTGCTGACAATTCCAAGTTGTACCTATTACTGTTTGGTCAAAAAATAATAACCAGCCCGTATAATAAGATCAATATTTGGGCAGGACGATTACCTACAGGCTCCTTGCAAGAGCAACGAAACCAATCTAGTAATTGAGCTCTAGCTCAGTGAGACTCATATGCTGCGTGGATAGTTGTGATTTTCTCATCAACATCAAGATACGTTGCGATCACGACGCCACGTGCCACTCAGTCTGCACTCTCCTTAACGTTAAAAACGTGAAGTCGGACGTCGCAAGACGTTTCAGATCCCCGCGTTTATGTCGCTTCCACCGCGTTACCTCCACTGTGTCATAGTGTTGGTACGTAGCTGTGCCGGACCGGGCACCTAATGGACGCTTCACTGCTTGCTAGGATACACGGTATTTCTTTGAGTGTTGGTTTTATTGGTTGCTGTCAAAAGCCTGACAGCCAGTCTGAAGGTGTGACACATTGTTGATTGGATAAGAGCCATACGTTGTTAATGTCCCATAGTTATTGGGTTTCGCAACTTATTGTAGTTGCTCCGTGTACGATCTGATCTGGGGGCTAGGTAAGACTGGCTACTTACCTCAATTGACCTGCAAAAAGGCTAATCAGTCATGTAAAAGATCTAACATTATTCTAAATTTAAACTAACTATTGTTTTACCTACGAAACTAGTAAAGTAACTGTTACTATTATCATCAGAAACTCAAACATCCCTCACCAGCAAGTACTCTTCACCTAACACGTCACCCTTCTCCTTCTTTCTACATCCCACTGACGAAACAGAAATTACTAACTTCATTAATCAGTTAAAAGACGATAGTTCCCCAGGTCCTGACAAAATCAGTGTAAGACTCATAAAGAAAATACAAAACATAATTATAACACCTCTAACCCACTTGATTAACCTCAGCCTGGAAACAGGAGTATTTCCTGAGCAGTGGAAGGTTGCAGCAGTAAGCCCAATACATAAAAGTGGTTCTAAGGATAAACCTGAAAACTATAGACCAATTGCACTACTTAGCATTTTATCTAAAATCCTGGAAAAGGTGGTTAACACCCGTCTAGTTAATTTTCTCGAAAAACATCACATAATTTCAGAGCGACAATTTGGTTTTAGAAAAGGGAAATCAACTGAAGACGCGGCTTCGCTGCTAACAAACTCCATATCAACAACTATAGAAAAGGGTGAACGCTGCATGGCGGTCTTCCTAGACCTAGCCAAAGCTTTCGACACAATTTCAACAGATCTACTCCTTAAAAAACTAGACTCAGCAGGGATAAAGGGAATACCACTCAAATGGTTTCAGAGCTACCTCAACAATCGCCGACAGTATGTGAAATCTGGTGAATACTCAAGTGGTCAACTTCCTATCAATTTTGGAGTTCCGCAGGGCAGTTTATTAGGCCCAACACTCTTTTTAATCTACATGAATGATATTCTGAACCTCACTCTTCCAAACGCGGAACTAATATCTTACGCAGACGACACGGTTATCACATTCCACGCACCCACCTGGGAACAGGTCTACCGCCTTGCGGAAGAAGGATTAGCAACAGTAGCGCAAACACTGGACCATAACTTACTTACACTCAATATAAAGAAAACCAAACTCATAACATTTTCCAAAACACAATTATCTAGCCCTCCTCCCAATCTAACTTTAAAATTTCACACATGTCAGAACACATCACGCGAAGACTGCTCATGTGATTGTATTAACCGGACACAATCTATTCGTTATTTAGGTCTACTCATTGACGAAAATCTATCATTTAAAGCCCACATTCAATTTCTTTCTGGCCGAGTAAGGAAACTTATACATATAATAAAGAAATTAAGAGACCGCACTCCAAAAGACATCCAGCGAATGGTTTATTTCGCAATATGCCAGTCCATAATACAATATGGAGTATCTATTTGGGGTGGAGCTGGGAAAACAACAATGATTGAGCTTGAAAGAGCCCAGAGAGCTGTTATAAAAGTTCTCTTAAAAAAACCATTTTTATACCCCACTGACTCCCTCTACAAAGACTTTCAAGTTCTACGTGTCCGTCAACTATTTATTCTTAATGCATACCTACGCATACACAAAACCCTAAAAATCCGACCTGACTACCACGCATTGGCTTCCAAACGTGTCTTTCACATCCCGCTACAACGAACCACATCACTCCTAACAAGACGCTGCCCTGCCTATCTACACACTTTTGTGTATAACAAGGTCACCAGTAGTTTGCCTTGTAATCCAAAAGAACTCTCCCTCTCTACATGCAAAAATGTTGTCAAACAATGGCTATTAGGTCTCTCATACGATGAATCGGAAAACATTCTCACAACACTCAACTCACACTCGGAATCCTACTCCCACCACAGACACTGACACCTACACACCACATGTACACACACTAAAACACTTACACACCACACGCTCACACACTTTTTTTCAAAATTTAGATTTAGATTATCATACATTTTATTTTCATTTTTATCATTTTATTTCTGATTGTTTAACATTTCATTTTAATTGTTTAATATTTTTAGTTTTAGACTTTGCTCAGTTTAAGCTCTATTTGTTTTCAAATAATTTAGGTTTTAAGATTTCTCAATATTTAATCTAGTTTTATATAATTAGTTGCAATTACTCGCCTACTCCTAAATAAACTGCAGTTGTAAGTAGCTCTATATGTCACAACTCTGGTCCCCAAGATACAGGCGCCGCCTAGTTTGGGGACCGCCGTAAAAATCCAAATGATGATCGCTAACAGCTATAGACCGCCGTTAAGTTAAGCTAATTATAAGATAATACATGTAACATTGGTTTGTAACATTGGTTCAATAAATTCAAATTTAATAACAGTAGGACTTTATATTATGTTTACGAAATGTTTATATTTACAATACTTACCTGCGACTTCTGCGATAACAGCCAATTATTGCACATACACAAAGAGTCATGGGGAAATGATTTGTTAATAACAAACAATTGAAATGCTGACATGGTCCTATTATGATAATGCTAAACTTGTCGTTCTATTGATACGGAAACATTTGCATACCTTTCATTTTCATACGAGTATAATAATAATAATTTTGCCTCACGAAATAGAGAGTTTTTTTCTCAAAAAGTAAATGTCTATTTATACAATACTAGCAGTGCCCCGCGGTTTCACCCGCATAAGTGTCGATCCCGTGGGAATATCAGGATAAAAACTATCTTACGTCCTTTCCCGAGCCTCAAACTATCTCTATACTAAATTTCATCTAAATCGGTTCAGTGGTTTAAGTGTGAAGAAGTAACAGACAGACAGACACACTTACGCATTTATAATATTAGTATGGATACATAATACTAGCAAGGCCCCGAAGTTTCACCCGCATAAGTGTCGCACCCGTGGGAAAATTGGGAAAAAAACTATCCTATGTCCTTTCCCGGGACTTAAACTATTTCTGTACCTTTCATCTAAATCGGTTCAACGGTTTAACCTTGAAGAGGTAACAGACAATCAGACACACTTTCGTATTTATAATATTAGTATCCGGATATTAAATATGGATTTGTGTAAGGAATTATGGAGCCTATATATTCTATCACATGCAAAGGTTCGTAACTAGGTGTTCATCATGCAGGGCACAGGATTGCCTAATCACAATAAAGATGGAAGTTAAAACAAGGTTGGACTCCTAAACAACACTACGAGTACCTACAGTAACTCTCAAACTTGTCATCTTATTGAACGATCGGAAACTGCACTAAGTTTAAGTGTGGAGGAAAAACCACTTCCCGTGAAAGTTTTTTAATTTGCCGAAGGTATGGATTACTAGAGCTTTCAACTTTAGCCGTCCGCCGGATAGAAAGAGTGAAGTATGAGACTACGTGATGCGTGGGGGGGCGGCTTATTATTTTATTATAGGAGTCATTAAGAAAATCAAGAGCTCTTGTTAGTCTTAAATGATTAATAAAGGTCCCGAAGTAGCGTTCATCAGACGTAGATTTAGTCCATTGTCCCAATAGATCCATTACATGGTTCACCTGTCTTAATTAGAAGCCTTCTGTCACCTAAATACACCAATTGTCCTACTAAGTGTTAGTCCACGTGTATTAATTGGTCTAGATCTAGACGAAGAGCCAGTTGACCTTGGAGTCGCGCCAAGGACAATGAGGCGATCTGATTGTCTTCCCTGGGGAAAGCAAATATGTACTCGTGTAAGCACAGGGTTGAACTAAATAACTTGCACCCTCGTTAACTCAAAATATGACTGTAAATAGAACTTAATTAGAGAGTGAAAACTTTTTCTTCTTTTCTCTTTATTTTACTGCAGTCCCCATATTTTACCAATTAAGGCTTACAGACTGAAGTTGTTCTGGAGTTTAGTGAATGTTCAGAAAACGAGCCATGTTGCTGCATGCAGACGAGTATGACGTTATTATTAGGATAGACGTAAGTATGTGAGTTACATTGTAGGATGTGGATTAAACTAGTGGTTTTGAAACTAAGATACATTGTTGTTTAATGTGAGACGTTGCACAAAGTTATTGTCATGTGGGTTACATAAAAATGATGATGCTGCAGCTCGGAATCAAATCAAAAGTAACTACTTATACAGCTTAATCTTAATCTATATATATAAAATGGTAAACTGACTGATTGTTGATATATCAACGCACAGCCCAAACCGCTGGTCCTAGAGACATGAAACATGGAGGGTGTATTCTTTGTGAAGAGTAAGTATCCACTAAGAAAGGATTTTAGGGAATTCTACCCCTAAAGGGGTGAAATAGGGGATGGAACTTTATATGAAAGTCCGTCAGTTTTGAAGTCAGGATTTTCAAATTTTGTGTTTAGGCAGAGGATTGAAATTTAATTTAAACATGTCTCAGCGTTTTTGACAAATCTACCCCCGAAGGGTTAAAAAGGGGGATGAAGTTGTGTATGGAAAGTCCTTAGTTTTCGTCCTAGAGACATGAAACTTGGAGGGTGTATTCTTTGTGAACAGTAAGTATCCACTAAAAAAGAATTTTTGGGAATTCTACCCCTATAGGGGTGAAATAGGGGATGGAAGTTTATATGAAAATCCGTCAGTTTTGAAGTTAAGATCTCCAAATTTTGTGCTTAGGTAGAGGATTGAAAATTAATTTACACATTTCTCAGCGTTTTTTTACAATTCTACCCCCGAAGGGTTAAAAAGGGGGATGAAGTTGTGCAAGAAGTAAAAATCACTAAGTTAAGGCTTATGGCTGGAAGTGTTGTTAGAATTTCAACCCAACCCTTTACCGCATCGTGGTTCATAAATGAACCAAACCATATTGTCTTAAATATTATTAAGTCTCAAACAGATTTTTTTATTTTATGCATACTGTGTCAAATTCGTCCCAAACGAGTTTCATTTTATGTATAAAACCGCCATCTATGAGCAAGTTGTGTGAACTACATCCTTCATCAAAGTCAGTGAACAGGTACGAACCGGTGCGGAGCGAGTTTTTGATTTTCAAAATTGTGTAAAAAATACAAATCTCAGTGTTATTGCTTGCAAATAAATACTCCTGGAAAGAAAGTAATCTAAATATTAGTACTAAGGTAAGATTTTATTGTTTTATCAAGTAATAATGACTAATAAGTGGTTTTAACTGAATGGAACAAATTAGGCACATTATGCAGAAATATTCTTTCTTCCTTTGTACCTTATTTGTGCCAACATGCACTAAAATGATTCTTTGTAATGTAAAGTTGTTTAGCTTATATTTTGAAGTACCCTCTTATTTTGTTATTTACGTGGTTTTATGCTTATTTAAACGAACACCTATTTACAGGAAACTTGCGACATGGATCCACGTCGATTTTACGGAGGTATTCATACAATTTTCCAGGATTTTCCTGAAAGTAGCAGTGACGAAGACCTATCCGAAGATGAACATCGGGTAAGGAGAGCTCAACATTTACCTCCTCGATATATTCCTGCATCTGACGAATCCGACTCTGAATCAGATGATAGTACTCCTTTGTCCCAATTGCCATCTTCGTCAAATAGAAGCGCAAGAGCTGAAAAACCACGATGGAGGGATGGATTTCTAGAAAAAGCTGAGACCGAAATCGCATTCAGCGGTAATAAAGTCAAAGTCAAAGTCAAAACATTTATTTCAAGTAGGCACTTAAAAGGCACTTTTGAACGTCAAAAATTACGTAAAATAGAATTGATTCTAGTCGCCCATTCCAAAAGGTAGTTTTCGTATGGAGAAGAATGGGCAAGAAACTCCACCGTTACTCTTTTAAAATGTTTTACAATATTTTGTATACATTAATTATATAATATGTGAAGACGATGCACCTAAAATAAAATAAAATTACTATACCAAAATAGGTAAAAGAATTAAAAATGAAAACATGACATAAATTAATTATCTAATAGATACATGGTGCTCACATATTTACAAACATGGTCATTTAAATAAAAAATTACAAGTAATAAGTCAGTGTGTGAGTTTAAGTAGTTACAGAATACAAATCAACGTCAAAAAAAGAAGAAAGAATCAATTTTACAATTAAATAAGCAACCAGTTTGATTTTGTCTAGACTCTAGATTGTCCTATGGAGCAGGACCAGCATGTTTCCAAGCGTTCTTATCTTGGATATAATCTTCTAATTTATAGTATGCTTGTTTACAAAGTGTACGTTTAATGTGAGTTTTAAATTTTCTTTCATTTAATTGCAATATATCACAAGTATAATACAGATTTGCCTGCCGAAATAATGAGCTTATAAACCCCTATCCAATTTTTCAAGTATTTATTTACTGTCGAATTATTCCATACTACATAATTTTTATTCAATTTACGTTATTTTTAAATGTTCATTTTCTGCTCAATGTACCAAATGTGATCCAAAGCGAAAAAGTGTAAAATTTTCTAAAACTATTCAATAAAAAGAAAAATCCTGAAATACGTATCCATTTATTTAGTGTTTCCTACCACATATATTTTTTCCTAAGATAAATAAAAAATCATGCAGTAAAGGGTTAAGGGGGTGAAAAGGGGGATAACATTTTGTTTTTAATTATATAATCTATCTATATATATAAAATTCAAAGTCCTGACTGACTGATTGACTGACTGACTGATATATCAACGCACAGCCCAAACCGCTGGACCTAGAGACTTGAAACTTAGAAGGTGTGTTCTTTGTGAAGAGTAAGTATCCACTAAGAAAGGATTTTTGGGAATTCAACCCCTAAAGGGTTAAAATAGGGAATGGAAGTTTATATGAAAGTCTGTCAGTTCCTCCAGACTCCTACGAAGGTAAAAAATTCTACTGCTTGCTTCCATTAACTCGAAAATGGGTATGGGTCTTTGAGTCAAGTTATGAACACATCCCAAACGATTTTTCAAAATTACTCTCCTGGGGGGGTAAAAAGCTGGGATACAGTTTATTTGAAAAATCTGATCCCTTTGAGCTATAAACTAAAAAATTGGCCCGAATACTTATTTATATCCAAATAAATGATAAAAATCATAAACATACATTTTCGACATTATAAGAGGTAAGTACGAATTTCACGCGGACGAAGTCGCGGGCAGAAGCTAGTGAATAATAAGTTCTAATAGTTATTGATGTATTGCAACTATAATATAAATAAATGTCGTTGATTTAAAGTATTAACTTTAAATCAACGACATTTATTTATATTATTCAGATTTCTCCTCCTCCTCAACTCCCCAGCAGCAGAATATGTTAGTAGTTAAACTAACATATTCTGCTGCTGGGGAGTTGTTATGAAAAATGTTTATTTACTACGTCATATTATTAGATAGTAGGACAATATTGATAAAATCATATCTATATATATAAAACGGTAAACTGACTGATTGTTGATATATCAACACACAGCCCAAACCGCTGGTCCTAGAGACATGAAACTTGGAGGGTGTATTCTTTGTATATAGTAAGTATCCACTAAGAAAGGATTTTTGGGAATTCTACCCCTAAAGGGGTGAAATAGGGGATGGAAGTTTATATGAAAGTCCGTCAGTTTTGAAGTTAGGATCTTCAAATTTTGTGTTTAGGCTGCGGATTGAAAATAAATGTATACGTGTCTCAGCGTTTTTGACAATTCTACCCCCGAAGGGTTAAAAAGGGGGATGAAGTTGTGTATGGAAAGTCCTTAATTTTCGAAGTAAAAATCACTAAATTTATTATCTAGGCTTATGGTTGAAAGGTAACGCAAAGGTGTTATTAGAATTTCAACCCTTAATAGGGTGAAAAGGGGGATGAAATTTTGTTTTTAATTATGTAATCTATATTAAATAAAATTCAATGACCTGACTGAGATATCAACGCACAGCCTAAACCGCTGATCCTAGAGACATGAGTTTTGGAGGGTGAAGAGTAGGTCTCCACTAAGAAGGGGTTTTCGGAAATTCAACCTTTAAGGAGGTGAAAAGGGGGATTTCGTTTGTATGAAAAATCTTATTCCTTCAGTTAATAACCTTGAAACTTGGCACCAATACTTATCTAAGTAAATTATGAAGTTTGGCAATTTTTGTTTTTCTAAACTACCCTCTAAAGAGGGATTGGGGGTGTCAAAATTTGTATGGAAGAATTTTAACGCGCTGTCCGATTAGCTCGAAACTGAGTAAGTATACTTAAAACTAAAAATAAAGAATAATGTGTATCAGGGTTTTTCGAAAATCTACCCCTAACTGCGTGAAAAAGGGTAGTCAATTTCACAGGGGAGTATTTTATTACGTGGCTTGATTAGCTTGAAAATTGGTATAAATAATCTTTGAGTCAAGTCTTCGAAACATCCTGCCGGATCAGCGGGATTGTCCGAAAGGGTTACCGCTGTCCCGGAACATAAAGGGCTAAGGAAGGAACATGGGTAGGTTTTAGTCAGTAAGAGTCTGACACTCCCTTCCGCTCCACCCATTCGGATTTTCGGTCATTTGATGATTTCCCACACCAAAAAAAAAGTCATCGAAACATCCCAGACGATTGTTCAAAACTCCATCCCTATGGGGATAAAAAGAGCGGACACGTTTGTATGAAAAATATTATTTATTTGGTTTACAAACTTTATAGACTTCCAAAAAAATACAACAAAGTGAAAAATAACTTTAATTTCGGAAGTCGTTGTCTTTGGATCTGTATTTTAGTGTTTTGCCACCGACTTCCGAAATTAAAGTTATTTTTCACTTTATAGTGTTTTTTGGAAGTCGGTTTTTTTTTTTGTTATAACGTTTTTATTTCTCGCTTTTTAGTGGGTCTGTTTATAATTTATCTAAGTTACAATAGCCTAATGTCAACTTGCTCATCGCCTTTACCAAAATATTGCTTTTCCCGATGCAGGGACATTAATTGTTGAGGAATTCTCCTGGTATTTCACCATCAGCTCCATTTCACCATGTTAAAGTAATCGAATCGCACACCCGTGAAATACTTATTATTAAGTAGTTCCGGTGGCCGTCTGTGATCTTCATCATCAGTTCCACTTCACCAAATAGTGCTTTTCGAGAGCAAATGCAAGAGTTACTATAAAAAGTACCCAAATCGCTATAGGTGTGCCTATAATATTTAAAGAGTTCCTTCGATTTCTCCAGGATCCCATCATCAGATCCTGACCTGATGACAATAGGACCACCTGGATAGTATACCCTAACAAACAAAAAAAAAATCAAATCGGTCTAGCCGTCTTCGAGTAATCGGGAACGTACATAAAAGAAAAAAGATTCCGACGAACTGAGAACCTCCTCCTTTTTTTGTTTGTTTTCCTCCTTGTCGGTTAAAAATAAAAAGTGTGTTTTAGGGTTTTTAAAAAATCGACTCCTACCAAGATACCACGATTTTACTGCTTGCTTCCATTAATTCGAAAATGGGTATACCTTTGAGTCAAGTTATGAACACATCCCAAACGATTTTTCAAAATTCCATACCTGTTAGAGTGAAAAGCGGGGATACAGTTTATTTGAAAAATACAAAAACTCTTTGATCTATAAACTTAAAAATTGGCCCGAATACTTATTTATCTAAATAAATGTTATGATCATAAACATACATTTTCGAAATTTTAAGAGGAAAGTACGAATTTCACGCGGACGAAGTCGCGGGCAGAAGCTAGTATTTTATAAGAGCTATAACAAATACGAACTAACAGGAACAAATAAAATCGTAATTTCCTCATAAAACTCACAAAATAATATTATACGTCGTAAAAACATTATCTTTCATATTTACCATCTACAAAATCAATAATAACAGAAATAGATTAGTCACGTCTGTACTCAGAACTTCCTTTAATAACGTTTTTCTCTGCTGATCGAACATTAAGTATTCCCTGTAAGTTCCGTGGACACAGTTAGAGGCAGTGAGTGTGGTGCGCTCGATGCTAATTACTGAATGAGATACAGACAGGCTTTTCGGCTTTGGTTATATTATCGTGTTCAATAAGCACGCAATAAACATTGTACATAATTCTTCCATAACAAATGCGTTTCGCGCCATCCCTCGCTATTAATCAGAGTTGTCGCAACAGTGTTTCTAGTTAGAAAGCCTGCGCCGAATCGTCATCTCAATCCCTTCGACAAGCCGCGAGCCCTAAGTATCTATTGAAGAGAGGCAGGTAGCGCCGGTGACGTCATTACCGCTCTCTCTAAGACACACCACATAGGAATGACTCAGAAATTCCACTTGAAGATGTAAAGAAAATTACTTTCTAGTTCTCACTCATAGCATTTTCAACGAAGCTTCGTCGTTGAATAGATGGATAGTAATCTTTGACAACCAAAATTACTTACGGTGTGAAGGCCATCAGAGACCTTAACGAATTTCTTTAAGTGTATTTTAATGGGTAGTTCAGTACTGGATCATTAATTCTCGACTAAGTACGAAACTGTCATATTTTTTTATAGAGTAAGTACTAATACAATTATAGATAGGGACAGTTTCGCCCGTATCGAAGGACCGCAAATTTTTGGTCTTTTGTAGCATTTCCTTTGTTTCCTTCGCCACGAATATTTGCTCGGTGCCTTTCATGCTGGGTTATGAGCGTCGGAACGCTTTCGGTATGTACTGTGGATAGCAACGTCTTTGAGGTGAGATAAAATTTGACTACCCTCGCCTGCTCTGTATGAAAGTGGCTCAAATATAAAGTGAGAAGATTTTTTTTCCTTTTTAAAAGTCTTTTAGTTTCATGTTTCAGAAATAGTAAAAGAAATATTCATCGCTTTATGTTCTAATAGCGCCCCGCGGTTTCACCCGCGTAAGTTCCGATCCCGTGGGAATATCGGGATAAAAACTATCCTATGTCCTTTCTCGGGACTCAAACTATCTCTATATCATCTAAATCTGTTTCCACGGTTTACGCGCGATTGAGTAACAAACATCCAAACATCTTCACAAACTTCCACATTTATAATTTCGTTAAAAAAAAACCTAAAACTGTTTAATTTTGACAAAGAACGAGCGCCGCAAAAACAAGTTAATTCTACCAGCACCTAGACTACAAATGTACAAAATAGCCCAGAATACCGAAGCATACAAATATTCAACAAATTACCTGAAAATATACGGTCCACGGAAACAACATGTGTATTTAAAGCTAGGTTAAAGGCATTGCTCTTAAAAATATGTTATTATAGTATCCAAGAATCTATAGAAGATAAGATGTTAAAATAGAGTTAAAATATATATCTGGTGTAAATTTTAAAATTGTATAATTATAGTGTGTGTATATTGTGTGATATATTATAATTTTAGCATTGCAAACGTAATACTACTTAGTAATAATACTACTACAATATTATTAGTTTTAAGTAATCTTGCTGCGCCCTAACAGGGTCATGTACTGACTAGTTTAAGCCTAGCGTATAACTATGTATGTGTACATTATGCAATAAATAAATTATATTAACTAGTAGGATTTAAAATGGCTTTCACATGGCCTCAGGCAGTATTTAGTAAAACAGAACTTTTATTTAAGTTCGCCAAGCGATAGAGCTTATGAGACGTAGGTAAGAAACGAGTATTCGCCAATCTCGTAAGAGAGATTTGTTCACACCGACAGTTTTGTCTATCGGTATACAGCCTTCCAATTTCATAACAACATTATTAGCCGTAGGTAGGTACTAGCATTTTGACCAACTGATCATACCATGATTAGCCCAAACACAAGCATAAAGCATATCACGTAGCAACCTACAACGTTACCACTGCAAGGACACAGGACTCCTCTCTGTAAGAGGGTCTGGGCCATAGTCCACCACGCGGGCCCAGTGCGGGTTGAGGATGTCACATGTCTTCGAATTGATTGGTTCTAGAATATCTCACGATGGTTTCCTTCAAAATTTTGAGAGCAGCGATGAAATAAATTACAAAAAGTAACCAGGATCATAACATGTTCAATTTCACATGCCCCTATAAACACAGATATTGACATTCCCAAAAATGAAGACTCGGAACAACCCATTAGCCGGCGCCGGTTGCGTTCAGCTTCAGACTCGTAATGTGTATCTGGGGGCACGGGAGTGCCCCCGCCAAGACCAGCCAAGCGAAGCGCAAGGGCACTACCTACCTTTTCTCGAAGCACTTCGTCGTATTTTTGAACCCTCTTAACTTGGGTTTGGATTATACCAGATAAACAAAATTTTCGGAATATGATGCCAGTGGTTGACTTATTAAACCTATAAAGTTTCAATTGCATAGCTCTTATACTTTAGATTTTATTGATATCTAAAATACCCCGATTTCGTCACTGACTCACTGACTGATGATCATCAAAATTCTTAAGGTACTTCCTGAAGTCCTAGAAAGCTGAAATTTGGTATGTAAGCTAGTAATAGTACACAAACAACAAAAAAATATTAAAACTTGAAACTTTTACACCCCAAAAAAAAAAAAATCCGTAAATTTTGATGCTAGAGGTCTGAAAATGTATATAGGGGGTCCTTGTTATAAATAAACCCCAAAAAAAGAAAGAAAAAATGAACAACAGCAAAAATACTCGTATAAATATCATAAGCAACTTACAAAAAGAAATGAAATCCCACAAAAACATTTCATGTTAAATGTTGCCAAGACGAGACCATGTAGCTCGCACTGTCAAAAAGTAATCAGATCTCATGTAGAGCAAAGCTTCTAACTCTACACGCCCTAACTCTACAAGGCCTGACTTCGCAAACTCTACACCTTAAACCGTTTAGAGGTGAAGGAGGTTCTAGCATGACTGTTAGACTAGCGATTTTGATGAATTGATGATAAGTAGGTAATAATTATAAAAACTGAGTGCCTTTTGTACATCACTGTGCAGTATTTCATTGATAACTGCGAGATGCAATAAAAGTTTTATTGTTTTTTCGTCTGGGGTCGTTTAGTATCCCGCAAAGTGTTACCTAACTAGAATTACCTACTACGATTCTATGAGGTAGTCACTGGCCAATACCTATGTCACTTCATCGCAACTATAATATAAGCACCTACTCTAAAGCCTTGAGATGTATTTAAATAATTAATTACTTAGAAACTATAGCAATTCATTAGAATTATTTACCATGATGTGCCAAGAAAAATATAATAACAATATTCTTAAATTAGATCATCATTAGATCATTAGACATCGTAGATTATCATTACCTAAGTTAGTTCTTCATGGCATCTCAAGAGCAGACCGTAAAGTGATATCAGAGTAAATATATGGTCTTTGAAACGCGTCATATTTCAAGCGATTGTTATCTTAACTCCGCACAAGCATTATTAAACGAAACTTAAGCTCATATCATGTTTTAAGGACCAATAATAGACCTGTTTTGATGCTGAGATCTTAGGGTTGTGTTCAGATACACACACATTTCTCAGTGAGTCGCATGGCTCCAAACACCTGGCTTGATCATTGTGTAGTGACTAAGACGGCTGTATAGTCTGTTAATAATGCTTATGTTTTATATGATGTGTTATGGTCGGATCATTTTCCTCTTGTAGTTAGAATGCAATCTAAACGTGATAACGCCAATGCGTTCCGATATTAATGTACCACAAAACAAAGTTGTTGTAGGGCGAGAGGAATTCCGAACAAATACGCATGTAAATAATAGACTGAAATTAATTTATTTTCCTTCAGAATTACATAGTTTGTTGTGATAACACCTGTAATATTGGTAGCTTTAGTAAATTTATAGATAATTGTAAGGTGATATTGTTCAGGCCTTGTATGAGGCTGCGGTTGTTGGCAGAGAAACAAGTAAGCCTTTGTCGAGAAGGAAAGTGGTGGCCTGGAATAAACACGTGGCGAGGGCGCACAGGGAGGCCCGGAGTAAAATACTGCGGGTTTGGTACAATAAACCTGCATCCGGTTATATCTACGACCAAAAGTGCGAGGATATGTGAGTTTATAAATCACGTTTGAAATGGTGTCAGGATAGGCAAGACCAAATTAAGATGGACATTCTAGCCTCACACCATTTAAAACACTGTTTTGTAAAGTCTCCACTGGGACCTTCTCAGTCGGTGCTGAATGTTGATAGTGGCAAGGAACAAGTATTAAAGTGTAAGTCGAAAGAGATTAGGCACATAATAAAATCCATGTCGCGTGGTAAATCTCCTGGACATGACGGGCTCAGCATTAAGCACCTCAAATATGTTAGTCCTCTATACTGAGAGTTCAGGCTATGTTGTATAGTTTTGCGTGTCACATGGTTATTATGCCTGGGGAGATGATACGGACTGTGGTAGTGCCCATAGCGAAAAATAAGTCTGGTGATCTTGCCGATAGAAATAACTATAGTGGTACGTGGCTCACAAACAGCATATCTGCACGGCTTGCTCTCTCATTATTATCTGTACTGAAACGATAAACTTTAAAGCTGATACTGGTCATGTAGCTAGTGATTTTACGAGTATTTATTTTTGTATTTAGTGTATTTTTCGTATCTCGATGTGTTTTTGTTGTTTTTGTGTGTGTGTTTTTTCAGGAATATTTCTAAATGCGTGCGTAAATCAATTCGTGGGCTGTTCCGAAAACTGTTAGCTACAGAATAAATACAATCTCTTTTTTCTAGAAACTATTATGAATCGATGGCAAATTTCAATACAAATCTCTTTACTAAAAATCATTGGCCACCATGTGCGGTTCTTTTTTTAAATATTTAAAAAAAGTAAATCTATCACTATTTTGTTTGCAACAATATACGTCTCGCGGGAAGCTTTTTGTGCTTGATGTTTTATGATTTATGGGTTATTTTACGAGGGTTAACCTTCACAGAATCTCAAGAAAATTTACAAGCTGCTTTTGGGGAGTCTGCTCCTGCGTTTGCAATACTTATTGGTTTCGTGAATTTAAACGTGGTCGAGAGAACCTAAACGATGACCCTAGACCCGGCCGACCTACAACTGCAGTAACTCATGAATTTGTCATCAGGGTAGAGTGGCTATTGCGGGAGAATAGACACATTACACATCGAGAGATTCAGGCTGAACTGAAGATTGGATCACAGGCAGTTTCCACTATCCTGCATAAACACCTTAAAGTTAGGAAGCTTGCTTTGCGATGGATACTTCATTCGCTCACACAGCAGCTAGAACCATGGACTATTTCAATACTTCGGGGGTCAAAATATTACCCCATCCTCCGTACAGCCCAGATTTAACTCTATGCGATTTTCTTTTATTTCTCACGGTAAAAAAAATGCTTCGTGGCCGAAAATATAACACTGTAGAAAAGGCCATCGAAGAATTTCGGCGGTTATTTTTCGACCTCCCGCAAGGTACATTTTTTTAATGTTTTGAAAGCTGGTTCACCCGAATTCTTAGGTGCATTTGAGTTGGAGGGGAATATTTTGAAAAGCTATAAATAAACTTTTTTCACATTCCAACTATTTTTCATTTCACTAACAATTTTTGGAACAGCCATACACAACTCAGGAAATACGCATGTTTTTCCTGAGTTGTGTATGCAATTTATATGCTGTTTTCTTCGATGTTGTTTTTTTTTTGGTTTCTAGTTTCAGATCAGTTCTCTCTGACCCATCTCGAATCACGCTGTATAGAGCCCGCGAAGTCTCAAACAGCTATTATTTACATTATTTAAATTTCGTACAATAGATACTTAAGCGTGCCTATAACATAGCAATATTCAATGCCCTATATAATAATTGTATCAGAAATATTGAACAATGGAGAAAATATTATACAAAAGAGGATCATACAAAATATGAAAGCTTTCTTTGATGTAGATTCAATAGAATTACATAGAAACAAAAAGTAGGCATGTTACCATTACTCGACTTAAATAATATTTCTTAATATGTAACAAATATGTATGCACCTACTTACGTGTTATGGCTTTTATTATTTTATGGCTTCAGTCAGTGTACCCTCCCAATTATGGTACGATAAGAATACGACACTGTCGATAAAAAAGAGAATTTTATTATTGTGTCGAATTATTATGAAGACGGTGATTAATTCGGTTGTTATTACTTACCTTTCTTATGAAATATATAATATTTTTGTAGATATGTACTTACCTGATTATGTTAAGTAGTAGCGTCCATCTTTTTGAATGACAACTTTCTACGCCCAACACACATTTCAGGGCTTGGTTTCTAAACTCCTAAAGTCCCCTTCCAGTAATGAATGTTCAGGAGCTGTGATACAGATGAAGGTCGTCCTACGAGCTTCATTTTGTATCTGCTAGATAATTTCTGAAACAAGATCCAAACATAAGAATGACTGTACTTACCTGTCAAAAAGAGTAAACCTAGATAATGTAGATAAGACAAAGATTAAAATAGAAGACGAACAAGCAGGAGATCGAGGAGGGGGTGGAGGGGGTGGAGGGGGTGGAGAGGGGTTCAGGGGATCAGACCGGAATAAATCGAATTAAACAACGTGAAATAATAAATGGAACGATTAATAATGATTCGCGCATCATGGAACAACCCTTAAATCCCTTCGATATTTTATAATAGAATAGTTCTTTATTTGCACAGAAACTAATAACAGTATTTTGCTATCAAGCTTTAATTTTGTCATATTTAATAGCTCACAACTAACTCTCCTCACCACAACCACACTAACCAGTAAATGTACATCACCCTCACTGGTCCTCCGCTGAAGTGATGACGTCAGGTGAGGGCGCGTCCGAATGGAGGCGAACCTCTATAAATGAAATACTTACGTCGATGCTCACCGAACGAATGGAAGGTGGTAGAAGAATCAATGACTGTGTTCATCATCATCATAATCAGCCTATATTGTTCCCACTGCTGGATCAGAGGCCTCCTGTCTTGGAGAGGGAGTGGGCTATAATCTACCACGCGGGCTTGGTGCGGGTTGGTAAACAAATATATGTTTAAATAGTGTAATTGCCTTCGGCCGTTCTATTTAAAATAAATAAATAGATAATACTACATTATGATACATGTGTGCTATGTTCGCTTCCTTCTCGGCGGCTCGCCTCGGAATAATACCGCCTCGAGTATAATGATCAATGCACACGCGTTTCATACGACGTTTTTCTACACACTTGCGAGGAAAAAACCAGATTTGTATTGTTCGGAAAATGGCGCGCTGGTTTTGTTTTTCCGCGCGCCGCACTAGCCAGCACTAGCGATGCGCGTGCAAGTGTAAATAAAAGCACTATCAAAAAGTAAGTACTCTATGAGCACTGACAACAGACCGCTAAACAGCCTATTGAAAAAATATAATAAACACAAAATAATGTTTAGACCTCTGAATAAGGAAACCAATATTGAGAGGTTTAGACTGATCGTAGTGTTGTTATATGTCTAATTGTAGTTTAGTTAGTATAGAATTAGAAAGTACCTACTATACTATACAGTGAGAACCCGCAATAATATAACGCCAGTCAGGGTACTTTCCGTTTGGTTTCGGAAGCGACCACGGACAATTTAAGGTGAATGATCGTAAGAAAACTTTAATTTCGCGGTATACCACTATACCGTGAAATTAAAATTTTCTTACGTTTTTTTGTTATTTGCAGGTCAGTATCAGGTTGTATCTTGATCAAAATATGATTCGCGACTATAATATACTTAAAGATTCTATTCTAAATACCTACATATATTGTATGTATTTACAGAATTATAGTCATTAGAATAGAATCATTAAGTTAGATTTATTCCTTAGAACTTTTCCATAAGAGATTTGACCTTATGGAACAAATCTAACTTAGAAAGATGTATTAATGATTCTAATGATTATAATTCTGTAAAGACGTAGGTACCCGTTATAGTCGCAAATCATATTTTGATCAAGATACAACCTGAAAATTGCAAAAGTCCTAAGAAAATTTGAATTTCACGGTCTACTACTCGCATTCACCTTAAATTGTCCGTGGTCCCTGCGCATTCACCTTAAGGTAAATAAATATTAGTTAATTTTGGGACCAAGGACAATACAGACCATTTAAAAAAAAAAGGGAAATATGGCCCGCGGATTTCTTTTGGCATGAAGTCTCTTTAATGAGATTGAAAAAGCGCGCATCTTCGACTAGTAAATAATTATATCTGTAGCATTAATGCACGTTTTTAATACACTGCATTGTGGACCTAAAAGCGGTTCAATAAGAGCCACTTTACGAGCAAGTGTGTTGAAAACATCTTTACTTAACATTTTTATTCAAGAGGGTAAGCAGTACCAAGCGTTCAGAAAAAAAATTACCTAAATGAAAGCAACAATCAATCAATCAATTAATAAATAATTTCGTGTCCATTATTTATTTTTCAATAACCTCCACTAAAATAATAATTAACCACTAGTGACATCTATTAACGGAGTTAAACACAAAATGTAAGTGTAGGTAGTTTGGCAGAGACTGATAGCAAAAAATGAAACAAGGATCCAAGTCAAACGTTCCCATTTGATGTAGTAACCACAAGTTTCCTTAGCTCAAAGTGCTGTCGGTAGATTGCGCTTTCACAGGTTGGTGACTCATGAATAATATTCTACTCTTATTTCAGCCGCTAGATGGTAGCACATTGGCATGTTGCAGGCACTGTAGTTTCTAAGTATTTGTAAATAGATACCTACATATTTTTGCCAATGCTCCCAAGGGCCACAATTATAAAAATCTCTCAAGAAATCTGTGAAAATAATTCTACTTACAAAATAGAATATAACTAAGTACCTGGATACAGAACGCCTGCTTTTTCCTGATAATAACCCACCCTAAACCCTTCCACCGAAAACATAACACATCTCCTGCACAGATACATACAATACACACCATTATCATTAAATACACACGCCATTACCATACATACAATCATACAAATACTAATAATATAAATATCAAATAAACAATCATGAAAGGATAACATTATGAATCATAATAAATAAGGCGAAGTCAGTCCGTGTTTCTCTTTTTTTCGCTGCACTACGTAGGTATAATCAAAGAGATTGGGATTGAATTTGGATTGGATTGATTGGTATTTTAGCATAGACAAAAAAAAATTACTGAATAATCCTTCACCAATAGGATTTGATAAAGTTAAGTAAGTAAATCAATCTTAAAGTAATCTTTAAGTTAATCGTCCATTATGATTTATAATGTTATTCTTTTAAAATTCTGCCAAAGTGGCCTTTTTAGGCCACTTTGGCAGAAGTGTTAAGTTATTCATATCAAATCCCCTTGGTGAAGGATTTTTAGTATTTTTTTTTTGTCTTTGCTAAAATACAAAAACTGTCAGACGTCAATTTTATTCCACGAATAAGAAAATATCGATCGATTGAAAAATTAGCCCTAAGGAGAATTTATGTAATAAAAAGCTGAAGAGTTTGTTTATTTGTTTGTTTGAACGCGCTAATCTCTAGAACTATCTACCTGACGGATTGGAAAAATTATTTTTGCATTTGGTAGCTCTATTCTTGAGACAGGCAAGTATTTATGATATGAGCAGAACACAAAGAAAAAATTTCAGAAAGAACGCTAAACGTAAACAACGTAAAGGCGCGGGTGGGAGATGCGACTCGACGCGTTGGGTCGGGGGAGCGAGAAATTTCACGCGGACAAAGTCGCGGGCAGAAGTTGGTTAGATTATAAATCTAATATATTAATTTTTACAATTCACTAAATGGGAAAGTTTATTCATTTATTTAGATTCACCAACGTTCGTATACACTACAGAAATTACTGGAAACAACAGACAATACAGAACCAAATATAACAAACAATTATGGGTAAATACAAAATTTTCTTATTATTACCTAAGTGAACAATTAATAAAAAAAAGAAAGTAAAAATATGTTTTTTTAGAGACATGCAAACGCAATACAAACAGTAAGTACCTACTATTTTATGTAGATGGCGTTAGAAGTCTGTAGGTACATTTACCTTTTGTTGTCTGCACATATTATTATTATTTCCTTTATTTCATTATATACATATTATAAATTATATTTTTTTAAATTAGGATATAAAAAATATAAAAACATTTAAAAATAGTAGCCCACCGGTATCGGGAACAGGGTCCAAGCTACCGGCGGTTAGGGCTCCAGAGAGAGGAACCTCCTCACAAAGCGGGCCGTGTCCAGAACTACCGCTTCCTGAATCAAGCCCTTAATCCAGCTGCCCAACGAGAGCCTCCTTAGGTGTTGGTCGAGGCTCTTGGCTATTAACCTATTGGCTGTCACGACTATCGGCACAATGATCGCTAAGTCCACATCCCACATGTCGACAACCTCGCGAGGCAAGTCAAGATACTTGATCTGTTTATCTATCTCGGCTTTCACGAGGTTCTCATCTTGCGGGACGGTTATGTCAACAATCTTTGCGCGCCGCTCTGAACGATCCACCACCACTATATTAGGCTTATTGGCAACAATAGTCCTGTCAGTGATGATGGATCGATCCCAGTACAATGTGATATTACCATTTTCGAGAACTTGGTCGGGCACTTAGGTACCTGTAGTACGGCACCTCCGATTCCACAAGGCTGTATTTCAAAGCAAGCTGCTGATGGATTATCCTGGCTACAAGTTGTGTCTAAGCAAGTATTCTCCGTTACCCCCGGAGATGATATGCCTGATTGATTCAACCGTGCCGTCTTTCACAATAAATCTCCGGTAATTATTCGTCATCATAACTTCGTCCATAATTGCACAAACAAAACCTTCGGTTTCTCCAAAGAGGTCACCGAAAGGCAGCCAGGCTACGAACGCTATTAGATCTACATCGGGTCCATGTAGGGCCCGGAAAAAGCGTCTGTGAAGCTCCTTACTCTGCCATACTTCCAAGTGATCATTAGTGTCAAGCACTACTGTTTGCGCCAGTTCTCTTTAGTCATGGAGAGCGGGGTGAGGCCCACTATGACTACGTCTCGATGCATCCCCACGTCGGTCTCTAGGAAATATTCCCTTTTAGGCCCCCCCCACATTAGGCATGCGCCGGGCGCGAGCGTTCCTCGGGCGTGTGAAATTGACTACGCGGCTCGCACGTCAGACACACGCTCGAGGAACGCTCGCGCCCGGCGCACGCCTAATGTGAGGGGGGGGGGCTTATTATTATATATATATTATTTTTAAGTCTGTAAGGTTATTAACTTGTTTAAAAATAAATGATTTTCATCTGTAGCTACTTAATTCAATTAGGATTCTGGTTTTTCTAAAAAATAAAACAACCTCATGTAATATTCTTGATATTTATTTTATTATACGTAAATAAATTATTAGTTTCACTGATGTAGTTAACTACATTTGTAAAGGTGGATAAAATTCGCTTATTAGGTACAAAACTGACGCCTAGCTCACACGGCGACATCTGGTGTCGGAACTGTGAAGAAATACATAAATTTCAGCATCTTGTAGGTGCATTCTAGTTTTACGAGGCCGCTGTGCGCTGCTACAAGCTCGAAAGTCTCGAACCTGCTCTCGTAATAAGTTAGTTTCTTTCGAAACCAGAAGTTTTTTTTTTCGAATTTCATGGATCCAAAGTAAGTCTTTAATAACGTAGCACGTATTAAGTTTTATTAAATCTGTGAGATGAAAAATCATGTGGCAAATAATATCATGATGGCGGATTTTTAAATAGACACATGTTATTTGTTTCTATGGTAAATCTTTGCAGTATTATTCAGATAATTATATAAGTAGATAACTATTTGCTCTAACATGGAATTATTATATTATGAGTAATGTTAGAATCGTTGGTATACATTTAATGAGCCATTCGAAATATTCCATAACAGTGGGTAGATAATGTAGGGTCAACAGTTTAATGTTAAGTTGCTTCAGACAAGCTATGCTATGTAAGTACGGTTTACCATTACCCCAGGTAAAGCTACGTTTACCCAAGCTTCTAAAATTACCCTTAACAAACACAACCAAAGTAGAAAAGACGATAAATAGAATTTGAATACAGTGAATAGTAATGATTATTGCCAGTGAGTGTTACCATATCAAAAGACTCTCAAGTTCTAACGTCCTATAATAATAAAGTATTGATGAGATGGCAAGTTACAATAAAACATCAACAGACTAAGCTACTGATATCATTATGTTTATACAAACGTCTCTTACTAAGGCAGTGTATAACAATCAACATTTTGTATGACGGACAGACAGACAGACATACGCACAATCAGACATGTCAATCTGACTTTAGTTAATATCAAAGTAGATTAGATTTCAAAAGTCACTCTTGTTTTAGTTTCTCTGTTTGTCTGTACCTCATATACGCGAAGCCGTAGTGTAGGTACTCGCTAAAAGGCAACTTGTTTACAATATACACCGTGGGGGCGACACCGTCGCGCCGATGTTACACTTAAATTATTGCAATAGACTGACTGTTGTTGACACGAGGAGCAAATGATCTGAAACAAGTTCTGGAGGACTAGTCAGGCTGTTAAAGATAGATACGCATCCAACGTAAAATAGTAAAGAGTCAAAACTTGTTATAGGCTGATAAATAAAATAGATGCTGTATGTGGGCCATATAAGTACAAGGCTCAAAGAGAACATAAAACAATAGACCCTTTGAGTCTGAAAGTATAAATAAGTAAGGAAGTTAAACAGCACATAACGAGCACCTTCAAATATAACCTAGAGAGGCTGAGGATAGTAAACACATCAAAGTAAAACACGAACATTATTGTGTATTTGTGCGCTTAAACATGATTTAAATAATATTTTGTCCAGTGATGGAACCACCGTATCAACAACAGCAGACTTTATTGTAACACGTTACACAATCTAAATAACTAATTAATATAATGTGTGGTATCATTCGTGAAACAAACCGTGCGCACACAATCACTGTACATCTCATTAGACTAGACCATGCCTACACAACTTTCAGATAAAACAATTTAAGCGCAAACCATCTGAAACTCGACGACACCAATAGGCTGCTTCTAGAAGCGCGCAGTTCAGAGCAAATACATAATTGTTTTAGATACAACGCTACAGGAGGGTTCTTTTGGCGCGTGGCCAAAATCGGAACTAACGTCGCCATCTTGTTTTGTCAATGCATTTTCACAAATGCTTACCAACAACCTCCCCCCTGTCAATATCATTCAGGCGCTAAACAATCCTTGGAAAACTCTATTGTTAAAGGCTGGAAGTATTGGAAGTTACATTACTGAAAACCATGAAATATCACATCTAGACAAATGCAGATCTTGGTGACTTCGTTTAGGTTTGAATAAGCTTAGGAGAAGCCACGCTTTGGTTCGAATAATTCTAGGTGATTTTGGACTTTCAATAAAGTCGGTTGAAAACCGTAAAACATCGTATAGTAGTAGAATATTGATGTCGTCGCTAAACTCAAGTCATGCGCATATGCCTTCTCTATACTATCGTATAAACTATGATTATGACACGAATCTTCTAATAATTACAATCCATATACACATTTTTATTTTTACAAATATATTTTTTTACATTTGCGTACACACCCTAAGTATGATATTTATCACATTATTCTTACAAAAGAGAACTTATCAACAGATACTAGACAACATACAATAATTTAATGACTCCTTAAACATGACTATTTTAGATATTCTTCTTTACTCATTGATATAGAAATCTTTTTATTTTTGATTATTATTTATGTTTTATATAACAGTGAATAGGTATTTTTAATGCGAAGATATTATTATTGTAATGTTTTATTTAAGTGAGAAATTATGATTTCACCAATGTACGTGCGTTTAACCATTTACTTTGTCTGACATGAATATATTATGGCAAACTTGAAACTTTTTAAAATAATTTCACAGCAAAAATTAACTGCAGTCAAACGCATGTGATAGAATTAGGCACACAGCTCGCTACAAACACGTCCACATTTTGATCGAAGTGAATCGACTAGACTCTTCTGAATCCACTTGCCTTGTTAAAGTCAGTAAAACTTTATTTTCACTATGGAACCAGAAGTGACATCGAAAGTGAAGATTTACAGAATCACAGAATAGATCTATAACAACAACAGTTTGCATAGTCTCGGAGAAAACGGTGTCCACATTTTGTGGCATTTCAATGGATCAGACACCTTGACGTGAGCAATGCCGCGGCCTTGTGCGACATCATCATCATCATCATCATCATTTCAGCCGAAAGACGTCCACTGCTGGACAAAGGCCTCCCCCAAGCACCTCCACTTCAACCGGTTCTGTGTTTCTCGTATCCAACGGGATCCTGCGGCCTAGACAAGGTCGTCGGACCACCTTGTGGGAGGCCTTCCAACGCTACGTCTTCCGGTACGTGGTCGCCACTCCAGAACCTTTCGGCCCCATCGGCCATCTGTTCTGCGTGCAATGTGCCCTGCCCACTGCCACTTAAGTTTGGCAATTCTTCGGGCTATGTCGGTTACCTTGGTTTCCTGCGGATCTCCTCGTGGGACAATAGGACACAAATAATGTCACGATCCCCGTATCCATAAACCGTCTCGTTAATTGCTTTGTACGAAGCATTGTTTGCTAAAATGTCACAAAACGTGGACGCAGCTTAAAGAGTGGTCTAAACATCGAGTTGCGCTAGAAAGTGGTGCTGGTGCTGCGGGTGGTTGGGGTTGTGGTGCGGCGTGTGCCTCTGCGCGTGGTTGTCGTGCGCGTGGTGCGCGTGCGCGTGGTGCGGGTGCGTGAGCGCGTCCAGGTCGGCGTGGTCGCGGCGCGCGGCGGGGGCGCGGCCGGCGCGCGCCAGGCGCAGCGGGACCGGCAGCAGCTCCGGCATCACGCTGTGGTGCGTCACGAGAGCGCACAGGGAACTGAACTCCTTTGTGAAGCCCTGGAACGTTCAAATGTTGTGTGGTTAGTCATTGGAAGTCGTGGATTAACGTGGACAACTTCAAGAATGGTCAAGATTCGCGAGCGGTACCTAAATCATAAATCGAACCGTGAACCTGTTATCATTTATCCTGCCTGTATAAATGATAACAGGTGCACGGTTAGATCGATGGTAAGCTACGCTTGCCGCGGTCGGTTCGTGAATGGGTGATGATCACCCATTATAGAAGTAGATTTATGCGGGTATGTTTGATGTTTTGTGAGAAGAAGTACGCTCTATTATATGTTAGTAGTTGAACATTTTTTTATTTTCTCTCTCTTTTTATGTTAATTAATGTAATTGGTGTTACCGTTTTAATTAACAATAAACAATAATAATAATTATACAGAGTAATTGGAGGTCATTGTACTCATCACTATGAACAACTTTTATTAAGGTACGAACCAAAAATCGCGAAAAAAAATCAGCTGTTCCCTACATTTCTGTTCGTATAACTCGTCAAAATGTAGGGAACAGCTGTTTTTTTTTGTGAATTATGGTCCATTCTATCTAAGTTTCAGAAAATCATCGCTATATCACTTTTGGAGAATCTGAAATGACAAGCAAGCTATAAGCATAAGAGCACAATTAGCTCACCTTAATCTTATACCCCTTGGGCGTGCGCAATATGAGGTAGTGCGCGATGCCGGCGGGCGTGAAGTCGCGCGGCACGCGCACGGACAGCGCAAAGCAGCCCGTCTGTGTCGTGCTGCCGCGGACTAGGAATGCACCCACCGGCTGCGAGCTCAGTACTTCTAGTGCTATCTGTAATGTGGATACTAAAGATATAAGTAAGAGTTCCAGGGTACCTGAAGGAACATGGTCACCAACATCACTAACTGGGAAGGAGGCGTTTGGACAAGTTCGAATTTAGCCAATGATTTTTTTTACCTTCAATTTTTTTTTTAACCTGAATTTATGAGACCTAGCTGGAAAATATAGAATAAGTCCTTTGATATAATGTGATTGTTCCTAAATTACCCTAGCCTGATAAAATGTTCTATATTCCTAATTATGTGGAAGAGGCCATGCTCCGCCATCCGCACGGCCCTGTATAGCTCGAATGCAGACAGGACACTCGCTCTCGCTGGACTGTGTTGAATTAAATGAATTCCAAAATATGAAGATGTTCGATGCTCATTAATAAGGTAAGGAAATAATTGAAATAAATGGTAAATAAGCCTTAGGAATTCATAGTTATGAAAATGCATTGTAATTGGGTTTAGAAAGCTAAAAGATAATTAAGGGATGCACAGAATATTATTATACTACTCAGTCAAAAAAGTACCGGGATAAGATCAATAATACACAAAATGTCAGTTATTCATCCAAATTTATTTTATCGCCTTCAAAGTATATTCCATATGAAACGATACACTTACGCCAACGAATAATCCAATCATCAAAACATTTTTTAAACGCTTTTTCCGGGATTAAATTTAGTTCTCGCCGCGAATTCTCTTTTATGTCTTCTACCGAAGGAAAAGAAGTGCCACGAAGTGGTAATTAAGTTTAGGGAAATGAAAGAAGTCGGTTGGAGCCATATCTGGTGAATAAGGTGGTTGCTCGATGGTATTTGTTGATGTTTTGGTCAAAAATTGTGGTGCAGAATCCAATAATTTTCTTTCTTTTCCACAAATCTGGCCTTTTTCTTTGAATTTGCTCTCTTAAACGCCGCATAACGCTCAAATAATATATTTTATTTACCGTTTGACCTTCCAGTAAGAATTCAGAGTGCACAACACCGCGATAGTCAAAGAAAACCATCAACATGACTTTGACTTTTGATCGACTTTGGCGTGGTTTTTGCGGTTTCGGTTCAGTTGGAAGGCGCCACTCCGAAACTTTGTTGACTAGTTTGCATGTCAAACTCGTAAACCCACGTCTCGTCACCGGTAACAATGCGTTTCATGAATGTTGAGTCGGAATTGACTCGTTCTAGCAAGCCTTCAGTGATTCTTATGTGATTGAGTTTTTAGAGAAAATTCAGATCTTTTGGGACTAGCCGAGCGGCAACATGTTTCATAGCCGAGTGATTATTTAAAATGATACAGATCGACTCATGAGGTACAGAAAGTTCACCGGCTATCTCTCTCAAACCTAAAGCTAAAGCGCTACGCTCTATACCACTCATGAGCACGTGTTTTTGATAAAGTCGATTCATCGTAAGCCTTCTGTAACATTTTCAGTGACTTCGAACACGAAATTCCATTGGCAATGCAAAATTTAAGACAAACTGTTTGTTCGATGTTTTTGTCAATTATGAAATTCGCAATACACACTAGATAATATATGATCTTACTAAAAATAGCACTGTATTTAATGTCAATGACAGATGCAACTCTAACTTCGCGCCAAAATGGAAAACAATTGTGCCAATCTAACAAAAAAAAAATGCATTTGGAACCAAAAACAAATCATCCATTCCTGATATATGCTTTTTGGTGCTTTTTGACTGAATGTATGGACAACACAACCTTATGGTTGTGAGAAGTATGGAAGAAAAAGACATGTTGCGCCGACCCCAAATAAATTGGGATAAGGGCAGGAGAATGATGATGTATAAGATTGTGAGTATTTAACCCTTATGCTAGCATGACAGGTATTTATGTATGTAGAGCTGTGGCCCTACATACATAAATAACAAATCACGCTCTTTTGAAGATATGGTCACTAGAAGTTCTCACGAACTCATAAACGTGAGTAAGCACCTTTCATTGCGGCAATAGTGTGACCGTCCTTATCTAGGGGTGGTTAGCTCTAGCGGAAAAGAGCATTGACAACTCCAAAGCGCTCCTCCCTGAAGGGTGGGGCATGGGACATGGTGAACCATTTCCTAATGTTTGAGCTAGAGAGAAAAAGTGGCCCAACAAACTCTCCTGCCACTCGTCTTTATCGCATTAGTTATAAGAACTTTAATTACTCTATCAGCTTCTAACCAACAAACATACACCTACTACGTTAAACAATATTAGTCTGATCGGGGCTTTAACCCAACTATATTCAACTTGTTCAATGAAATCTCTAAACGGCTGGTTGACACTTCCCGTGACCCAAGAGCTGGCTTTTACCTTGGCCAGACGCTAAGCATGCCATACAACTTGGCACTGCTGTCAGTCTCTAGGGTACATTACCAATCGATAGCGATGCGGAGGAATATTTCGACGCAATATTTTAGTTTTTTAATGCTTTTAGTTAGGTTAGCACATTATATTCAACTTAATAAATAATTTTCGCTATCTTACGACAGCCCACTGGGACAAGGCCTCTTGGCATTCGCCGTCACATAACTTAACCAGCCTAGAGTACGACGATAGTACCTATCCTATAGCGGTCCAAAATCAATCGCATTAACTTAAAACAACCTTTGTCGAGGTGATAAAGAAGGACACAGTTTATATGAAAAATCTTATTGCTTTGATTTATAAACTTGAACACTGGCCCGAATGCTTATCGTGTCCCGAGTTCTTGTCCCTTCTTTTAAGTAGAAACTACGCTTTGGAAATGGCAACTAGCGTCATCGTTGAGACTGACCGACCCCTTGATAATGTATCAATCCGTAGAAGGTTTATTTTAATTACTATCTATTTCCCAAGTGATCGCATATCCTTGATCTGTTCTGGCTTCCTGCAATCACCACAACCTTTCACCAATATTTGTGAGCTGAGGATCTACCTCTCTCGGTATGCCAGATAGTAGATGCGGTATGTTGGAACCAAGGCGCCCGGCGCAGCTCGGGATCAGTTCATGACACGTTGTTGCTGGTGCGACTGCAGGCTGTTGACGCACGGAAAAACATAGCAATATTTGCCAACCCTCACCTCTCTGGGTATTCCGTGTTGGAACCAGGGCGCCTGGCGCAGCTCGGGCTCGGCACGCGGCACGTTGTTGTTGGCGGGCACGCCGCCGCACGACGACGCGCCCGACGACGAGGACGTCGTGCGACTGCAAGCTGCTGATTCACTGGAAGGATATAGTCATGTATATGAGTTATTTAAAGTAGTAATTCGAGTTAAACAGACAGTGCCAAGATTGCATAATTATAAAGAAACAGAAACTGGCCAAGTGTGAGTCGGACTCGCACATGAAGGGTAGGCAAAAACGCCAAAAAAACGTTTGTTGTATGGGAGACCCCCTTAAATATTGATTGTATTCTGTTTTTAGTATTTGTTGTTATAGCGGCAACAGAAATACTGTGAAAATTTCAACTGTCTAGATATCACGGTTCATGAGATACAGCCTGGTGACAGACAGGCGGACAGTGGAGTCTTAGTAATAGGGTCCCGTTTTTACCCTTTGGGTACGGAGCACTAAAAAAACAATAATGTATTCATTTCCATTTGAATGAAAAAGCAATTGTTTGGCTGTAGAAAAAACTGTTATTACAGACAGTAAAGTCCGGATAAAAATTCATAGCAGAAATTGAAAATATCAAACACTATTACATTTTGCCTCATTGCAGAACAGAAAACTCGAAACACTTATAAAGCTTTCTTTCAAATACGTGTTCATAATGTTCATTCAACAAAAGTTCTGACGTCATTTGCTCTGTTCTCTTAGCTTAAAAGTATTAAAATAAAATATTGTTGGGCATTCACAAGAATGAAAAGTCGTGACCCAGTTTCCATTAAGCCGCTATCATCGCGGTAATTTAATATAGAACTTTTTCCAAAGCAAAAAGTAAATAGAATGGACCCAGTCCCGCATCTCTCGTTACGGAATGTTTTAAATCTACGGAATAGATTTTATGAAGCCTTTTGTGCAAATTTAAAAGTTTTGGACCGAGAGGTGTCAATTGGGAATTTATGTTGTTGTATTTTTTCAAAGACCGTTCTGTGATATATCGTTTCCCAAAACAATAAAACTGAAGTTTAACGTAATTGAAATTAGAGTAACGTTTTTAAATAAAGGAAAATACGTTAATTTTACAAAAAAGATTTTGAAACGATTTAAAAAACATATTCGATTATCTACTTTTCTTTTATGAATTTCACTTGTTCCTCGTATTTTGGGCGGATTCAAATGATTTTGGACGTCTTCGTTCTTCGTCTTTTTAGGGTTCCGTACCCAAAGGGTAAAAACGGGACCCTATTACTAAGACTTCGCTGTCTGTCCGTCTGTCCGTCTGGCCGTCTGTCCGTCTGTCCGTCTGTCCGTCTGTCCGTCTGTCCGTCTGTCCGTCTGTCCGTCTGTCCGTCTGTCCGTCTGTCCGTCTGTCCGTCTGTCTGTCACCAGGCTGTATCTCAAGAACCGCGATAGCTAGAGAGTTGAAATTTTCACAAGTTATGTATATCTGTTGCCGCTATAACAACAAATACTAAAAACAAAATAAAATAAATATTTAAGGGGGGCTCCCATACAACAAATGCGATTTTTTTGCCCTTTTTTGCTCGATATCAAAAATGGTAACAGGTAGGCACTTGAAATATTCACAAAATACTCAGTTGTATTTTAACTTTAATAATAAATAATAAAATTAAAATAAAATAAATATTTAAGGGGGGCTCCCATACAACAAACCTGTTTTTTCGGGGTTTTTGCCTTGTGGTACGGAACCCTTCGTGTGCGAGTCCGACTCGCACTTGGCCAGTATTTTTACGGTTCGCTAACTCTTCAATTACGGTCATAGGTTTTTGCGCTACTGAGAATGAGCTGAAACTCGTAAAGCTTTTGAATATCAAAAGTTTTAGGCAGAATATTTTCGTTACACTTTGATGGATTCGATCCTCATTATAGTCATGTTTTAAACTATCATTCGGTTGTGAGATTAAATGCCCTACCCACCTATTCTTCATATTGTTGCACCTTCTGAAGTCCACATCTAGATCCGAGTGCATGAGGTGCTCGTTCCGCCGGGGCGCGGCGGGCACGGCGGGGGGCTCGCGGTTGCTCTCCCGCGTGCGCGCCTCCGCCTCCGACGCCTCGTTGATGTAGCCCCCGTTCATGCACAGAGGCAGATTTGTGGGGCTGCAAGTAGGAATTCGTTTGTTGTAGGTACAGTCAAAATGAGAATAGAAAAATCTTTGGGCAGTAGGTACACGAAAACGAGAAAGTTGAGATGATGGATCAGGATGAAAGAATAAAAGACACATTAAAAAAGAAGTGTCAAAATGTGTTAACACTAATGCTGAAGCTATCGATGTGCAAGCTAGCGTCTTCTTTCTATGATTTTGGGAAGCAAGCACCTAAACAACAATGACGTAGACTTTATTCAGCCTAATTTAATTCAGAGTAATCATTAGAAACTATTATAAGTAGTGATGTTTTATACCCAGGAATATATTGACAGATTTAGGAATACTGCCAGCAAAGTTCTTTGCAACATTGGTCACAATCACAAGTCACAAAACGGAGTAGTGTTATAGTTCAGTTGTAACTTACGTGGTGGGTGTGTCTGCGACCAGAGGCGTGGAGTCATCGTCTGAGGGCTGCAGCAGTGCCCCGCTGAGCCCCATGGCCAGCCTCTTCATAAGAGGAGGCCTCTCGCCCAGGCGCCGGTAGCAGTTGATCTCCGTGGGGGAGTTTGATTCCTCCGAACTGCTGGGGCTCGGCTCGTTTACTAGCTTTGATACGCCCATTATGTTGCATTTCGCTGGAGACCTGGAAAATTATTGTAGAACGTTTGTTTAGCCGGTTATAAAGAAATTTAGCAGTACCAGACATTACCCTCTTTCTGGAGCTATCATCAAACCGACCTATCTTGAAACGCTTTAAATAATGGTTGTTAATGGTTTTATACTGTGCCTCTTAGAAAGTTGTAAAGAAATTAAAGACATTTTTTTGCGTGCCACTCAGTATCCTCAAACATAGTAAAAAAAACCGGGCAAGAGCGAGTCGGACTCGCGCACCGAGGGTTCCGTAACATCCGGGTTTATGCCCAAGGTTTAGCTTTATGAAATTAAATGTTTATTTTTATTTTTAAGTTGATTGAATTAATGGTAAATTGAGGTTTACGATTTATGACGAATTAAAAAAAAAAACTACTTACTAGATCTCGTTCAAACCAATTTCCGGTGGTAGTTTACATGGTAAAGTACATCATATATTTTTTTTAGTTTTATCATTCTCTTATTTTAGAAGTTACAGGGGGAGGGGGACACACATTTTACCACTTTGGAAGTGGCTCTCGCGCAAACTATTCAGTTTAGAAAAAAATGATATTAGAAACCTCAATATCATTTTTGAAGACCTACCCATAGATACCCCCCCACACGTATGGGTTTGATGAAAAAAAAAAATTTGAGTTTCGGTTCTAAGTATGGGGAACTCTAAAATTTATTGTTTTTTTTCTATTTTTGTGTGAAAATCTTAATGCGGTTCACAGAATACATCTACTTACCAAGTTTCAACAGTATAGTTCTTATAGTTTCGGAGAAAAGTGGCTGTGACATACGGACGGACAGACAGACGGACAGACAGACATGACAAATCTATAAGAGTTCCGTTTTTGCCATTTGGCTACGGAACCCTAAAAAGCCTTATATCAACCATCCTTTAACTACAGAGGTCGTTCTACAAATTGAAACTCCTTAACTGGAACTTTTTGCAGCGTGCTGCATACGTGCTGCATACGGGTTCATACAATATTAAACGACATTGCACTGCATGAACGACGCAGTAACCCGTGTTGCATAGAAAGCTACAAAATATGTTACTGCAATACCAATTTAGGTCATAGTGTCGAAGATTGCAGGTGCTTTGAATAGTTTGGGATTGAACCAGTATTTTACAAAGTGCTGCCAATTTTAGTAAATGCTGCTGCCTTTCACTATGTGGACACTTTAAAACCGAATATAAAAAAACTAAGTACGTATAAAGCAAAATAAAGATGCCTTTAAAGAGAAACAATATTAAACAAAAGACATCCAGTGTTTCTCCATCTCACATCCCAGCCCATGTAGGAAACCTCCCCACCCCCTCCTATTTTATTGGTGGGGTTCCGATTTCTTGAACTTGATCTGGGACCTCTGTTCCAGACTCATCATGACGAAGACATCCGCAAAGTACATAACTGTAAGGATATCTGAATATTCATAAAAGCGCATTCCTTGGGGAAGTAAAGTGGCAAGTAAAGTGGCATTGGGTGCAAATCTCGCCCACTCGTCACGCCATATCTGTCAAATTAGATAAACTTCAGGTACCTGTCGCTACAGTAGTGGTGTGTGAGACCGGGCAGGGTGTCGGGCGTGCGCACGCGCATGCCACAGTCGCTCCCGCTTAGCTCCTTGCTCTGAAACAACACAGAAACTTCATTACATGGCATACCTTTCTATGTTGTGTGTAAGAGGAATAACGTTTAATTTCCGTATAGGACTGACACAAATTGTGGGGTTTTGATGCCACGGGTGTGATAGCAAAATTGAGTATGTATGTCAAATTACGGTGCAAATCTAACCTAAAGTAAGTCACTCTAGCCCTGGGGTCTAGCCGGATAATAATATTGTACTGAGTTTCGTTAAAATCTGGGTGGTCAATAATGTGATTTAAATATGGAACCTCAACTACAAATTCGTATGGAAACTTTAAACCGAAAAAAAAAAAAAATAAGAATCGAATTGCTTTTTATTGTTGCCTCGCGTTAGGTGTGAAAAGTAGAGTATTCTCCTCGGGGATAAAGGTGTCTTTGTCTTGGGCAAATATAGCACCTGTGACATATACACTGCTTTATCCTCATATCCGAAAAATCTACTATTATCGATTTGTCAACTTAAGTGATGATTAACTTTATATTTATAGCACAGCAAATAAGTACATAAAAAACTTTTAGATTTGAAATTTGGTCTCTGCACTAAACCGGTCACAAATTGTTCGCCAAAATTCTTGCTACAATGTTTTACAACTTATCAAGTATTACCCAATATTTACTATGGAATGCTACCTTGTGCAGCAACATAAACGGTCCACTATGATTACTGATACCAGGCAATACATTTCTAAGTGCTGACAGCCTCGAAAGGCCGTTCGATGAAGGACATTCTTCGATAATAACTCAATACAATGGGTTTTCAATATTTCGACTCGATTACTGCTCGATATAACCGCATTCCACGTTAGGAATGCAGTTACATCCCAAAAAGAAGTAAAGAAGTTCCATTACACACAATTCACAAAGACGTTCGAGATCATCTATCGTCTGCATGACAGTTATGATTATTTTTTGTTCTATCCCTTTCTCTATTTAAGCACTTATACAAAGAAAACAATATTGTTGATCAGTCCCTTTAAGTTAAGAGTATGGCAAGATCTCCAATGGTGGTGGTCCATTACATAACAGTTAGCCATCAGTTTAGCAGACAGGTTATTTGTAACTTTATTGGTGCCATGTCGCTGATTAGCGAGACCCTGAAGGTTATCAGTTTTTATAGTCGCAGATGTGTTACCAGTCTATGATGACGTTAAAGAAATTATTTCAGCACACATTTATCCTCCTGCTTCTTAATGGCGTTGTCAGTGGTTATTCGGTGTCACCCCATTGCGTGGTTATATCGCTACAATATAGCCGGTATCTTTTACCGCGACATTACGGCACATTACGGCACGATACCGCATATTACCGCATATTACATTACCGCACGTTACCGCGCATTACCACTCCTATTCATACCGCATCTGAATGGTAACGCGCAGTTAGCAGACTATTGACTATTACAGATGCAGTAAATGCAGACGTGTAATTTATATGCCGTTAAGTGCAGCTCTGTGTTAGAATGAATTGAAAATTATCCTTATATTAAAACCTATACCTACACTGACAGATAATTCTCAAATTATAAATTCAGTCGATAACTAATAGAATTTATTGTAAACTAGTTGTAAATAATTGTCATAGTGATATAAAATACTCATGATATAAAATTTATCAATGCACTGGTTGTTGTGTATCGTCTTCCTGAAACCTCTATTTAACGTCAATCAAAGTATTACTTTATCCTTTAATAACAATAGATAAAACAGTTGGGAGTTGTCACCCGCAATGATCTCCGAAGTAAACCACGAGCAGTAATAGCTTATTGAGACAATAATTACACCTTAAATGGTTATTAAACTCCTAAAAGGTTTGTTGTTATTTTCTAATGTTTTCTTAACATCCATTAAAAATTTAAAAAACAAAAGTTAACCAAGGTGACACATTATTATGTCATAGTTAAGCATTACTAGAAAATTAATAACTCTAAGCACCATTCCAAAGCTTTCATTGAACAGATAACATTCCCAAGACAGTTACATTTGCGTCATAGTTAAGTACCTACCCACATAAATCAAAATTAAAACAATAGAGAGGCTTTTAAACGGTAATTTTATCTCAATTATTTTAAAAGGTGGGTCTTAACCTTGCTTGGGCTAATAAATGATCATCTTAACTTAAAAGGGAAAACTTTGCTTTCGTGTGGTAAGTAAGTACCTACAAAAAAAATATCCTATAGGTAGAAAAAATCAATCTACTGCAAGTCGTGTACCTACAATCAACAATTGTTATAGAGCAAATTGTGTATCCAATAACTCTGATGACAACGCGTGCACCGTTCAAGGATAATAGCAAAGATCTGGGACAGAATTAGAAAGACTTATACATACTCTCATATATTGATTTGAGGAATGTTAATAGCGACGTGTTTGTTCGCGTGACGCCTCGCATCCTGCCGATGCCACAAATAAGCCATGTTGTGATTCCGATATCCGTCCCCCTCGCTAATGTTCATGTGTAGACGTCAAACTGTTTGTGCTGAAGAAGGTATACCTAAATTAAATTACGGTGATTGGGATTTATTTGTTTGTTTGTTGGTATGAACTGTTTTACATGAAAGTCTATATTAATAATATCGTGCTGATTAGTATCACAACATTCTATGTATAAGTGGGTGCTTATGTAAGGTGCCTCCACCCGGAGAGTAAGTATGTCAAGTACAGAAAGTAAACAAAGTATTCAGTAATACCTAGGGAAGCTGTATGAACCCGGACCCGATAGTGAAAGTCACAAACTTTTTTTTTCACAACATCAGGGGCAAATGTGAACCAACCCTAAAAGACGTTTAAATCACAATTCATTTAATAAGCGACAGTCTCTAGTAACTGGCCCAACAAGTCGACAAGTTTGTAGAAGTCGTACTCATGTAAGTACCTATGTATGTATAAGAGCTTCTATTGTGGTTCTGCTGTTTCAGGTTTTATTGAATCTAAATGTAGAAATGGTTTGGAAAAGAGACTCTGAATAATAATGATAATGAAGGCGAACATTATGCAGTGTGTTGTGATTCTATGCGACAATTTTATTATTTTTTATTAATCTACTTGGTCCCACTGCTGAGCAAAGGCCTCCCCCAAATCCTTACGCGTCTCGGTCGTCTCGCCACCTCTTCCTGGGCATCGGCGGTGCCGTCCATCATCAAGCACCCACGGTGTGCGGACTGTTGCCCAACGGTCACTGTGCATGCGGCTGACGTGAGCCACACAATCCCATTACAATTACATTAAAGTGTAAAAAAATAACTAGGAAAATCCTTGGTTTAAATTCCAGTTGGAACATAATAGTGTAATTGGAGTTTTTATGGAGCTAAATTGCAATTCGATGAACCCACTCCAAAGTCACAAAACTCGGGCAGAGGACGCGAGTCTACTCAGAAAAAATAAATAGGACTAGTAATGAAGTGTCAGTAAAAGAATGTGTTGTCGTTTAAATACCAGTCCAGTCCCGATTACGTTCACCTCGATTTATTATAGAAATAGTATTTAAGTATGTTTTATAATTTCTTCACGCCACTAGAGACGGAGTATTTAGCTATTTATGTGTACCTAATTTTAAGAGAAACGCATTATGAGAACGCTTCTGTTTTGGATTTGTTACAAAACCAGTCCAACAAAGCCCAGAGATCACACAGCACAGTGACCCAATTGAGACAACAAACAAAACAACCAACACACTGGCCTCTAACAAAACGTCAGGCACTCGACCACCCAACTAGACACTACTACACTAACAGTTAGCCGACCCACGGGAGCAACACTACACTTCACACGCGATCCTAGTGAAGATACGTACAGTTGATCTGCATGCAGCAGCCACACGGATATACAGGAATGATAACTGTCGAGTTTGAAGTGATATTAGAAAACCGTGTATCGAAAAGATTATCTCACTTTTCAACGATGAAACATCTTAAAACTCTTTAAGTATTTGGTTCTTTAAGAATACCAGACTCTTAGCCACTTTTATTATCAAAACAATAATTATTTGTTATAAAAATTTTGGAAATACAAAAACAATATTTTCGTCTTCCCATACTAACTTAAAATGCTAATCGTTTGTTCTGAGTAGGAAGATGAACATTTTGTGAATACACAAAATACGAAAAATGTTAGTTATTTTTAAACTAAGTACGTCTACTACTATCACCGTTTATACTAGCTTCTGCCCGCGACTTCGGCCGCGTGAAATTCGTACTTTCCTCTAAAAATTTCGAAAATGTATGTTGATGATCTTTATCATTTATTTAGATAAATAAGTATTCGGTCCAATTTTTTAAGTTTATAGATCAAAAGGAATCAGATTTTTCAAATAAACTGAATCCCCGCTGTTCACCCCCAACGGGGTGGAATTTTGGAAAATCGTTCGGGATTTGCTTATAACTTGACTCATATACATTTTCGAGTTAATGGAAGCAAGCAGTAAAATCCACCCCTAAAACTTTTCCACCTTGGTTGAGTCGATTTTTGAAAAACCCTAAAACACCTACTTTTTAGGGTTCCGTACCCAAAAGGTAAAAACGGGACCCTATTACTAAGACTTCGCTGTCTGTCCGTCTGTCCGTCTGTCTGTCTGTCACCAGGCTGTATCTCAAGAACCGCGATAGCTAGACAGTTGAAATTTTCACACATGATGTATTTCTGTTGCCGCTATAACAACAAATACTAAAAACAAAATAAAATAAATATTTAAGGGGGGCTCCCATACAACAAACGCGATTTTTTTGCCCTTTTTTGCTCGATATCAAAAATGGCAACAGGTAGGCACTTGAAATATTCACCGGAACCCTTCGTGTGCGAGTCCGACTCGCACTTGGCCAGTTTTTGTATTTTTTGTTTTAGTAGTACCGAGTTTCGAGTTAATCCAACAGCGGGTTACATATTTTTCTAACCTATCAACTTTGTCACCTCCTAAATCCTCTGTAACGAGTTTTTTTTAAACTAAAAGTGACAATCTTATTTAATTACTGAGCCAAATATTGCTAAGTTTCAAGTTTATTAACCAAATAAATAATATTTTTCATATAAACTGTATTTCCGCTTTTCACTCCCACATGGGTGGAATTTCGAAAAATCGTTTGGGATATGTTCATTACTTGACTCAAAGATTATTTACACGAATTTCCGAGTTAATCAAGAAACGTAGTAAAAACTTCCCCTGTAAAATTAACTATCCCTTTTCACGCAGTAAGGGGTAGATTTTCGAAAAACCCTGATACACGTACTTTTTTTTTAGTCTTATGTATAAATATTGAGATTAGAGTTAATCGGACAGCGCGTTAAAATTCTTCCATACAAATTTTGACACACAACAATCCCTCTTTAGAGGGCAGTTTAGATAAACAAAAAATGTCAAACTTCATAATTTACTAAGATTAGGATTCGTGCAAAGTTTCAAGGTTTTTAACTAAAGGAATAAGATTTTTCATACAATCAAAATCCCCCCTTTTCACCACCTTAAAGGTTGAATTTCCAAAAACACCTTCTTTGTGGATACCTACTCTTCACAAAGAACACACCCTCCAAAAGTCATGTTTCTAGCACCACCGGTTTAGGCTGTGCGTTGATATATCAGTCAGGTCATTGAATTTTATTATATACAAGGTGTAACGGAAAGGGGGTATCAACCCTGAAGGAGGTGAATGTGCTCATGATACTGAACAACTTTCCCCAAAGAACATAGGTCGAAATATGAAAAAAAATTTTGGACCTCCCATAGTAATAGTTAATCATTGATTTGCTATTACTATGGGAGGTCCAAAATTTATTAAGAATACCAGACTCTTAGCCACTTTTATTATCAAAACAATAATTATTTGTTATAAAAATTTTGGAAATACAAAAACAATATTTTCGTCTTCCCATACTAACTTAAAATGCTAATCGTTTGTTCTGAGTAGGAAGATGAACATTTTGTGAATACACAAAATACGAAAAATGTTAGTTATTTTTAAACTAAGTACGTCTACTACTATCACCGTTTATACTAGCTTCTGCCCGCGACTTCGGCCGCGTGAAATTCGTACTTTCCTCTAAAAATTTCGAAAATGTATGTTGATGATCTTTATCATTTATTTAGATAAATAAGTATTCGGTCCAATTTTTTAAGTTTATAGATCAAAAGGAATCAGATTTTTCAAATAAACTGAATCCCCGCTGTTCACCCCCAACGGGGTGGAATTTTGGAAAATCGTTCGGGATTTGCTTATAACTTGACTCATATACATTTTCGAGTTAATGGAAGCAAGCAGTAAAATCCACCCCTAAAACTTTTCCACCTTGGTTGAGTCGATTTTTGAAAAACCCTAAAACACCTACTTTTTAGGGTTCCGTACCCAAAAGGTAAAAACGGGACCCTATTACTAAGACTTCGCTGTCTGTCCGTCTGTCCGTCTGTCTGTCTGTCACCAGGCTGTATCTCAAGAACCGCGATAGCTAGACAGTTGAAATTTTCACACATGATGTATTTCTGTTGCCGCTATAACAACAAATACTAAAAACAAAATAAAATAAATATTTAAGGGGGGCTCCCATACAACAAACGCGATTTTTTTGCCCTTTTTTGCTCGATATCAAAAATGGCAACAGGTAGGCACTTGAAATATTCACCGGAACCCTTCGTGTGCGAGTCCGACTCGCACTTGGCCAGTTTTTGTATTTTTTGTTTTAGTAGTACCGAGTTTCGAGTTAATCCAACAGCGGGTTACATATTTTTCTAACCTATCAACTTTGTCACCTCCTAAATCCTCTGTAACGAGTTTTTTTTAAACTAAAAGTGACAATCTTATTTAATTACTGAGCCAAATATTGCTAAGTTTCAAGTTTATTAACCAAATAAATAATATTTTTCATATAAACTGTATTTCCGCTTTTCACTCCCACATGGGTGGAATTTCGAAAAATCGTTTGGGATATGTTCATTACTTGACTCAAAGATTATTTACACGAATTTCCGAGTTAATCAAGAAACGTAGTAAAAACTTCCCCTGTAAAATTAACTATCCCTTTTCACGCAGTAAGGGGTAGATTTTCGAAAAACCCTGATACACGTACTTTTTTTTTAGTCTTATGTATAAATATTGAGATTAGAGTTAATCGGACAGCGCGTTAAAATTCTTCCATACAAATTTTGACACACAACAATCCCTCTTTAGAGGGCAGTTTAGATAAACAAAAAATGTCAAACTTCATAATTTACTAAGATTAGGATTCGTGCAAAGTTTCAAGGTTTTTAACTAAAGGAATAAGATTTTTCATACAATCAAAATCCCCCCTTTTCACCACCTTAAAGGTTGAATTTCCAAAAACACCTTCTTTGTGGATACCTACTCTTCACAAAGAACACACCCTCCAAAAGTCATGTTTCTAGCACCACCGGTTTAGGCTGTGCGTTGATATATCAGTCAGGTCATTGAATTTTATTATATACAAGGTGTAACGGAAAGGGGGTATCAACCCTGAAGGAGGTGAATGTGCTCATGATACTGAACAACTTTCCCCAAAGAACATAGGTCGAAATATGAAAAAAAATTTTGGACCTCCCATAGTAATAGTTAATCATTGATTTGCTATTACTATGGGAGGTCCAAAATTTATTTTCATATTTCGACCTATGTTCTTTGGGGAAAGTAGTTCAGTTTCATGAGCACATTCACCTCCTTCAGGGTTGATACCCCCTTTCCGTTACACCTTGTATAGAAGAAGAAGATTGAATATAGATTTAAACTAAATAAGCAATCAGATCAAACCATATTTACGAAATTTAATAAAATTTTACCAATCCCCGAAGATCTTTCCACTTCTGTTTGCTGCCCTAACACACGGTCATATAAAATATTCAGACGATACAGCCGAAGCTTTCCGCGTGCAGTTCTGTAAATGCTCACACGTAAAAGTTTAGTGGGAGATGTGCTGCACGTCGTGTAGACTCGGTTTATGGCGAATGAAATAGGAATGTAAAGGGAATTGGAGGGGTTTAGAACGGCAATAATGTAGGAAAGAATGTGAACGATCCGAACAAATAGTTAAGTGAGAGCAGCTTGAATTGGTTAGAACTTTTGTCATTCCAGGCGGCAGGTGTATGCGTAAAATTTGTTCCGGAAAGCCTGACATACCGTTTTAAGTCGTTATGGGTAAAATACCTAGTGTACAATGCTAATCATCAATCGCCTCCTTATTTTGCCTATTGTTAGGAAGATGGGAAAAAATATATAAATTCAACTTTAACTTACAACCACCAATATATAGGTAATATTCTCCACCAAATTAGACCCCCATAACACAACAAACTATAATTACACCAAAGCCATATTTACCGTAACAGCAATAAACCGTACGAATGATGATCACATTACACACGATGAGCATGCATCGCCCTCTCCCTCCGCAACACTAATGTGTGGTGAAACCTCAATAATATTAGATCACCCCTTATAATTTCATTACTTGTTTGTAGGGGAATATTAATTCTTATTGCTTTACCAGCTGCTGAATGTTTTCGTTTCGAGTTGATCGAGGGAGAGCTAGTTGATCATTATTTGCGGTGGGTTCATTAATCATCAGTCCGTCAACGGACGAGTTTTGAGTTTCATAACGAATACTGTTTCCAAAGTTATTTCGAAACATTTATAAGCTAAATTACAACTTAGAAGAAGTCGGTTGTTTTTTTTTTTTTTGTAAAAAAGTTTTTATTTTTCACTTTTTATTTATTATTAACCTTTTCGCAAAAAAAGGTACAAAGGCGGACTTAATGCCTTTGCCTTAACTTTTAGTTGTACCCACCTACCCCACACAAATTCATAATTATAACACTACTTGCTATGTGAATATCAGTGACAGGAAGCTCTTGAACACATTGCACACCACTTTAGAGGGTACAGGCGTGATGTTAAGTTGTGTGATTGCGTAAAAAAATGCATACCTATGCGATAACAAATATCGCGGTTGATTTGCTGGCATTTATTAAAGAGTTCCGTTGTCTATCTCCGAAACTCGTCATCAGATCTTTACGAAATTTAAATGGAACTATTTCGGAATAAACCTCTTTCGAACAGAATTTTGCAAATCCGTCTATATATGACGGAGTTATGCCCGAACATACATTAAAAAAAACCGTTCAAGAGCGAGTCAGAATCAAGCACCGAGGGTTCCGTACCATCATAATAATTTATGTTTTTTCATTTTCATGAGGCGAGGCCTATATTCGTTAGAGAATTTTAACACTGCGCACTGCGGTGTAGAATTTTGCAGTTTTAGGTCAGCGCACTCTCTTGACCGATAATAAACTAATGTAACTTTTGTTGATGATTCCTGAAAAAGTGTGGATATTTAGAGACATCGTTTTATTTTTCCTGTAATCTAAAAAAATCTAAATAAACTAATAAACTTCTATCACATAGAATTATTTCAATTTTTTTCTTTGCAAACTTCGGAGATAAGGGGGGCGGGGAACGGTATTTTTTGTACATTTTTCATCAAAAGTCGAAAACTATACGGCCTAAAAAAAGAAAAAATGTTTGAGAATGTGCAGACTGCGCTCTTTCATATGATACCCCTCCACATGCCCTAGTAGCCCCACTTCGAATTTTTCAGATCCCCTTTCAGTAGTCTCCCTTGTTTCACCAAAAATAAATTGCCAAATTATCACTTCCCAAACAATTTTCCGTATAATTTCATTTGCCAAATTATTACTTAGCAAAAAATGTCTTCACAAATAATTGTAACCCAAACCTAATGTTTGGCAAGTGAATTGGTAAAAGTACTAGTTGTGAACCAACTAGTACTTTTACCAATTTTTATTTAGTCAAATAACATTTGCCAAATATTTAGTATCGTCAGTTTTCGCAGTTTTAAGGCCATTTCAAGCATAAGATCTAACTTTGAAGACGTTTTATTACAAGGGTGTTTTTTCCACTTGGGACAAATTTTAAACAGGTAATAATAATATTAATCCGCAGGGCAGCATGTGGCGAACTGTTGGGCAGTAGCGACCCCACGGACCCTATCTTCAGGGAGAAGTCTTGTTCCTCACCTCTGGCTTGCCTTTATTGGCCGGCTGGAGTGAACAATGACGATGAACAGAGCTCCCACCCCATTCTTGCCTTTATTGGCCGGCTTGAGTGGAGATTCGCAAGAGCAAACGTGCTCGGAGGAAGGAAGTATTCCAGTAAGATGCTGGTAGGGATCTTGACCGTACTTCCGGGATTGTCCTGATAGCCGTGGAATACCTCTCCACTCCTCATAAGCACCTCAGGACATGTTGCCCCCTTGTTGCTACGTCACTATGTGCTAGCGATCGTTTCCGGGGGCCCATTGTTGAGTGTGCAAGTCACCCCCTGCCATTTTATCCGTGTATATATAAAACATTGATCAGGCAGGGGTCGTAGTTATTCCATAGTTCTTGGTAACCAGTCCACTTTAGCCACCCAAACCCATAGTCCAACTTTTTATTTTTCCATATCCTGCAATAGTCCTACACCAACCGGGGGTTATCCTTGGGTGCACTTGCATAGCGCATACAGGGATAATCGTCGGTTGGTGCCGCATTTCATTAAAATTTCCTAAGGGGCCTCTGCGAGTTGGCTTCAGCCCCTCGTACGCCTTCCAAAGGACCGGGACCCAATGGTTCCGAGAAAAAAGAAAAAATATTAATATTAACTATTCTGGTAGTATTTTTTTTAGTTAGTAGCATTTTTTTTAATACTTTATCTCGTCTGACTAGTTCAGTTTTGAGTAACCTGTTTTTTTATCCGACTGCGCGACGCAAAGGAGTGGTAATGTGTTCATCAGCCTATGTATGTATGTATGTATGTTTATATGTTCCTTTGAAGCACTATAAAGACCAAACGCCTGGGCCGATTTTTATGATTCACACGTTAATCGATTCCTCTTAGTCCGGCGAGTGTCACTAAAGACATGACGTTAGTGAAAATTTAATATGGCGACTACTGGACGCCATATTAAATTTTTTTTTTTATTTTTTTTTTTCAAAACCTATCGAGTGGGGTATCAAAATAAAGGTTTTTAAAAGGTGATTACAAAAATATATACAACATATATACTTAAAAGCAATTCGAAGTGACAAATCGCAAAAAAACACCTACCAAGAACTAAATCGTCTGCGAAATCTTTCAAATTTGTAAACTAAAAAGCTGGAAATAAAAAAGTTATTTAAAAAAATCAAAAAACCCGACTGCGGCAAAAAACTTAAGTTAAAAGAAACTGAAAAGCTAAAAACAAGCCCATTTTAAATTAAATAAAAGTTGGAAGCAGGCAGGACCCATTAGAATTTGAAAATACAATAAAAATGGTGTGGGTCCCGCCTGCTTCCAACTTTTATTTAATTTAAAATGGGCTTGTTTTTAGCTTTTCAGTTTCTTTTAACTTAAGTTTTTTGCCGCAGTCGGGTTTTTTGATTTTTTTAAATAACTTTTTTATTTCCAGCGTTTTAGTTTATTCCATATTTTATTTCTATAATCTAGTCGTTTTTGGCACTCGCCGGCCGCTGCCGCGGCACCGCTCGCTTCGCTCGGTCGGCTCGTGCGTAGGAGGTCACAGTTTTAACCTAACCTAAGCATTTTTTTTTAAATAATTAACCTCATTTAATTAATTCGGTTCTCAATAGCCTGCTAAAAAGAATCTGTTTTTTTTCATATTTTTTTTCTATACATAATCTGGTCGTTTCTGGCCCGCCGGCAAAAAAAGAAAAAAAAATTGATAAAGACGACAGAGTTAATCGAATTCTGCAACACAATTCTGAATTCTCCGAAATAAAATTGCTAATGTCCATTGCAAAAAATTTAAAATTGTAAGTTATAAATATTTTGTATTAAATAAATGATTATTTTAAAATAAAATTGCATTTCTTAATTATATAATTCCCAAAAAAATTTGTTTTTGCCTTTATATTTTTTGTCATAACAAACCATTTGACCAAACGTTTATTGTCCAAAGATTGTTTGCTGTAGTAAATCATTTGATTAAAGACCAAATGCCTAAACGACATTATCTTTAATAATATTCTGCCAAGTAAACATTTGACCAAATGAAAATGTGCGTACTGAAATCATTCCAAACATTGCATTGGTATAAAGAAAGGTTGCCAAGATTTGTTTGGGTAGTGAAATTTTGGCAAAATATTTTTGGCAAAACGGCAGGATCCCTTTCAGTCCCCGCAAAAAATATTGTATAAGTATATATTTTATATGCGTGTGGTGTGAGGGCCACTTTGTTAAAACTCTTTGAAAATGTGCTTAGGATTTAGTGAACATTCCCAAAGAATTGTGAAAGTTGGAATCAGATTTTGTGAAAGTCTAATAACCGAGTTATAGACTGTAAAGTTGGGCCCTCAGTTCTCACATAGAGGATTGAGGGCCCACCTGAAACTGATAAACTATGGACACTACAGAAAAAGTATTTATGCCAAAATCTAAGCTAATGCCAAACAAAATTTGTGAAAACAAGATATTATCGCAAAACACTGTCCTACTTTGTAAATCTTCGTACAAAATGGGTCCTCAATCCTCATACACGTAAAAGTTTATTACGCAATTATAATGAAATCATTAACTTACAGCTACTGTTTGAAATCCTAAATAAATAAATTGTGAAAATTTATGAAAGCAAGAACTGGTCACCCCTTTTTGTTGTTTAAAAGTTATGACCTTGATAAAATTCGGGCCCTCAGTCCTCCATTTTATTTTGTTTTCGATTTATTACACTTATCGAATGAAAGATAAGACAAATACAAAATTGTCTCTTTTTGTGAAAAAAATTGTGCAACAAATGCGATACCAGAAAAAAATTAACAAACCCTTTAATGTATAAGTAAATCGAGTTTTATTTTTATTCTCTGTATTAGGAAATAGGGTGACCAAAATTTCTTTTAGATTGCAGTAAAGATTAGTAAATGTAGAGTCATAGGTTTTAATAAACTTTCTTCGATTTTTCGCTTATTATCGTCATAGCATTTGTACTCAAGTTTCGTGATAAAAAAAAATAATCTCGGAAATTGAACGATCACATAGAAGTTTGTTTCTTAGCTTTTCACGCCTAAACCACTGAACCTTTCATCCCGAAAAAAGTGCTGTTCCCGAGGAAAACAACAATAACGTTATTATGATAATAGATGGAGCCATGTGACTTTCGAATTTCACGCGGACGAAGTCGCGGGCAGAAGCTAACCTAACCTAACCTAACAAAGCAGTGCGTTCCTGGATGTTTTTTTTATTCCTAGGTTGGTACTTGCACAATAACAAAGATGTTGTATGGTATGAAATAATTATATTTTACTTTAAACACTTTACAATTTATAAATAGGTGAAATTGAATTAAACAATTCTTAGAGTGACTATCTAAGTACTGTTTAGTAAAATATTACGAACTTATAAATTATAAGTACCTATGTATCAAAACCAAACTTACCTTGAATGTTTGATATCTTGACCGAAGATAATCGAGTGTCTTGACCGAAGCTGTGTTTGCGTATTAAAAAATTATTATTATTTTTATTCTTCACTACAACTGTTTTATAAAACTCGCCTTAATGCTTTATTACCTATAACTTCCGCTGCACTATCATAAATTATTGTTTAGTAACTACACTAAATATTACAACTATTGTGCATATATGTAAACAATAATTATATAATAAATGTAATAATATTTTTAATATAATATTAGCTAGATGTTAGTTTTATTTATAATATTAGTTAGGATTATATTTAGCCTACATTGTCCCATGGCTGGGCAAAAGCCTTTATAAAAATAATAAACAAATTATTTGATTATCGTCATTACTTATTTCAGAACGAACGATATTTCAAGCAAAAATGATTTGGGAAACAGTTTTTTTTTGTGATCATTCGAATTCCGAATTTTTTTTTTTTATCACGAAACTTGAGTACAAATGCTATGACGATAATAAGCGAAAAATCGAAGAAAGTTTATTAAAACGTATACTCTACATTTAATAATCTTTACTGCAATCTAAAAGAAATTGTGGTCACCCTATTTGCAAATTAGATAACAAAAATAAAACTCGATTTTCTTATATAATAAAGGGTCTTTTAATTTCTTTCTGGTATCGAATTTGTTGCACAAATTTGACACAAAAAGAGACAATTTTGTATTTGTCTTATCTTTCATACGATAAGCGTAATAAATCGAAAACAAAAGAAATGGAGGACTGAGGAATAACTTTCAAACAACAAAAAGTGGTCACCTGTTCTAGCTTTTATAAATTTTCACAATTTATTTAGTAGCATATAGGATTTCAAACAGTAGCTGCTGTAAGTTAATGATTTCATTATAATTGCGTAATAAACTTTTACGTGTATGAGAATTGAGGGCCCATTTTGTACGAAGATATACAAAGTAGGACAGTGTTTTGCGATAATATCTTGCTTTCACAAATTTTGTTTGGCATTAGCTTAGATTTTGGCATAAAGACTTTTTCTGTAGTGTCCATAGTTTATCAGTTTCAGGTGGGCCCTCAATCCTCTATGTGAGAACTGAGGGCCCAACTTTACAGTCTATAACTCGGTTATTAGACTTTCACAAAATCTAATTCCAACTTTCACAATTCTTTGGGAATGTTCACTAAATCCTAAGCACATTTTCAAAGACTTTTAACAAGGTGGCCCTCACACCACACGCACATTATATTTTTATTTCTTTCTGGAAGAAAGAAATAAAAAGGAAATTAAATAATAATAATAATAATTTAAATAATAATATATAAAGGCGGAAGACACTGATTCCTGTAACACAGGTTCGCCTAGCACAGGAGTCAGGGGTTTCACATGTATGGTTGTAATATTTTTATGTCAATAAAGATTATTATTATTATTTTGGTTTTCAAATTAAATTTTCTCAGGTTAGTACCTGGTATTTTCAGAATCTCACGGGTGTGAACCAAGGTGAGATTCTAGTTATTATTTTAAGAAGGTAAATTGCTCTGTACTGCAGTGAAATTGTTGTCCAAGTCTAGTTGTAAAAATTTTCTTACTATGCGGCAAGTGTTTAATATGGCAGCTTTTTGAAGTGTTATGTATGTGTATTTAGATAGATTTAGTGCATTCAAACTATTGAATATTTGTTTTGGGATAACACCTGTTGTTGATATTACTATTGGGACTATAGTGACTCTATTCATTTTCCAAACTTTGGTAATTTCCTCTTGTAATTCTGTATACTTTCTGATTTTTTCTGTGATAGTTTTTTGAATGTTGTTAGTATTTGGGACTGCTATATCTATTATAAATGTGTGTTTGCTTACTTTATCAACTAGTGTTATATCAGGTCTGTTGTTATATATGGTGTGGTCTGTAATTATAGTGCGGTCATAGTATATTTTGTAGAATTGGTTTTCTAATACAGCTCTAGGCGTGTACTTGTAATATGGTGTGTATGGATCCTGCATGAGTTTAAGTTTAGTTGCGAGTTTTTGGTGTATGATATTAACAAGTTGATTATGTCTATGCGTATAGTCGTTTTGGGTTAGAGTAATACAAGCTCCTGTGATATGTTGTATTGTTTCAGGTTTGCTGTGACATTTTCTGCATAAATCATTTCTTACTGTACTATCTTTTATTATGTATTTTCTATAATTTTTCGTATTAATGACTTGATCTTGAATGGCTAACATAAACCCTTCTGTTTCTGGGAACAGTTCACTTAACTCAAGCCATTTGTTAGATGCCTCTTTATCTATGTATGTTTGGTATAAATCGTTGGGATGTCTTCCGTGTAGTTCCTTTTGCCTCCATTTCCTGTGTATCTCTTCTATATGTCTCGCTTTATCTACTGTCTCAATACTGCTATCATCGCTAAGGTTCAATGGTGTATATTGTTTGTCTATCTCTATAATTGTTTTGTGTAATTGACTGTTGTTTTTCTTCCGGAAGAAAAATTGTTTTAAATTTATGACTTGTCTTTTATGAAGATGTGATATTTCGACTAGTCCCCTGCCACCTTCTTTTCTGGACATTATAACTCTTTCTATTGCTGATTTGGGATGGTGATATCTATGTTGTGTCAGTGTGGTTCTTGTTTTTACTTCAAGAGCATGTAATTCTGTGTTAGACCATTTTATTACACCGAAAGAATAAGTGAGTATAGGAATTGCGTATGTATTTATGGATTTGAATAGGTTTTTACTAGATAGGTGCATTTTGCATAACGAATGTATTCTGCTATTGTATTCTTTTTTAAGTTTATCCTTAATAATCTTATGTTCTAACAATCGTGCTTGATTGTAACCTAAATATTTATATAGTTCTTCGTCTTTCATCGCTTCTATTACTTCTTCGGTATCTGTTGAGTAGTTTCCTTCTCTTCTCCTTTATTATTATTATTATTATATTATTATTATTATTTCTTATTTGCAAAATAGTTGGGCAAACGTCATGTAAAACTATTCCAAATTTCAAGTTGATAGCATTAGTATTTCTTAAGATGTCTAGGTATGACAGACGGACAGATAGACAGACTGAGTCTCACCATAAGGGTTCCGTTTTACCATTCTGGTACGGAACCCTAAACAAAAAAAATCAAACATCAAAACTCCACCACAACAACCTGGAACAAGCGCCCAACAACAACAGAAATGTGAGAAAGAACAGACTTTAGTCAAAAAAGTGTCTCCACCACCGCCAATCATAATAGACGGAGTTAAGAACTACCAAATGTTCTACGACTCACTAACTGTAACTCAATCAACTGAATCATTCACCGCAAAAATGATGAACGGAGATTGTGTGAAGATCAACGCCAAAACCGAAGACTCTTATAGAGCTATTGCTAGGTTTTTGTCAGAAAAAGAATATCTCTGGCATTCATACGAGAACAAACAGGCTCGACCAATAAGAGTTGTAGTGAAAAAAATACATTCCTCTTGCCAGCCAGATCGAATCAAAGATGATTTAATATCGCAAGGTTTGAAAATAGAAAAAGTTGACAACAAGTTGAGCTGGAAGACCAAAGAACCACTCAATATGTTTGTCTTATCATATAAATGTCAACAAAATCTATGGCATAAAGTACATTTTAGGGTGTAAAATTGAAATACACCCTCTCAAAAATCCGAAACTCATTCCTCAGTGTAAGAGATGCCAGGCATATGGACATACTCATAAATACTGCAGAAAAGAGCCAAGGTGTGTCAAATGCACTGGCAAGCATCTTACAGCCAGCTGTACTAAATCTCCGCAAGAGAAACCAAAATGCGTCCACTGTGGCTTACCCCACCCTGCCAACTATAGAGGGTGTGAAGTAGCCAAGGAGATGCAAATGATGAAAAATAAAAACATCAAAAAGAAACTTGTTGTGCCCACTGCCCAACAGTTTCCTCCCATAATAAATCCTCACAAACAGGCACGGAAAGAAGGTTTACCGACAACTGCAAAACCTGTTCAAGCGTTTTCCTATGCACAAGCTGCAAAACAAGGCACACAACCTTTGAATCTGGAAGATAAGATAAATCAAATCTTGAAGTGTATTACTACCTTTGACAAAAGATTAGAGAAGCTAGAATCCAGCACCAAAACAGCTACTTTTAATAACCAAAAATGAGCAACACGCTAAAAATAATGGCATGGAACTCCAATGGGCTCCTCAAACATCAGAATGAGTTACAGGCAGTCTTAGAGACAGAAAATATAGACGTGTGTTTGATCTCCGAAACGCACTTCACTAAACAATCTTTCATCAAATTTAGAGGATACAAGGTATATAATTCGCTCCACCCTGACAACTCGGCCAGAGGAGGTAGCGCGGTTATAATCAAAGAAAACATCAACCATTATGAGCAGAGCAAATTTGAAGAACCAGACATTCAAGCCGTGGCAGTATCAGTTAAAACCCGATTTTGTCACGTTTCCATAGCAGCCGTGTACTGTCCTCCAAGGCATATGATAAGAAAAGAGCGATACTTGGAATTCTTTGAACTTCTAGGCCAGAGATTCATCCTAGGCGGTGATTTCAATGCCAAGCATACGCACTGGGGATCAAGGCTTACTACAACAAAGGGAAGGCAGCTTTTAAATGCAGTTAAAGACACAGATTGTGAAGTTATGAGCACAGGCAAACCGACATACTGGCCCACTGACCACCAGAAAATACCGGATCTTATAGACTTTTTTATAATAAAAAATATATCCATCAATTACGTTAATCTGGAGGAAGATTTTCACATGAATTCGGACCACTCCCCGATTGTCCTATGACTCAGTCAAAAAATCCTATTAAGAGAAAGCCATTTAACCCTGGTTAATAAATCTACAGATTGGGACGGTTTTGCCCTTGATCTAGATAATATTATCGACCTAAAAACTCCGTTAAAAAATCAGGATCAGCTGGACTCAGAAGTAAACAAATACGTTGTTAATATCCAGCAATGTGCGTGGAACAACACACCACAGCTAGGACGCAAATATAAAGGACATATCTATCCCAAGGAAATTGTAGGTTTACTATCTGATAAAAGAAAGCAAAGAAAGCGGTGGCAGCAAACTAGATGCCCACGGGATAAAACATTATTAAATAACCTAACTAAACGACTAAAGAGAAAAATTCTACAATTTGAGGATGACTGTCTAAACACTCACCTTGTACAGCTCACCAATGACCAATCAACAGATTTCTCTCTTTGGAAAGCTACAAGGAACTTAAAAGGCCGATTATGCAAATTCCGCCCATCAGAAACAGCGACGGAAAATGGGCCATAAGCAATGAACAAAAAGCGTTTAGGTTTGCCCAATACTTAGAAAACACTTTTCAACCCAATGAGAGCTCCATAGAAATGCTTGAGAGTGAAAAGTTATCACAAAGTCAAAGAATTCGACTTGTTACTCCTAAAGAAGTTCTGAGAGAAATTCAACACAACATAAGTTCGAAGAAATCTCCGGGTTACGATCTCATAACAGGAGAAATACTAAAACACCTCCCGCGCAAAGCTTTTGTAAAGCTGACCAGACTTATTAATGTTGCATTTATGCTAAAATATGTGCCTGAGTCATGGAAGGTTGCTGAAGTCATTATGATTGCGAAGCCTGGGAAACCGCCCTATGAAGCATCATCATATAGACCTATTTCCCTGTTGCCAGTATTATCAAAACTTTTCGAGAAACTGCTATTAAAACGGTTAAAACCAATAATAGAAGAAAAAGAGCTAATACCAAACCATCAATTTGGCTTCAGCGAAAAACACTCTACGATAGACCAGGTACACAGAATAACTAACATCATTGAAAGAACACTCGAAAACAAGCAGGTCTGCGCCACCGTATTCCTAGATGTCGCGCAAGCTTTTGATAAAGTTTGGCATGAGGGTCTGGTATCTAAACTCAGACGCATGCTACCTCCAGAATTTGCAGACATTCTAGAATCATATATCAGTAACAGAATGTTTAGAATAAGGCAAGAGGATTCATATTCTGAGCTAAAAACTATAAAAGCTGGGGTGCCACAAGGAAGTGTGTTAGGCCCATTGCTCTACTTGCTATACACATGTGACATTCCAGAGCTGGAAAACAACACCATAGCGACCTTTGCAGATGACACTGCTATTATGGCTACCGGATCAAGCCACAAAGAAGCAGTAGAAAAAGTTCAACTAGCTGTGAATAAAGTTTATGACTGGACACAAAAGTGGAAGATCAAACTGAATGAGTCAAAATCAATTCATATTGACTTCACTAACAAACACTGCGATTACCACCCAATCTACATAAACGGCATGCAAGTGCCTTATGCTAACACAGCCAAATACCTTGGCATAACTCTTGACGCCAAACTGCGTTGGAAATCTCACGTCAAAAAGAAAAGACAGGAACTCGACATACGTTATAAAAGTATGAATTGGTTACTCGGAAGGAAATCCTGCCTATCAATACATAATAAAATTATATTATACAAGCATATTCTTATGCCAATTTGGACGTATGGCATCCAACTTTGGGGCTGTACTAAACGAAGTAACGTTAAGATAATCCAACAATTCCAAAATAAAGTACTCAGGGATGCTGTAAATGCTCCATGGTACATTAGAAATGACGACCTCCACCGTGACCTTAAAATGGAACTCGTCACAACCATCATTCAAAAATTTGCTGAAGCCCACGAACACAGACTTCACCGACATGTGAATGTAGAGGCAATTCAGCTGCTAGACAACACGGACATAGTGCGTAGGCTAAAAAGAACTAAACCATTTGAGTTAGTGTAGTATTTATATAGTGAATGAATAATAGTGCGGTGCTAATGGTGCTATACACGTAACACATGAACAAAGTGTTTCATATATTTATCAGACCCTAAGAAAGTGCCACGAAACTGTGTAAAAGTGCAAATTGACACTATTCTTAGTTATAACATAAGTCTCGTAAAATATTAAGTTAGAGTTAAATTGCTTATTAGTCTATTTAGGCTAGATTGTAATCAATTACTAAGAACTTTAGTTCTTATTAATAACAAAAAAAAAAAAAACATCAAAATTGAGAACCTTCTCCTTTTTTGAAGTCGGTTAAAACAAGAAAACTGTACAATTTCTCAAGGTCGCCTTTATTGTTGAACAAATTAACCCTTCATTGCATGATTTAATGTTTTCAAAAATATTAACTAAAAAATATTAACATCGTCCACTGATTTGTGTGTTTTTTTAACCCGTGAACCGTTTGATGGAAATTTCCATCAATATGCAATGAAGGGTTAAGAGCTAAATCGTCAGTACTTTAACTTTATAAAACCCATTCCAGACCGTTTTATATGAATTTGAAGAAACTCCAGCTGGCAATAAGGTCTGTGATAGACGATACTGGTGTGTTCCGTGCAGACATGCAAACGTGGCATAATCCACAGACAAGGACTTGTTATGACTTGTCTACACCTAGCGTAAGGCATTGGAAGGATGTTGCTTGTTGGTCATATTAGGTCGATGGTTATAAAAGCTACACATGAAATAACACAAGTCAAGTAAAGTGGGTAATATTATCTCTCTGGGTGGCACTAAATATACATAAATAAAATTATGAACAATCAAAACATTAAAAAGAAAAAAACTCTAGGATTTTCGCTATAATTATGTTCAGTATAATGTGCTGCCTCTCATGCAGTTAATCCTGTTATAAATCACTCACCATTCGCATCAGACTATTATTCAGATCTTTATCTGTCTTGATTGCTGAGAAGAACATCATTTTAGTTCAATGGACACAGATGTGTCATGTGTGATGTGTCATGTTTGGATTGCTGAATTAATTAAAACCAGCAAATACTCTTAATTAAGTCGAAAGGGTTATAACCAAAAGCAAGCCTTAATGTGGACAAACCTTAACAAGCAGTTGCCGAGTTTTAGCATTGTTACGATCGGCGCACAATTAACGACTGTTCGGGGCAATTATTTCTTTATCTTTATAATGCCTGTTTTTATCGTCCGTACGCGACAAAATTTATTTCATTTGCCCAAATATTTTCAGTGTTTTATTACTGCGTAATTAATTTCTAGATTTTACACAACGTTAGCCTTTTATGCCACGAATGCTGGTTTTGTTTGAAACTATTTTAGTTTCCCGCATTAAATCATAAAGACTTGAACATAATAGTTTTAGACCGAATGTGAATTATGCGACCCAGTTATCGTGATGGTCTAGCTGAGAGGAACATTTTGAATTCAAATTTTACTCATATTTAATGTTAGAGGTAATGTATTCCTACATTATTGTCTAAGTAAGATTAAGTTTGGATGTGTTGGGACTGTATGAGGTTTAGTTATAACTGCAGGAGACCCTATGGGAGCATCGAAATGATCTAACTATCTTTTTGACAAACTACGTAGTTCGAAAATACAAGCATACAGCCCAATTTCTGAAAATCTACTCAATTTTAGATGTTGTCTAATCTGATTCTCAACACGAAACACGCGTTTGTTTGTTGTTGGACACGTTGGACAAATCATCTTGGCATCACTATTAGATTTGAGTAAATATTTATTCCATTTAGATTTCGGAGAAAAGTGAAACCTTGATAAATAGCTGACTAGTCAAGCAACAACAACAACAAGTAACTACGTATTACTGGAAAACTGCTAGATGAAACAAAACTGTCCCCTGAATTTAAAATGTTCTGCGGTGCAATTTTGTAAAAATCTCACCGTGAAAACTTAGGTGAAGTGAGCGTGGAGTGAGCTGTCAATTCCTAGCAAAAACAAACTCACTTCACCTAAGTTTTCACGGTGAGACTTTTACAGAATCGATCGGCTGTACCCAACCTTCAGTACAATATTTGTGTTCAAAATATTTAATACAATTAGTAGTAGTTCAGCTACAGATGTATATCTTGCTCAGTATATTTATGACTCGCGTGAGAGTCCGCAGTTATGCCCGACGCCCGCGGCCGCGACTGCGATACGCCGACTATGTCTTGCCCAATGTACGTACACTACGCACTACGCACAGTGTGCGCGGCATTTTTTCACTAATTATTGGACGCGAACATGCTATTGTACGCTTTTATTAAATTAACTGTGTATCTATATTAAATGTTGTATAATAGTAGAGGCCGCGGGAGACGCCCCAAGGGATGACTCCCGGCCACCGTAGGCGCGGGCCTTCGGACGGAGAGTAATGGGTAGCTCACCGTCCGATCAGGACCAGGCCCGTGCCGGACGGCGCGTATGTGTTCCACGCGCGCCTCAAAGAGAGGTCAGCATCGAGAAAGGGGCCCCTTAGGGCCGAAGCCTGCCGGGTCAGCGGGATTGTCCGAAAGGGTTACCGCTGGCCCGGAACATAAAGGGCTATGGAAGGACCATGGGTGGGTTTTAGTCAGTAAGAGTCTGACACTCCCTTCCACTCCACCCAGAGCGGGTGAATTATCAAATGACCCCTGTCATTTGATAATTTCCCACCCAAAAAAAAGCCTTAGCTCTGAGTGGGCGTTTTGTTAATGTTTAGCCTTTAAAACTGTGTATCTATATTATATGTGGGATAATAGTAGAGGCAGCCAAGAGGTTGATAAATGGGGCGCAATTTTACGGTTATTACCTTTTAAACAAATTATTTAGGCAAGGGCTCAATTTTACTTTTGGTCCTCAGACCCTGTTTTATTTTAGTACCGACCTAATTAAATTAACTACAATCAAATTCACTGACGAAAGGGCACGAATATTTGATTTAACAACGGTTTTACATTTAAGATTTTCCTATACTTACTAGCTATTTCGGCACCCGTTTGGTACAAACTACTGAAGACAAGCAAATTATTTTTCCGGTCACTTGACTAACCCGATTAAGACGCTTCACTGGCATAATATCCATTTCGAAGAATTGTATGTCGAAATCATCGTTGTAATTTTCAAAATGGAATCAAAAGTTTCAATCACAAAATCTTTCAATTTAATAGAACCAGGTTGATTACTCTATCTAAAACAAAGCCCCATAAACCTCATTTTCCCCGCCGCCACTCCTGCGGGACTTCAGAAGGCCGTGGCCTATATGATTGTCACTCGCAAGGTTGGTGAAAACACAGCGGTCGAGGCCACGTTTTCTATCAACGTATAAACGGACGATGAATTCCATTTCACTAACGTCCCACAGGGTTGGCGACTTGCACATTTGAGTTGCGGTGCCAGATAAAGCGTTTGTTTTTGTGATTTTTCAAAGTCTGAATTTGCCAGAAACAGGGCACATAGGATGCACATACATTCAAGAATAACTACATGTTTCACTAATAACTGTTGTACAAATACAAGTCTTTAAAATACCACTTCTATGTCATTTGTTATATTTCTTCAATATTTTTGTAATGAAGAAAGCAAAGAAAGACAGTAACAACATTTTCTTATCAAGAAAATATTTTTATAATTTTCTGTCAAGTAAAATCGAGTCTGTTAAATCATGATAGTGTAACTGGTAATATTAGAGTATTATTAAATGATTAAAACATTTTAATTGTTATTTTTCTCATGATGAGCTCAATGATGTCAAAGGCCAGTAATTCTCAAAATCCAGCAGACACTTTTAATTCCACATTATAATCATAAAACTGTACACTTCCAATAAATCAAATTACCAAAAAGTAATAAAGACATACTTTATTAATTTCTTCACATAATCCAACATTATGAATTCTAAATAATTTACTGTACACATGTCCGAATGAATAGCCTCATATTTCATGTAGAATGACTTAGTGGCGTGAAGCACATTGGTTTGATGCGTCACTCATTAATATTAACATAAGCTGATTGAATATGGAAATCTATTTATAAATGTATAATGTACCCATTATAGGTTGACCCTTCGAGGTGGAGCTTCTAGCAAGAAAAATGACTGTCAACATAGATAATATAATCTTTTAACGTCACTTTAAAATTCAAAGTTTGTAGAGATGCGAATTTAATACAAGAATACAAGTGAGTTCGCTTTCGGCTACTTGAGTGAGGTTCGAAGTGAACTTTACAGAACAACACTATAGCCGATCTGCGAGGTGATTGCGTAACACACTAACAGTAGCAATGGCTTTGATTTTGACAGTTCAACCACATTCATTGAGCAGACAAATTTTTCGAACGATCGAGCAATGGATTAGCAGTATAGTATCCTTCAAAGTGATTCAGATTGTGATTTTGTGTGTTACACAATGAGATGCTCTGTAATAATCTAAAAATCATTGAAGCGGGCTGTCATCCTGACACTAGGGATTGACAGCTCACATCAAACTTACTTCACCTAAGTTTTCAGAATAAACCGGCTGTACCTACTCTTGAATGTATTTAGTTACATCGTTAGCCGCGTATCTAAATATAATGGGTACTCATAACTGGACTTAGTGAGGAGGCTTAAGATGCAATTAAGCTAATTGCTTTCTCTAATGTACTGTTGGATGGATTAGATTTTGTTCTCAATTCTTAGATGCTAACTTATTAGAGGGCTTGTAATTGCCAACTGATACAAAACGTACCTAATTGCTAGACATTATAAATGATAAATGATTTATTGATATATGATAAATGATTTATTTTCTGTAAGTATGTTTGTACAAACACTTTTACACGTCAATTATTTTTTTTAAACTAGATGAGGTCGGCGTATCCTGACTATTCTGAGAAGAAAGGCCGATACAAACTCAGAGGTCACAGTCTCTTTTAAAGTCCAGACAAAATCTTAGTCAGATCGTGTGAAGACCATGTAAATTGGTGTCTGAAATGGTCTTTTGAGGAAAGAACCACACAGATTGAGCGGGCATGTCCAATTAGTTTACGCATTTGCCAAAATCGTGCAGCTCAACTCAGAACTTGAGGAGCTCAACGATTCGACGAATAATACCAAAGAAAGGACATTATTATAATTTTCCTTGAGACTACCGAAAGGCTTGAAGATAACAAATGTTAAACTTAATCTGTGCAAACTGTTGTACCTACCACGAGAGTCAGGCAACTGATTAAGCGCGTGAATAGCAATTTGTTTATGATCTTAATGTAACGATGATCGCGATTTGCAATTTCAGTAAAAGACGTTTATTGAACTTGCAAATATTATAATTTATGTTAGTAAGAATCCTTGAATTTTTATTCTATTAGATCGCGTTAATAATTCTTTGGGTAACTTCCAACGTATTTACAAATGCTTTAAAGTCAATTTATATGACTGTAACCGATATTGAGTCGCTCTACCTGGCACCACCCACACGCGGCCGGTGCCCAATATCGGTCATTTATCGGCGGGTGCCAAATCGGCCGCGCGCTTTTTGTTTTTCCGTTAGTGGCCGTGAACACGAAACATCTAGATCTACATAATAAGTATGGTCAGAAGAACCACTCCTAGAAAAGATAATATAGGCTTCTGAAGACAGCCTTTATTCTGCGTTTGATGGGCTGCTGGGCAGTTTGTTGTGCCATTTCTTCTTCCCAGCCAAAGCTCTAGGAAGTGGTGAAGGGCGAGCGTTTTGGGGGACTATCTTTCGACGTTCGAAAAGTGCTGATTCTCAGCCAAGTTTGAATAAATGATTTTTGATTTTAGTGTGAGGGCATGCCATAAAGTCAGAGTCAGAGCCAATGTTCACTAAACAAACATATACATTTACATTGTTAACTTTCTGAGCTGTTCATTTTATGCTGCGATACGGACCCATTTCAATATTTATTACCTTTCGCCCGACCTTGCAGATTTTGTGGCTTTTCATTCGCAAAGTTTTACATGAGTAAACTAAATACTTACCTTTGTAGTTACTGAAAAAGAGTAATATTATAGTAGTAGTCTTTAAAATAATCAACAGGTAAATATTTCTACTATATACTATTGCAATCTTCTTTTTTTCTCTTTCCAAAATCAGCCTAAACCTCCAAAAAAATGTAAATAGCCTACAAAATAAAACGCACGAAATAATAAACATTTCTAAAAACAAATAGGAGCGTGTTCCATTATAATTTAAACAGTCGTAATAATGGGAATGCCGTCTGAAAGTCACTTTCGTTGAGAGTGGGATGGGTGTATGGAATTTAGTGCAGGTGTGAGAGGTATAGAAGGCAGGGTCGTGCGGATTGGCGTGCGAGAAGGCAGTATCGGCGAACGGAGCAAGCTCGGCTGCTCGGATTTAATTATCGGGACAGCGGGACAAAATTCCACATTTAGAAACTGTTTCACGTTGTTTGAACTTGCCTAACTACTGCTGAACTCATTCTAACGCAGGTATTAAAGGTCAATATGGTTGTCACTTTCTAAAATATGGAATTATTTTGTCGTGATTTGGGAATGGAGAGTGTGGGTCGGAAATGTGGGTTTGATTAGTCGTAATAAATAGCAAAAGAAGAAAAATCTTTGATCAGGTTATCCGTTATAGGTGTATACAGTTTTATGATATTTTCTTAAGCGTATTTAAAAGGATTTTTTTCAGATAATCTCGGGTGACATTTTCGCAGTGTGTATTTTGCGGAAGGATTATAAACAGAAATTTGTAAATTAAGTTGAAATGAAATGGACCACACCATTTCATTTCAACTTAATTTACAACTTCTATATAAAACATCTACCGTTTTTCTAAAGCTTGTATGAACATTTATTTTCACTGCAACAATGTTGCCAAGTTAATTTTCATCAATTAATTCTTTACACTTCCAAGAGAAAATAAGCTTTTTACTTGGACATGTCAGCTTAAAACTGTCTCCAATGAAAATGTATACAGTGTAGTTTTAAGAGCAAAGCGCGAAAAGCAGTAAAGCAACATTTTATTTAGAATAATAATAATAATTTATTTCAGACTCATCTTACGATTACATCCATATTTGTTAGTAGGTACGATTGCGAGCTTACAAACTAGTGTTAGTAATAATAATTATTGATTATTTATATTCAGACAGTAAGACTGCAACATGCACACTGTTAAACGGAATTGTCACCACCCTAATTTTGACGTGTACAGTCAACCGCAAATTAGTGGTACAATTTGACACTGACAGGGCCTTTATGTCGTAGCAGTGAGGATAGTTTTTATAATGCAACTGTTATCAGTTTATCACTGATGTGTACTTGAAAAAAAAATTACAGCTTAAGTAACCACTCTATTAGTTAGATACCTATAGTTTTCATTTTCATACAATTTTTTATAAGAACACTGCACTGCAACTTGTAGTTTTCCTATTGCAAAACTTAGCTGATATGTTATTAGAATAGTAAAACAAACACCTAAGAGCGATGAACTCAGTGCGTTTAATAAATAATAAAATAAAATAATGTTTATTTAAGTATCTCCACAAATTACATTCTTAAACATATTAAGTTGACAGATATTTCGACAAAATTTTGTAATTTGTGGGAGATCTGGGTGCCTAAAAAGGCTACTTTGGCAGAAACACGGACTGTCTTCGCCAAATTATTATTCATAATGTTATCCTTTTATTATTATTATTATTAAATTCTTTATTTCGAGTAACCATGAGACTCATACAGTGTTAGTAACAATAAAATAAACTTACAACTATGTTAGTGATACAATTACACAAACAAACACAACAAAACAATCACTGCTTCCGCATTCCAGCTGAGATACAGGAGCAGCGACTTATAATACAGCAGTCCAGCCTATCAGCAATAACTCTCAGGATGCTGTTGGAACTGGCTCGCACCCTGCGCACCAAGGACGTACATCTTTTATGATTCTACCAAAGTGACCTTTTTAGGCCCCCAGGAGTCTAAACTAAGCCTAGGCCTGTGTTTTAGAACTCCAGGCCCCCCATTATATCACATAGTAAAGGTTGCCAACGTGGTACAATTACAAGTGATTGATTATACATACAATATTTCATAAATATGTATATAATTAATTATGTAAATGTGCGTAGGCAATGAAATATAAATATACGTAGAAAACTACCAAGCACTTGTCTCACCATCCTCGAGTAGCTTTCCATTGGTTAAAGCCACTCAGACACTGGAAAAGGCCCCAAGAATATAATTAATAAAATAATATTTATAATAAATATACGTTACTTTACTATCTCAAGGACTTTATCCGTTTCTGCGTAGCTTCGATTTAGTAACCATTTTATTGTTTTCTTTTTGCATTCAATTTTACGACAATTCGCTATGTTAATTATTTTATTCAATAATTCGCCTCCTTGAAATTTTTGTGCAAAGGAGGTATTGACAGCAGTTGACTCACATTTGCGTAATTTCTCCTGGAGAGGACTATGCGTTTTTTGCTTTCTTCATGTAAATCGGAGTGTTGAAGAAGTACAGTTAGCAATATGTACAGCTGGGGAACCGTTAGCGCTTCCTCATAAAGTTTTGAGGTGGAGAAAATACGAAGTTTGGATAGACTCACTTTTAGTATCATCCTTTGGGCTCTTTCAACTGTTATCATTTTAGTTTTGCATGCTTCTCCCCATGTTCTGAGGCAATAACTAATGATTGATTAAAAGTTAAAAGCGAAAGGTTTAAAAACAAAAAATAAAAAGTGTCGCAAAGTTTTATTGTAGGTGCGTCTACAATAAAACTTTGTCCTTTATCTAAATAATACACCGGAGAAAGTTTAGGGGCTAGGGCTGGCTACTATCTAGATTGAAGGGCAGAAAGTGATAGGATTGGAGATTCTCATCTTAGCTTAGGCTAGCTAGCTTAGGCTATTCATTTCGCAATAGACGTAACGTTAGAAAACATGTCATTGTGCCGTCTATAGTATATGCAGGAATAAAATATGCATGTTGAATGAACAATATGCCTTGTTGCACATGCACATTGTGTGTACGACATAAATCTTACGAGCTTTTGCAAGTCATCATGATACTGGACATCGTTAACCGTCAAGATATATCGTGTTCGTCAAACGTGACATGTCATCTGCGGTTTGAAGTTATGTCGTCTAGTGACAAACAAGAGAGTGCCGAGACCATATAAACAAAAATTGGGCTATAGAACAAAAATGTGCTCCAAAATAAATGACTAGGTACCTACTCAATATTTGGCAACCCTAACAGTGGAAGGCTTTCCATAAATCGCATGTTATCTGCGCGCGCGTCAGGCCGCGTGCCCGCGCGCACTAAACACCTTAATTTCCAAGTAATTAATTAAATATTTCCACGTCATTCTGATTCTTATAAAAACAACGTAAAATACCCTCTTAATGGGCACTTGGGCACTTGGATTTATTTTTATCGTTCAAATTCTTAAAAAGTAAGTGGGACTCGCCGTTTTAACACAATTGGAAGAGATATGCATCCAATTGCTTTTTCGGTTGGATATTCGACACATAAGTTTATGATTTTGTGATCGACTCGCGATTAGACCACCACCATTATAATAACGAGAACTCCGCAATTCGCTGAAGAGTGTAAGACTATCTTTGCATTGTATAAACTCAATTTCCTTTATATTGTATAATTGCATAGCACAGATGTGAGTTCTATGTACATATGTACTATACCTTATTTACCATTTACCGGGTAATACGTCTTTCATTGACTTGAATGTGCCCTGGCTGCTGATAGTAGGTACCTATGTCATGCTCTCACAAATGTCTCGCTGACGGTGGCGTGTGTGTTGGATCATTTTAGCTCCCTTCAAAATGGTTGAGCTGAATGGTGCTGATCTGTGCGTCATGTTCGTGAACGGGTGCCGTCAGTTGGGGCTGGTCATCACTCAGCTGCCTCGGCTTATTTTTAAATTATTTTGATTGGATTGTTGTTTTCTTTTTATTTGCTGTACTCTGGACGCTTTTAACGCGTACGTCTTTTTTACATCGTTCTCACATAATTATAATTGTAAATTCAACATTCATGTAACTAATATTTTTGTAAAAATATAATTTAAAAGAGTGTCCATGGAGTTTCTTGCCCGTTCTTCTCCATAGGTACCTACGCTTTGGAATGGGCAACTAGCTTCATATTTTCTGACTGACTGAATTCTTGACAATTCAAAAGTTCCTGTAAATGGTTTAATTGAAATAAATGGTTTGAGTTTCAGTTTGATTCAATTAGAATCATTAAATAACATACAATCTCACAAATACAAAACACAGCAACACCTTTTCAACAACCAATCAAAACTATCTCCAAACAATAGAAACTCAAAGACCAACTCCGGTGTGAAATCCAACAATTTAATTACACAACAGGAGCCGGACGGCCGGCACCCGGCAGACGGACAGCCGTTGTCCGGGACGTGGTTGTAAATCGAGCGGCTTCGGACGGCGCGCGGGGCCGCCCGGCCGGCCCTACGGAAAGTGGGCTAGATTATAGACCGCTCAGTCCGAACCAGAGCCGCACGTGTGCGGAATTAGGATAAAGCAGGAAAAATGAGGATGTTTCATGTTATATTTGTGTGTTTGAATAAAATATCTGTTTCATGTCAGATTGTATATCTAGGAGAGTTACATGAGCCTCCATAAGATAGTAAACGTGAGGTTCAGGATAATACAAACACAAAGCTTGGCAAACAACTGAATTAACTGAATGTTCCCTTTTTTATTTGAGTGAAGTGCAACAATAGCACTTCACTTTTCTTTAATCGTATATAACTTTTGTCCCTGACCAACTAACACTACGACAAACACATTCAATCAATTGCGACCTAAGAGATCTGTGACCTAATTATGGACAAGAATAAAAAACCTTATGCGGAACAAACAAATGTTATGTTAGCGTCAAACTTGCTGCGAGTTCGGTGATTTATTGAAGCCGTTTTGTCTTGTTTTCCCTAAATCTCTTCTTTCAGTTAACTTTATAAATCCCATTAGCCCGGATATAAGAATAATGAAACATTTTTCAAGTCTCATTAAGAACGTTTACCTGTCGAAGAGATTCGGTTAAACTTGCGAGTTGCGGGACACTCGAGTCGTAATCATTAGCAGCGTCGATAAGTTGCCGAGTTTTATCTCCAGCATCTACTTGAGGAGTTTGGAGCTGTTTGGAGATGCTCAGACTTCCCTAACTATTGTTATTATAAAGTTAGTATCCAATCTAAATGTTTTGATTGCCCAAAAAGTAATTTGAGAATCTTACAATTATTGTAATTATAACACGTAAAGACGTTATTTTCTATCTTTGTTTGACTGTTAAGCTCGTCGGTCTTGGAATTAAGTAAAGTTCTTAAAGATTTTTTCTCGTACACAATTAAATACTTCTAGAAGAAAATGTTACTCTCTGTTACATTAACTTTAGTGTCTTCTAACAGCTCAATCTTGGATGAGGGTCCTTTCCAGTGTCTGTTGTTCGACTACTTTTGAATTTCTTTTAAGGTGATTTGGTTCATAAAATATGCTCCAGGTTATCCAAAAGATACTTCTTCCATCTCTAACTTCTAGGTACTTCAATATTATAGGCTACAAATACAACAAACAGTTGCCTTGTTATGTTTTTTAATGACACAACAAAGATAATTTTAGTTCATTAAGTCAACCTTACTTCCAACTTACACTACACAAACCTCCAACTAACCCAAAAAAGCTAACCCCATCATCCCAAAAGCAAACATGGCGCCTCCTCACACCTAACTTCACCTGAGTAGTTCATAACGTATCATTACCGCGCGCTGCAGGTAGGCCGGGAGCCCGGATCGTTTAGCGCCACTAATCATACACTCACTATATTGATAGCTTTACTTTTAATACACTGCTTTGTTTATAACAGGTTGAAGTTTGATTGATTGTTTAAAGATGATGGATTTATTTTTAACTAAGTGTCTTTATTTATTCAAAATTATAGGTTCAGGTATGAACGTTTAGATGAGTGTGCTATGCAGGCCTTTTTATTTGTGGTTAATTTATAACAGCCACTCATAACACAGTGGACCTTATTTTTTGTCTTATAAATAAATTATAATAATAAATAGACCACAAATAAAAAACCTTAAAGATGGTAAAGATGAGATATTATTACCACAATGTCATAATAAATAGTAGTACATCCGTTGGCAGTAATTCTCAATATCATTCGTTATAGAAGTCAATATGCGTTCCCCTGTAGGTAGGCAGTCTAATAACAATCGCAGCGTTTTATTAATATTGTCACGGGATACATTATTCACATGGTATCCAAATACACTTTCGCATCTAAAGAACGTCACATAAATAGATGTCAAGATAACGCCTTTGTAATACCAGATTCTTTCGAAACCGGTTTGTTCAACATTATCTTAAACACAATACTTTAGCGTAGCAATGTCACATCGATTTTAGCCCCACCCGTTCTTACCGCACAAATAAAGCGATTCACTTTGCAATATAATTTTTCTTCAACATATAAAAGTATAAATTACCATAATGATTGTCACCGCACAAGTTGCACAATTATTATCTTAACTACTGTAAATTACTCGGGGCTGGAACCGAACCCCTATAATGTCCGACAGCTATCAGATACGGGAGGAGACCAAATTAATTATAATGACAGAGATGGCATCTCATGACATATAAAACTAGTATATCCAGCGACAACTTAATAAATTACTATTTTACTTTTAAAATAGCTCATAATAATATATTATAATCATCTTCTTTATGAAGATTTGTAATGTAAAAATAACCGGTTATTAAAACCGGTTGCTGCTAAAACAAATCACGGGCACGCATTCACGGCGGCATTGCTCCCGGCCCAACAGTAGCGCCACATTAGCACTAAGTGTTTACAGCACTAAATCTTTGCTAATGTACTCATCAGAGTAACAGAAGCATGTTTTTACTAACAATAAAGTGTCTAATCTTTTGATATATTAGAAGCAAAACATTTTTGCCATCGCGACTCACGGGTTACACTTAGAATAATCAGCCTATAATGTTCCCACTGCTGGGACACAGACCACCTCTTGGTGAAAGGGAGTAGGCCGTAATACACCACGTGGGCCCAGTGCGGGTTGGTATGACCAAAATAGACTGGCGCAGGAGGATTTAGGTAGCACAGTCTGAAGAACAGTACAAATCACAGTACTTAACATTTCCCGTAGCACAACTCCCGGTGTACGCAATAGTAGCAAACGAGCAGTAACTCAACGCTAATGTTCACCTGCACGTTCTAATAATAACGTGTAAGTGCAACAGATATTAAACTTGAGGTTGAGGCGCCTGCAGTGTGCGGTACGGCAGTTATATTATATACCGGATTATTAACTACTGAAGAGGACGTGGGAACCTCTAGTTACGTTTACTAAAGGCATGAATCAAAGAAGTTTATGTGCACTTCATTTTACTGGGAATCGTCACAGGCAAAGGTTTTTTATTGTGTCTATTAAAGTCCACTCTTATCCTGCAATCATCGTGGGTACAATGATCGTTACCAACCGAGTTGACCCTCTTCTTCAACTGTGCTCATCAATTTTGATGTCTTCAAGCTTCCGTAATAGGTAAAATCACGTAATTATTAGGGTACTGAATAGATCTCCAGACAAGTGGTAGTTGATTCCTTACCTACTTTCTACGTGGCACTGCCATAGAAGGTAAATCTAAAGAATAAAATAAGTAGTAAAAGAAATAAAGCCGATATCAGTCGCTTCACTCAAGTGAATTGTTTACTTGAGCGGACGTTCATTTTTGTTTTATTCCACGTTTAAATAAAAATGAATGTTCGTCAGCTTCTTTTATATTTCCTTTTTCGATCATTCGGGATCGGGAGGCGAGTGTTGAAATCTGACAACGTTGAATCGGTTCACTAATGAATGATTTTTCCATTGTTAATTCATATTGTAATCAGACGTTCCACTTTGAGCGAAAAGATGCCGAATGAAAGGCAAACTAGTAGTAAAAGTGATGTTCATCCTCACCCAGAGCGGCGCGGAGGGCTGCAGCTGCGACGCGAACGCCATTCGGAAAGCATCTCCCACCAGCGAGTTCAGTTCCTCCGCCTGAAACAATACAAACAAATAATTTTACTAATTGCACTTACGCACTTAAAAAAATTTGGAAGTACTAGTGAAACTAGAAGTTCGCTTTGTCGGAAGATTTTCTCTTGTAAATACATCCAGCCAGAACCATTCCATAAATAGTGTTTACGAACATTATTTACTCTCATATTTTAAAACTAAAAATTGATTTATAAAATGTGGAGCTATTACTTTTTCCACGTGCTACAAGCTCTTGTAACATTACAGGAGATGGTGCAGCACTACAGCGACTATTACTATAAACAAGGCATAACATTTTTCCGAAGGCTGTGCGGCAAGTTTTAAGTGAGTCTGCGCTATTGCGACCGCTGCTACCCCCACTACTTGTACCACCAAGTATTACCACTTAGAAGGAAACGCAGAAGTTTTACGACGCAAACAAATAGTTTGTTACATTTACGAGAAGTGCAGTGGTGCGTTTTATTTTATTTTACTTGTTTCAACTGAGGAAAGTTTTTCAGCGCCTTTGAAGAAATCAGAAAAATAACTTATTCACAACTTGACAATGACACGAAGGAACGTTCGTTTTAGACTTCCGCATTATGATTTTATAAGTATATTAGATACTTTTTTACAACAGATTGTTGCAAAATGCTCTATAAATAAAGAGCTAAAAAAAAATAATAAAAAAAAACAATATATACTTAAATAAAATACATATAATCGAACCATAGTTACGAAAACGCAACAAACTGAACCTACTGTCCTACCTATAGCTCTGCTAGCACTTTGCACAATGGTCCACTAGAGAACTATGCGGTGGCGGAGCAATATTAAACCCAAACGTCACGGCTACTGTGCCGGTGCGAAGCCGGATAGAAACCGTACAGAAGCCGGGGATGCCGGGAAAGCCGCCAGTCAATGTGGTCGACTTAATCGGAAAAGTCTGGTCCGATCGTGGTAATAGAACCCGCACAATAGAATGGACGGGACATTACATAGGCGATATTGAAACGAGGTGCAGATGGAAATAACTTTAAAGCTCTCGACAGCAGAATTAAATGGAGTGTTTAGTTGTTAAGTGCAGCAAGGTAGCAACAGTTTTTTTTGTTTCGATGGTCGAAAAAGGTGACTATTTTTTCAAAATTTCTTTTGGCAGATAGTTTTGCAAATAATTTGTTCATATTGTGCATAACTTCATGCTTTTTTATGGCAACACATTATATGCTTAGGTACTTTCTTTAAGATTACGCTACCGTCAAAGACGCCGTGCAAAAGTAAACAATAATAAAAGACGTACTGTTGAACTATCAAATACTCGAGTCCAAATATGATTTCTCAAAAACAAACTAATATGGAAGTTATGTTGCCTTGTATGGTCTGTTAACATTCTTCTAACTCAGCATTTGATTTCAGACTTTATTTTTATTGTTTTACAGTATATTTTTAGTATGTGCGTGTGAGTAGCATAGATACATAGTAAAGTTCGGTGGGTGTGAGTGATATGTGAGAATGATAGCCGTCAGGCACCCACGGGGGCAAAGATTGACGTGACAGCCCTCATCACACTGTGAAGCTAGCTATGCTAACTTGGAGCGATGTTCTCTAACTAAACTTTAAAATAAATTTAAGAATCCAGACAACGAATGTAGATAACAATGCAGACTTAAGTACTGTTAATAGGTTCTAGCTTTATTAAAATAAACCTTTTTTTTTGTTCTTCCTAAAAACTTAAGCAAGTTGACAAAACACCAATCAGGTTTAAGTAAAGAACACAATTTAAATAAAAAACACGTAATTTGTTACTTTACCCACTGGATTAAGCTAAAGACCTAATTTACGGACAGAGATTTATCTCCCTAGGGACGTGATAACGTGGAACTGGTGCAAAGCCACTGGTGCATTCTACCGGAGATATTATAGTCTCCTCTCTTATGTGCTGAAAACAATTACTACCAAATCGCTATGCACACGAAAGCATTAATACAAGAAACAATTTACTAACAACAATGCAAAACTACTGTAGTAATACGTAGAGATATACATAATTAACTACTATCTATAGCATCGCTCCTCAAGTATGAACCAAACCCACCGAGCAAGACCACGGCGAACTTATAGCAGTGACTTCATAGCAGAAATATGAGAACAATCGACGTTTATGATTACGATGGCCTAACGGTACGAGACGATGGACAAATTACACCAATATTATAGCTGGGATAGGTTTCTAAATCTCAAGCTTCGGTCGTCAAGTGTCAATGGGGAAACAACAGTTAGCTTTAACAGTGAGAGGAAAATTGAGGTGATACATCTTCAATGTTAGTGTAGGATCTCTGAAAAGAAAATTGGAATTATATTTGGGTATTTCTGGCAGTGTCATATATATGGCTGATGGCTGTAGATCCGTCACCTTCATTATCTTTTCAAGAATGTGGATTTTCTCTTCAGTCAGGATAAGTTTTTGTCCAGTACCTATAATAAATTAGTCGAACCTAATTAAGATAAGTGTTGTATGATAAGTTTAAAAACCAATATACAAGGTTATTGGTAAAACATTAACAACCTCTTAAGAGGTCATTGTACTCATCATTATGAACAACTTTTACTATGGGACCAAACCTGATATCGCGAAAAAAAAAATTGCTGTTCCATACATAAATGTTCGCATGACTCGTCAAAATGTAGGGAACAGCTAATTTTTTTTTCGCGATTTCAGGTTTTGTCCCATAGTAAAAGTTGTTTATAATGATGAGTACAATGACCTCTTAAGAGGTTGTTAATGTTTTACCAATAACCCTGTATAATGTACTATAATATAATACTCGTAGTAACTAGGAAGCTGGTTAATGAGTTATTATAAAATACATTCAAGACTAATATGAAAGGAACTCTCTCTGTCTTTATCTTATCCCATTCCCTGTCCTATGACTCACATATGGTTCATGTTGATTGTTTAACTACATATTGTGTCTACTTTGTGGACAATGAACGTGTTAACATACAAACTCATAGTGTTGGTGCCATAACTGCCATATATTATGTTGATTACTATCAATCGTCACACTAGCTTTTAGAAGCCATAGCTACAACATACATTATTATGATTTTTACTTGAAAACAGGGCTTGCATTCGATTCTACTACCAATAATGTGTAATTCCCACACTAGCCCCCATATTAGCATCACGTAAAGCTTACCAACATAGAGGCATATTAGGGTAAATACGCCAAATGTCGGCCCCCTAACGGATTTTCTAACTTTGGATCGCTCTGGCTCCATCACTTGCAACGAAAGGATACCTTGTGATGCTGTTTTAGACAGGTTGATAAATCTATTTTATGTTTCTAGGCATAGAATTGACTTTTCTACTAAAAGAAAAAAGTTTTAAGGTTTAAATGCATCGAGAACGGAAAAACCCTAAAGTCGGCCGTTTACGGCCCATGGTCGGTCGCGTTTTTGCCAAATGTCGGCCGGGTATAGGATGTTTGAAAATAAGATTATGAAAAATATTATTAAGATGATTTATTTTGGCAGAAGTATGTATATTATGTAAGTAAGTATACATTTGTATTTGTTTAATTGTAAATAAAATTTCGGATTTGCACTTTAACTTTGTTACTATAATTATATAATAACAAAGTCAAACATCACAATAAAATTAAATAAAAATTAAGAATTTATATTAAATAAATCAAAAGGATTAAAATAATACTTAAATCAAAAGTGGTTGTTTGTAACAATATTTTGTCTTCCAATATTTAAGATAAAATTAAATATTTGTGAAACAGATCGGTCAACAATAAAAAAGGGTTACAAATTACTATGCTTTGGTAAACGCAAATGTGTTTATTCATATGCATTGATTATTAAAATCGAACAACAACTCAACTTCATAAAATAAAAAAAAGTCATAATAAACTTAGTCATATAAAAAAAATAGTAGTTGGGTTGGGTTTAATAGATAGCAACTTCCAAATAGTAATTTATATTTGTATCCCAAACCGTATTTATAATTATAGCTATCATAAATATGTTCTCAATATTGTAATATTTTATAATTCATTTAATTTAATATTATAATTAATATCAACTTTTAAATCAAAACTTTACCTCTTTATAATATTAATAAATTATAATAATACATACTCAATTTTCAGAAAATATGTTTGATAAACATATTAAAAATGACTACCCACACTATCAGTGAAAAAATACAAAAGTAATAATCAGCCTGTATAGTGGGGCTCGAATTCGAGGCTGGCCGACATTACGAACTTTAATATTTCTAAAGTCGGCCCCTGTTTTGTGTACCTTTTTTCTCGAGATTTAACTAATATCACCCCGGCCGGTATTTGGCGAATAAACGTAAAATATATTTATTTACATAAAAGCTTTGCAAATTCTCCTATTATGCCAAAGGAATTGGTAGAATTGCAGTTTATAAAACAGACTGCATTTACTTTAAGTCGGCCCCGGCCGAGAATCCGGTTTTAAGCCGAAACTGGTATTCTAATGGCGGCCCCCTATTTTTCCCTTAAACCAATACGCAAAACGTTAAAAAAAACTATCTCAAAATATAATAAAACTAACTTTTTATTGATAACAAAGCTTAAAATAAAAAAAAAGAATACCTTACCGTTGTAATATCAATCCCCGAAGCGTGGGTATTCACAGCCAGTAAGCTATTTTAACTACGAACTTGAGGCTTCAACGTCGGCATCGCTGCTGACGCTTAGTGTGCGAAGAGCGAGTGACTTAATCGGATAGTAACGGTTTGTACGTATAGAGTATGAACTAAGGATGCAATTCGAGTAGCAGAATTGCCACTTAATTACCTTCTAAATGAACGCAAGTTAAAAATGTCCAGACGGCCGACAATTGGGGGGGGGCCGACGTTTGGCGTATTTACCCTATGTGATCGCACGTAATCGCGTGTCCACGTTAGGCTTGTTTGCTCAGATAGAACTGCGATACCGGGCGATAGCCACTAAACTGGCGGTTAACGACATATCGCTGACATGTGCTTAGGGGTAAACGATGCTATCGCTTCATTTGATGTTGAATGGTAATGTGCATGTTTGTAATAAATGGACCATTTGGTGGTTAAACTGGTTGAGTGCGATTCCTGAAAAACAGTATAAAGTGCTTTAAATATTTTAACATTAGGCATTGTTATAACCAAAGCAAAATGTAACAACTTGTAACATCCCAATGACTTCTTAACTAGCTTATAAGACACTTGAACGGAACGTTCTTCAATAGAATTAGTTAATTAAAACTGTCCTTACCGACTACAGTGAGTCGGTACAGTTAGTACAGGCGGCTCGTATTTGAAGCGGTTGTTGCGGAGTTAATTCCTATACAGACTTACATAAACCTCGGACGTGCCTCAACGAGAGTCACACAAAAGAAACGATGGGTTCAGAAGGTGCACTCATTACATTTCTCACATCCGCATTCAAGTCTCTCAAATATTTAAAAAAATATGTAAGTTTGTTTAAAAAATAACAGATAGCTGTTCACTATCATCTTCAAATCTACGTGTAAACAATCTACTGCTGAACAAGCCCTTATCGGGAAATCACTGAACATTATCCTAGATTATGCAAGATATACTAGCAGTAGTACCAGTACTAGTAAATTACACTTATTATGACTTAAACTATACATCTTCAGCACTCTCTTAAACTGGTTATACAAGTAGGGTCCTAAAAATAAATAAAATCGATTAGCAAAAGCATGTTTAGTCTGAGAGTTAGCACAAACCAAATCTTTTCTTCTTCTATCTGAAGGTGCTGGGTTAAAATAAAGTTCAGTGTGTTGGAATAAAACTACATTCAAAATAAATAATTGACGTACTGTTAGCACCTTAGATGCCATATAAAGCTGATGTGTAGGAAATCTAAATGGACGAAAAATAGCAAACTTTAAAACTGCTCTCAGGTGCAACAAAATTGATTTAGCGGCACCACCCCAGGACGTTATACAGTAGGTAATAATAGATTGACACAAAGCCAAATAAACCTGTCTAATTAATTTAAAGTCGGCAATGTTACGTAAATTTAAAAAAATTTAAGTATATTAGTTTGCGCACTCTGGTGCATAATAAATCGATGTGTGAAATGAAGTTCAGGTTTGTGTCAATCGTGACGCCTAGATATTTGATATGGTTGGTTTTAGCTAAACCGGGACAAGTGCACGCATATATTTATACACTGCGTGAATTCTATACTTGTGTTTAGTGTGGACCTTCCGTGTTCTACTACAAGATGGCAGGCGGTGGTCGCATCGCACGCCCGCTCCGACTCAATCTGTGAGCATCAGGATTAACGCGTTTCTGTGTTCGCGCGATCGCGAACACAGCGGCTATTGACTGCTAATTAAGTAGCTTATTTTAGCTAATTAGAACAGTTCGCAGTATTGACTCGGTGAGACGAGCTCGTGGCGCCCGAGGTTGTACTCGGTGAGGCGAGCTCGTAGCGCCCGAGGTTGTACTTTGATTAGCGGAGATTCTCATGTTACTCTTTGAAAACCCAATATTGTATTGTTGGATATTATTACATCTTATTGTTAGCTCGTTTACACTACTGAAAATTAACCTTTCAAATACCTACTTTCAGATAGAAAAAACGTAAACGAGCAAAACTACATCTATGATTATAAAGTGACCTTTTATTTGTTTCCTGGGTAGGTACCCAAAGCCTATAAATAAAAGTGCAATACTAATCAATACAATCTTTTATATTTGCCATTTCCGACACCTACACGATGAGAGACAACGAAGTCTATTCCCACACGAATCAATAAATCTCTAAGTAGGTAGATACAAAATTATCATTGTTCTCTTAACGATGTAAATGTAAGTGTTGAATTAATCAACTTAGCATACTGCATTCGATTTACAACCAATTAGTTACGACCACGACAAACATAAATCTTTAGTAAATACAAGACAAAAATTCTGTCGAAAACAATTACATTTAGGTACGTCATGTTATAAAATGTTGGTAGCACAACTTGATATGATAAATGTACCTTCGTAGGTCTATCACAAAAAATAGATTAATCGATTAGCGAATGATCGATTATCGGTAGCCGATAATCGACTAATATATCACTCGGAAGGTTCAAAGATGGCGGCTTTAATATTAATTGTAGGCATCAACTTTTCCGTGTAATTGTGCCACCGTTAGTAGGAAGGAGTCGGGAATAGTTCGATAACAGCGATGTTTCTTCGTCGGGCGGCGCGCGGCCCGTGTCGCCGGTAGCAGTCGCCTAACGACCAGTTGCTCCACCGAACAACTGAGTTATAATTGCAACCGCACCGACTGGCCTAAGGGGAGACCTGTGTTTTACCAAGAACCTACAGTTTCACAACCTTCTATTTCAACGACACGGGGTCGGTTTTCGCTTGTTTTAAAGGCAAAACACGTCAGGTAAATTGGCACCAATTTTCCAAAGCATGTAATTATATAAATAAACAGTCTCGGCCGCTGGGGCTCAATGACAGGATAATTTTCTAGTTCGCAGGAAACTGACTCAAATGGCTGTTATAGAGAATAGGCGAATGCGTTCGCAAACAATTAGCTTCCTTTTCCTGTAATTTTGCATTTGTATTCTTGCATAATATGAATAAGCCTGGCTGGTTGGCTGAGTAATGGAACTAAACTTAGGTGTAGTTTTTTAAAAGTGTACTTTTAAAAAACTACACACACACACACACATAAATCAAGTACTAATTCCAATCCATAATAACGAGTGGGTAATTGAATGTTATATTCACTTTTCAAAGCAAACAATATTTTATTTTTGTCTAAAGTTAAACCTTCAGACAAAACCTAATCCCACCAAAAACATTTTCATGTAAAACACACAACACAACAGTCAGGCCACATATTAAGACTGTATAGGTGTAGAGTTTGTGAAGTTAGGACTTAGGGCGTTAGGAGTTAGGGCGTGTAGAGATAGAAGCTTGGCTCTACATGAGATCTGATAACTTTTTGACAATGCGAGCCATATGGTCTCGTCTTGGCAACATTTTACATGAAAATGTTTTTGATGGGATTTCACTTCGTTTTGTAAGTCTGTTGCTTATGACAATATTTTTTATTTTGATCATTTTTCCTTATTTATTTTTTGAGGTGTAAGTATTTCTTTTTAATGTGTAATAAGAAGTCTGTGTACTTGTATAATTTTCAGATCTCTAGCATGAAATTAAATTAAACTTACATCCCCTAATTTAAAGGGGATGGAGGTGATTTATTAAAAATCTTGAAATATGTATTTTATTATTTATATAAATTTTCAGACCTCTGGCATCAAAATTTGCGGAAGTCTCGTATAAACTTACATCCCCTAATTTAAGGAGGTGGGGGTTAAAAGTTCCAAGTTTTATAAGTTTTTTGTTGTTTGTGTACTAATACTAGCTTACATACAATTTCAGCTTTCTAAGACTCCAGGATACTTCCTGAAGACTGACTCAGTGACGGAATTGGGGTTTTTTAGGTATCAATAAAATCTAAAGTGAGCTATGCAATTAAAACTTTATATTTTTAATAAATCATAACTTTATTTGTTTCTCCCTCTCACAGAGAGGAGGCCTGTGTCCCAGCAGTGGGAACATTATAGGCTGAGTATGTATGTCGTATGTTCCACTCACAGTCCACTATACACTATACTCGTACATCATATCCTGAGAATTTTATATAACTGGTATAATCCAAACCCAAGTTATGAGGGTTCACAAAATGACGAAGCACTTCGAGAAAAGGTAGGTAGTGCCCTTTTTTTTTGGGTGGGAAATCATCAAATGACCCCTCCCGCTCTGGGCGGAGCGGAAGGGAGTGTCAGACTCTTACTGACTAAAACCCACCCGTGTTACTTCAGTCGCCTGTGCTAGGGGCCACAGTATCTCTTTTGAACAACCCGCGACCCTGGCGGGCATCGGCCCTAGTGGACCCCGTCAGTTTGTGCTGACATCTCCTTGAGGCGCGCGTGGAACACAACGCGCCGTCGACCCGGCCCTGGTCCTTACCGGACGGCGAGCTGCCCGTTGCTCGCCGTCCGCAAGCCCGCGCCTACGGTGGCCGGCAATCGGCTATCGATTCCCGACGCCCAGGGCATCTCCTGCGGCGGCTAGGGGCGTGAGGGCGCAAGGATTGCCTCTCCCTCATGCGCTCCGCCTCCTCCTTCGCGACGAGGCGACACCCTCCCATGCACTCTCGCTCCGTACCATGGCCCGGACTAGGGCCGGAGGCGAGAGATCGCCGCCGCTGATCGCCGCCGTGAGGGCACGGCGGTGCTCTGCCCAAGCTGGGCAGATCTCCACTGCTCCACCGTGTCCTCCGGGCGATCCACACAATGGTGACACCCGGGCGTTTCCTCCCGCCTTATTCTGAACAGGAACCTCCCGAAGCAGCCGTGCCCGGTGAGGACCTGCGTTAGGCGGAAGGTGAGGACGCCGTGGCGCCTCTCTAGCCACTCCTCAAAGAGGGGACTTATCGCCGCAGTTGTGGCGTGCCCAGCACTGGGTTGCGACAGTTGCACTCTCCATGTCATGTCGCCATGAGATCCCGCCGGAGCTCTGTCCGCTGCGCCGCGATTTCTTGCGGCAGCGCAGTTACGCCCCGGCGTTTTACCTTGTCTCGCCACTCCCAGATGTAGGCGAGGACTTTGGCCTCCAGATCCTATGGCAGCAATCCGGCAAGGAGGCTCGCTGTCTCTCCGGAGACCGTGCGGTAACCCCGGACTAGCCGGACGGCCATGACCCTCTGGGACGCGTTCAACCGCCGGGCTGGTCGCCGCCTCAGTGAACGCGCCCACACCGGTGCCCCGTAAAGGGCCATGGACCGCACAACCTCCGCGTAGAGCCTCCGGCAGGAGGCGTTTGGACCCCCTAAATTGGGCAGGAGCCGCTTCAACGCAGCCCCGGCCCGCTCCGCAGTCTGGGACCCAAACGTCTGAAGTGCTCCACGAAATTCCACCGGCTGTCGAGGACGAGTCCCAGGTACTTCATCGTCGACTCGACGCCGATGTGAGTAGGTAGTGCCCTTACGCTTCGCTTGGCTCGTCTTGGCGGGGGCACTACTAAATAAAGTTTCTGTGAGCTTTAGAAATACTTCAACTGTTTAATATTTCTCATACATTTATTTGCCTTTTCGATATTTAATTTAACTTAATGTATTCAAAACAGGCTTATTAGTCAATTCGCACGAATTTACTCGCCTGAAACGGGCGAATCAACACTGTTAAATAAATTATTAGTTTTTCTATAGACGTCTCACACCAAATAAATTTACCTACACGTATTTTGCATATTTATTAAATAAAATTCAAAATGTGCCAATTGCCTACTACATATTTCTGGAGTTGTCGACTCGGCCTCAAATAAATTAATTTCGTGCGATTCGCCTACTTATAGAAAAAATTATATTATTTAAAAGTGACGATTCGGCCGTTTCGGGCGAGTAAATTCGTTCGAAATTACTAGAAAGCCTCAAAACATCAATCATAAATACCTAAGTATTAACCTCATGAAAACAGAAGGAACTTACTAAATACTGAGCGAACGGGTCTTGTTAATGAACACGAGTTGTGAGCAAAAACCTCACATTGAAGAGCCGACATCATGCAGACAATGAACCACAAGAGTGGTAAAACATCCCTATTAACATTTCCGATGTTAAAATTCTGTCATTGTACGTTAGAGAGAAGACACACAAATCACAATTTCACCGAGGACCCAACAAACACAATCCTGATCAACATGCAACTATGTAGATTCGCCAACTTGCACTTCATATCAAGTCAATAATTCAACAGTACAAGCACAACCAATGTTGTTTGCCAATTTTGGAATCAATAGATCAAAGAAACCCAAAGTTTTGAAGTCTACTTAAGGCTAGCTTTGGAAGTTTTATATATATTTATAGGTTCACACTATGCACGCAATGCAAGTTGTTACGCCTTATAAATCGTGGGCCTTCTGTGCTCTACAACTGCAATGAATGTGTAGACATCATACATTTTCCATGTGGCCTTCTCATGCAATAACAATGCGACTCTGTAAACGGACGCGGCCGCAACGATGCGGTGCGGACCAGTGCGGGCCGGTGCGGTGCGGATGAGGCAAACTGTTTTAATTGTCCGCTAAACCGCAGCGAGCTGTGAGCGGATGTGGAGCCTTCCTTATGTGCCGGGAAGGTGTCAGTGTGGCAGAGGCAGTGGTATGACTTAGTAACAGGTAGTGGTCCTTCGGTTTCACGTGTCACTGTCGAGATTCAATGATTCTCTTTTTCAAAAGATTCATACTAAAGAGATACTTGCTGAACATTGAGTGCCTTGTTTGTTCATATAGGTGCGTATATTAAAATTGTGAGAAACAGAATTAATTTGAGCTTTTCCTGAAATCGCAGCTAAATACACACACATACTTATACACATATATATATGTATACATATTATGGTATTAGAACACTAGCTATTTGTTTTCTAAATGATTTACAGAATGTAATGACTGTGCCTTCTTATTTATGAAAATCTTTTATGTGCCCATAAAAACATAAAATTGTTTAAAAAATACAGTGATATCCATAATATAAATACTAGAAACAAACACTTTGTTGTACCTACAACAAGGCTCAAGAAAATAGCTGGCTCGTTCAGATGCCAATGTATACGCTTTTATAATAAACTACCCAGCCACGTTCAAGATCTAAGTCATTCAAATCATTCATTAAACGTAAGTTGTGCCAGAAAGCCTTTTATACAGTTAAAGATTAGGTATATTGAGGACAAAAAGGCTTGGGATTGAGCTGCTTCCAATTTCTGCATTTTGAATTTTATTTTTTATTATAACGAATTTTTTATAAACAATGACATTTGCTTACTTTGTAAAGTATTATATTATTTTCTTTATTGAGAATGTGAAGACGATGTGGGTCATTTCATTAATTTTATATTTTTCTTTTATTATTCTCTCTGTTCTGTCAGCTTGTTCTTTTTTTTTCATGGTCTGGCAGTTTGAGTAATTTATTTATTTATTTATTTATTTATTAAAACTTTAAGCACAAGTAAAAACTGTACAAAGGCGGACTTAATGCCATGGGCATTTTCTACCAGTCTACCTTAGGGTGATGCAGAAACAATACATAGTAGGTGCAATAGCAGAAAACAAATAGAAAATATTTATAAGTAAAAAATAAGAATAAATACATATATACATACATACAAAAAAAAAAAAAAAAAACCAAAACAAAAGATGAGAAAGAAACAAGAAAAACCTACAACAACGAATCTGCTAACTTCTTGTGTGTGTGTTCTCGAGCTTTCACTTTAAATGTGAACTGATTGGTAACCGTCCTGATATTCTGAGGGAGCGCATTCCAAAGGAAAACCGCCTGGACAAAGAAAGAAGACTTAATAAAACCAGAGCGATGAGAAGGACAACGAAGAAGACGATTATTCTCGGACCGAAGATTCTTGGTGTGTGCAGAGCATAAATATTGACAAAGAGAAGTCAGATATGAAGGAGAAGTGGGTTTGTGAAGAATAGAAAACAGGGTTGTCAATGCCCTCAACGCTCTGCGCTGCCGGATAGGTAACCACTTTAAAAGCGATCGATGTGCAGATACATGATCATACTTGCGGAGATTGAAAACGAATCGAATGCAGCTATTAAGAAGTCGGTCAAGTTTATTGAGGAGATCTGCATTCAGGTCATAGTAGCACACATCACCATAGTCAATTATAGGGAAGATAAGGGACTGTACAAGCATTGCCTTAATGTGTGATGGGAGAATATTTTTCAAACGATAGAGCGACCGCAACGTTCCAGTGACCTTCTTGCTCACAATCGCGACCTGCTTACGCCAGTCAAGGCAAGTGTCAACATGCAAACCCAGATCCTTAACGTCAGAGCTAAACGGAATCACTTTTTTTTTTTTTTTTTTTTTTTTTTTTTTTTTGCGGGTAGGTGTAAAAAGAAGACAGACGTAACTCCAGTATTGTTTATATATTAAAAATATTAATTTGCAGTATTTTCACAAGTTTTTTATATATTATCAGCGTATAGCCTGTACACAACGGGTACTCACGTTTGCAGCGCGTTTATGTGACATAAGCAATAATTTTACACCACCTGCCAGCTCATCACTTCACAACACTTTTTTTACTTCACCGAACAGAAGTGACATAAGCAATAATTTTACACCACCTGCCAGCTCATCACTTCACAACACTTTTTTTACTTCACCGAACAGAAGTGATCAATTACGGCTACAATGTCTCAATTTGACGAGATAATATCTGCACAGAAGACCCTGGAAGACAGCTTTATCCGGAAGATGAGTGAGTTGGAGGCGCAGATTCAGTGTGCAGGACCTGCCAAAGACACCGTGGCGAGGGTAGCTGAGGAGTTCCGCTCCTTCAGGGAGCTGATCTTCAGCATGCTGAGTCTGCTAAGAAGACAGATCAGCGAATGTGCCAGACAGGTTGACGGGTTGGAGACCAGGCATCGACGGAAGGCACTCATTTTCCAGGGCATAGCAGAGGTTGAAGGGGAAGTCAGCAGCACAGTGATCCTGGAGGTGATAAACAAGAAGCTGTCCCTTAATACTGTCACTGCATCCTCCATAAAGGTCTGCCACAGACTTGGCCTAGCCAAAAAGGATCACCATAGGCCTATCTTAGTCAAGTTCGCGAGCTATGACGACAGGTCTGCGGTCTGGAGAGCAAAGACAGGTCTGAAGGGCTCATCCATTTCTGTTAAGGAGTTCTTGACTAAGACTCGACAATCCATCTTTGGGAAGGCGCGGCTTCACTTTTCCATGCGGTCGTGTTGGACTCAAGACGGTGTCATCGTTATTAAAGCCCCCGATGGAAGCAAACATAAGGTGACATCATTTGAAGAACTGAGTCCGCTGTTGGTGAAATATCCCCGGGTTCAAACGTCTGGAGATGGCCTGAAAAACAAGACGCGTTAGTTATGGTATCAATCCTCAATTATTATTACACAGTATAGTACTTACGCATTAGACACCCATTAAGTAATTAGGGTTTCCTTACCTTAAAGTTTGATAACCTCCATTGTTTGATAACCTTTTTATACTTTTGTTTCGTATTTTTGCATAGTAGTAAAGTATTAGTTTCTGTTCCATTTCTCCTCGCAAGTCTCTGAGTTGACAATAATTACACAAGTAACGCTTACTTTAGGATTTTACCCTCAAACGGATTTTTAATCTCACTTTTTGTTTTTATTCATATTACTTTACTGTTTCTAATGTCACAGATAATGTCATTTTAATGTTGGCTGTCAATTAAAGTAAACGTCAAAATCATAACTGACGTTTTGGACACGTTCATGAAAGATGAATGTCTTTTGAATTCTTGAAGGGTGCGTTCGGAATTATTTAAATTTAGCGGAAGAATTCCTATACCTAACGCTAAGTTACTACTTTGTATGGATGTAACGTTTCTTGATTTTATTTTATTTCTGTCTTCACTATTTGTAATGATGATGTTAGCTGGCGGGTGGTGCAGAGATGCAAACGTCCTACCAGTATTTCGTGTAGGTCTCTTTTTAAAACTTGTATATTTATATTTATTTAGTATATTAATTCTGCTTTTATTGTATTTATATATATTTGTATCCATGACAACATCTGATAACGAATCTTTTTTCTCTGCCAACGAATCTACTGCCTCTTCTGGTGATGATAGCTTTTGTTCTCTTACGGAAAACCTTGGTGAACTTTTGCGCCTAAGATTCAGCCAAAATCTTGGCTGGTTGTTTAACGTCTGTCATATAAATGCTCAAAGCATTCCAAGCCACTACAATGAGTTGTATGAAACTTTCTCGAACAACAACGTCCATGCCGTCCTGATTTCTGAAACTTGGTTAAAACCTGAACTTTTATCCACCACTTACTCTCTCCCAGGATTCGTTCTTTTGCGGAATGACAGAGTTGGTAAGAGAGGGGGTGGTGTAGCTATATACCTCCGTGCTGATCTTCCTTTTAAAGTTCTCTCTACTTCTTCCTGTAATACTTCGGCTGAGTTTCTTTTTCTAGAAGTCAGTGTCAAAGGAACTAAAACCGTTCTTGGCGTTATGTATTGTCCCCCCTCACTTGATTACTTCACTGAATTCGAATCGGTCCTAGAATCTTTGGGTTCGGAGTATGCACATCACATAGTCATGGGGGATTTCAACACCAATCTCCTTGCCCACAACTCCCATCGATCCCGTAAACTTCTACATCTAGTCGAGTCAGCTAGTCTGCATGTGTTGCCTCTCCAACCAACTCATCATAACACTGCGGGTGATGATACTTGGCTCGACTTGATCCTCACCTCAAATCCTTCCTTAGTCTCCTCACATGGTCAACTTGACGCTCCTGGTTTTTCCCATCACGACCTTATTTTCCTGTCATATGTCCTTAAATCTCCTAAACCCAAACCTACATTCCAGTACAGGCGTGCCTTTGCGCGGATGAATAGTGAAAAGCTTGCACATGATGCTTCTAATATTGACTGGACACCCCTGGAGGAAGCCACTACAGTTGACGATAAAGTTACGTTTTTTAACAATGTAGTAGTTAAGCTGTACGACACCCACGCTCCTTTGTTGGGTTAACCGCCACCCCAAAACGATCAGACCAGTTTTTGACAATTCGTAAATCCCGATTTAGCTCCTCGATCGCACCGGATAAGCTGTCAACACCTGCCTGACAGTAGAGCTGTAAGTCATCAGCGTAAAGATGATACGCACACTGAAGCTCGGAAGTTATGAGATCTATAAAGATAGAGAACAAAAGTGGAGATAGAATGCCGCCTTGAGGGACGCCAGTTTCAAGATCACACCAGCTGGAGTTAGAGTCACCAGCAAGAACTGATTGCTGACGCCCCCGAAGATAGGAAGAAAACCATTCCAGAACCTCGTGAGAGACCATGCGATAGGAGAGGATGGATAAAAGGACTTCGTGACTGACGGTATTGAAAGCATTGGAGAAATCGATCAACACTAAAACCGTAGCTTTAGTGTCTTCCATTCCTCGCCTTATATCGTCAGTCACTTTAAGGAGAGCAGAAACGGTACTGTGCCCGGGCCTGAACCCGGATTGGAATGGACTGATGAGGGAGTTTTTGTGAATGAAGTTGGAGAATTGTTTATGTACACAGGCCTCGAGTACTTTGGATAAAAAGGGAAGGATGGAAATTGGACGAAAGTGACTGAGAAGAGTGGGATTAGAGGTTTTGGGTAGTGGTCGAACATAAGCTTTCCGCCACAGGGATGGGAAAACACCGGAGTAAAGGGAGAAGTTAACTATATGGGAAATTGCAGGAAGGAGCTGATCAACCGCTGTCACGATCATGTGTCGACTGATGTTATCACAACCAACGGCTTTGGACTTAATGGATAGGATAATCTTTTTGATCTCTCCCGGGTCGACTGGGGTGAAGGCAAAGGGGGTAATATTGGGTCGCGTCAGACCAGCAAGGTAGTCAAGGGTTTGGCATTTGGTTGGATCATCAAGGGTAGGAACAGTGGAGAAATGACGATTTAGATCATCCAAGCCAAATGCGTTAGGAAGGTCTGAATGCCGCGATTTGCCGATACCTAGAGTTCCAAGGAATTTCCAGATATCAGCAGGAGAAGCTGAAGTGATGTTATCAAGAATATGGCGACGTTTAGCGTTGCGTATCATCTGATTACAACGATTGCGAGCAGTTTTGAAGAGAGTCCAATTGTCATCAGACCGATCCTTTTTAAACTTCCGAAACGCGCGGTCCCTTCGTCGCATCGCCATCCGAACTCCCACATTCATCCATGGCGCAGGTGGGCGCTTTAGCTTGACTCTCCTAATGGGAGCGTGGGTGTCGTACAGCTTTACTACAGCATTGTTAAAAATCGTAACTTTATCGTCAACTGTAGTGGTTTCCTCCAGGGGTGTCCAGTCAATATTAGAAGCATCATGTGCAAGCTTTTCACTATTCATCCGCGCAAAGGCACGCCTGTACTGGAATGTAGGTTTGGGTTTAGAAGATTTAAGGACATATGACAGGAAAATAAGGTCGTGATGGGAAAAACCAGGAGCGTCAAGTTGACCATGTGAGGAGACTAGGGAAGGATTTGAGGTGAGGATCAAGTCGAGCCAAGTATCATCACCGGCAGTGTTATGATGAGTTGGTTGGAGAGGCAACACATGCAGACTAGCTGACTCGACCAGATGTAGAAGTTTACGGGATCGATGGGAGTTGTGGGCAAGGAGATTGGTGTTGAAATCCCCCATGACTATGTGATGTGCATACTCCGAACCTAAAGATTCTAGGACCGATTCGAATTCGGTGAAGTAATCAAGTGAGGGGGGACAATACACAACGCCAAGAACGGTTTTAGCTCCTTTGACACTGACTTCTAGAAAAAGAAACTCAGCCGAAGTATTACAGGAAGAAGTAGAGAGAATTTTAAAAGGAAGATCAGCACGGAGGTAAATAGCTACACCACCCCCTCTCTTACCGACTCTGTCATTCCGCAAAAGAACGAATCCTGGGAGAGAGTAAGTGGTGGATAAAAGTTCAGGTTTTAACCAAGTTTCAGAAATCAGGACGGCATGGACGTTGTGTTCGAGAAAGTTTCATACAACTCATTGTAGTGGCTTGGAATGCTTTGAGCATTTATATGACAGACATTAAACAACCGGCCAAGATTTTGGCTGAATCTTAGGCGTAAAAGTTCACCAAGGTTTTCTGTAAGAGAACAAAAGCTATCATCACCAGAAGAGGCAGTAGATTCGTTGGCAGAGAAAAAAGATTCATTATCAGATGTCATGGATACAAATACATATATATAAATACAATAAAAGCAGATTTTATATACTAAATAAATATAAATATACGAGTTTTAAAAGAGACCTACACGAAATACTGGTAGGACGTTTGCATCTCTGCACCACCCGCCAGCTAACATCATCATTACAGAAATAAAATAAAATCAAGAAACGTTACATCCATACAAATTGGAACTTAGCGATAAAGGAATTCTTCCGCTAATTTTAATTATTCCGAACGCACCCTTCAAGCATTCAAAATACATTACATCTTCCATGAACGTGTCCAAAACGTCACATATGAGTATGACGTTTACTTTAATTGACAGCCAACATTAAAATGACATTATCTGTTGACGTTACTATTAGAAACATGGTAAAGAAAGACGAATGAAAACAAAAAGTGAGAATATAAATCCGGTTGAGGGTAAAAATCCTAAAGTATGCGTTACTTGTGTAATTATTGTCAACTCGGAGACTTGCGAGGAGAAATGGAACAGAAACAAATAACTACTATGCAAAAATACGAGACAAATCTAAAAAAAGGTTAACGAACAATGGAGGTTATCAAACTTTAAGGTAAGGAAATCCTAGGGTGTCTAATGCGTAATTACTATACTGTGTAATAATAAGTAATTGAGGATTGATACCATAACTAACGCGTCTTGTTTTTCAGGCCATCTCCAGACGTTTGAACCCGGGGATATTTCACCAGCAGCGGACTCAGTTCTTCAAATGTTGTCACCTTATGTTTGTTTCCATCGGGAGCTTTAATAACGATGACACCGTCCTGAGTCCAACACGACCGCATAGAAAAGTGAAGCCGCGCCTTCCCAAAGATGGATTGTCGGGTCCTAGTCAAGAACTCCTTGACAGAGATGGATGAGCCCTTCAGACCTGTCTTCGCTCTCCAGACCGCAGACCTGTCGTCATAGCTCGAGAACTTGACTAGGATAGGCCTATGGTGATCCTTTTTGGCTAGGCCAAGTCTGTGGCAGACCTTTATGGAGGATGCAGTGACAGTATTGAGGGACAGCTTCTTGCTTATCACCTCCAGGATCACTGTACTGCTGACTTCCCCTTCAACCTCTGCTATGCCCTGGAAAATGAGTGCCTTCCGCCGATGCCTGGTCTCCAGCCCGTCGACCTGTCTGGCACATTCGCTGATCTGTCTTCTTAGCAGGCTCAGCATGCTGAAGATCAGCTCCCTGAAGGTGCGAAACTCCTCAGCTACCCTCGCCACGGTGTCCTTGGCTGGTCCTGCACACTGAATCTGCGCCTCCAACTCACTCATCTTCCGGATAAAGCTATCCTCTAATGTCTTCTGTGCAGATATTATCTCGTCAAATTGAGACATTGTAGCCGTAAATGTCCACTTCTGTTCGGTGAATTTAAAAAAAGTGTTGTGAAGTGATGAGCTGGCAGGTGGTGTAAAATTATTGCTTAAGTCACATTAACGTGCTGCAAACGTGAGTACCCGTTGTGTATAGGCCATACGCTGATAATATGTAAAAAACTAGTGAAAATACTGCGAATTACTATTTTTAATATATAAACAATACTACAGTTACGTCTGTCTTCTTTTTACACCTACCCGCGAACCTAATTTATGTGGCCTGCCCAAATGTCCTTTCTTTGGTATTGTTCTTCGAATCGTTAAGCTCCTTAAGTATTGAGTTGAGCTGCACGATTTCTGACAAATGCGTGCACTGACTGGACAGGTCCTCTCAATCTGTGTTGTTCTTTCCTCAAAAGCCCATCTCAGACATCGATCTACATGGTCTTCATATAACCTGACCAAGATTATGTCTGGACTTTAAAAGAAAATGTGACCTCTGAGTTTGTTTCGGCCTTTCTTCTTAGAGTAGTCAGATAGGAAACGCCGACCTCATCTAGTTTTAAAAAGAACATGATTGACGTGTAAAAGTGTTTGTACAAACCTACTTACAAAAATAAAATCATTTATCATTTATCATTAAACTTTTTGTTCTGTCTAAAGTGAACGTACTCTAAAGAACATTGCTTACAATAAATCTTCGCCCAGAACGTTTTATTGCTACTTCAGTATTTTACTATTATACCTTCGCAATTATATGGAACAGAGAACCATAAAACACGAGTTTAATAGAATAACCCTCCATTAATATAAATATAACTTTTCAATAGTTAATTAAATACAGTAACTATTCAAAAACTAGAAAATATTTAATTTACAATTTAAAAAATAATAGCCTTTTTCACAACTTCAAAGACCCGACTACCAGCTGCTTACAAACTGCTTTATCGATCTATTGAATCGGTCGCCACTGGCGACTCGCCAGTCAATAAAAACGCAAAATGAAAAGCCCACACTGTGCCTGTGCACAATCAAAAAGCTATAGGTACCTACATCGAAAATCATTCTTGCATATACTTCCTGCCAAACCTAGATTGGTGAAACAACATAAATGTAACACGTTGTACAAATTCGCCTAGTTGTTGTGTTACATTTCTCGTTGCATTGCATACAGTTGGACGGCCCATTTGTTGCATGTTACGTTTCACCAATCTGTACAAATCAGTATTACCAAAGACCGCTAGACTTGTCCCACTGTTCTCTCCTCCTCTGTGATCCGAATCCGGCCGCTATCCACATGCGCGCTATCTCTCCATCTTAATTACTTAATTAGGCATGCGGCCCGCGCGCGCGCATCCATCATAATGCGGGCCCGCATATTTACCGCACTGGGTGCCTACGTACTGCCTCCAGCCTTGGTACATAATGTAGCCGTTAATGTACATACGGGGAATATAAGTACTTGCTCATGCTGTTCTCGGACTAAAAAGGTAATTAAAATTCTAGGATTTATTTAAGTTTCTGGAATGCTTTGCAGTAAATCCAAATGCGTGCGTTTGTAAAAACATTATTTTCTCAACTTGTAATACTTGTTAATATTAAGTGCTTACATACCTATTATCTACTTGAACAAGTTTACATCACAGTGGTCATGAAACTGGGAAAATCTGCATTTTGAGCTGGCAAAATATGTAGGTATAAGTGTTTTGGTCTTCAGAGCAAGACTTTCGTCTGTCTGCACACTAATTTTATGTTACTTTATTTTAAAATGTTGATCATTGATCAACGTTCCAGCCTCAACTAGCACTATAGCTGCTTAGTTTCAAAGACATAGTTTTCACAGGCGTCGATCACTTAATCATGACGTTAGCCACTTAAACTTGTAAACTATCCTATATATAAATATACTCCTCCGGACCGAATTTCGGCCATGGCAACCAATCTCAGCGGACATCAGCCTTCGGTGCGGGATATATGTATTTAATGCACAAGTGTGTGCGCAGACACAGGTGCAGGCTCTTTCCTCACTGTAATCCAAACTATCCTATAATGACTACCTAAAGACCATCCGATCCGTGCCACTAGCCCGTAAGATCACACTCACGGTCAGTAGCTAATTGATAACGACCAACAAACTTGATATGGTAAATAGTTTCGCAACGCTTTGAAACTGTAGAAACTATAAGACTTGCGAAGCGTTCGGGACGCGGAGGTTTCTTTGTAAAGAAAGTTAGAAGATGTGGCCAACTGCTGAAGGGTTTATCATAATATCTGTTGTGAAATGTTACGGCTTTGCCGGGGTACACGGGACCATTAAGTTTGTGACCCTGCTCTAGTTTCTTCAGAGAGTTTCGAGTTTTCTATTAGAAAATACAGACGGAATTTTTCTTTTTACCAACTGTTTTAACCAATTATTATTCTTCAATAAACCAACTAAACTGTTTTATGTAAAGGCTCTTTTAAAGGATCAAGAAATGATTAATGATCACTGGGATGATTGTTTTATTTCCGAGTTTTTTTATACAATAAAGGTAAAGAAAGGACTTGAATCACTAAACCAACTGTTTTATGTAAAGGCTCTTTTAAAGGATCAAGAAATGGAGTCTGCAAAAGATTAGTAAGCATCCTGATGATCACAATAGTTTAGTAGAACTTTCTGCATCACAAAATAAACATTCCATTTTTTATTAATAAACGTTTACCTGCGTAACGACCGTCAATCAAGGTCTAAAATACAAAAAAATACTGTTAAATACTGTAATCGTCATATTAAATCATAAGTATATTTAACGTCAGCCGGTGAAGGTATCAGGGCGTCATTAGCATAATATGAACTAATTAGTTATGCGACGTAACGGGGACCGCTAAATGTAGCGTGTATGTGTTACGTAACGTGATAGAACTATTTGTTATAATCTCTTTAGTTTTATGGTAATTTATTAGGTACCTTCTTTAACGTTGCATATAAAACTGTTACCCAAAGAGTTTAAATTGTGTCAGAGACGATCATTTATCAAGTCAATAAATAAAAATTAAATCTTTATCACCAATCTTTCTGTCAAGTGCAGTGATTGTATAATTTATGCCTATCAACATTCATTGTGTTGTTGTGTGGGAAGAGCGGAGAGCCCATAACATATGAATATTGTGTGGGAAGAGCGGAGAGCCCATAACAACAGTAGGAGACATCGACAGATTTATGGAAGGAAAATTAAGAAAACTAAATAATTTATAATAAACAAATTACTCTGGGTGTCTCAGTTAAGGCGTATACACAGTTAAACTCTACGGCTGATAAATTAGGAACCTAAAATGTCAATAAATTAGTAAAACTCAACCAAACAGCTATGTTTCGATCACTAAACTAACCGTTGTTGTTGTGTTGGTTGTAGTTAACCGATCGTAACAGTTCGAGTATTCATCAAAATCATTCGATCACTAACAGTAGGTAAGTTTATGTAAGCGAGCCGTACGCGCAGGCGTGGTTTATAATAGTATCACACGAATATATAAAAACTTAGTTATGATCAGTTTCTACTCTTTACCTTTATCATGCAATTTCATTTAACATGTGCAATTTCATCAAAAACACAAAAAATATTATAATAAATATGGCGCCCAGATCCAACATTCCGGTGCGGGTGTAAAGGCTACAGCAGCCTCAACCAAAGATAATATAAAAAGTAATGAAACTTTAATTTTTTTAAATGTGTTTTTATAAAAATACTATTATAAAAACACATTTAAAAAAATTAAAGTTTCATTCCATAAAAGTTTTAGTAAAAAAAAAAAAAAAGTTAAAGTTTTTTCATTAAAGCAAGATTTAAGATTTAAGTAAGATTTTGTTTTTGTAGCATTAAAGTTTTTTTCCATTTGAATTTGAAAATATAATAAAAATGATATGGGTCCCGCCTGCTTCCAACTTTTATTTAATTTAAAATGGGCTTGTTTTTAGCTTTTCAGTTTTTTACCGCAGTCGGGTTTTTTTATTTTTTTAAATAACTTTTTTTATTTCCAGCTTTTTAGTTTACAAAATAAACGTGAAAGATTTCGCAGACGATTTAGCTCTTGGTAAGTGTTTTTTACGATTTGTCACTTCGAATTACTTTTAACCGTATACGTTGTATATATTTTTGTAATCACCTTTAAAAACCCTTTATTTTGATACCCAACTCGATAGGTTTCGAGAAAAATAATTTTTTTTGAAGACATAATATTGCGCCAAAAATCGGCCATTTTATATTTTTTCATTTTTGATATACCCAGTGACACTCGCGCAACCAAGACAAATCTAAAGACGTATAATTTATCAAAATCCGTTCATTCGTTTAGAAGTTACGAGGGAACAAAGAAACGGACATACATACATACATACATACATACATACATACATACAGGTCAAACACATAACCCTCCTTTTGGGCTTCGCCGCAGTCGGGTAAAAATACTAGCTGACCGCCGAACTTCCTACCGCTTCAGAATTAAATAATGTGAGAAAGTTCAATAACTAAAAATTTGCAGAAAAACATAAATACATTTAAATTTTCATGGTGAACGGTTGAACGATGTTCGAGTGAAACAATATATATATATATACTTTTCATTCTAAGCGTATCCACTTAATTTTCAGTCACTCTGCAACGCAATTCTGACATACCAATATGGCTATTATCATTATTTGTGTCTCATCAGTGCGGTTAGCACTTGACGTAGCTCGTCGCACATTTGATTGACTTCTAAGACCTAAGTCAGGTCTTCTTCTCCTTGGCATTGTACATACACTAAACTATTTCACGAATATACTAAACTACAAAAAATGGTAAATAGCAGTACTTTCACAAAGTTATAAAGGAAGAAATGACATATTTCATAACATATAACATCAATATTAGGTTTAACACCCGAAAACCGAATACTTTTGCACTTCTGGTACAAATAACACTTCATAAATGTTAACGCTATCGTTAGAATGTGTCGACTGTAAAATTAAATATCAAAAGACAATAACAGTATTGATATCTTAGATTCTCGTGCCGCTGCCTTCAAAAGACATTTGTGTACTCTTTCTTTTTAACCGACTTCCAAAAAGGAGGAGGTTATATGTTCGCCTTTATATATGTTTTTTTTTTTATGTATGTTCACCGATTACTCGAAGACGGCTGGACCGATTCCAAAAATTATTTTTTTGTTTGAAAGGGTATACTCTCGAGGTGGTCCCATTATCATCAAGTTGGAATCTGATGAGAGGATCCCATGGAAATCGAGGGAAACCCTCAAATTTTATAGGCAAAGCTATAGCGATTTGGGTATTTTTTTAAATAACTGAGCATTTGTTCTTGGAAATCATCATTTAGTAAAGTGGAGCTGATGATGAAGACCACAGATGGCCATCAGAACTACTACAAATAGGGGAAGCCCGGGCAAGACGAATATGTTAAGGGGTACTGCAAATAAAACCACAATCTAATAATCAATAGAACTCTTTGTACTTTTAATTAATTGTACTATGTTTAATCGTCTTTGAAAAATAATCATTAAAATTCAAAAACTTAAACAATTGCTATAATAATTTTGAGCATTAACAAAAGGTATCATTATCGGTTTTGCCCGGTGGGGTCGGGCAAAAAGGATAAGTAGAACTAGCTTAGATCAGTGTTCGCATTCATCACAGAAGTAGCTGCCAACTCCTACATAATAAAGTGCAGTCTTTATGCGCCCAAATGCACTGATTACACTGAATCCAATCTTTCTCTAGTGGTTCAGTGTATTTGTCAGCGCACACTAAACCGTAAAAATCTGGTTTCGGATTTTTGTTTTGTTATTTGACTGAGGATATTTTAGTTTTAGTTTTTCTGGGGCCTGCTAACTCAGAAATGGCATATGTAATGGTAGTGGTAACTAATACTTATAATATGCTTGCTCTGAGCAAAACGGAATACCTAACCGTTTTGCCCATATCCATTTTGCCCAACACTCTAATATTAGAAACAAGTGAAAACTTGAATTGTTTTTAGTAGGTAAACAAAAAGTAACGATCACAAATAATACCTAAATAAACGTGCAATTGAATATACAATACATCTTTATAGACAACTGATGACTAATACAAAAAGTGTGTGTGCAAACCTTTACAAAAATCGTAACAAAACAACGATAATCCTTTTTTTTCCCTTCCACAACAGATGCACTCGCGTATTGTTTGGGTTGAACTGCCATGGCATTGCCGATCGTATGTGTCACGACTAGAGAAAATGTTAATAGCGCTATCTATTATATGTTTATGGAAAAATCAGTTATTCTTCTTACCCGCACTATGCTTCTTGCCCGGCCTTCCCCTACTTCACGGGTTGCGATTCGATTACTTTAATATGGTTGCCAAGCAATTCATGCTCGTCACAACGCGTATGGTGAGTCCCAGCGATGAATCAGCGTACGGTGAGTGATGCGTCCCAGCATCGGGAAAAGCAATATTTTGTAACATGTCATGAGCACTTGACATTAGGCTATTGTAACTTATATAAATTACAAACCGACCCACTAAAAAGTGAAAAAAAAACAGTTACAAAAAAAAAAACTATACAAATTGAAAAATAACTTTGATTTCGGAAGTCGGTGTCAATAAACAAAAATGCGGAACCAAAGACACCGACTTCCGAAATTAAAGTTATTTTTCAATTTGTAGTTTTTTTTTTTTGGAAGTCGGTTGTTTTTATTTTGTAGGTAATCAGTTTTTATAATTTTAATTTTATAACGCTTTAAATACTGTTCTCTATAAATAATGTAACCTTGTGTGAATTATGCACTTAACCTGGCGGGTTTGGTCTCCTACACATTCCCTGCGTAAGTAGTAGGTATGTGTCGGAGGGCAGATGCTCATACCGTGTAGCTGTAAGTTTGTCAATTAAGTTTTATTTTTATTTTTTACTGTAGTTGTTATTATTATTATTGTGGTTGCTGGTCATGTTGTGCGACTACGCTTTGGGTGATAGTCAGGTCGAAACCTATAATTTGAACCTAGGGATCTACTTACTGTGATTATTGCCTCTTGTAGTTGCCTTGTGAATAAATAAATTTGTTTGTTGTTAAATATTTATATTGCGTTCAGAAATTTATATTGTGACTAAACTTAGAAAGATTGAACAAGCCACATAAAAAAAAATTCTGTCTTGATAATAAACTAAAACAGAAATAAAATAAAAGAATAAAGGACAGACCAAAAAATATTGCGCCATCCCATCTTCCTGGCTCGGCATGCTGTGCTGGCGCTGCTGCTGCGGCTGCGGAAAACCTCAAGCGGCGAAAATATAATAACCTCATCGGAAATTATATTTTCGAGCCGTTTGCCGTTTGCCCTCGGGCCGTGGGGTCCGAGTGCTCATTGTCTTTTTAAAGAAATTTCGAAACGGCTGGTTGACATTTCCCTTGACCCAAGGGCTGGCTTGTACCTTGGCCGGAGGCTAAGCATCGCCATACAACGTGGTAATGCCGCCAGTCTCTTGGATACATTACCAGTCGACAGCGATGCGGACGAGTTTTTTGACGCTATTTTGTGATATCCAAACAATTGAATAAATCAAACTATACAATCTTATTACCTCCGTATTACTGAACGCACTGTTTGACAGGTACGAACAGTTTGTATGGGATACCTAATAAAATTGTTGTTTTTACTATTTTCCTTACAACTTCTTCATATTTTCTAAGTTTTTAAACCTTCCTTGGACTTCTACACATATTTCAAACCCAAAATTAGCCAAATCAGTCCAGCCGTTCTCGAGTTTTAGTGAGACTAACAAACGTTATTTCATTTTTAAATATAGGTATAGATATAGTTTCACGTGGATCAAGTCTGTCATTAAGGTATGTACCTACCTACTATTTTTTTATTTTAAAAAGAACTTTACGATTTGAGTGTAAGTATAATAATACTTATAAAATTATCTGATGTTATCAAAGCAGGTTGATGTTCGTCAAGTCGTTAGAATATTAATGTCTTCGTCTTAATTAATATAAATGTTCAGTGAATGCGAAACAAACTAGTTTGCTCGCCATAAAACATTCTATGGTGCTGGTGCGTTGGCGCCAGCGAAATACTTTTTTTAAGATTGATGAATAGTTTTTTTATAATACATTCCATTGCTATGGTATTCTGATATGCCCCGTTATATTGCCACGGACACACCTACGGGCATAGATTAAAAACTAAAAATTAATAGAAAATAAATAAAAAACAATAACATTAAAATACAAAATAAAAAGCGTAATGCTTGCAAGATGTCATCACACTTCACACTAATATTATAAAATTTGTGAGTGTGTGTGTGAGTGTGTTTGTTTTAAGTACCATCCGAGGACGTGCGTATGAATACACAAGGCACGACCGAGGACTTTTTCAAAGCGAGGACCTTTTCGAGGGTCCTCGGTTTGACTTGACCAAAGATTCGCATTCTGCAAGCGATTTTGAGTCTTCCTATATACTTAATACGAAAAAGTTATCTGAACCTCGGTTTGATCAAGATTATTCATAATCTTACACAAACATTGTGTATCCACCAGATGGTGCCACTGTCGCCTCATACACAGACTCTTTACACTCATTTCACGTTTGTTGTATTATCCGAGGACCTGTGTGTTAACTTTAACACAAAAGTCCTCGGTTAGGTAGCTTTTCCAGACAATGTGTATTTAAGACCTCGGTTGGTAGATTTTCCGAACAGTGTGTATTCTAGTCCTCGTTTCGACAGTTTTCCTCGTGTGTAGAAGACAAATATTCTATCATTTAAATAAAATTATGAAGGAGGAAATCGAAGGTAGACTGAATCCTTAAACAAATTGTTAGTAGCTACTAGGTGCACGAGGAATAATCAGGCTTCTTCTGCAGTATGTGCTAAGTACCTAGGCTCGCTTATCTATATATAAAAGAAAGTCGTGTTAGTTACACTATTTATAACTCAAGAACGGCTAAAAAGATTTGGCTGAAAATTGGTGGGGAGGTAGCGTAGAACCAGGAGACGGATATAGGACACTCTTTTTTAATACTTTTATTTACTCATAGGAGTAGGGTGGGAGTAGGTTAAGTTGGGTAGGAGTAGGGTAAGAATAAGTTAGAAGTAGGGTAGGAGTAGGGTAGGAGTAGGCTAGGAGAAGGGTAGGAGTAGTGTAGTAGTAGGGTAGGAGTAGAGTAGGGGTAGGGTAGGACGCCACGCGAACGAAGTAGCGCTGGGCAGCTAGAAATAATTTATATGGCAAAACAACGTTTTCCGGGTCAGCTAGTATTATATAACTATGATTTACACCATAAAATATTGTGTTGTCATAGAACTGAATACGTGTGCTTTTCATAAAGAATCTAAAGTAAATGCCTTCCTAGGTGAAATGTCTGCAGCAAGATTTGAAGCAAATACAAAGTACAAAGAAATACAGATCATGAACGTAATAAAGAAAACCACTTATACTTTACATGATCTACTTATAGAAATAATCATCAAGTTGCAGTAACATCTTTGAGAAGCAGGATTAGAAAACTTACATAACAGTTATTAGAAAACGACTCAAACAAAAAGATTTATAGAAACCATAATTAAAAGAGATCGACATAATTTGGGCTAAAAACTTGACATAAAATTACATAACACAATTCTTAGTTAGAAAACAAAGAAACATTCAAAATAATTTGGGAAGCATGAAAACTTAATAGCTTAATGGCGCCGATTCCCTTGTTCACAAACTAAACTAAATTTATGTTCAGTGCATCTTTTCCTTTCTATTTCATTAAGAAAAGGACAGAAGATAAATATTAGTTTAGTCAAATTAAGATACTCTACAGCAAGTTTAGACGATTACGACGATTTATTGCTTTTTTTTTTGCTAATTAATACATTGCGGGATCATGGAAACTGATAATAAAAATAAATTTACAACTTAAACTTAATGCGTATGCTAAATTTGAAGACGATGCTATTAACTGTTGAAGAGTTCCCTCATGAAGAAACGACCTTGATTGCAGCATCAGCACAAACTGGTAATTATTTTGGTGTTACTAGATAAACATAACGCGTGTGCCAAATTTGGAGATGGTGCTATCAACTGTTAAGGAGTTGATCATGAAGAAACGACCTTGGCTGCAGCATCAGTATAAACTGGTAATTATTTTGGTGTTACTAGATAAACACAACGCGAGTGCCAAATTTGAAGACGATGCTATCGATTGTTGAGGAGTTCCCTCATAAAGAAATGACCCTGGCTGCAGCATCAGTACAAACTGGTAATTATTTTAGTTTTACTACATATACATAACGCGTGTGCCAAATTTGAAGACGGTGCTATCAACTATTGAGGAGTTCCCTCATGAAGGAATGACCTTGGCTGCAGCATCAGCACAAACTGGCAATTATTTTGGTGTTACTAGATAAACATAAGACGTGTGCCAAATTTGATGACGGTGCTATCAACTGTTGAGGAGTTCCCTCATAAAGAAATAACCCTGGCTGCAGCATCAGTACAAACCGGTAAGTATTTTGGTGTCACTAGATAAACATAACGCTTGTGCCAAATTTGAAGACGATGCTATCAACTGTTGAGGAGTTCCCTCATGAAGAAACGACCTTGGCTGCAGCATCAGTACAAACTGGTAATTATTTTGGTGTTTTTAGATAAACATAAGACGTGTGCTAAATTTGAAGATGGTGCTATCAACTGTTGAGGAGTTCCCTCATGAAGAAACGACCTTGGCAGCAGCATCAGCCCAAACTGGTAATTATTTTGGTGTTACTAGGTAAACATGAGACGTGTAGCAAATTTGAAGACGGTGCTATCAACTGTTGAGGAGTTCCCTCATAAAGAAATGACCCTGGCTGCAGCATCAGTACAAACCGGTAATTATTTTGGTGTCACTAGATAAACATAACGCGTGTGCCAAATTTGAAGACGGTGCTATCAACTGTCGAGGAGTTCCCTCATGAAGAACGACCTTGGCTGCAGCATCAGCACAAACTGGTAATTATTTTGGTATTACTAGATAAACATAAGGCATGTGCATCATTTGAAGACGGTGCTATTAAATGTTGAGGAGTTCCCTTATAATGAAATGACCCTGGCTGCAGCATCAGCACAAACTGGTAATTATTTTGGTGTTACTGGATAAACATAAGGCGTGTGCCAAATGTGAAGACGGTGCTATCAACTGTTGAGGAGTTCCCTCATAAACAAATGACCCTGGCTGCAGCATCAGCACAAACGGGTAATTATTTAATTTAGCTACATAAACCTAACGAATATGCCAAATTTGAATACGATCTGTTGAGGAGTTCTCCCATGAAGAAACGACCCTAGCTGCAGCATCAGAACAAACTGGTAATTATTTAATTTTGCTAGATAAACCTAACACGTTTGCCAAATTTTAAGTCGATGCTATCAACTATTGAGGAGTTCCCTCATAAAGAAATGACCCTGGCTGCAGCATCAGTACAAACTGGTAATTATTTTAGTTTTACTACATAAACCTAATGCCTCTACCAAATTTGAAGACGATGCTATCAAGAGTCTGTGTGGTGCCGGACTTTAAGAATTGCACCACCCCTTACTTCCCGTGGGTGTCGTAAAAGGCGACAAAGGGTCTTACCGGAGAATGGGCAGCAGCCTTCTCTATTTATTCCACCATCATACCATACTGCGATCGCCAACCCGCCTGCCAAGCGTGGCGATTATGGCAAACCCCCCCCAAAATTGGGGGAGGCCTATGTTCAGCAGTGGACGTCTATCGGCTGAAACGACGACGACGCTATCAAGTGCTGAGGAGTACCGTCATGAAGAGACGACTCTGGCTGCAGCAATAATACTAAAATAATAATCCTTTGAGAAGCACCGACAAAGGTAAAGACATCGACTCGTCCTCGCTTGGTACTTCATTTTAGAAAAAGTGTGTAAGAAATAAATCGGAACATTCTACTTACATTGATATAATTATTATCTTACACGTATCATGTTTTAGGTAGGTAGATTTTCCAGGTCCTCGGTTTGTACAAGTTCTACGCGAAAAACTGTCCTCGGTTTAGTGATATAAAGTCTAACACAACGTCCGCACTTTGTACAAGCTATAAGAAATATTGTGTAAATATACGTCCTCGGAAGGACGTCCCAGGGCTTACGTAAGAGGTCCTCAGTTTGCTCACACAAAGTCCTCGTATGTGCATCGCTGGTCACATTTAGCTGTGTATTTCAGGTCCTCAGTATGATAGCCGAAATTCATACAGAAAAATGTTGAGATAGCATTATCCCAATAAGCTCATCACTATTGATTTATTCACCTGTCTCTTTCTATCTTATTATAAAAGGCCCACGAGGTGTTTCAACCAGTTTTTTGGAGGGTCCTCGGTTTGTTCTAGGACTAACAAGGTCCTCGTAAGGGTGTCTGTACAAACAGGGGTGTGTGTGTGTGTTTATATGTTTGTTACTTCTTCACGCTCAAACGGCTGGACCAATTTTGATTAAATTTTGTACGGAGCTAGCTGACACCCTGGATTAACATATAGGCTACTTTTTATCCCGATATTCCCCCGGGATCGACAATTACACGGGTGAAACCGCGGGGCGCAGCTAGTAGGCTATAATCCGCTGTGAAAAGAAACTTAATAATAAAATCACAATACTTAATTACAATTATCGGAGTCAATAGTACCTACTTCAGTTGAGAGACTAACATAAGGTGAGACAAAACGGTGGTGCGTTCGTGTTACAGTTCTTTATTAGTGATCGATGACGTTAGTGAGCGATGAGACATTGAGGTATAAAGAAGTACTTATATCTCAATGCTATGAGATGAGTTATTACACAATAAGTAAGTATTACACATACATTTTTGTGGTACGATGTCTTAAAAATAATAATTATCACATCAGACATTATTTTCCAAAACAACCGGACTCCTCGGTCGTCAAAAGAAACTCTAAACTGTCCACAAAATGCTAAGCAACCGCACACACACACATTACCTAAGCATCTCATATTTATGTGTGTTTGTCTGTGTGTACCCACGCAACCCGCGACCGGCAAGTCGTCGTCCGCATCGATCCGTCGGTAACAGGATTGCGATCGTTTCATTTACATTTTATTCGAGCCGCAAAACACTACAGTAATTCAATCGAGCGCCGCCGAATGCGTGCGAATTGATAGCGAGTGACGAGTAGCAGCGATGAGGGACGGGAAGTGCTCGTACAGCCTTCAGTATGGAGATATTATTATGTTCTCAGCAAATTTATTTTTCTATTCTTGTTCTTTGGTTCACTTTTCTTGTGCTAAGAGCCTGCCATGTTTTCCTGCACAGAAGTTTCTCCGTGACTCTCAAAACTGACAAAGGCTCAGGTATTTTTCCAAGTGATTAAGTTAAGCTTCGTCACTACAACAGGAACATAATTAAAACTACAAAATGCTAATGCATTTTGTCCTCAGATGCCACATTGGACCTGACATCAGAGGGGCAATACTCGTATTTTTAAGAACGTTCGCATTCTAATCTCAATCTGTTAAAATCACTACTAATTTTCATACATTTTTGACAAATTTTTAACATTGATTATCGCTGAGATGAGATTGCTACTAAATTTTGAACGTTTTCAATCTGTAGTACTGGCTTCAGTTTTAGTTTCAGGTGGAAAATCATAACATTTTCACTTTCTTTTGATTACAAACACTTCTAGCAGATAAATTGAATTGATTTTGTTTTTATTTTGTTATTTTAGTCGCTGACACTGGCACCACGCATTGAAAGCTTACATTCTTGCGTGTATCGGTATTCGTTTACAAAAGCTAGTGGAGACCCAACTCGGTGCGAATCGGCACTATTCGTACATGACGCGACTCAACACGACAATTGTGTGGAATCTAGTGGCGAGGCTCTCGTTTTTTGATAAGAAAATAAGCGGAAAATGTTATGAAAACTTTCAGAATTCACATCACGTCGTCTCGTATTCACGTTTCGACGAAAAACATTGTGTGTATCAGCAAGTTTTAATTCATACGCATTTTCAAGTTTTATCATCAATAAATAGAGTGTACTGTTGAAACTCAAAGGAGCAATTAAAAGGGAAAATTATCTGAACTTAACTTTGTACATAAAAAGTAATGTGTATAGGTACTTTTTTCGTGACCCGAGTTTTTATGCTGAATAAGATCACTCTCAAGTGTAATAAAATCATAAGTAGATTTACACTTCAGGCATTCATGCTGAAAAAGTTTAATTTACAATTACCATACCAGTCCATAGCTAAATGCCAGCTGATGCTTCATTCGGTCACAAAAGATGTTAAGTTCAATAAATCTTAAACCTGACTTTTTGATTCAGCGGAGGGAGCCAACTTTCAAGCTAGTTTATTGGCAGAGAATTCTAATCATACATCATAAGTATATGAATAAAAAAACAGTAGTAGCGTTACTAAGACAACTCCCCCTAGATACTGGTAAAAGCTCTTGTACTTAATCAAAGAGTAAACTTGATCCAACCCTTAGTTGCACAAAGAAGAACCAAGAAATAATCACAATAAACGTGAGGCTCTCAAGTTGATGAATGTTGCGTTTACTTGATGTCTGAGAGTACGCGCGCTCGGTCAATTTGTGCGAGGGCTACATCTCATAACATTAGGAGGGGATCTGCTGGCTTTATCGCATTTCTATGGCAACCCTGACCCTTTCTGTTAGCGGCCAGATTCAATAGGGACGTCACAAACTTAAACAGTGCCAGTCTTAAAATTACAAAAAAAAGCTGGAAATTTCTAGTCTCAAAACTTTCAAAAAGTAGAGGATTATAAAGTATTGAATAGAATAGAATACTCTTTATAATGTACACCATATTAATTACAAACATAATTACAGAAACTGTACAAAGGGCGGTCTTATCGCTAAAAGCGATCTTTTAAAGACAACCTTTGGATGGATTAAAAAGGGGAAGGACAGACAAATACTGTAGGTAGTCTGTGGTGTACCATTTACATAATACAAAAAATACATACATAAAGTATATTATACATATAGCAATAAGCTTGAAACAGGAGCAAAGAAAATATAATGATGATGTATTAAAGAGAGAGGAAGTGCTTTTTGTATTGCTACATTTTTTTATCTTCGCCCGACATGTTCCAGCTCTATGAGTTTCGTCTATAGACATAAATCTCTAATGCACAAACACCCAAACCCGGAACAACTAACAGTGGGTCATACAAATATTTGTATCGTACGGGATTCGAAGCAATCGGGTTAGCCGTTAGTTCCCGGATTACGCAAGTCGTCTTGAATATTGCTAGTACAGATTCTTTTGTAATTCTAACCAAAATATGAAAAATGGAAAATTCATTTCACAAATTCATAAAAAATGTGCCAGTGGAGAGTTTTTGCCTCGCATTGTTTTGTTTCCCAACGAAACAAAGACACATCGCGGACTGCAGCCTGCGCTCGGGCGCTGCACGCTGTGACACAGTAACGACACATCACACAATACATACAAAACCGGCCAAGTGCGTGTCGGACCACGCACAGTGTAGGGTTCCGTAATAGCCCGTTATCACAATATAGTACGAATCTGTTGTTCTTTATTCTGAATATTAAAAAAAATAAAAATAAAACATATTTTTTTTCTCAATGCAAGTATTTACCCGTTATAAACAAGCAACTACTTCATCTTAGTCACTTTAAAGGATTAATGCTAAGGATTTTGTATTTGGTACAAAATTAACCAATACTCAAGTACAACGACTATTACTGCTAAACTAATAAAGTTATCTAAACCGCTATAATTTTCCTGTAAAGGTCATGAAATGCACTATCATCGTGAATTTTTCAAGCCAGCAGTTTAGCTTTTAGAGGCGGGGGCGGGTGCCCCTGGAAAATATTAAACTTTAAAGTGCATATTTTGGTTCCAGTAGGGTTACTGGAACCAAAATATGCACTTTAAAGTTTAATATTTCGTAAATGGAGCATAAAATCTAAAAATAATTGTAGCAACCCCCAAGTCATTTTAGAAGACCTATTCATTGATACCCCACACGATGGGGTAGACGACGAAAAAAATATTCATCCCCACTTCACATGTAGGGGAGCTACCCTAAAAAAAATATTTTCCAAAATTTTATTTTACCACTTTGTCGGCGTAATTGATATACACACTCCTACAAAATTACAGTTTTCTAATACTAACAGTCTCTTAGCAAAACCTTGGACAGACAGACAGACGGACATGACGAAACTATAAGGGTTCCTTGTAGGAACTACGAAACCCTAAAAATGCTGCGTTCTGAAACATTCATGTAGGCCATCATGTGTATTTTATATTCGTTGTTAGAATTTATTGCTGGGCTGAATATGCCTTTAGTCAATAAAGCACATGCATGCGACATGCTGTTAGCAGCATGTAATCATCTAATTATATACATAGATGCCTACGTAATAAGCAATAACCTTTACTTATATATAAAAGTTTTCAGCGAAATGAAAAAAGGCTAGTCAATCTAAATACAGAACCATCCAGTCGCAAACAATTGATGGTTCGCAGACACGATACGCAAAATAAAATTGTGGTCAATCGAAAGAAAAAAAAACGAAAAAATCTCTAACAACTGCCGACATTGAATAGACGAGTTCCAGACACGATACTGCTGAGGTCATGTTACACAACAGCAAGCTACTGAAAAAAATAGACCATCCCAGTAAGTTTGTTATGAATAAATTGTTTAGATATGGATCGTACAGTCAGAGATTGTTTAGACACACGATGTATGGCCATGTTATAGCCATTTCGCACTACTGAAGAATGACAATTTGTAACATAAATATAGTTACGGACAAATAAGGAGATCGTCAATTAATCCGTTCCCCTGTCTCTACTTACATGGACACCATAATTTCCAAAGTTAACTATAAAATCTCAAAAATAGGTACAGATTGGTTCAAAGTCAATAATATTAATTGAATTGACGCGTCCCAGCCCTAAGCCCTCGCGGCCTCGCTTGTAGCCGGCGCCCGGCGTTATCTGGGGAAGTGCTCCCGCAGGACACGTCTGTTTCCTGTCCAGAACACGTGCACACAACAGAAGATTCAGTCAGCAATTAACATAGAACACTAGTCTCTTATGTTCTATGCCAGGTGATGGTCTTTCTAAATTACATCCAAAACCGTTCTGCCGTTTAGGCGTCATTAAGTCACATACACAGACAGACAAAGTGACTTTTTCAAAGTTACATTTCTAATATTAAGTAGTATGGATAACAAGGGAGACTATCTTGCTGCTACAGGAACGGTTCACCGACAACTTTCAAATCATAATAATGACAAATTGTACATTATTACCCCCAGTAACCTGTACATTATTTTAATTTGGCTCCTTAAGAAATTAATAATGACGCGGGGCTTCTGTATCTATTTATTTGGTACATCAATAAATATGCCACGGAATGCACGTGAAGGGTGATAAGTCACGATCCATACGAAGGTGTATGTATGCATGTATGGGTGCATTTGTTAAGATAATCTGGTTTATTCGGAATGAACCGGATAATAATACCAATTAAATGTTTTACGGAGTATAAAGCATTTGATAGACAGTTAAAGACTAGAGAAGAAGAAGATAATTATTAGAAATCAAAATTATACCTACAGAAAATCAATCCTTTATCTTTGCATAGTTGTCATAATACCAACACCATCTTTACATAAGTAATTTATTTTATTTTTATTCATAAATTTAGCACTAATTTATATAATTTAAAAAGCTAACAGTCTTAAAATAATAATAATAATATGCACTTGCTTGCTTGCTGTCAGTTGAATTTGTTCACGAAAACCATTCTAAAATAATGATTCACAATAAGACTTACTACAAGCATGAAGCAGCTCATCTAGTTTATTTATTAATGTTCTGCTTGCATTATAAATATCTTCTAAACACAATTTATTTCCGTTGCAAGCCATGTGTTAGATGTTTACGAGCGAGTGCATGCTCTGTGTGAATGATGCACCGACTGGGGTGAACAAAGCACAGACTAGTGTAAACGATGCACCAACTATTGCGAACTCCACAATATTTAGTTATTGATTGGCGTGGAAGATATTATTTGATACTGGAAAATATTTCACGTCACTTGTGTTCTGAATTTTTTTGTACTTAATTTTACTAATCAAGTGTACTTAGTAAAATATTTAGAGGCTGTGACATGCCATTTAGCCAAATCAATCGATATGAAGGTAAACAATCATTAGAACCAAATAAATAATTAAAATATAATTTTTATCACATCTATTCAAAAAGAGCTAGTGTATTTTTCGTAAGCAGGGACTAAAATAGCTCTTTAATCCCTAGGGACAAAAAGTTATTTGAATTTGGAATGTGGATATTGTTAGTAAAAGTTCCAATCACCAAAGAGATCAATCACGAACATTGTATGAACAAGTAACAGACTGTATGATACAGATAAAGCAAAAGGAGCTCAAACCAAATTGAAAAAAAAAAATTGTGAAAAAATTAAAAACATTCTGCCTTCGTTTGTAATTGTTTACTCATAGTTGTATGTAAATAAATAAACTTACTATTCTTATTTATAAGTTGCACTCACTTATTTTTTCAAGAGGGTGATAAAGGGTAGTAATCTACTATTTATTTTATTTTTTACAATTACCATCGTACCCATCGTATATCACAAGCATGAAAACTGCTTTAAAAGTTTATAACTTCACGAAACTAACAAAAAGCTTATAAACGTACCTATTTAATTCCAATAGACTTAAAATTGTAAGAAGCTAAATTGCAGGAAACCTCGAAACGCTTAAGTTTGGGGAAATATTCAAAGTTGGGGCAAAGTTGGTACGAATCTGACCCAGCGTTGTTTAAAGACGGGAAGTAACGGGCAGTAAATCTCCGCGCACGCAAACTGAGCTATACGCGACGAGCTGGAGACGTTACGCGCCTCACGAGCGGTTACGAGTATTTTAACGATTAGGAGGAATACATTATACTTTTAGAGTCGGTTAGGTTTGGCGTGTGGTGTGTGGTGTAGCTTTACACTAAATTATTAGGTATTGTACAATATTGGTTATTCTTGCCGATTCTCGAATATGGGCTCTGTCATTATACCGGTTTTTATTCTATGATGATGTCACACATTTTTAGATCCTTACAAACAATGATCTAAGCACAAAAAATATGAATGTCTAATCGCCATCCGATATGGTAGAATGATACCTATAAATTATGCGATGTAATACGAATGGACGTGGGTACACCTTATTTAAAGAAACCGACCAAATCACAGCTCCGTACACCACGGCCTCATAAAAATCTGCATGAATTCAAAAGTCAAAACCCCCAAGAGACTTTGAATCGAGGACATATCGGTACCGGCGAGTTCGAAGAATCCCAGGGACCCGGCCGGGGCACCAGAGAGGTAATGTAATATATTATGGAGGGCATGGGCGCCCGCGCGTGACCGAACCGAGCGCCCCGCGCCCGCCACGTGGACCCCACGGACGCGAAAATGCTGCTCATTCCGACGTTACAAAGGATTTAATATTGTGACACTGAAGCGGTGAGCATTTTAGAGGCCTTACTGATGTTCACATGTATAGGGGTCAGAATAAAACAAAATGCATTATTCTATCGCATATTTGCAAGACAATGGAAATATTACAAGCGACTCTTCGACAGCTCAGCGAAAGGGCTGTTCAACCAGCACACCAGTAGCTCGTTAGTCTAGACATCAAGACCCGTCAAAATCAGAAGAGAATTATCAAATCAAATCATTTATTTCAGATAAATAAAATCGCAAACTTTAAAATTAAAATCAAAATTAAGCTCAAAATTAAAATTAAATTAAAAACAAAAACATCAAATTTAAATTAAAAATAACAACAACAACAAAATTAAAATCAAAATCAATTATCTAGTTGACGCGAGGGTAAAGATATTTTGGGTTACTACAAACTTACACTCTTACAGACAGTATTACTTTTAAAAGCTAAAGCAGCTAAATTAAAAGAAACGTCCAATTTAAAACTTCTTCAAGATCTTGTTTCAAACATTTGAACGTTAATAAAAGCTGTGAAGTATGCTGTAAAACTCGCTATTACTCCAGTGTTGTACAATCGATCGCTTGAAGAACTCATTGAAATCTTGTTATAATAAAAACAACTAGTAGATGGTAACTACTGCAAATGGTTGTTAGCGCTTCGTTACTTCGAACTTTAAGATTCTAGCGCATCATTTACGAGTTATGCAATTTACAATTACGATCTGTTCCTTCTACTTATTCATTTCTCCATTTCAGCTTTAAATAACAATTTTCATGCTTGAGAACTATTCATTAAGCTTGATTCAGCTGTTGCTTTCGATTATCGGGAAACTTAAAACATCCCGGAATTTTGCATTTCCATGTTGAGAGACCTCTGGAAAGTGTCAAAATAGGCATGTCATGTTTGTGAATCAATCAAATTGTGCATGAATATATCAGCAGATGTGTTTTACACCGCCAACTACAACTCCGGACGTGCAGAAGCTACAACTATTTCCCCAGTATTGTCGTGTGTTTATTGTTTACATGGCAGTAAACGTTATTTTTACCCGACGACGGACGGAAACACTTTGATCTGCGGCGAATGTGCTGTGACCAACTTTATTGATAACTTCCGCTTGGAAATTGTTGGGTTTATCACTTTTATCTTTACGTCACGAGCGGTGACGCTTGTGACGGGAATTAGTGACTGAAATTAATTAATTAAAAGCTTCTTTAATAATGAGTGCATTAATTATGATGTGCATTTCTCCCATCGATTTTGAATGGTTACATTATCCTTTGTTAGTCGGTATTTATCAAATTTTCGATTCGCTTTTGAAATTGAGGGAACAAAGATAATAGGCTTATAGTTTTATAGCTCGATTAAAACTGAATGCGTGTGAGTGTGTGTGGCTTCTGTATAAAGTTGGTTATGTAGCACCTGCTCTGTTAAGCGTCAACTATAAAGACAAACTGATCACAAGAATGCAGTTTGAGTGACATTCAATTAAATGTTATTGTCTAAAAAGTGGACAAGCGAATTAGTTCTTTCACGAAGTGTTTTTTTGACCTTTCCTTCTTTAATGAATACTGCTGCAAGTATAAATATATTTTTAAGAAAGTTTCTTGCCTGTTTTATACAATTAAATTGAAGCAACAAATGATTTGCATTGTCTAGATATTGTTTAGAAGGTGCAACTTGTATTGTTGATGTCACAGGTCATTGAATCGCACCGTGTAAGCCAAGCTCTATAAAATCCACCCGCATGCCTACTGCAATCTTTGAACATCATTCTCCAAACGACGATGACATGAAGATCATTCATTTATTTAACTCCTCTCATTTAGGAGTCCTCCTGCGATATATTCCACGCGCATCCAGACCAGTACTTAAAGTCGTCAAGCGCCATTAAAGTTAATAAAACGAATAAATGTCGTCACCAGTACATGGGCTTATTGACTGTTTTACGATATTGTACGGTTTTAAAGACTCTTGTGAAATGTGGGCTTCGGTACGAGTTCCGGTTTAAATCCGTCCATTATGTTTTTATAGTTGTCGTTATTTGTTATCCGAATTATACTGGTGTAAGTAATCTTATAGCTGTATCGAATGCTACAGGATAGGTATCATGTATATACATATTATACATTCCTACATTTGATGAAATTCACATTGCAAATTGGTTCACAAGCGCATATGTCGCAACTCGCAATCCTTGACGGGTCCAACTTTAAACAGCCTAAGTTCTATATTTTTTATCACATCGACATTATATTCATGTACCTACCTGTAAAGCGTATATAGTACTATCATGCATTGTGGAATACATATAACTGTATTTTTATCACTTCAAGATAATAAAAAGACTAACCCACACATCGTTGTGCTCACACCACACGCATCGCACATCCGGCGCACGCACTGCCACCACGCGCAGTGCTCACCCCACTGATACCTGTTTATGTACACAACACCACGTGGTGTTGATCTTCACCAATATACTAGCAACTATCTCAGCTATTCCCCGAAGATACTTCTTATTTTATTTATCTTTCAGTCAACGAAGGAGTTTGTAATGTGGACAAGATGTACTGTATGTACAGTCAACAAAGGAGATAAGTATACAGGACCGCCGGATATAGTTGAAGTTTAGTAAGAAACCGATGGATTTTATCGACTGAAATTCAATTTAATAAATGAGCTGTTTGTTTTCTATTAATATCATTAAATTTTATTCGAGAACATCCATCGGTTTCTTAGTAAACTTCAACTATATCCGACGCTCCTGTATACGTATCTCCTTTGTTGACTGTACATACAAGGTGGCGCAAAAGTTGTTACCCGATGTTCTCTGACTGTAATTTTTATATACAGTCAAACCTGGATAAGCGAGAGTTCAAGGGAGCACAATGTTATTCTCGCTTATAGAGGTTTCTCACTAACCCGAGTTTCTCGCTAATGCAGGTACATGGGTAGCGTTTCTCTCTTATAGAGGTACGCAGCAATAACAAGTCACAGCAAGTACGAATGTGGTACACAGGCACACGTGTCCATTCGAAAAGAATGCGATAAAATAACAACGTTATTTAGTTCCACGAAATAGAATAGGTACAATATTGACGAGAAAACAATAGGTACAAAAACAATGGTAGGAAGTTAAGAATGAGTCATAAAATAGCAGATGTTAAATTTGTAATTTTGTTTTGTCATTTGTTCCTCCTAAATAAATAAAGCTCGACTGTCGCTTATAGAGGTTTAGATAAGTGGCAGTCTCACTTACGGAGGTCCATGAGGGAAAAACGACTCTCTCTTACAAAGGTTTCTGTTTCTCGCTAATAGAGGTTTTGGGAGCTTAAAATGACAGGTCCTGGCTATTACTCTCACTTATAGAGTTTTCTCACTTATCCAGTTCTCACTTACCCAGGTTTGACTGTAAATGTAAAACTTCGGTTCTGCTCTTGGGTTATGTTTATTTCATGTCTTTTGTTTTTCTAATGATATTGGCTAACTGGCCGCCGCCAGATTGATGACCATTCGGGCCCAATTTATGGCATTTTTCATCGCTCTTGCCAGAACTTCCAGCGATAGGTTCTCGCATTCTTGACGGATATTCTCTTTGAGGGCTTAAGAGTATGCGGCTTCTTGACTCGTGACTTCAAAAGACCCCACAAATAGAAGTCTGGAACGGTTACATCAGGCAATCTTGCCGGCCAGTGCAAATCGCCAAAAAAAGAGATTAGGCGACCCTAAACAATTATTCCACGTTCTTTAAGAGAATAGCGGTATCTGTTTACTTCACAATGTCAAAGTAGAATTGAAATGCCGCCATTTGCAAAAATTATAGCATCTCCCGATAGGGTGATGTGATGACTTTTACGTTATAATAGGTAATGTTGATTTTTTTACCTTGAGGTCTCCGTATAAATTCAAATGAGAAAGATACTAACAAGGAAGCAGAAGCACAAAATGACACAATATGCTAAGTTTTACCCTAGCTGCATACCTACATGATACTTGTCACTTTTCCTACCTAACCTAGTTCCCCGTTTGTGGCAGCGCTAGTCAACACCACATCAGTCCCAATATTAAGTAACACTGTAATAGAGACTTGATTGAGTTGTACGAACCTGTTATAATGTTATTTGCTCAAAGCAAGAGATGTTGTGTAGCATTAATATATCCAATGAGGAATCCAAGGAGAAAAAGGATTTGGGAGAGGAAATCGTAGTGATCTCATTATCATTGTTAATATCTATAAGCCGCACTAACTGAGAGGAAGTAGGTTCATTAGTAAATATATTCCGTCATGAAAAGCTTTTACTGCATTATTCTGGTCTATTAACTTTCTTATTACATTAGATAATAATGCTGCCGCCATTACGATTTGTTCAATTAATATTAATAACATTAAATGTTTTTTTCTTTTGTCAATTATAAATCAAAATCTTTTCATACTTTGAGCCACACAAATGATTAAATGTAAAATGTATGTGGTTTCAAAATATTTGCGAATTAAATGTAAAATGTATGTGGCTTCGAAATATTTGCGAAGTTACAATTTGCGAAGCAACTCTCGTGTAGTTCAACTGTATAAGTGTATATGCATAACTATTATTGAATTCTGTTGACTCTTTTTTTTTTTGACGGTGAGAAATCATCAAATGAATCCTCCCGCTCTTTCCGTTCCCCTTCACACATGTTTAGAACAAAATCTTTACACAGTTCTGTAACCAATATTCTTTCGCTAAAAACCTTCGTCCCCTACAACTCTAATAAACCTACTTCATTTCGGTTGTTAACCACATTCAATTTCCCTCTAAACGACTTCGGCTCAGTTTTCAATAGATTTCAATTCAATAATATTCATGTAGGAGTTCTTACACAACGGTTTTATGAATAGCCTCATAAATAGAATTTGAAATGTATGAAAAATCCAACGGAACTCTACGACCCGGATCAAATATCTAATAGAAAAGTCGAGGCTTTCTATATAAATGTTGTGTTAACCTACCGACAGGTAAAGAGGATAAAATATTTGCAAAATATTTTCGATGTTTTTTCAGGTCAAGTCCTTTTGAGTAGGTAGTTGGAATAAAACGCTTGCCAAATTGTTTTTGCTCCCATTTCTAATAACTTAACTCCCAGGAGTTTATAGCTTTATAGCGGGTGGGCCATCTAATGTTTTAAATTTGAAGTACCTACCGATTACTTTGACTTTGAAAGGTAGAATGACATTAATTTTTTAACTGGAAGTTTTGTGTTTGACATTTGCAGAATGGGGCGCTGTACGCTCGAACAAAATTGGGAAATATTAAAAACTTACTTCCAAAGTAGTGAGTCTTTAACGCAAACTCTAAAAAAATTACGTGGAAATTTTTTTAAGAAATGATCTGCCTTCAGTTCAGTTGGTGCGTCAATTTGTGAAGCGAGTTCGTGAAAATGGATCGTTATTAGACAAAGCAACGTACGTTCTCTTCCAGTGCGTTCAACCAAAAACATTGCTGCCGTGGCTCAGAATGTGCAAGAACATCCATCAACATCAACTCGTCATCGTTCTCTGGAACTAAACTTTTCTCGCACTTCTCTGAGAAGAATTTTGCATAAAGACCTCGGTATGAAGGCTTACAAAGTTCAATTGGTCCAAGAACTGAAGACTCATGACCATCCGATGCGTTTTCGCTTCGCTTAATGGGCTGAAGATTGTTTGGCAGGAGATGAAGAATTTCACCGAAAAATCGTGTTTTCAGATGAAGCTCATTTTCATCACGGTGGCTATAAGCAAAATTGCCGCATAAATGGGGATCTTTATTAAGACGCCACAATGAGTCACTCGGAGCTGCCATTGAATAGATTCAAGCCGAACCAATCGAAAATGTATTGAAAAATTGGGTTGATCGGATGGGGTACTGCCGAGCTAATCGTGGTAGTCATAAGAATGATATTGTGTTCCATTCTTAAATGACAAAGTTCAACCTTTCCAATAAAATCAGAAATTTGAAAAAATAATCAGTGTTTTTTTTTATAGTCGATTTAAATTTAAAACATTAGATAGCCCACCCTGTAGTTGGAGCACCTAACAAAAAATCGCTTACGATTTTGTGCGCGGAATAAAAGAAAGCAGATAAGTATCAAAAATCAAAATAAGTTCAGTAAGAATTAATTTGGAAACGATGAACAAGAGGAACATGTTCAGCATCTACTTCACCCATTAGTTTATTACTAATGGCTGAAGTAGATGCTGAAAATTTTACGATTTTAGTATAATCAAGGATAGCATAATAAATGGGAATGCAATAACAGTAACTAATCCTCGGGTTAGTTCTGTTTATCTGCTGCGGCATGATCGGCGGCTCCTGAACGGAACGGGACTATTATTCAATTTGTAGCTCCCAACGGCCGACATCTGTCTAGTGTAGAATTTATAATTATTAATACATATCAGCGACGATTACATTCTTCGGAAACAATTTTTTTTTCTGTTTTGTTTTGATTACGGTATTTTCTTAGAGATGAGGTTTTGGGGGGGGGGGGGGGGATTAAAAGGGTTTTAATTACAACAAATTCGTTTAAGGTAATGACTACAAATACCTGAATAGGAATAATTCTTTAATAATTAATCGATACCTCTGACTCAAAGGGCGTATAACCCAAAACATGGGTTTTCAGGAGAAGCAAAAAACAAAAAAAAAGGTTTTTCGTTATAATATCTCTCTCATTTTAAGAGATACATATAAGTACACAAGAGACAAAGTTCTTATATTTTTGATGTGTTTAAGAAGGTTTTTTCAAAAATGGCCCTGGTTTTGTATTGAATGAGATAGCATGTACTTTACAAACAAAAATGTTTCAATAATGTCCTATACACCCCATAATAAAAACTTTTTTACAAAAACAAAAAAAAACAACCGACTTCCAAAAAACACTATAAAGTAAGAAATAACTAATTTCGGAAGTCGGTGTCTGGATTTGTATTTTAGTTTTTTGCCACCGACTTCCGAAATTAGTTATTTCTCACTTAATAGTGTTTTTTGGAAGTCGGTTGTTTTTTTTTTTTGTAAAAAAGTTCTAATTTTTTGCTTTTTAGTGGGTTAGTTTGAGTTACAATAGCCTAATGTCAACCGCTCATCACCTGTTACAAAATATTGCTTTACCCGATGCAGGGACGTTAATTGTTGAGGAGTTCCCCTAATAAGAACTAGGAGAACTGGAGCTGATTGAGAAGTCATCATCAGCTCCATTTCACCATACGCATTGTAACAAGCTTAAATTGCTTAGCAACCATATTAAAGTAATCGAAATGCATCCCGTGAAATATTTGTCATTGAGTAGTTCCGATTTCCATCTGTGGTCTTCATCATCAGCTCCACCTTACCAAATGATGATTTCCGAGAGCAAATGCTCGAGTTACTTTAAACAAATTATTTTCAAATCGGTTCGTAAATGACGGAGTTATGCGCGAACAAAAAACGCAATGCAGAGTAAACGAAAAGATCGTTAATGTAGACAATGTGGATAAATTTTTAGATTTTTGTTGATTTTTCAAAAACCGCTTGTCCGATTTCGATAAAATTTTCATGAGACCATTTGGAAAGTATACCCTTTCTAACAAAAAAATAATTTTTCAAATCGGTTGGCAAACGACGGAGTTATGCGCGAAACAAACATAAAAAAAAAAAACAAACATCCGAATTGAGAACCTCCTCCTTTTAGAAGTCGGTTAAAAATACGCCCCGAGCAGGTACACAAAGGTGTAAGCCCAACTTTTCATAAATGATGCAAAGACAAAGGGTAAATAAAAAAAAAAAAAAGGTAAAGGATAAAATACTTGAATTGTTGTATAAGTGGTAAAGGATAATATTTTTACAAAGATTTTTCTGATTGATATATTATTATTAATTTAGTAGGCATCTATTCTTCGATAATTATTTAGAATATTATTTTTTTAGCCGTTAATGTCCCACTGCTGGACAAAGGCCTCCCTACTATATTTCCACAATAATATTTACAATGGGTACGAGATTATGATTGTAGATACAAAATTAAAGTTTATCATACTTTTTCGACCACGTTCTTCACAAATATTACAAAACACTGCACGCAAGGAAAAAAATATAAGCAAAAATAATCAAACCGAAGTTTTACGATCTCTACCGGAGCGAAAGTTCCCAGAATTCGGCGGTATTTCGGCGCGTTATCAAGTTACGCCATATTAAACGGTTAATTAACCGAGATTGTCTTACAAGAGGTATTATTATAACTTTTTTCATGTATTTCCATGTACCTACATAAAACTTAATACAGCGGGCATTAGATTAAAGAAGAGGAACAATATCCACCCGGTTCATTTTCTGCATTGTGTTTTTCATTATTAAAATGATATGCCTCTAAATATATGGCATTGAATTATAATGTCCAGGGGGCCTAAAAAGGCCACTTTGGCAACACATAACATCGATAACATTATAAAACCTATTGGACAGTTAACTGTTATGTAAATCGTATCAAATCCCATTGGTGAAGGATTTTTTAGATTTTTTTTGTCTGTGCTAAAATACCAATCAATCCAAAACCAAACCCAATCTCTTTGATTATACCTACATAGTGCAGCCAAAAAAAGAAAAACACTGACTGTCTTCGCCATATTATGATTCATAATGTTATCCTTTTATGGTTCTGCCAAAGTGGCCTTTTTAGGCCCCCAGATATCTGCTTTTGTAGCTAAAATATTCCTCCTTTAGCGTCATCATTTGTCAGATTGCAATTTATTGCGTCAGAATTATTAATATCCACGAGAATATATAAAATGACTTGAGTCCACTGGGAGGTGTGAACGCGTATAAATCTGTCACTAAAGTGGAACAGGATGTGAATACTTTTATAAACAGACTTTAGTTATTACGGCAGAAGCACGAACAAGCTTTAAATTAAGTGTTTCCTCTCTTAAGTACCTCTTCGACAATTTACTTAGATTTAAAATGATACCAATGTTGATACTGTGCATACTTAAGGCATTAGCAGATAAGCTCTAAACAAAATTAAAGTATATTTGATAATTGGACATCGACGACATAGCAACCGAGTCCCCCATAGACAAGAACACAGAATCCAAAACAATGGAGCCCTTTAAATTCCAAGGTATTTAGCACGAACTTCCGCAAACAATTACTGGACATTCAATAAAGTCGGGTACAATAGTAGTAAAACAATGACGTGCATCACAACAGTGAGCAGTAACCGGGACGGATGAGCTTGAATCCGCGGGTGACGCTTCGTAAAAACAAGAAACACACGAGCTCCGGTGGTGAGCCCCAACGTTGCGGACGTACTACATAAATATGACGATGTTGATGTATTGTTGGCTCATGCTGTACAGTTTCTGTTGGACGTTGTAAGTATGCAGTTATTGAAAATATGTACACAGTAATAATATTTAGGTATTGTATTAATATGTCGTATAAATTCGATCTAAACGATCTTCAAGGCTCCAAATTAAGCATTTCATTGTCATCATAACGATGCTGCAGAAAAAGAGAAGTTCAATCTCTTACACAAATAGTTACTTCAAATTATGATTAGTGTACAAATACAGCCTGTCAAAGGGACAAAAGGGGAGTATACAATAGCTGCTAAACAAAACGCTGTCTGGACACAATGGGAGCTGTAATTAAAAGATCAGGTAGACAGTGCAGCGGCAGTGAACACACGACCACCCGCCTCTCTATTGTGGCACTTTTTATACTGCCGGCAAAAACATTGGACATAAACATAGTATTAAAGCTATTTTTAGCAAATGGAAGTGGAATTTCTTTCTAAACCTAACAACACATACCAACTAGATGCTGCAATCGAAGATAAAGCTGAGTACAGTAAAGGTGCTTAACAGGACAAAACAGAAGAATTTCTCCACACAGCTATACAAAAGCATACAGTTGCATACCAGAGGAAAGCTCCCACGATTTGTTACGAACAACAAAGTCGAACTATTCACAGGTCAATCACACCTCACTACACGCCGGGTAACACCACAGATACGCCGTGATCAAACAATCAATCACCACGACGACGTCACTCAATGACACGCGCGTTATTATATTAGTGATCGCGGGCGCGACGTGCGTGCTTCTCGAGAGCTTGAACGCGACTGCGCTCGGAGAGATGCTGACAAACTCGTTCTGAGCTCTACTAAAGCCTTCACGGTAAGTGGCGCAGGCACAATGGGAAACGCGAGCGCCCGCGCACCTGTGTCGTATACTCCTTTTTCTTTTTAATTTTATAAGGCGTCGAACTTTTCTGCGAGCGGACGAACGGTTGATGACCCTAAACAGAAGTCCCTAATGATAATTTAATGGGACCTCAACCGCCATCGATCGAACAATTCACATTCAATGTTAATAGTTATTCATTTGGCGAGCAATCAGCGGCGGGTTTATTTGAGACAAAGTTACATAGCATAATATAATGGTCGGTAATTCATCAGGAGCTTTTTTCTGTCCGTTGTCGGTGCGCGGAGGGACGTATGAATGGACAGCTAGATGAAGCTGACGATAGTAGACGTTTGTGAAACTGCAGTGTTTACTATTTGGGAGGCGGTTGTGAGAAATGTGCCCCCGCGTGCGCCCGCCTCCCCCGGAGTGCGTCGTGCAAGGTCGTGCGCGGAGGAATGCGCGGCGCGCGCGCACTGCACTGCCAAAACGCAATGAAAGCACAAAAGGCCCACTGCAGACGAAGTGCAGAACGGAGCTTTCTCGCAAACATTCGCTAATGAAATAGCAATTAGCAAAATGGAACAACGTTCAAAGATTTCTCACTTGCGCTTTAGTTGATTTTTGTCTAGTCTCTATATATATTTGCATAAGTTGCGCGTAGTTTGGAGCTTCAGTACTTCCACTACTGCACAGCTTAACTATGAGCCGTACCCAAATACACACATCAAAAGTGTCTAGGGATCAAGCATTTTTATGCGGATTTCTTGAGATTGAGATGTGGCTTTGTAATAAATTTATGATTTTATAAATTTATATGGATCCTTTTTGGTGCATTTCATAATTTGAATCAGGAACTGTGAATCAAATTCGAGGAAAAGATGAAAATCAGCTGTCAATATTTTCCCTATAAAAACATACAACGCATTGAAGACATTATTAGTGTTATTATTATTAGTGTTATTATTCCCTACTACTGATTAAAACCAACGTTATTATGGAGCGGCGACGTCATTTAAGCAGGGAAGAAATGCTCAGAGCCGTGGGAATGATAGAAGCTGGTTCCCGGCAACGTACTGTGGCTTTAGCTCTGAATACAAGTCAGAGTGTTATCAGTCGACTTTGGACACGTTACCGAAGCACTGGTACCGTGGCTGAGCGCCATGGAGGACGGTATCGCTGCACCACATGGAGACAAGACCGATACATTCAAATCTTAACTCGAAGAGCTCCAACAATAACCGCCATGATGTTAGCCGTGAGGCTTCATCACTCTTCAGGGAATTTAATTAGCGACCAAACAGTCAGAAACCGCTTGCATGAAGTGAACCTTCATTCCCGAAGACCACTACGGGTACCACCTATAGCAATGCACAATCGTAGGATTCGATATCAATGGGCTCTTGAACACAGAAATTGGGCAGAAGAACAATGGTGTTTCGTGTGCTTTTCTGATGAATCTCGTTTTGGTATGAGACCGGATACAAGACGTATACGACACTGGAGAACCCCTGGACGCCAACAGCGATTAAAATCCTGCCAGGAAGTCCATCCTTATAGTGGTGGAACCATCATGGTATGGGCGGGTATTTGGATCGCCGGAAGAACTGAGTTGATTTGGATCAGAGGCAACCTCAACGCTCAAATTTATGCTGAGACGATTGTATCAGACGTCATCGTTCCTCTACAAGTGCAAATCGGTCCCTTATTTCAGTTAATGCATGATAATGCACGACCGCACACCGCAAGAGTTGTAAGACAGACTCTCGCCGCAGCTAACATCAATGTCCTGCCCTGGCCTGCTCAGTCGCCAGACTTGAACCCGATTGAGCATGCATGGGATATGCTACAGAGAAGAGCTCTGCCGAATATGGAGGGTATCCAGTCGCAAGAAGACCTTTTTTTGTTGTTGCAACGAACATGGGCGGCCATTCCACAGCGTGATTTGGATGAACTCATTTTGAGTATGCCAAACCGAAGTTCTTGTGTTGTTAGTGTTCGCGGTAGAAACACGGATTATTAATTGTTTAAGTTACCCAATAAAATTTTAAAGAAAACTGTTATTTCAGTCTTTTTTTCGAACTTTTGTGTTAGTGGTTCAAATGTCAAAAATCCCTTTATTAGGAAAATGGCAAATTTCTTTATTAATGCAAAGGTGACTTGGTTTATCGTTACTGTGACAAACGAAAACACTGTATTTGATGAATCCTTAAAGAAAATTTTAATTAATATCAATCAGGAGAAAAGTTATTGCAAAAATATATGTTGATCCCTAGACACTTTTGATGTGTGTATATCAAAGCTAGATCAAAGCATCATAATGATCTGTTTGAGATTGCAGATCGATGACAGTCACGACTCGCATCTAAAGTATTACAATGAACCGAAAATGTACAATCTGTCAGAGCCTCAGGGGGAGTGAGGATCGATTGCTCCCAAAATAAACATGTCGACGACGTTAATCCGATTACAGAAATAAAGACAACTAAATTTTAACACGACAAGATTGTCCGAACGATACAATAAGACAAGTTAAGTATTAATGGCCCATTCACGAGTTTATTATTGTTGTGAGCTTATTCTCGACGTTTGAATCTTTCGGCAATAAATTAACTGACGGAGTCACATGCGACTGTAGCCCAAATACACAGACGTTGACAGGAGATCGAGTGTTTATTGATCTTTCGGTGCTTACCCCGTTGATTGATTGTGAAAGCTTTAGCGAAACAACTCAATGTATTTCAAACACACTGTGTGCTACATATTTTCGTGAGAGTGGATCCACTTGTAATACCCTATACAAAAAGGATTACTAGACTCTATAGGTTCTCCCTAGCATCTGATTACACAGACAAATTTAAAGTAGTCGACAACTCTATAAGAAATCGTTACTGTTTAAATATCCTAAGAATATGTTTTGATTCCCCACAGGGTGTACCAAGTGCCACCATGCCGTACACATGTTTAAGTTTGGATGAACCTTCTGTACTATCTGCTCCTCACACATAGGGTCCATGCAAAACATTCACTCCCTGAGCTCGCTCGGGAAATTAAACAACTGATACACTCAATTTCGTTCATTCTCCTATTTCGTTCACTCTCATATAATATTCAGCTCAGCATATTCAAATGAACTACTTGTCTAAAGATAAACTGATACTATTGTATGCAACCAGGAATTATGGAACAGATGAGCTTTTGAATTTGTATACTCGCATGAAGATTTTATTCCTGCTATAGGTAAGAGGAGTCATGTGATTCCTCGTATATTGCAGGACAGTATTCATGACCATTTCTGGAATAATTATGGATAAAACTTAAAACAGATTATGCCACTTGTCATGATATTATAAATTCACTATACTGTTCTTGCTCAAATTGCTTAAGTTAGAACTACTTGCCTAACAATTCAGTAAAATAATGTAATACAACCTGTTTAACCCAGAGATGAATTCTTTGAGTAACGTAGTGCGACGGATGACTCGCCACTATTGTACAAGTCATGACGAATGTGACCGTGTCAGTCATCATCATTAACTGGGTTTGTTTACCAAGCACCATTTGTCAAACAATCGTTAGGCAATTACTTCTGGTGGTGATTTGATAAGGACATTAATTGGCGATAGTATTTTTTTTTTCATTATAGTTATGGTTATAACCATGACTTGAAATAGGAAGAAAAAGGTAAATGAAACTCTTTCTGAAGCTTCAGAAGGACAACATATCGCGAGACTTACTCGTATGGCTACTCTTTAATACTGGTAATAAAAACAGAATACAAAATAAGCAAGAAATATTAACAGAAGCCGCTAAACACGCGAACCACGTTGGTAATGTCCTCGACAAACTTTATACAGCCTGGCAGGGTCATGCACGCGGAACACTGTAACCATGAATTCAGCACATGATTCTAGACCCCCCGCGTAGATATGTTTCGTTCATTATGAAAGAAAATCTGCTTTTTCATAAAAAGTCACGTCGATCTTGCCAGTAGCCTGCCTGCCAGTAGAACTTACAAAATACTTCAAAACTCAAACTCAACTCAAACTCAAACCATTTATTTCAATTAAACCATTTACAGACACTTTTGAATTGTCAAGAAGTCGGTCAGTCAGAAAATATGAAGCTAGCTTTGGAATGGGCAACTAGTTGCCCATTCCAAAGCGTAGGTACCTATGGAGAAGAACGGGCAAGAAACGCCATGGACACTCTTTTAAATTGTATTTTTACAAAAATATTAGTTACATCATTAATGTTGAATTTACAATTATATGTGAGAACGATGTAAAAAAAATACGTACGCGTTAAGAGCGTCCAGAGTACAGCAAATAGTAAGAAGACAACAATCCAAAAATAAAATAATTAGAAATAAGCCGAGGAAGCTGAGTGATGACCAGCCCCAACTGACGGCGCCCGTTCACGAACATGACGCATAGATCAGCACCATTCAGCTCAACCATTTTGAAGGGAGCTAAATGATCCAATACACACGCCACCGTCAGCGACACATTTGTGTGAGCATGACATACTATCAGCCGCCATGGCACAATCAAGTCAATGAAAGACATATTACCCGGTAAATGGTAAATAAGGTATAGTACATACTTACATAGAACTCACATCTGTGCTATGCAATTATACAATGCAAAGGAAATTGAGTTTATACAATGCAAAGATAATCTTACAATCTTCAGCAGCTCCAACAGTATTTTCAAGTGTTAATCAATTAGTTGTGGTTGTGGAGCAGGACCAGCATTGAGCCAGGCATTTTTATCAGCAATGTAATAATAATGTAATGTAATAATATGCCTGACTGCATAGTGTGCGTTTTATACAAGACTTGAATTTTGTCTCATTCAGTTGAAGAATGTGGGAATGTCAAGCATTATAACTGCAATCTGCGATCAATAACGACGAAAACTGTAGCTAAATAATAAATGACCATGTAAACGCGAATAAATTGCTCGCATTAGACGATCAGCAAGAATCCTAATTGCGCGTTATTGATCAGATGGTGGCGATAATGGCGGCTAAGTGCGTTTATCTGTTAGTGGAAACTTGTCCGATCTGAATCACTTGCAGTGGACGGTCGGCGGAATTATCGATGAACTAGTTCATGTACGTGACGATGCTTGATACACCTCTATGGTATTAAAATAAGGAAATAATAATATTAACGCTTGATATTATTCATGTGCAATATGTCACACTATATTTAAATAGATACGAAGTTACAGGAATTGCTGGAATAAAACTGAAACTCAAATAAAGCTGACCAAATCAACGTGGATAAGACAGAGATTAAAACAGAAGAATAACTAGCAGGGGATCCAAGGGGGGTGGAGGGGGATTACAGGGGATCAGACCGGAATAAATCAATTAGAGTCACAATTTTGTTCTATTTTGTAAACTAAACTCAAATGTTGAGAAAAATAAACAATATAGAACAAAAGCTTTCCCTTGTGGCCTCGCCTGTTCAAAACAAGCTTTATCATAAGGAAATTACATCTTATTTATCGACAAAAGAATCATAAATATATTTATCCTACTTTGGTCTCACACAAAATGTTATTCTAACTTCTGCAACACACACAAAAGATTATACAAAGTCGCTACAAGATGCAAGTAAACAACAAACAGCATTCTATATATCGGCTAGGCTTAGCACCAGTTCTTAAACCACAACTCAGTGCAACTTACACACGAAGTTGCAGCGACAGTCTGCCTGCTGCAACTTGCTCCGCGCCTTCCAAGTGCACAGCGGCTCAGCCACAGCTCTGCCGCCGTTTTAGCACAAACGCCGCGATTTCTTGCGCCACCGTGCTACATTGTAACTTTTGAATAAAAAGTTAATGCATAATTCAGATTCCAGATGCGTCTGTATTGTGAGCTTTTTACAGATTTTTTATTGTATTCCTTTTCTTTGGTTGGTACCTAGCTACTTAGAATACATAGACACAGTTTTAGCCGCTCTAAGTTTAGTAGCACAAAACATAATTATTAGCTACAGGACACTATACATACGAGTATAGGTATAATACAATTGAAAACCTAACTAAATTGTATTATTATTTAGGGTTACTGTTTTTTGCGATTAACATTATTTCTCTACTAGTTAATCCTCGTAGATAAGCGACTAACGCAATCAACAGTGGCTATTGGTTTGGTTAAGATTAAATATCTTATAAGCGAGTAATCTATCTCTAGAGCTTAACAAAAAAATACCGAGATCCAGTACCTTCATTTAACATTAAAATACAGAACAAAGAATCTACTCGACACGTATCTTATCCGCGCTCCACAGTTCATTTGTTTCTCTCAGCGGTTTCAGCGGAGCTGCAAACTGTTTAGTTCTTTTTTATTTCATTTTCAGCTCAACACGATAATTTTACATGCACATATAAAAGCAAATGATGAGAAATGTGGAGCGTTTTCTCAATATTTGTAATATTGGTTAGTATTCCTTTGTTGTACAATTCTGAAGTCGACCTAATTTGTAGTGGTTGATAAAAACTAATCAAAATTGATATATCAAAATAATTATGTTGGAAATGAAATATTGTTAAGTTTTTATATTTGTTGTATTTACTTTGAAGGTACCAAAATGCGCATAGACGGACCCTTAAAAGTACCTAGAGATGCAATTTCTAAAACTCAATGCAACCCAAACCTCCAAAGGCATCCTTTAATATGAAAGTCTAGATATTGATGACTGCTCTAGCTCTACATTTTGAAGTGTAGTATGCATTATAGGAAGAGCTAAAGTGCAATTTCCTTCCTTCCTTCGTACATTGGTGAGATGATAACGCTACCTCACAATAGCGCTAACGTTATGTTTCAATAAAAGCAGAATATCAGTAGAGGTGGTGATGTTGAAATTGTTAGTTTTAGTAAAGGACTATGCTGCTGTGCAAGAATGCCACGTAAAGAACAACTCTTGGGTGGATCTCGGAAACAATTAATGAAATCTAAAAATAGGATTTGTATCTTACACCATAAATTTTATCACCCATCAATTTTCATTTTAAAGAAGGAAAAAGAAATAGATACCTAATTCAACAGACGTAGAAATAGTGAAGCAAAATCATTATCTAAATTGAAGCTCAACAGGCCAGAACAGCACGCTTTACAAGAACAATGACGTAACTTGTACCGTTGCAAATATTTTAACTAGATAATAAACTAAGTGTGTGATAAACCAGCACATTAATGTGAGCACACATCTTACAATAAAATTTCGAGTCTTGTTATTCAATATTCATGTCTAACACGAGTAACATGTCATGTGCTAGAACTAGCACAAAGCAAGGAATATAAAGGTTTTGAGTCTCATACATTTGATGAGATTGATTCTCATACATACTTAAAACCATTTGATTTAGCGAAAATGTTAATCACTGTTTCTAAAGCCATAGGTTACAGTCAAACTTGAAGAGTCATAAAGGGGTCGTGATCTGTAACCACCTTTTCAACTAAGTTAGATGAATTTACAAAGAACTTAGAAGGTTTAGGACAGATTGCCACCAAAACAATTTTATAAGAGCCAAAAAGTACTATTTTCGCACATAGACATAAACTACTAAAATTCCAAAGCCTGGCAGTTCTGGCACACGGCTTTTTCCGTATGCTGTCACCACGTCTATTTTGTATACCGCAACGGCTCGTGTCATCAGTTATTCATATCCCCACTAACTATATATTGTTATTCAGCGAAGGCGCCTTTTGTCGAAGCTCAGTGAACGCAGGCTTATCTCGGGTGACCTCGAACTTGAAAGTAAATACTTGAAAGTCGTGCGTTCATACTTTCTCCGCAACTTTCAAAGTATGCAATACCTACCGTGGATACTTTTTGTTAAAATTTATAAATAATTATCTGATTGACATGTCTCTGTGGTGAAATTATTGGCAACTGCTGCCAAAACATGGCTGCTGAGTAAAGTTACTAAAATTAAGTTGTACAAATCTGAGACAGTGATTAATCATCCTTAACATTGATGAACCATTCTGACAATGATGTTCCATTTTTACAGCAACATAATTAAAAAAAACTGGCCAAGTACGAGTCGGACTCGCACACGAAGGGTTCCGTACCACAAGGCAAAAACGCCGAAAAAAACATGTTTGTTGTATGGGAGCCCCCCTTAAATATTTATTTTATTTTAATTTTATTTTTTATTATTTAAGTTAAAATACAACTGAGTATTTTGTGAATATTTCAAGCGCCTACCTGTTGCCATTTTTGATATCGAGCAAAAAAAAAGCAAAAAAATCGCGTTTGTTGTATGGGAGCCCCCCTTAAATATTTATTTTATTTTGTTTTTAGTATTTGTTGTTATAGCGGCAACAGAAATACATAATTTGTGAAAATTTCAACTGTCTAGCTATCGCGGTTCTTGAGATACAGCCTGGTGACACACAGACAGACAGACGGACAGACGGACAGACGGACAGACGGACAGACGGACAGACGGACAGACGGACAGACAGCGAAGTCTTAGTAATAGGGTCCCGTTTTTACCCTTTGGGTACGGAACCCTAAAAAAGATCATCCAAAATATAGGCACAAGAAAAGAGAAACTAGATACAAATCATGGCACAATCCAGCAAAAAAGAAGTTGCAACATTCATAAACCAAACTAAAACATAAGCAAAGCTTTCAGACGAAACAAAATTATACATTCATGAGCTGTCTTATGAGTCCTCTCGTTCTCACAACAGGATCACAATAACGAACCATGTCACACTCAGCTTGCGACGAGCACCGGGTTAAGATTCAAAGCTGAAAGCCATCAGCCGGCGCAGGTATTAGGTGTGATGCAGAAAGTGTCGGGTTAGCCAAAGCCGGAGCAAAGTTTACCGAGCTGTCGGTAACGTGGGATCGAATTTGCATACACAAGGAAACGCTTTACTCCTTTGAACTAGAGATATTAGATTGTTTCATCGAAAGTTTATTAAATTGAAGTGTAATAGTGCTGCCTAATTCAGAAATACTTCAAGCAATGTACGCTAATGTAATGTAATGTATGTGAATTCGTATAAACTTTTACTTCTTTTAACCCTTTGTAGACTTTCAACTAACAGTATCGCCGTAAAATGATACAGGATGTTTCACACTGGCGTGTTCTGTTTCACAGGGTAAACACCCTGTGTACACACTGTCACGGTGTTTGGCACTGACCTGTTCGGGCGTGTCGGTCTGGAAGGCGTGGCAGTAGTGGTGTGGTGGCTCGGAGCGCGGCTCACGCGCCACCAGCGCGAACAGCGCGCGTGTCGCCTCACACGTTGCGTACGAGATGCGTCGGAGCGCGTGACACATGCGCACGCTCTGGAACAAGCGTGAGGTTTAGTGTGGGTACTTTTATTGAGAACAAACGGTGTATTCCGGGACCTGACAGCGGGGGAGCGAACAGTTTCGTAATTAAAAAGTTTTTTTTTTCATTGAGTGACTATGAATTTTCAGCAAGGCATTGTTGCGCACCAAAACTCACATCCAGCAAATACGGCGTAAAATTAATAATAAATAAATTTAAAATTATGTTTATTTATCTACACAAATTACAATCCTATACATATTAAGTTGACAGGTATTTCGACAAAATATTGTAATTTGTAGGAGATCTGGAGTCTAAACTAAGCCTAGGCCTGTACTTTAGAACTCTAGGCCCCCCATTATATCACTTAGTAAAGGTTGCCAACGTGGTACAGTTACAAGTGATTGATGGTGTGTGTGTATGCCTACATTTATTGTGCATACAATATTTCATAAATATGTATATAATACAATTAATTATGTATATGTGCATAGAAAATTAAATATAAAATATTATATTATTATTACGAAGAAAACTGCCAAGCACTTGTTTCACCATCTCTGAGTAGCTTTCCGTTGGCAAAAGCCACTCAGACACTGTAATAAACCCAAGGATAAAAGAAAAATTAAATTCGCTATAATAATGATTTATTTTATTGAATAATTCGCCTCCTCGGAATGGGAAAAATCTATGTGCAAACGAGGTATTGACAGCAGTTGACTCACATAATTTGCGTAGTTTCTCCTGGAGAGGGCTATGCGTTTTAAGGGTTCCGTACCGAAAGGGTAAAAACGGAACCCTGTTACTAAGACTCCACTGTTCGTCTGTCTGTCGGTCTGTCACCAGGCTGTATCTAATGAATCGTGATAGCTAGACAGTTTAAATTTTTCACAGATGATGTATTTCTGTTGCCGCTTTAACAACAAATACTAAAAACAGAATAAAATAAATATTTAAGTGGGGCTCCCATACAACATACGTGTTTTTTTCGGCGTTTTTCCCTAGTGGTACGGAACCTTTCGTGTGCGAGTCCTACTTGCACTTGGCCAGTTTATTTCCTTTTTTCAGGTAAGTCGGAGTCCGTTACATTTGCCATCCGTTACCATTTTCGGCAGATTTTACTATAGAAAGTGGCAACATCTAATTTATTTTTCAAACGCCAACACAAATACTGTTTGACATAAAGGGTGACAAATTCATTCGGCCATTTTGTAAGTTGTGAGGTGAGGTCGTATTTGTGCTTTCGGTGTGTTCAATTGGTTTTCGGGTGTCAAAAGCTGATTTTCTTCAAAGTAAGTGGATGTATTATCATATTTTACTATCATATTTTTTGTTAGCAATATGTACAGCTGGCGAACCGTTAGCGCTTGAGTTTCCTCTTAAAGTTTTGAGGTGGAGAAAATGCGAGGTTTGGCTAGTCTCACTTTTAGTATCATCCTTTGGGCTCTTTCAACTGTTATCATTTTAGTTTTGCATGCTCCACCCCATGTTGTGATGGAATAACTAATGATTGATTGAACCAAAGCTTCACCATCCTTATCATCTGTTTCTCTGCTATATCACGAAGCTCTTTAAAAATGTATGTGAGCTAACGTATTATTTTGGATAGAGATTGAATATGGTTTTCAAAAGTTAAATTAGCATCAATTTCGTTTTCAAGATATTTAATACATTTCGTGGGACTATTATTAGGACAATTACAGTTTGGAGCTGGAGGAAAGTTACTTTTAGGTGCAGAGATATTATAAATGGTAAAGTTAGCAACTTCCATTATATTATGAATTAAGAAAAGAATGTATTTGGTTTTGTCTTTGTTTAATGTGAGAGAATTTGATGATAGCCAGTCACACACCGTGTCAAAACCGTCTTGCGCATTATTAAAAAGCTCATTCCACGAATCTGCGGAAAAAGCTTAAGGCAGTGTCGTCAGCGTATGCGGAGATGAGGCAATTTTTATTCTTAAGTATACAGAGCTCATTTATGTAGCAGAGAAAAAGAGTGGGCCCAATATACTGCCTTGTAGCACCCCAAATTCAACAGGAAGTTCGTCACTAATATGTTCTCCAATGTTTATAGATTAAGTTCTGTTTTTTAAATAATCCGATAACAACGCGAGTAGAATTTCCTTAACACCTGGACTTCAAGTTTTTGCACAAGGTGGGGAACGGAAACAGTGTCAAAGGCTTCGGCAAGGTCAAGGAATATCAAACATTTATTTTTTCTATCTTATTATTTTACTAACTAAAAAGTTAGCAAGATCAAGTACTGCATTATCTATTGAGCGGCCTGCTCTGAAACCACATTTCGTATTAGAAAAAAATTGTATTCTTCTAAATATTTTGTAAGTCTGCTGTTGATTAAACGTTCAAATATCTTCGATAACGTTGTTAAGATCGCGATTGGCCTATAGTTGTTCACGTTCTCTTTCAGCCGCTTTATGAATCGGGTGCACCACAGCTCTTTTTAATGCGTCGGTAAATATTACAGAAACAAAAAGACAGCGGTTAATTAATTAAATTGGTAAGAATAGGTGTTATAGAATCGGATATATTCTTTAATACCTCAGCACTAATTTGATCCCAACCAGGAGAGCAGTCACTTTTCAATAGTTAAATCGTTCTTTCAACTTCTTGGACGTCACTAGGAAAGAGAACGAAAGAATTTAGTGGCGGCTTAGAGGTTTTCTTGAAGCAAGGAATATGTTGTGGAATCACGTTAGATAGTCGATTTCCTGTAGTTGAGAAGAAATCATTCGTTTTATTGATGGCATCTTTAGGGGTTTTATCTATGGTTAATAGTTGTAGTGGTAACTGCTTTATATTATTGTAATTGTTTTAATGGTAGACCAAAGCTTTATAGAATTATTTTGCGATATTATCGGGATCTCATACTGTTTTTTCAGTTTTTAGGGTTCCGTTGCCAAATGGCAAAAAACGGAACCCTTATAGATTCGTCATGTCTGTCTGTCTGTCTGTCTGTCTGTCCGTCTGTCTGTCCGTCCGTATGTCACAGCCACTTTTCTCCGAAACTATAAGAACTATACTGTTGAAAGTTGGTAAGTAGATGTATTCTGTGAACCGCATTAAAATTTTCACACAAAAATAGAAAAAAAAAACAATAAATTTTGGGGTTCCCCATACTTAGAACTGAAACTAAAAATTTTTTTTTTCGTCAAACCCATACGTGTGAGGTATCTATGGATAGGTCTTCAAAAATGATATTGAGGTTTCTTATATCATTTTTTTCTAAACTGAATAGTTTGCGCGAGAGTCACTTCCAAAGTGGTAAAATGTGTGTCCCCCCCCCCCCCCCTGTAACTTCTAAAATAAGAGAATGATAAAACTAAAAAAAAGATATGATGTACAATACCATGTAAACTTCCACCGAAAATTGGTTTGAACGAGATCTAGTAAGTAGTTTTTTTTTAATACGTCATAAATCGTAAACCGCAGTTTACCTTTTATTCAACCAACTCAAATATAAAAAAACATTTAATTTCATAAACATAAACCTTATACATAAACCCGGATGTTACGGAACCCTCGGTGAGCGAGTCCGACTCGCTCTTGCCCGGTTTTTAAAAGAACCGGAAGATGTGATCTTAGCAGAAAACCATTTTTTATGTGTAGTGCCCGTCCAAAGTTAAATAAATGAATGAAGTGTTACCTGATCGTCGGGATCGCATACTTTGACCCCCGAGAGCGCGACCACTACCAACACTGGGACCGCACGCCCGTTCTCCTGTAGAACAATAAAAATAAAATGGTTAAAAATAATAGTTAGTAATACTTATTAAAAACCACCTATCAGTACCTACTAAATAACTAGATACTGACTAATTAAATAAGCCCGACTTAAGGGGTTGAGTGGTCCACTAATCAGCCAGCAGAAATGTCAGCCCACCATTTCCCTTGTATTATAATCTAATAGAAATAATAAGAGTACTTCGAGTCCATACAATGTAACATCTTCATAAGATTATTTAATAAATATGCCTTCAGTGTGGCTATGGGCCACAATCTGAAATATCATAATAATTTGTGACCCAAAAACATTTACTCTAAGACGCAAATTGTTCAATAATAAAATACTTCAAGTTGGATAGAGCTGAATTATTACTTCAACATTAAAATAATATATTTGGGCACTTTATTTTAAAAATGAAATATTAGTTCTGTCCGCACTAAGTGCGGTGCTTACGGGGGCTAATGTTATTATCTTACCTACGTAATAAATTATCTGAAGGCTACACACAAAAAGTCGTAATCTAATAAAAGACGAACATTATGCCTTGACACCAGAGAAATCATTACGGGGAATTTGGATAATCTGCGATAGAAAATTGTTTTTCACACCACCTGCTCGAAAATGTCAAATTCAATGTCAAGCAACCTTAACCTAAAGTAAGTCATTAGTGGCTGGGGGCACAGCCGGTCAATAATGTTGTACTGGATTTCATTATGACCCGCTGGTCAATAATGAGATTGGATTTGGAATCTCACATGCTCAGCTAAATTGGCAGTATAGTACTAACAAACAGCCTTTGGTGCCAGAAAGAGGAAAGCTATTCTCGAAACCTTTACTACACGTGGATGATATTCTCGATTTCCTACAAAATCATAACGACTGCTTCTTCATATCGTTGCCATGTTTTCGAAGACATAATATTGTAAGAATAATTAGATAATTACGAACCATTTTTTTGAAAGGAATGGAATAATATTGAAACTGGCATTAATAATAACAAATACAGTACCGCGCCGTAATACCGTAATAGTAATTGGCTGTAACATTAGTTAATTTATTTTAAGTAAACTGCGCTAAGATTGCTGTGGATTTTGTGAATAAATAAATAAATAATAAAACCTATTACTACAGTCGATTTATCACATTTTATCAAAAATACTCTATTTTCACGAGCGTCTTCAAAGACGTTCTAAATTCAAAATGCATACAGCCAATCATCCAAAACCATTCTACCAGCCCTGTATAAAGCTTAGTTTACACAAATGCCACTTCCATGAGAGTGATATCAATAGACACACACGACAAAACCGTAGAAGAGCCTTTTTTTTTTGAAAATCGAATTGATCGTGTCTTAGCTACTTATTGGTAGACGCAATAAAGGCGCGAATTTTCGTACTATGGCTATTATTTTCTCACAGTAGGTGTAAAAAGTAGAGTATCCTCCTCTGGGCTAAAGGTGTCTTTGCCTTGGGCTAGCTTGAATCCCTCGCTGCATTCAGGATTCTTGTATTAACTCCCTCGCTTTGCTCGTGAGTTAAACTATTAACTCCCTCGCTGCGCTCGGGAGTTAAATTCCGAATCCTTCATTGCGCTCGAGATTCAATATGACGCCCGTGACATAAGACACAACTTTAGCCCCTCGGTGCATAATCTACTATTTTCTGCCACAGTGAAATTGAAATAATTATAAGTATTCTTGAAGTGTTACCTATCTTAAGTTATCAAAAAAATGGATCAGAAGAAGACTTTAAATGAATCTTTAAAGCATTACAGTCCAGTAAAAAATAAACAGCCTATGAGAAGTAGCTCATAGGCTGTTTATTTTATTAACAAATTGTGAAGAAAACGAAGTAAGTCAAAGTAAAATGATTCTTAAAATAGTATTAAATAGTTATAAATATTTAAAACATAGAACTGAACCTAATGACTTCTAATGTTATATTGGACAAGTTTCGTAATACTTACCTATAAGTAATCTAGCACATTTCCGACAGACGAGTTTTACTGCTCGCAGCGGATGAGAAACAACTGATGCCTTTAACAACTAGCTGTTGTGTTATAAATAACGTCTTTTTAATAACTGTCTAACCAGTAATGTACTGAACAAAATAATACTAACTTCTGTCTTTAGAATTATAAAACGTCGTGGCTTTTACTACATTTTTTAAGCTTTTATTTAACTTGCACTGTTCGTATGTATTTAAGTAAGTTGTCCGTCAAAATTTGCAAACCATTTTTCGACCATTTGTTGGTATCCGATTGAGCTGTTTTTCATACAACTTTAGTTCTGGGAACATTGTGCAATACTCAATATTGTAATAATTTCAATATTACATTACATTTTCCTGTTCAATCCCCTTAATAAGGGTATCAAATGTTATGTGGTAGATCATTAGGAACTGCTGTGTAGGGTCCTGGTCTGAATTTCTCAAGGGTTGCATTGGGATGTAAGGGTTCCAAATCATCATCTTTCAGGAGCCAAGCTAACCTTACCTGCGCGTGGTGTATCCTGCTGATTAACAAACAAGGCTCTGGCGAAATTATCGAAGCGCACGGCAGTGCGCAGGCCAAGTTCCAGCAAGAGGCCGCACGTACGCCGTGCACTATTTACCCGAACCGCTTCAAGCTACTTTTGACCACCCTGTATCTAACTATTTGTCACACGCAATCGAATCAAACTTCACATACATAATACCATGACTGCTGTTAGTTTGAGTACCAAATTTCATAACTGTAGCTTTAATAGATTCGAAATTATGGACTTTTCAAAATAGCTAAAGTGGCACTGAATGACTGACTGACTCACTCACTTAGAGTTAATCAATATTTTGCTTTGGGGACGGGCTGCAGACATTGATTCTATTTTTATTCTGCAGAAAAGAGCCATCAGAGCCATATATAACCTCTGCAGGCGTGATTCTCTAAGGGAACTGTTTAAGGAAATTAACATCATGACGGTGCCTTGTCAATATATCTACGAAAACATCATGTATGTAAGAAAAAACTTACATCTTTTTGGTAAAAGAGGTGAAAGACATAATTATAGTACTAGGAATATGGACCTATTAGTTCAACCAGGTTTCAGACTGGCTAAAGTAGACTCATCTTTTATGGGGTACTGTTTAAAATGTTATAATAAAATACCTCCCCACATTCTTCAACTGAATGAGACAAAATTCAAGTCTTGTATAAAACGCACACTATGCAGTCAGGCATATTATAAGTTAGGGGATTACATCGCTGATAAAAATGCCTGGCTCAATGCTGGTCCTGCTCCACAACCACAACTAATTGATTAACACTTGAAAATACTGTTGGAGCTGCTGAAGATTGTAAGATTATCTTTGCATTGTATAAACTCAATTTCCTTTGCATTGTATAACTGCATAGCACAGATGTGAGTTCTATGTAAGTATACCTTCTTTACCATTTACCGGGTAATATGTCTTTCATTGACTTGAATGTGCCATGGCGGCTGATAGTATGTCATGCTCACACAAATGTCTCGCTGACGGTGGCGTGTGTATTGGATCATTTAGCTCCCTTCAAAATGGTTGAGCTGAATGGTGCTGATCTATGCGTCATGTTCGTGAACGGGCGCCGTCAGTTGGGGCTGTTCATCACTCAGCTGCCTCGGCTTATTTTTAATTATTTTATTTTTGGATTGTTGTCTTCTTACTATTTGCTGTACTCTGGACGCTCTTAACACGTACGTATTTTTTTACATCGTTCTCACATATAATTGTAAATTCAACATTAATGATGTAACTAATATTTTTGTAAAAATACAATTTAAAAGAGTGTCCATGGAGTTTCTTGCCCGTTCTTCTCCATAGGTACCTACGCTTTGGAATGGGCAACTAACTTCATATTTTCTGACTGACCGACTTCTTGACAATTCAAAAGTGCCTGTAAATGGTTTAATTGAAATAAATGGTTTGAGTTTGAGTTTGAGTTCAAGATGTTTAGGGACTTCTAGTAGGCCTAGAAACTTGAAATTTGGCACGAAGCTAGACATTAGCATGAAACTAAAGGAAAAATTAAAAAAATGGTCAAGTGAGAGTCTGGCTCGCGCATAGAGGGTTCAATATTAAATTTTTATTCTAGCCGGCCTAGAAACTTCTAACCGGCCTAGAAACTTGAAATTTGGCACGAAGCTAGACATTAGCATGAAACTAAAGGAAACATTAAAAAAATGGTCAAATGTGAGTCTGGCTCGCGCATAGAGGGTTCCGTATTAAATTTTTATTCTAGCCGGCCTAGAAACTTCTAAACGGCCTAGAAACTTGGAATATGGCACGAAGCTAGACATTAGCATGAAATTAAAGGAAAAATTAAAAAGAGGTCAAGTGTGAGTTTGGCTCGCATGCAGAGGGTCCCGTATGATTTTTTTTTTAGCTGGAACTAGACATTACCATGAAACTAAAAGAAATTTTTTAAAAGCGGTCAAGTGTGAGTTTGGTCGCGCACAGAGGATTCCGTAGGTATTACATTTTTTTATAGTCGGCCTAGAAACTTGTAATTTTGCACGAAGCTAAAGTAAAAATAAAAATGCGGTCAAGTCTGAGTTCGGCTATCAAACATTCTGTAATCCTTGTTCCGTATAAAAAAAAATAAGCTTAATTTTTAGGTAAGTATGAGACTTTCTTAGAAAGATAAGTTATAAAACCCTTATAACATGTCAAATGACTTATATCATATGATATAAACGCAAAATATTATTTAAGAATAGAAAAGAAACTTTTTAGATATCAATACAATAATAATGTTCCATTTAAACTTGGCGGGTTTTCAGAAAACCATAAAATAATATGCATGAAAAATAACTATAACACAACGAAAACCCGCCAAGTGTATATGGAACAATATTATTGTATTGATATCTAAAAAGTTTCAAACACAAATTACAACAGAATTGCAAAATAAGGCCGGTGCAAAGAAAATGGTTTAAAACTTGGCGTTGGTTTCGATTTCAACTCTTTTGCTGGTCAAACATCTACATGAAGTAAGGAATTTGGCCTTCTTTTTCAACATTATATGTTTTTGGTGGGATAAAGATTTAAGCGAAATCTTTAAATGTAAGTAAATAAATAAAAAATGGTAAAAAAATATGTTAATAATAAATCTAAAAGTAAAAATTATAATGAAAATAAAAAAGTTTTTAAAATTAGTTTTTATTTAAATAAGAACGTAACCTAAAAAAGAAAGAATAACGCGAACCAAAATGGAAAAAAAAAATTAAGTGACATTTTAAAATTTATAAATGTGCACCGTGTTATTGAATTAACGCAAAACCTCTTAAGGGGTCATTGTACTCATCTAACTATGAACAACTTTTACTATGGCAACAAACCTGAGATCGCGAAAAAAAATCAGCTTTTCCCTATGTTTATGTTCGCATAACTCGTCAAAATGTAGGGAACAGCTGATTTTTTTTTTGATGAATGATGAGTACATTGACCTCTTAAGAGGTTTTACGTTAATTCAATGACACTTTGTATATATATTTTAAAATGTCACTTAATATTTTTTTTTTTAGATCGCGTTATTCTTTCTTTTTTAGGTTACGTTTTTAATTAAATAAAAACTTAACCTAAACCTTGTTTTTAGAAACGTCTTTTTATTTTAACTTTTTTAATATTCACTTTCATCGCGGGTTAAGACGAAAGAATCTAGCCGCGCTCACGAAACACCATCGATCCTTCTTTAATTCATCTTCTTCCAGACCTGCCACTTCATACTAATATTATTATACCAATTTTCAAAACTTCTTCCCAAAAGAGTCTCAACATTAGTTAGAAGCCTGGTTACCCTGGAGGTATATTATCCTTGATTTAATGCACGCATGTTAACTCAACAGTTCCGAAACGAGTTGATTTACGAAACTACATTTGTTAGTAGGAGGGTGTAACCTAATAGCAATGGTGATTGTGTGAGAGGTCGTGGGGCGCGGGGCGCGGGGTGCGGGGTGCGGGGTGCGGAGTACGAAGTGCGGGCCGAGGCTGTCCCGGCGGCTCTCACTAGGCATTTTAATTAAGACGGGTGGCCGCAAGTCGTAACGGCCACTATCTACCTGCTACACACTACATCTTTGTCAACAAATATTAAATTCTGGCGCAAATTCATGACCTGATTTCATGTAGAGGATCAGTGTAATGAGAATCGCGAGACAGCCTGAGAGACCCTGGACGTGCAGATCAATTAAAAGGCATCACGAAAGTATTAATTACAGTGAACAAGAAAATGCAATTTCGAGAGGGACCAGAAGTGAATTGAATAAGCCGAGGTGATTATTTGTACGAGGAAAACTGGAGAAAACAGGCTGGTAGCTGTTTCACTACAGAGTAATACCAATGAAAAGGAATTGACACAAGTGCACCAGTACATACACTACATTTACATTTCACTAGAAATATTGAGCTACTTCAGTATCAAAGGCTGGGTTGTTCCCAAAGTACTCCAAAAAAAGTTCCCAAACTACTCCATGAAAAATATAATATTTTTAATTAGGTTTCATTCTACTCCATGATAACATTAAAATGTTCTCAAAGTACTCCACCCCATTTTAATCAAAAAGCTAATTTAAATATGTACCGGATTACTATAAAAGGGTAGCTGACGTACAGTTAGGCTCAAAAGCTTTGCAAATATATTTTTAAGTATAAAGAAATTTTTAAATAAACGACTATAATATAATACAGCAATAATGCCCATGGCATTAAGTCCGCCTTTGTACAGTTTTTACTTGTGCATAAAGTTTTAATAAATAAATAAATAATTTTGAGTCTCATATTTTTTTTTTTATTCAAATATTAAAAATATTCAAAAATCAACTGACAAAATTAAAAAAGTGGGGCTCTGGATTTAGATTTCTAAAAAACATGAAAAATAAATAATAAAAAATCTGAAATGATATCTGGCAACTAAGCCTAACATAAAATATTTTCAAAATTCGACCAAAAATCAATTGAAATTTTACCTAATATGGTAAGAAATACTTATAAACCTAAAAGTCACAGTCTTTCTTTCTTAAACACAAAGAACAATGGCCATAATTGACCTGACCTAATTCGGATGAGACCCGTAACGAGTTATACGTCAAAAAATAGTCAGTCAAGTGAGCATTAATTTACATGTATTCAATTATTTATTAAAACCCGGAATAAAATAAATAAGAATATTAAAAAAACCTTTCTTCCGTACGACATTTTTATTAGTTTTGAACGCACCTGAAAACGTTCTGTCCTATACGGGGTACACGTTTCGTTTTAGCACCAGCATTCAAGCATTTAAGATTTTTTAAATTAGATTTTTTTTAACATTACGTTTATTGTCGTTTTTATTCTTAGAATATTGTTATTTCATGGGTAATAACAGTTACATCAATTACTAGGCCAAATTCTCGAATACATTTTAATGCTTCTAACAGATGGAACGAAACGTATGACATATTGACACCCAATTGACATCCCGGCAGCTGTCAAAGCTATTCCCGCGCTACTCCGTTCCGTATTACGGACCTTTATTATTATATACCTATAATATTTATAAGTCTGAAATAATTATTTTCACCAAGAAAAACTGTCAATGTTTGATATTCTTCCCACAGAAGTGGGACTGTGGGTGATACAAAACGCGTAACTAACAATGATTAGCATAATTGCAGTATGGCTGTCGCGTTTCCGACTTGTCAAATTCTAATCTTCCTAAGAACAAATAAATGCAAAAATCTATTTTCTTCCGCTTTCTAAAAATATATTTTCAATTTAATATTGATTATTATAAGTAGATGAACCAAATAAACCATATGCCATCAAAGGTCGCGATACTTTATAGTCAGGTCATAGCATGTATGGGCCGTGACCGACGTTCTTTTGAATCCTAATAAAAGTTATCAAATCAAGTTACTCCTTAAGATAAAACTAATGTAATTATTTCAAATATATAAAATCAGACTTAAACTATTTTGAGACATCTACCTACAATCAAAGGATCATGCGTCATTTTGGGTCCACTTTTTCAAAATTGTTCAACAGTGATGAATTAGGTATGTCATAATTATCTCATATGAAAGTTCTTAAAATGAACTTTATTTCATTATATGGCGTTTTAGTACGTTCAAAAACTGATAACTGGATTGCATATTAGATAATTTGAAAAGTGGGAGCAGTGTTCATTCAAAAGTGCCCATGGTCCTTTAAAATAATTTGTTGTAATGATTGCAGCACTGTATTTTTTTCTATTCTTAACTGCTTTATTATCAGATCCCTGTTTATAGCTTGTCAACGTCTATTTACTCTGGGACTGCAACGATAACGTTCGAAATAAACAGCTTGTAGGGTACATACCATTACCATGGATTATTGCACAACACAAACCATTCAAATCTATTATGTTGTTTCGATGGTGATTGAGTTTTATTGACGATAACGTCAGACCTAGAAAAAATATTTCTAGTCTTCTTTTAATTTGTTTTTATCATCAGGACTATTGTGACTATATTATGTGCGAATTATAATCTCTTCAATTCTTCTTCCGATTCTTTTCCCCTTAAACCCCTAAAAGCTTCTTCTTTAATAGTTTGTAAGAACATAAAATCGGCCAAATTGGTCAACCTGTCTTGACTTGAGTCATAGTTAATCGTAAGTAGTTTTTTTATTAATTTTTATTTCGAGAAGGTTTAGGCACGGTACCTGTAGGTATAAGGATTGACTTGCGCACAAACTTTTTATTTTGTTGTTTACAAAAATGAGTGATAAATAATTCTATTATTACCTACGTTAAAGTTAGTTGTTAGTTTGTTTGTATTAGATACTCAGCAATTAAACTTTCCATGAATTTACATTTTTTAATAACTCTATGTAAAAGTGTTGTAAGAACTCTATGTAAAAGGTTCTGAAACCATAGGTGGTTTCAGAACCTTTTATAGAGGATTCATATCATGGCTGTAGATAAAGTCTTGTATGCAACTGTACAAGATTATGTATTAAATAACTATTATAGGTAATTATGTAGATGGAGCAGTTTGAGAATTGATAACGAATAATCGGTGGAGTACTTTGAGAATCATTCTAGATACCTATGGAGCAGAATGGGAACAAAATAATAAGTATTTATAAATAATAATAATTCCTTGGAGTAACTTGGGAATTAATGTAAGAGATTCTTATCTTTTTAGAACAAAGGAATGGAGTACTTTGGGAATAACCCCAAAGGCTTAGGTAATTTCGGTAGTAATTATTAAGCAATGTTTGAAGTCTTTTTTTCAGTTTTTCTCAGTATGTAACACGGAAACACACTAAAGAAACTAAACAAGAGCGAGTCGGACTCGCGCACCGAGGTTCCGTACCATCATAATTATGTTTTTAAATTTTCATCGGCGAGGCCTATATTTATCAGAGAATTTTAAGACTGCACTGCGGTGTAGAATATTGCAGTTTTATGTCAGCGCCATCTCTTGACCGATAGTGGAACTAATGTAACTTTTGTTGATGATTTCTGAAAAAGTGTGCTATTTAGAGACTTCGTTTTATTTTTCCTGTAATCTTTACATGAACTTCTATGACATAGAATAATTTCAGATTTTTCTCTTTGCAAACTTCGGAGATAAGGGGGGGGAACGGTATTTTGTTTTACATTTTTCATCAAAAGTCGAAAACTATGCGGCCTAAAAAAAATGAAAAAGAATGTTTGAGAATGTGCAAACTGCGTTCTTTCATATGATATCCCACATGCCCCAGTAGCCCCACTTCGAATCTTTCAGACCCCCTTTCAGTCCCTGTTGCAAAAGATATCCATATATTTTTATTTCTTTCATAATTGTAAAATAGTTGGGCAAACGTCATCTAAAACAATTGCAAATTTCAAGTTGATAGCATTAGTAGTTCTTGAGATATCCAGCTGTGACAGACAGACTGACAGATAGACTTAGTCTCACCATAAGGGTTCCGTTTTTACCATTTTGCTACGGAACCCTAAAAACGTTAGTTCTTATCACTCCGTGTTCGCAAGTAGTGGGTGCTCTATGAGACGTACGTTTTAAAGCGCCGAAACCATTAGTATGTAGTAGCTGAAGTTTTAATGCGAACTCAGAACTGTTCTCACTGTGCTAATAACAGTTACACTAACGGACTTCATGCACACTTGTTTCAAATTTCAATCTGGCAACACTGTGGTTCGTGAAAACACGGGGGAATCAAGATGGGGTCGCAGGTACGCATATGTTAACTTTGCATTAATTATCGTGATAAGACATCAGCACAACTTTCTAGTTTTAGCGCCCCCGCCCTAGTGCTTCTCAAGGGACCTATTTATAGGTTAAATAGCCCTATGAAGATGCGAAGCCCTAAAATTATTCATATTAAAACATTTGCCTGCCAATATGTTTATTTCTTTGAAATATCAACAGCGTATAACATTAAAGTTACTAGACTCTTGTTCAACAATTGCTAACGTGGTTAGATAACACAGCCTCGCGTGTGAGCTAAACTGAAGAATGCAACCTCTTTGCGTTAGGAACACCGACGTGCCTCGTGCCTAACTTGTGGTGTATGTGCCTTGGCTGCTCTAAATTATATGCAATTTAATATCAAACGAAACAACAAACCAAAACACAATTCTTGTTATTAGAGCAACAAATTGTTGAGACTTAAAGTCCACAAAGATCGACAAGTTATGTAGAAACTGTAGCTCACTTCGTGACAAAAATATTGAAAAGAAAACTTTCTGTATCTCAAGCAACTTGAAAAAATGGATAAAATATTCTCCTTCCATCATCATTTTGTCACAAATATACAGCGCTCTTTCCCTCCTCACACGCAAAATACATTTAAGGCTTCGTTATTAAATATTCTTTGATGGCAGTTTGTCGGGCGCAGCTGCGTCCTCCCTACATTCTCCACTAACACACTTTCCTGCTGACAAAGCAAATGAGCGGTATCGCCAGGTAAAGGCCCTCACTTTACCTTAGCGAGATATCATCTACTTTTTTATTCACGGTCGGTTTTAATCAGGCCGGAGTTTTTATATTCCGCGCTAGCGAGCGATGTAAAGGGTCCCGGGAGAAGTATCGCGCTCGGTGGCGTATGATGGCGGGGTGGCGGCAGTTTGTATGTAAATGGTGAATTATTCGTGGTGAGGCTTATTGCGACCTTGATGCTACGTTTTAGTGTCGTGCTCATCATGACTGCGAAATGTATAGCTACAGAAAATCAACCCCTAACAAAACGTGACAAGAAACTTCAAAACTTATATGCGTATGGTACAGGTAAATTGGAGCAGTCGCAAAATCTAGGTACACTCGTTAATCGAGCGATATTTTACGTTGTAAAGGTTCGCATGGACCTGTACTTCTACACCTCCTTGTAACGTGTCTTTACTGCCTCGCTGTTGACGACGTCGTCGTAAGTTTGCTCCAAGGAGCACGTGGACTTGATTGTTCCAATAATAACATACAGAACGGTTCGCTGTTTCCTGCGATTTCATACGATTAACGGCTCCAAGCCTTTGACATTTACTTCGGGTCTGATTGATGGGTGAAAGGATCGCTTTTGTTGTAGGTAGGTACCCGTTTTTTACCGACTTCAAAAAGAAGGAGGTTTCAACACGTATGTATGTAATATTATTGGAACTGCATTATATTCACATAATATGACAATCTATTAGGGCTTCCAAACAAATATACAAAATTTTATAGATGTATGTATATTTGTCCACGCATTTCTCCGCAACCATTTATCGGATCGTGACCATTTTTTTTATTGGTTTACATTTACTTCAACTTAGGGAACAGTGCAAGTTTCATGCAAATCGATTCAGTCATTTTCAAGATATGGACTAATACGTGTAAGTGTCTGGCTTATTGATACGAGCTGCGGTTTAGTGTCAAAGGGAAAACATCTCAAAACCTTGGTCAAATTTTAGTGCAATATTTACAACAAAACTATTACCTAATTATTACAAACAAATGTTCCAGTTTTTACTTAAAACTGAAAAGTACAAAATAAAAAAGTTATTAAAAAAAAATGAACCCGACTTCAAAATGAAATTAACTCAAAATTATGAAATAACTTTAATTTCGGAACTAGATGGCAAAAAACTAAAACTAAAATACAAATCCCAAGACACCGACTTCCGAAATTAAAGTTATTTCATAATTTTGAGTTTATTTCTTTTTGAAGTCGGAATGATTTTTTTTAATTACTTTTTTGATAATAAGGAAAATACATGTTCACAATGAAAATGTATTATAAGTTTGAAAGCAAGAAGCATTTAAATGAATCTGACACCGATACATAAATAATTTTCCAACAGTCCAATTAAATAGCTGCAGTTACAACCTGTATTTGTAACATATCTAGTCAGATTCACCAAGCTCTTCTAAACCCAGCGATCTATTTAGCAACCAAATCGTTTCCCCAGAGAGCCTCATGCACAGTACAATAATTTATCGACATAAGCGATAGTGCACATGTGCGTAATCTGGCGGTTCTGTTCGTCTCATGTGGAAGCGATCGCGACCGGTCACAGTGCTCGCCCCTAGGGGACGCCGCAAACTAGTGCCAATGACATTTGTGGCCACAGGAATGACCCTATTGTCACCCAACCTTTATTGGCTATTTCATTCGAGGATCATACCACATACCGACATTTTTATGCTAACATCGGAATAGGAATTTTCTGTTGGGACTGTGCATGGAATATTTGTTTGCAAAATATGATACTCACTTCGTTTGGTCAATAATATTTTGCTCATTTAAACAAAATAAATTCCAAATTGCCATTTGCCCCAATAAGATTAAAATCGTCAGTATGCTAATATTATATAATACAAACCAAAACCATATTAATACTTTGCAAATTAATGTCCATATTTGGGCCATAATATAATTGTATGGATGCATGCAGATCATGCAGAAGGTACCAACTTCGTAGCTATTTAATGTTCTGAAAACAAAAAAATATTTAAAGCAATTTCAAGAACGTTTAGTCCTTCAGCTTACTGAAAACAGCTTATAACAACGCCACACGATTAAACAAAATATAATGGCTCAAGTTCGTGTTCATCATTCAACTAACTTCTGCCGACAAGGTTAATTCCGTGATTTAGTACACGTCTGTGGGGACACTGAGGGTGAACCGAGGGGTGAGCGGGGTGGGGAGTATGACAATCATCCCGCACACAACGGACTGAACTGAAGAGCGCAATTACCAGGATCGCGTGGCACACAGGCGATGTTATGATCGCCTCATTACGTTCGCTGACAATTTTTCCACACAATTGTCTGATATCTGTCGTATAACGTGTCAACTGTTATGACCTTCTAGTATCTAGCGGTCTTTTTATGAGGCCTTAAATTTTAAGGGTCTCGTATGAAAGATAACTTTACTCAATTTATTTAGGTTTATGTGCGCCAAATATTTTCCCAAAAAATAGAGTGTAGGTATATTACAATAATAATATTTTTCTTTGTTGAAACATTTTATCTATATATGAATGTTCTTTTAAAACAGCAATACAATACTCAATTAATTCCTGCTTCTAGTTTCGTCGAAAGTAATGTGAAATATTTAGTTGCTAAGACGGGGGCACCGAGAGTGTAGCGGACGTTAAGAACGCACAACTGGGACTTACTTACCTTCAGCCTCGACACAGAACAGCTTTCGCGAGCTGAGCTATACCAGGCCCGAGTCATAAGAAATATGCGGACTGTCTAGTTAAATAGTCGTGTATGTCTTACGACTATTAGATTCACAGGTTGGTGCAATGAGTTTCATTGTCACCTATTTTTTTTGTTAACCTCATTGAGTTGAGATTACTATAACCTTGAGATTTATTTAGTTTGACTACATATGTTGTTATGTTGTGTAATATAATTTGACTTAGATTAGTGAAAGGTCTCATTTCTAATAAACATTAATTTTAACCTCAATTTGAACCCGTATATTAACGATTAAGTTTGTTTGAAGCCAGGATTTCCTACTAAAGAAGTAGTTTTGTTATGAAGCCAGGATTTCCTACTAAAGAAAGTTGACGGCATACTTCTATATCTATAAAAAAAAATATATGTATTTCTCGCTGCTTGCTCATAGCTCATATAATAGTGCAGATCCATTAGCGCGTAGCTAGCAGTCGAGTACCGATACAAGTTTACGAGTTACCACTTACCGCCAGCCCCCGTACCGAGACACAGAACACAAAAAAAAAAATAAAGAAAGAAAAGTAAAAAAAGGGGAAATGTAAATAAATAAATAATAAGACCAAGACAATGCCGTATGGAACTAACAAAACGAGCAATCGAATCCACTGCTGACTGCAGTTCTACGACAACGGCTCACCGCAACACAACTTTGTAATCTCTGGTAGCGGCAGGACTATACAAGAATAGCTCATTTTGGGAAAATGGCAGGCGGTCAACTAAGTGGTATGTGCCGCTTATGACGTATTCGAGGAGGCCAATTTTTATGTAGGTACATGAACTTCGGCACTGCTGAACACAATCGAAGAAATGTCTGATGCTGATGAAATTGTAGAAAGAAGATTATATACAGATTATGCAACATTATTTTTCGTTTACAATTTGCCTATTGTTAATATGTGCATCTGGATTGAGGGTCTATTTTTTGAAACCTTACGAAACGAAATAAAACTTATAGGGAAATTAGTTACAAATAGTAAAAACTTAAAGCAAAAGGGCCATGAATTTCTTAAACGTGAATTAAAACTGTTATGATTAAATAACTTGGGCCCTCAATCCAGACGCGTGCATAAAGTGGCATAGCCTAAATCTCAGTAAGAACTATTCTGGGTTAATTATTTTTATTTAAGAATTTAGTTAAGAATTTCTTAAATATTTTAAGATATTCCCAAATCTGTATGATGATGACATTACAGATTTATGGCGGTTTAACAAGGGCCCTCATTTCATAATTGTCTGAACTGAGGAATCTGCAAAACATGAATTTATCTGAAGAAATACATAAATACGACTAACATATTTTACTTAGTTTAACTACGTGAATTAGTAAAAAAGAAATAATGACACAAAAGTTAAATGTTAAGAAGTAAATGAAAGTCGAATTTGACTAAAACGTCTGAATTGAGAGCCCAATATTTTCGGCTTTATTGACTACGCTCAACCTCATAGATTGACGTAAATTAGAATAAGATTTTTAACTATTTCTTAATTAAATTGTAACATATCGTCCGTTCTTCTAAATGTCATACTTTAAGAGAAAATTGATTTTTAACTTTTTCTATGAGAAAATTTTGTAGGGGGACCATAATGTTCATAGTAAGTACCTGTACATTTTGTAAACCGCAGTCGGAAAGTCATAATATTTGCAGCTAAAAGTATTATATACCTAGTACTTACAATTTTGTTTTCTTTATTTTCAATGTCATTTTTAATTATGTGATGTTAGTCCTTAAGGTATAATTAGTTCCCAGAGATAGTACTTACTGAGATTTAGGCTATGCACTTTATGCACGCGTCTGGATTGAGGGCCCAAGTTATTTAATCATAAGGGTTAAAACCCTTATGAACGTGAATTAAAATTCACGTTTAAGAAATTCATGGCCCTTTGCTTTAAGTTTTTACTATTTTTAACTAATTTCCCTATAAGTTTTATTTAGTTTCGTAAGGGTTCAAAAAATAGACCCTCAATCCAGATGCACATATTGTTAATCACCTGTCTCAATTGCACAGTACTATACCCTATACACTTTTACAGCCCAGCTAATTACTGAATTATTACTCCAAGGGTTCACTGGCCACGAGGCAGGATTGTTTCCTGTAACAAAGCTCAATTGAGGATGCGATACACTACGATCTGGGTATTTCTAATTACTAAGACTTTAGTGTCGTTGGACTCGTTCGTATCGCCTGCCGCCTGCCGAGAGTTAGAGTCGCAAGTGAGTACCGAACCTTAAATGTTTGTGTACCTAGTTTTAATAGTATTTTTTTATCATTGTTCCTCTCAACCAAAGCACCTGCCATCTAATCTCTTCACCACCCTTGGTTGACTGGTAGAAAATGCCTAAGGCATTAAGTCCGCCTTTGTACCTTTATGTGCGAAAAGTTTAAATAAATAAATGTTCGTCTTATACCAGTGAACAGTAATCAATCATCATCATCATCTGCCTAGCCATTTCCCAACTATGTTGGGTCGGCTTCCAGTCTAACCGGATGCAGCTGAATACCAGTGAACAGTAATATTTAGGATATATAGAGCTGACTGACACTTTTCTTCTTAATAATCGAGGAAAAACACTGAATTAAGAAAAGAAAACAATATCTGTTACATTTGCAAAAGAAAGATAAATGATAATTGAAAATAAATATTGGCTTTTGCTAATATTGCCTGCGGATTTGTTGGTGTATTTATTATTACTTTACATTCTTAGTCAAGTCATTTATTGTTTCTTTTTTCAATTCGTTGACTAATAGATTATATTTATCATTCTGGATAAGCCCCTGTCCACACCATACCCTAGCCATTTTTTAACCGACTTCAAAAAAAGGAGGAGGTTTCTCAATTCGACCGTATATATATATATATATTTTTTTTTTTTATGTGTGTTCGCGGATAACTTCGTCGTTTATGAACCGATTTTGATTATTCTTTTTTTGTTGGAAAGGAGATATGCCAAGGGTGGTCCCATGACAAAGAAACCAGGATCTGATGATGGCATCCCAGTGAAATCGAGGGGAACATTCGAAAATCGTAGGAGCGACTAGTGCGTTTGTTATTTTTTTCATTAAGTATTTTAAAGCACTACAATTTAATGAAGGTCTGGAGTCGATCTGATGATGGAGCCGAAAGACAGTCGAGGGGACTCCTCAACGATTTACAGCAGTTACCTTGTGTTTGGGCTTGATTAATTTGTATTGATGTGAACTTTACACCTAGATAGGGTCTTATAAAGGGGTCGCCCTGGCAGAAACTGACTCTGTTAAGTTTCTTGGAATAAATCTGGATAAATTTTGCTCATGGAAAAATCATATAAATGACATTTGTGCTAAAATAAATAATTTTATATACCCTTTGAGGCGTATAAGCTGCGAGGTATCTAGAAATGCTGCAATAACGGCTTTCCATGGCTATATAACCTCCACTCTAAGGTATGGTATTATCCTGTGGGGTCGTTGTGTGGAGATTGATCAAGCATTCGTAATGCAAAAAAAGTGTCTAAGAGCTATATTTGGGCTGAAGCAAATAGAATCATGTCGTCCATTCTTTAGGAAATATAAAATATTGACTCTACCGTGTATTTATATATTAGAATCGTGTATATTTGTTTTCAAACATAAGAGACTTTTTCAACAAGCTACAAGCTACTATGCCCCACGATCTATGTATACTAATAAGTTATTTCAACCGAGGACGAATCTCACATTTACAGGCAACAACAGCTATATTATGTGCATAAAGTTGTATAACAAAATACCAAATTCTATAAAAACGCTACCATTGTCTAGATTTAAAAATCATTTTTAATTGAAAAATGCTTTTATAGTGTACATGAATTTTTGGATTATAAATTGTAAGTTTTGTAAATTGCAGGGTCATTTTAATTTATTATGGTTATTATTATTGTGTGCCGAATCCCTCCCATTATTGGCATGATTATTATTGACATTTATGATTATTCTTTTTACTACTTATTATTTGTTTTTTAATTTTAAAGTGACATTTATTTAATTCAATGACACAAATTTAATGGGATTATCTGTTTACTGACTGCATGATTATGATCAATAACTAATTTCAATAAAATATGTAGCCTTATTTTATATTTGCACGCCGAAATTAAAGGCAGAATAAGAGAACAATTCTGTATATTTTACCAACCTTCTGTACCTTATTTATGCAAATAAATGACTTTTTTTTTTTTTTTAGGTTGTGACTGTCATTAACCTTTTGAACGCCAATGTCGGCTATAGCCGACATGAGCAAGCGTGCCCTGTGCGCCAACGACGGCTATACTCGACAAAAAACAGGTCGCAGAAAAATACAAAATAAACCTATTAAATCATTACTTTTATGTATTTTATTGATACACCTTGAAATTAAGATTTTCGGGCTTGGCGTACAGGGCATAGGAATACCGATATGGCGTGGCGGTGAAAAGGTTAAAGGTCTGATGATAAAGACGAAGGACAGTTAAGGGAACTACTCAACAGTTTACAGTAGCTACCTTGTGTATGTTCACCGATTACTCGAAGACGGCGAGACCGATTCCAAAAGTTCTTTTTTTATTTGAAAGGGTATACTCTCGAGGTGGTCTCATTATCATCAAGTTGGAATCTCATGAGAGGATCCCGTGGAAATCGAGGGAAACCCTCAAATTTTATAGGCAAACCTATAGCGATTTGGGTATTTTTTAAAGTAACTTGAGCATTTGCTCTCGGAAATCATCATTTGGTAAAGTGGAGCTGATAATGAAGACCATAGATGGCCATCGGAACAACTCAATGACAAATATTTCACGGGTTGCGATTCGATTACTTTAATATGGTTGCTAAGCAATTTATGCTCGTCACAATGCGTATGATGAGTGATTGTTGAGGAGTTCTCCTGGTTCTTACCGGGAGAACTCCTCAACAATTAACGTCCCAGGATCGGGAAAAGCAATATTTTGTAAAAGGTGATGAACAGTTGGCATTAGGCTATTGTAACTTAGATAAATTACAAAGTGACCCACTAAAAAGTGAAAATAAAAACATTTTTACAAAAAAAAACAACCGACTTCCAAACAACCGACTTCCAAAAAAAAACACTACAAATTGAAAAATAACTTTAATTTCGGAAGTCGGTGTCTTTGGTTCCGCATTTTCGTTTATAGACACCGACTTCCGAAATTAAAGTTATTTTTCAATTTGTAGTGTTTTTTTTTGGAAGTCGGTTGTTTGGAAGTCGGTTGTTTTTTTTTTGTAAAAATGTTTTAAACATAAACAATTAAAATAATTAATAACAATTAACAGTCAAGCCGTGGGGTCTTTTTAGGGTTCCGTAGTTCTGACAAGGAACCCTTATAGTTTCGTCATGCATGACCGTCTGTCCGAGGTTTTGCTAAGAGACCGTTAGTACTAGAAAGCTGTAATTTTGTAGGAGTGTGTATATCAATTACGCCAACAACTTCTTTATTCAAACTTTATTCAACTTCTTTATTCAAAATCTTTACCATTACTTATATTCAGATTAAAGAACAACAGAATCGTACTATATTGCGATAACGGGCTACTATGGAACCCTACACTGTGCGTGGCCCGACACGCACTTGGCCGGGTTTTGTTAGTTTTTAACAAACATTAGACTTAATTTATGATTATTTAAAACTTATAATTGAAAATAGTGCTAATATATCACATTTTATATGGGTACCTAAATTGCATTTATGAAGTAGCAATGATCCTGCATATCAATCACTCGAGTCACTCGGCTCGATCATCAGAACATGGAAAACCTTTCGCTCGCTAAGTACTTGCTCACAGTCAAGTGTAACAATTGATGCTGAACGGATCGCACTCTAATGACGCATTGATCGCATATTTTAATATGAGTAAGCCAAAGTGCACTACGCTGTACGCTCGTTTAAAGTGCGTTTCACGTAGTCGACGACTATTTTCCATTGTAATATGAACGATCAGTAAACCGTAAACTATTGAGTAGTACCTGTAAACTGTAACTGCCACTGCCACTGCTATGTACTGTCTTTTTCTATGTTTTCTTTATTGTTGATATAAATTAAAGTGGAAGTGAGTAAGTATGAAATGGAAGACGTTCATAGGTTACTATGTAATGTGGAATAGACATGTCTACAAGATATTTTTGTATAAACAAATCTGGTCCAAAAACTTACTAATAAAACTACCTGTAGGTACCCTGTTCCCGATACCGGTGGGCTACTATTTTTTTTATATTTTTAAATGGTTTTAAGTATATTTTTTTTATTCCAATATTAAAAATATGATTCATGATAAATGTGTTTATTGAAATAAAGGAGATAATAAACTACCTGTCACACACAATCGTTTTTTCCGATCCTTAACACAGTGTTTGATGTTAGGTACCTATCATATTTGAATACAAATATGGAGCTCCTTTTTAGTCAGGCAGTCAGTATCCTTTGTGAAGTCACGAAAGGCAAAAAAGTTCAAAACACACAAAAAGACTCGACGGCAGTAAAAGTGGCGATGACAAAGAGGGCGAGAGCGAAAGGTTATTTTTCTTAAATTACTTTAAGAGAAAAGTACGTCATTGAGTTGTGTCGTTCTGTACCCGAACTAATTACTCGAGACGACAGGTTGAGATGTAAAGGGAAACAGAGGGGTGCGGGGACCAGCGGGGGAGGGGGGTCTCTAGTGACACGTTACAATGGGAAAAGTTACGCAATAACAGACTAACTTTCGGCTCTGCACCGTTATCAGTGCGGTCCCGCCGCTCGAATATAGCCCTTGGCAATACGACATAAAGTCCTTGATGAATACTTATGTAAGTACCTAAGCGAACTCCTCCGTCTTTTATTCGTCCGTCAGGCGTACGAGATTTATGTGAATAAAACACGGGTTCGTGTTATGTTTTATGGTGGTGAACGTTCTAATCCAACGACAACATGGAAATATGGAATTTACGTTACGTTGGGAACTTCGCTAAAAATAATTTTGATGGCTGTGAGCTACGTTAAAAGTATTAAACTATGTTGAAGTTCCGGATGTCGACAATAATATATTTTATTTTGTTGGACAGAATTATCTTTTTATTACTTTAAAGTTAAAATAAACTTTAAAGTTATAAGATTATTTAACTCAGCAATTTACTAATCAGAACCTTTTATCAGAACATTTTACTGCAATCTTATTGGCTTGAATGTTGAAACACTAGGGCCGTGGAGTCCGATTGCCCCCCACATGGTTTTTCGAGACTGATCGGACAACTCTTCACATGAGAGAGCTGGCCTATTTTTTGGCCAAAGAATCAGCATAGCCGTACGACACAGTGTGGGAATCTCGCAATCTGGGGGGATTTAATTTAAAATTGAATTAAATAAAAGAAACAAGTTAAAAAATAATATTGATTGGTATTCAAATAAATAAAAATGCTTAAATAGTGATAGAAAATAAAGCTGTATTTAAAAAAATGCGTTAAGAATAAATTTTGTTATGTTAGTCACTAATTCCACTTTCGGCCTCATTTACGGTGGGTACATAAAAGCAAAAATAGCATAAATTCGCTCCTTTTTGGCATTTGAGGTCCAAATATCAAAAAAATGTTTTTTTGTAATTGCGACGGTCATTCTGAAAACCGAAAAAAAATGTACGATGGTCGCACAAAATCGCAAGTTTTGTCAATTGTTCTCAATAGTTAAGAGTTATTCCGGTCTGATCCCCTGAACCCCCCTCCACCCCCCCACCTCGATCCCCTCCTGGATCGTCTTCTGTTTTCATCTTTGTCTTATCCACATTATGTAAGTTTGCTCTCTATAAATTAAAACAATAAAAACACCGGGATATTGAGGTCATTTTTTTTAAACACCTTTTGTTTTGCACCTTTTGTTGTGGGTTATATTATCACTAAAATTATTATTGTTAAATTAGTTGTAAGTTCTTATAATGTAACTGTTTACTGTTCCTTTATATAAAAAATAAAATAAAAATAAATCATCTCTTAAAAATGCTTAATTTAACTGTGCTTTCAAATGATGTTATTAAATCAATGTTTAACTATTACTTAAATAAAATACACTCTAACTTACCTTGAAAGATATACACATTACAATAATAAACCAATAAACAAGACTATATGTTAATTTGATCAGTAATCTCAAGTGAAGATGACACTCTAATGTTGTTGTTTGTATTGTAAGGGTATACAACGCTATTATCTACCAATTTCAACATTTTTTATTTATTTGTTGAACCTATCTACAAGAATTTCTTATATGTAACTGTGATAAATAGGGTCTTAGCTATAAATAGATTATAACTATATTATTAATTATTAAAATTTATATTTTGATTTAAATCCCCCTAGATTGCGAGATTCCCACACTGTGCGACGTGGCAATGCTGCCAGCCTTTTGTATACTTGTCCTGTTGACAGCGATAAGGACAAATTTTTTGATACCATATGATTCTTTTCCCTCTTTTTTATAAACATGTACATAATAATATTATTATTTTATGTTTGTTAGCTTAATATTAGGTACATATGTATTATATTCCGAAATAACTAAGTATTTAATAAGATATAGTACCACTTTTACAGAGGCACCCGTGTTCTGGGCGGTAACGCTTTCGTCGGTAGCGTGAGCGATGAGTCGTGTGTTGTAAACTTGTAAATTGTAAAACAACTAAAGTAATGATAAAAGCTTGTAAAGACTGACGAGTCAGTGCTGAAGGTCCCCGAAGAGCATAATTGCAGTTGTCAATGTGTACGTGATTCATCAATATTGACGCGCAAATTGATCGTCTACCGAATGCAATTGAAGCGATTGACAATATTACTACAATAACAATTGATTGTAATTGATCAATTGCAATTGATTATTTCGGGGACCCTTACCTAAGTGAGTGATTCAATTGTGATTTAATTTCCCACTAACTGCTAATAGTGCTGAAGTTAGACAGAAATCACGTAGACAGGCTCCCCGCCGCGCCGTGTCATGTCATAGTTGTATGCTTGTTGCGCTTTCGTTATATTCGTCCGGTAATTTGAGCTGTAATCAAGATTGGCATTCATTTTCAGTAATTTGGCTGCAAAACGTGACGTTGTTAATAAAAGCTCACAATCGTATTTTATTGTTCACCGATGTACTATATTAGCCAGAGTTTCAAGCAAGCTATACGTACATAAAATCTAATAAATTTCAATTATTGTAGTTGGATGTGTTGCTGCACAACCTAAATGAAGCCTCCCAGAGGGTTGGCCTCGGCATGGATTTGGACAAGACGAAAGTCATGCACAATTCACACGTTTTGCCGAGTCCAATCTACATCCAAGGGTCTCTTCTCGAAGTTGGGAAGAATGATGTCTACCTAGTCATCCAGCTCGGTAGACACAACTTTGAGAAAGAGGCCAACAGAAGGATCCAGTTGGGTTGGGCAGCATTTGCATTTGTCCGTCATGGCATACAGTGCCGATACGTGAACATTGGCGGTCGGGCTGGTCCACAAATTCAAGGTGGCTCAGCGCGCTATGGAGCGAGCTATGCCCGGAGTCTCTTTGAAGGATAAAAATCAGGAATGAAATTATCCGGAAAAGAACCGGAGTTGCCGACATAGCTTGCAGAGCAAGCAAACTGAAGTGGCAGTGAGCTGGTCATGTCTGTCGAAGAACCGATGGCCGGTGGAGCAGACGAGTCTGCGTATCGGCAAGCGTAGTGTGGGACGTTTCCAGCTAGATGGATGGACGACCTAAAGAATGTGGCTGGGGTAGACTGGATGCGGAAGCCTATGTCCAGCAGTGAACTGCGATAGGCTGAGTTGATTGATTGATTGTTTCAAATCATAACAAGGACATTCATAAATCAAGTTTCAACTTATTTCTTTGCTGCCACAGTAAAATCAACAGCTACATACATATTTATAACTATTTATATATATATTGTTATATAATTGACTAGCATTGATCCTCCAAAGGGTAGAAAAAGGGCAACATCTACAGTCCTCGATAACGGTAGAAGGGTTCAACCCGAAAGGCTACGAGCCCATCACAATTTATTGGAACAAATTCCAATCCCGAGCTGTAACTGAAAAAAAATGTAACAGAAAAACGTAATTGCACTTTTCCCTTCGAAAATGTAACTATTTGAAAAGGAGCCTGAGGAGCCAGCTCCGTCTGGGGATTAGTAGTCGGCGAACAATGTGGCTGCTACATTTGCAACGGTTCGCAAATGTGACTATTTGAAACGGAGCCCAAGGAGCCGGCTCCGTCTAGGGTTTAGTAGTCGAAGAACAATGTGGCTGCTATATTTGCAACGGTTCGCAAATGTGACTATTTGAAATGTAACTATTTGAAAAGGAGCCCGAGGAGCCGGCTCCGTCTGAGGTTTAGTAGTCGGAGAACAATATGGCTGCTATATTTGAAACGGTTCGCAAATCGGCTGATATTACTTTCATGACAATCATTCTCCACGACAGAAAGTTTCTAAACGTTCTTATGTTATTTGAAACGTCTTTAATACAATCTTTGTATACATAACATTGCGCAGCCTCAATGTGTAGCCACATTTAAGTAACCTGTGTAATACGTTTTGTCTGACACATTAAGTATTTCATTGTAACTGCGCATTAATACTTACCATATTAAGGAACACAAATTGTAGGCAAACAAAATATGAATTCTTGTGCTGACTGCAAAAATAATTTGGTACAAAACTAGTTAAAACTGATCCAACTGATAACTTACCAATAAAAAGTTTCTTTAAAACCAACGTCCTAACCGTCATTCAGTATTTCCGAACTTCACGTTGTTCCGAACTTTTCTGAAGTTACGTCCGCGTCCGAGAGCGTTCGGGCGCAGACGGCGCGTGATGCCCGGGCGGCTCGCGACGCTCGACTGCCGCCCTAACCCGCCCGCCCTAGCCGTGACATACGGCGATCCATAGGTAATTGTTTTTTTAAATGAAACATTACTGGCAAGGTAATTACTTTATTTTGTAAAGTCACGTTTAATAGAAATGTTGCTTTCAAAATGTGAGCAAGTTTTCAGTTTTTCTAAACTTTTTATATAAATGATATAATTATTATGTACGGGTATGATTATAATTCTCTAAATATGTACCTGTTATTGTCGCGAATCATATTTTGATCAAGATACAAGCTGACACTGACCTGCAAAATGCAAAACACGTAAGAAATTTTGAATTTCGCAGTCTCAACTACCCATTCACTTTAACTAATATGTTTTGTTAAGTAATTCGTGACCGTAATGCCTAGAAATAAATACATGATCGCTCAGGAGTTGATTTACCTTCAAGCGTTGTTATTTTGGGATAAATGGTTCATTAAAATAACATTTTCAAATAGCCATTTTTCACTTATGATTGAAAAATATGGTCATTTTTTAATTCTTGTTCTTGTTATTTCAAAAACACAAACGCAAGTCATTACAAAGGCTACATCGACACATTTTGATCTACTTGAAAACCGGGACCGTTCTTACGGCGCAAGAGTCACACAGACACGGGATAAGAACAGGATTTATTCCGCACCACTATACAATGCGGGCCATAAAACAAAAACGGAAGTCGCACCAACCAATCACACACCAGCTGGAGCCGAACCCACCAATCACACAAAGGCTCGGGCAAGACAAAGGGCCTCTGAGGGACATCGATCATCGTTTGTACGGAACCGCAAAAAATTTACGACCATAGCTTTGTGTTGACATACGTCATTATTAATATCAATACTGGAGTAATACGACTGTTAGGCTTATTGTATCGTATGGACTTGACTTATTTGTTCAATATGTGACAAATAAAATGATGTATAGAAGGGTAGCTAAAAATCATGTATGCGAAGATAATTTTACTGAAAAGTTAATGAGGCCGCGAATGAAACTTTTAATATAACTTTTTTTTATTTATCGCCTTTTAGTACCTATTACTGCATAACCATTATTTTTTTTTTTATGATATCAGAAGCAAGTACAACAGGAACTATGAACTACATAACCCCCTGTTTCACCAACTGAACAACCAAAAAACAGCCACAGAACTGTTATTTTTGTTCTTCCATTTATCTTTCACAGAACGCAATATTACGTAGTTAGTTACAAGAAACGGTTAACTCCACATTCCTCTAATTTATGGCACAACGAAAATAGTATGCTTCAAGCATTTTCGACCTAACTTATGTCCTGGGCAATTTGTTACTGCGATAAATTACAATATCATATTTACCGCTAGCAACTATAAATGATCCCCAGAAAGCCTATAGAAGACGTCCAGGGCTATCTGCTTAACATATAAATAACATAATATTCGCGGGAGGCGCCACTTTATGCATTATTCAAGTGAATGCCGCAATCAATGCCAACTCTTAATTAAACAACTGGAAAAGTTATGAACACTTGTTTCACAATGAAATCTTATTAACTTTGTAACGTCCGAAGTTTTCTTTTTAACGCTTTTTATTGTTTTATAAATCTTTTTAAATATAACTGCAGGCTCAGGGTATTTGGCAAAAAATCTCACTTACTGCTTTGGCAGTATACAAAAACGAATCCACAAATAATTGTAATTCTGTTTTTTTACTTATAGAGCGGTTAGTCGTATTTAAACCTACTACTAATGCTATCTCTAAGGTCTTGGGTGTGAATAATACTAATGTCAAAATCTCGACTGTTCTTCTCTCCTCAAGCCTTCAAAATGACGTAGCATTACTAGCTGACGAAAAGCTCCTACTTGATCTTAATATTTAGGCAGAAGTTTGACCACAAATTATAACTTTTGAAAGCAACTAGCCATTAAAACATCTCGTTTGGGAGGCAGAGTGTGTGAAGAGTTGACAATAACCGGTTGGGGCCTGAAACTGCAATCTAGAGAACAAGCGCGGAGCGACGACGTCGCCCGAGCCCCGGCGCGACGCGCCGCGCGCTAACTGTAAAATGTCTTCGTTACTTACACGAGACACACGAACGGCCCGAACGTTTACATTATGTGAGGTTACAATTTCAGTACCTACCTACCGAGTGATTATGGAAGAAATGGATAATTATTCTCTAGGGGCTGATTGTTTCAGGGGAATAAATATGGTGGTTTAACTTTGAGCTTTATAGAAAATAATTATGTGAAACTTTCACATTTATTCTCCAGATAAATGTTTTCTGATTATTGAAAAATCAGCCTTAAAACGATATTATTATAAAAACAACAGAGAATGTAGTGAAATCAGAAACAATCGAAGGTAAACTAGGGCCATTCCGCAAGATTTGGTGGCACTGCTTAGATTACACGTTTCAGTGTTCAGTAACTAACTAATAAAAATATTAATTTGAAACTATTGTAACAGTAAAAACGCTTCATCTACTTTTCCGTCATATTTATAAAATTCCGTCAGTTTAAATGCTCGTATGTCCTCAGTTCAAAAAGTATTTCAGGTGTACTTAGCGCCTCCGGTGCGCAGACGGCGCGCGATCGACGACGCGACCGTCTCACGTCTATGACGCGAGAATATTATTATTATTGAGTAAAGTCTAGGGTTCAGCTTAACAGTGGGAAGTATTAAAGAGAGGGTTGCTAGCGAGGGGTACTTTGCTTGAATTTGACACTTTCCTTTGTAGGTTTTTTGTATTACTTTGATGAAGATTGACAATAAAGTACGTTATAAATATGTAAGTAATGCATATTAAAAATATGTCACTTTCGCTTTGATGAGCCTCGGGTCATCACAAATTGCGTTTCCAGATCTTTCTCGATCAGCAGACCGCTAGGTAGGTAGCTTTAATAGACCATTGTCTTGATAATTTTAATAGGAAAGTATTTTCATTGTAAAGCAAAGAGCACATCCAGACATTCTTAGTGTGATGTAGTCGCGTCAAAACAAGGTAATTTACCTTGTTACGACAAGCTTCAGCAGGCGCGGCACGAGAGCGTCCCGGAGATGCTTCGCGTCGTACAATGTTAACGTGCTCTCTATTTATTTCCTCGCGTCGTACAATGTTAACGTGCTCTCTATTTATTTCCTCGCGTCGTACAATGTTAACGTGCTCTCTATTTATTTCCTTGCGTCGTACAATGTTAACGTGCTCTCTATTTATTTCCTCGCGTCGTACAATGTTAACGTGCTCTCTATTTATTTCCTCGCGTCGTACAATGTTAACGTGCTCTCTATTTATTTCCTCGCGTCGTACAATGTTAACGTGCTCTCTATTTATTTCCTTGCGTCGTACAATGTTAACGTGCTCTCTATTTATTTCCTCGCGTCTTGCAATGTTAACGTGCTCTCTATTTATTTCCTCGCGTCGTACAATGTTAACGTGCTCTCTATTTATTTCCTCGCGTCGTACAATGTTAACGTGCTCTCTATTTATTTCCTCGCGTCTTGCAATGTTAACGTGCTCTCTATTTATTTCCTCGCGTCGTACAATGTTAACGTGCTCTCTATTTATTTCCTCGCGTCATCCAATGTTAACGTGCTCTATATTTATTTTCTCGCGTCGTACAATGTTAACGTGCTCTCTATTTATTTCCTCGCGTCGCGCAATGTTAATGTGCTCTCTATTTATTTCCTCGCGTCGTGCAATGTTAACGTGCTCTCTATTTATTTTCTCGCGTCGTACAATGTTAACGTGCTCTCTATTTATTTCCTCGCGTCGTGCAATCTTACCGTGCTCTCTATTTATTTCCTCGCGTCTTGCAATGTTAACGTGCTTTCTATTTATTTCCTCGCGTCGTGCAATCTTACCGTGCTCTCTATTTATTTCCTCGCGTCGTACAATGTTAACGTGCTCTCTATTTATTTCCTCGCGTCGTGCAATGTTAACGTGCTCTCTATTTATTTCTTCGCGACGTGCAATGTTAACGTGCTCACGATATATTTCGTTTGTATAGTGAAAAGGTGAGCGAGCTGTTTAATTTGTATAAGTTATTTCGTATCAAAACAAACACGAACAAATACTAGCCTTTTAGAATAGACCCGTGTAAGCTGGTATCATTGCCAGTCCCCAGTTTATCCTTATTTGAAACGAATTACGAATCGGTTTAAATCGATAATCTTGAAATGTTGCTGGCCTTCAAAATGTTCATACTCACATCAGCAACAAAGCAAATACATAGCCTATTAGCCCAAAGCAAAGTACATTTTCATGCATTAAAACAGACGAGCTTAGAATATCTGTAAAAGAACAGTCAGCTTCGGATCGCGAACTCAGTGGAACAGCAAACATTGCTGGAAGGGTTTAAAATTGCTCATGTAATTGTCCACACTCGTCTCTCTACAGCCAAACGGTTCGTTCGCTCCGAAGTGTCGCTTAACCCCGCGACATACAACAGGAGGGTGCAGAAGTTTCAGGCTATGCGTCGTTTGTCCATCCTGGGAAGGTCGAAGCAGTTCATAAAGTTTGTTAGAATAGTCACTGACTGAGGAGTTCAACTGTCTACCACAATGTAATGCCAGGATTTAGAATGCTGATTGTCCAGTCTCAAGGAATGGTGTATATTAGAATATAACCAATAACGCAGGGCTGGAGTAAGCAATGCCCGTAGTGTGCTCTGTTATATGCAGATGCCAATTTTAGACTTTACTCACTGACAAAATCGAAACTACTTATTTATTCGGTTCCAAACTCACTACATGAAGTAGTAAATTTAGAACCTTCTGAAACCTCTATGTATTACCCAAAACGCTCGAACGTGACAGGGCGAAAGCCGCGAGTGATTGTGGCGTTGTTTCGCTATCAGCGCGATATTGTTGTAAACGTCGCGTCGCGTCAACGTCGTCGGCGGCGAGACGGGGCGGGCTGGGGCGGGACGGGGCGGGACGGAGCGGGCCGGGCGGGACGGGGCGGGACGGCACGTAACGACTTGATGGCAATGCGATGACACTGAGTAAGCAACAAAACGAACACACAGCTGACGGAAGCTTTTTAGGGTTCCGTTGGCAAATGGCAAAAAACGGAACCCTTATAGATTCGTCATGTCTGTCTGTCTGTCTGTCCGTCCGTATGTCACAGCCACTTTTCTCCGAAACTATAAGGACTATACTATTGAAACTTGGTAAGTACATGTATTCTGTGAACCGCATTAAGATTTTAACACAAAAATAGAAAAAAAACAATAAATTTTGGGGTTCCCCATACTTAGAACTGAAACTAAAAAAATTTTTTTTCGTCTACCCATACGTGTGAGGTATCTATGGATAGGTCTTCAAAAATGATATTGAGGTTTCTCATATCATTTTTTTCTAAACTGAATAGTTTGCGCGAGAGACACTTCCAAAGTCGTAAAATGTGTGTCCCCCCCCCTGTAACTTCTAAAATAAGAGAATGATAAAACTAAAAAAAATATATGATGTACAATACCATGTAAACTTCCACCGAAAATTGGTTTGAACGAGATCTTCTTAGTAGTTTTTTTTTAATACGTCATAAATCGTAAACCGCAATTTACCTTTTATTCAACCAACTCAAATATAAAAAAAAATATAAAAAAATAATTTCATAAACATAAACCTTATGCATAAAACCGGATGTTACGGAACCCTCGGTGAGCGAGTCCGACTCGCTCTTGCCCGGTTTTTTATTAAACGTGTTCATGGTAAAGGAATCAAAATATCGTTTGAGATGAGTGTGTTAGCAAACCAACCAACAAGTAAAACATCAAAATATTTATATTATAGACCCAGATGCAACCTACACAGAAGGGCGAGGAAAGCAACACATTACGAGTTTTAGAAGAGCAGAAGAGTGTTGGTAAAATGTTCATCCCATGTGCTTATAAAAATGATTTCTCATCACCTTCAATTAAAGTCAAAATTATTATTTAACTAATTACTACTGCTACAAATAACAAAACAAATACCGCAACGAAATTGTCGCTGAAATTCCTCAAAGAAAAATCGATTACTGCAGCCTTTCAACCAGACATCACGATATTTACAGTAAATGTTTCCGTGCTCTTCGTTACATGTATCCAATAAACGAACTCAATCTCGTGCAGATAAACTACTTGCATGTACTCGTATGTAGGTAGTATGCAGGTACAGTAACGAAATAACCGCTCTTCGGACCAAATGACCCGACCTAATATGTTCTGTGCACTCAATCCACGAAACATATCGACGAAAACTATATTCTTGAGATGGAAAGACTCAACGATTTCAGTGGTGACATAAGATGGGAACAGATTTTTAACCCATGACGCGGCTAATCGCTTGATAAAAGAATTTTAGAAAAATAAACAGTGTAGGATGTTCATAAAAAACAAAATATGATCCTTGCTTGATTGGTCTGTGCGAAGAATCTTAAAGCGTAAACTGCTTTATTTGTCGTTTGTACCGTACTGCGATTATATTTGTCTCAACCTTTTCATAAAAAGGTGCAATGATTTACCGATAAACTAACATTAAAAGTTGTACCTAAGTTTACTTAGCAACATAGGACTCAATTAATGCATAGAACAAACTACAAACCCGCGTCTGAAACATGTCTGTTACCACCTTTATAATTCGTACCCTTGAATTTCCGAGAAAATGATATTTGTACATTACCCTTGAATGTTCAGCCTGGGTTTGTATCGGTGATGTCGGCCACAGGTGTAGTTCTGTTTGATTAGTTCGTGGCCACAGGAGAGACGTGACACGTGTGCTGATTGATTCGTTGACTTAATACTGAAAGACCGCGACCCGACGTATCCAGATCTAGGTTAGGGATCACGGGATTATTCATTGTTGTGTGGATGTTATTCAGTGTTGTACGTTGTATACGGCTATATAAGCGTAAAGTACGGACCAAGTAAAGATGATTTTAGATGTAAGACCAATCGCAATATTACAATTCTAACAGCAACTTAAATCCAACAGCTATTAATGATCTAAAAATCAAACAGGCATAAGTTACATCCAAACTCAGGAAAACCTTGTAAAATCAATAAACGTAAAATTTTAATAGTGTCATAATTGAGTAACCAGTTTACGAAGACCCATAATAAACCCCAGAATAAAGTGAACGTTGAATGAGTTGCAACGAGTTACGCTACGGGCGCAGGTCAGCTTACCTTGGCCGGCCGTCCAGTTGGTAAGCATTTCTTCCTGACAAGTAAGTCGGCTACTTGCGACATTTTATTGGAAAACTTCCCGTGGACCAACTCCAGTGCTTTATTCTCTTACTTTGGGAGTATTACCGACGAGAGTCAGGAGCATCGTAAATAATACCAGTTTGAGGAGGAAAATATATTAAATGTGTTACTAAGTCACACCTCGTATAAAGGTGTATTATAAAAAAATACAGGAACTAGAAACGACGATGACAAAAATATTTTTATAAAACCTCACCACAGTGTAATTTAAAAATTATTTACAATGAAATAATTTTTAAATTAAGTAATTACAAATTACTTACAATGAAATATTTTTTTAATTACACTCAAAAAGTCATCATACCTACCTAAAATGTTTAGGTTTTATTATTTTCGAAATGGCCTGAATAAATTTAGATGATTTTGATAGCGATATTACAGGAGCACTTTGGAATAATTTCACTTCTATTTAAAACATTATGTTTACATTGAAATCCCAGAATGAAAGGTAATTTATGTGACTACCTACCTGAAACATTGGGCTTCAATTTGTATAAATAAAGCGAGACAATTAAATGTTACAATTTAGACATGGAAATAATATATGACATGTATGCTTTCATTGTTAAAACAAGACTATAAATAATAACACCAAATATAAACCACCAATACAAACAAACACCTGTGTATTTGCTACAAACAGTTTTATGGACGATCTATTAGATTTGAGAGGCAGCCCAATATTTATGTAACGAATGTCGCCCCGTACATAAAACATTGTTCTATTTGAGTTTACGAGGATGAGCGGTGAAAATAAAACGCTTACAGTATTACGGATGGATGGGACAGAGAGTTTTATTACGAATCTATCCCTGACGCAAACTGTCCCGAAGAAATCTATCATAGTAAAAGTTGTTCTAAAAGTTGGCACACAGATGTAAGAATATTGCTCAGGATGACGCTGCGCGCTATGCTCAGGTCATTTAATTAAGAATTTTAAAAGTCGAACTTATAAAGAAGTAGGACAGGCCGCTAAGAAATATTAGTTTCTTTAAAAAAACATGGTGCTGCATCTAATGGTTGGTTTCGCGGAAATATATGAAAGGCTTCCTTTAAATATTTGTATGGAGCAGCAGTAGTTGATATATTTAATTTTCCTTTACTTCGCTCTTCTGAATTACTGTAAAATAATAGATAAAATGTCGAAATTACGTACCGATAGTCACTATCACCAGACGATCATCGGTTCCTGTCTGTTACCGCAAGCATCTAGCTCGACTATTTGCCGTTCAATTTTGGTGACATCAAAAACTGTGTCTCCTTATCTACGGGTCTAGCCGACAGCCCCGGGACGTGCTCGTGAGTTATAGTAGTAACAACCTTCCATTTAGATAACACACCACTAAACCCGAAGTTCATCCTCTGTGTTAGAGAAGTTCCATAATAAAAACTACAGATTATATTTTTTTCTATGAAAACCAATAATATTTTATTTGGGATGTAATTGATAGAACGTGGCATAAAATCGAGCACCAATCTATTTCTCATATTCAAAGATAGCTCATTGAGAGATGTGTGTAAAACAGTGAATACAATATAGAAGAAGTGACTCTCGGCTACCTTATGCATCTCTTTACACTTAGGGTCACCTCTAGATACAGTTTATCTCCATTTCTGTCTCCGTAGCTAGCCTGCTTCAATTTGTCTCGATCCGATCCGTGCGACCTCAAGCACGGCCGGCCAGCTCACAATTGGTACATACATTGTAGGTAGATGCTGTAGATAAACACATAAATATTAAACCCAGTCTAGTGGACCGTGCTTAGGAAGCCGTACGCTGATAGCGGATAGATGTTACATCATATTACTACTACCGCTAGAGATGCATAATTACTTAGGATTATGCAAACTTTGTTAATGTCTTTGTCGTGTTTAAAAATGACAAGGCTGGAAACAACTATGTTGGATTGAAATAAAAAAAAACCCCAAAGTTACTAATCATAAAAAGCTCATAATTGTAACCTAAAATTTCTCCAACCACTGAATGAATCAAAACCCCAGCAGGTTGAAAAGATCAGCGGCCATAGAGTTTACTTTCATCCCACCGCCACATTGTGGCGACTATTTATCACTATCTTGGAACTACCAATAACCCATAATTACTTATTTAATATCAGCCTCTCTTAATCCCTTATCAATAAAGACCCACCACACATGTAGTAATCGCTACCTAATATCGTTAACTAATCTCCCTACTATAAAGTACCTACATATTATATGAACAAGCCCCGCATGTCAGACGTAATCACTTGTACAGTCAGCTTCTAAAACAGGAACGAGAAAATTAAACTACATAAATTCTGGTCAGAATGATAGTGTTCCTTTACGTACTGGGTTAATTCTGCAACAGCCTTTGTTTCATTGATTTTTACTTTCGTGTGATTGTCTGTCACTGCGTGATAAAAAGCTAAGTTGTGATGAATTTTCTATGAAAGTCACTAACGAAGTGTGCAATTTTAAGTATTGTTAAGGTAATGTTTTCAGGTGTGCAGATCATGTTGACCAGTTTGCTCGTCCCGATATTTTTGAAGTTGACTGTACAAAAGCACAGAGCTACGTCGTTCTCGGACTAATTACAACCTACCTGTGTCTAAAGGATTTGTGGCCGCTCTAGATCCAGCGCGCTAGCCTGGCTTCTATTACATTTGTGCCAGTTTCAATGGTGTTTAGTTTAACAGGGTTAGCAATATGAATGGAAGTTGTTACAGGAATAGTACCGCTTTGAGAGAGGTATTGTGCATTGTAACATTAGTCTAGCACTAAATGCGGACCTTTACGACCTGTTGTGATGACGTCACGGTTGTTATCTTAAGTAGGTTTTGAAATAGAGATACAATTTATTATTATAAGTTGTTTCAAAATACCTTCACCACAAAGCGTTAGAGTACACTGCCTGGTTTCTTCCTTTGCAAGACACCCGCTCGAGCAAACTTCTCAAAGGCGATAGTCAGGGCACATTAAGCTAAGCTGATTCATTGCACCTAATTTCGGAATGGTTATTATTATAATACGGCAAAAATCATACTTTCACAGACATATCCCTACAATCTTACACACTTATATACATCATAAACAACATATATTATCTCGCGTTGAACCCTGTAAACTACAAACTAGACACGTCAATTAAGAGTAACTAAATAAAACACGTGACGTGCTCATTAGTGGTGGTCCCGAGTTCGATCCCCGGAGCTTGCGGTCATACATCACGCGCACCTCACCATGAGGACTTCCTAATTGGAACCGCGACGATAATTGTGCGACTTTAAAGGAGTAGGTACTAACAAACTCGATGAACTGAGGTTGGAAGGGTTTTGTTTGTCGGATTCTAGTGGATATGGAAATGGAAACAAACTCATGTGGGTACCAATATTTACAAGGATATAGAGTGTACCTATTCAGATCCACTTTTGATTGTTTCTTGTTCAGTTTTTTATGTTTCGTTCCGCTTTCAAATAAATGATAGTACCTACCAAATCATTTTTCCATCTTTTTTTAGGGTTCCGTACGTCCGAAGGAAAACACGGAACCCTTACAGGATCACTCGTGTGTCTGTCTGTCTGTCCTTCTGTCGCAGTCAATTCACTCTGTACCTAAAGGCCGACAAAGTTGAAATTCGGTACACATTTATGATCTTCTGTAACCCAAAAACGAGCGTTTCATTTTCACTTTTCGGAGGTAAATAAAAAAAAATAGATAAAAAACCGGTCAAGTGCGAGTCGGACTCGCGCACCGAGGGTTTATTACACATTTGTAGGTACCTATGTAAATAGTTTATCATCGTTTTTTTTAACTTTATGGTTTTCGGATTTTTTGCTTTACTTGTGCTACATGATATTGCTTCTTGTCATATTTCATGATTCTAGGTCCCTTGAATGTGTCGAAATATATGTTTTTTGCGGCATAAACTGCCGTATCTTTTTTTACGTTAACTTACAAGCTCACAGCTTTAAGGATAAGGTAAGGTTTGGTATAAGGTTTTAATTTCAACTCGATATCTCCACGCGTTCTCGAGATAAAGGGTCTTGACAGACAGATAGACGGACAAATAAGGTGATCCTATAAGGGTTCCGCTTTTTCCTTTTGAGGTACGGAACCCTAAAAAAAACAGTGGCTCTGTACCGTGTGACATATAAACTGTACCGTGTGTTATATAAACTGTACCGTGTGATATATAAACTGTACCGTGTGATATACATATAAACTGTACCGTGTGATATATAAACTGTACCGTGTGATATATAAACTGTACCGTGTGACATATAAACTGTACCGTGTGACATATAAACTGTACCGTGTGATATATAAGCTGTACCGCGTGACTTATAAACTGTACCGTGTGACACATAAACTGTACCGTGTGACATATAAGCTGTACTGTGTGACTTATAAACTGTACCGTGTGACATATAAACTGTACCGTGTGATATATAAACTGTACCGTGTGACATATAAATTGCACCGTGTGATATATAAACTGTACCGTGTTATATGTATATAAACTGTACCGTGTGACACATAAACTGTACTGTGTGACATATAAACTGTACCGTGTGACATATAAACTGTACCGTGTGACACATAAACTGTACCGTGTGATATATAAGCTGTACCGTGTGACATATAAACTGTACCGTGTAACATATAAACTGTACCGTGTGGCATATAAACTGTACCGTGTGACATATAAACTGTACCGTGTGATATATAAGCTGTACCGTGTGACTTATAAACTGTACCGTGTGACACATAAACTGTACCGTGTGACATATAAACTGTACCGTGTGATATATAAGCTGTACCGTGTGACTTATAAACTATACCGTGTGACACATAAACTGTACCGTGTGACATATAAACTGCACCGTGTGATATATAAACTGTACCGTGTGATATATAAACTGTACCGTGTGACATATAAACTGTACCGTGTGACATATAAACTGTACCGTGTGACATATAAACCGTACCGTGTGACATATAAACTGTACCGTGTGATACATAAACTGTACCGTGTGACTTATAAACTATACCGTGTGACACATAAACTGAACCGTGTGACATATAAATTGCACCGTGTGATATATAAACTGTACCGTGTGATATATAAACCGTACCGTGTGACATATAAACTGTACCGTGTGATATATAAACTGTACCGTGTGACATATAAACTGTACCGTGTGGCATATAAACTGTACCGTGTGACATATAAACTGTACCGTGTGATATATAAACTGTACGGTGTGATATATAAGCTGTACCGTGTGACTTATAAACTGTACCGTGTAATATATGTATAAACTGTACCAAATCAAATACATATCAAATGAAAGGATTTTCTGTGAGGGTCAAATTTTTTTATAATTTTAATGTTATTTAAGAAATAGATGAAAGTCTATGGCGTGGCGTTAAAATAACATGGTTAATGTCCCAACATTGTGCGTAACAACTTACATTTTCAGTTATTGGAACTGCAATGTATGGATTATCATAGATATCCAATATTATAATTTACATGTTTTTCAACTACAATGCTTAGTTTGTTCCTGGGAAAAAATCCATTCCAACTATGGAAGCCTTCATTGTGCGTGGTCTGACACGCCTTTGGCCGGTTTTGTTAAATTAAATTATTGTGACTAACATAGTTTATAATACAAGCTTTATAACAGAAACATTATGGATCATAGTCCGTAATAAACGATTATTATTAGATACATAAATGCAGTCATCTTCTTCACTAAACTTTCTTTCATCAATGTCTCTTGAGATATTTACAGCGGAATCAATTTCCGAAAGTGTTCCGTTGTGATCCTCGTCATCAATAGCGTGTCACCGACAGACGCTATACATATCATAGTCTATATTCGGAGCTATCCTATCTAACCTATCGTCTATCGCATTCAATAGCCCCGTCTGGTGAAGCGAACTTATTGTATGAACTGTCCCCACCGGGGTAGGGAAGCAGGGCCGCATTCCGTGCATACCGGTGAAGGAAGAGTTAAGTGTATAACAGCGTCAAAATGAGTGCAAGGCAATCTAATTTTGGGAGAAGCTTGCGCTGAATTTCTTCGGGGACATCTTTAATTTATAGCTTTTTTATGATTTTATTTTTGCGATGGGATTATCATGAAATATCCTTTTATGTATGAAAAAAATATCTTCCTAACATTAGTGCAAGATACGTTTTTTTTATCGAAAGTGAGAAATTTATATTTTTACGATTAAAAGTTGATTTTAATTTTAAAATATATAGATCGATTAAAAGTTTGAGTTGACTAGTAGAACCTGAAACAATTGTTATCATTTTTAAAATTGAAAAAGAAAATAAACTTTTAATCGTAAGTATGTAGGTAAATTTCTTACTTTCGATAAAAAAAAATTGTATCTTACACTAATGTTACGAAGATATTTTTTATACATGAAAGGGTATTTCATTAAAGACGAATCGCAAAAAAAAAAAACATAAAAAAAGCTATAAACTTTTATTTACATACTTTTTAGGGTTCCGTACCTAAAGGGTAAAAACGGAACCCTATTACTAAGACTTCGCTGTCTGTCCGTCTGTCCGTCTGTCCGTCTGTCCGTCTGTCTGTCTGTCACCAGGCTGTATCTCAAGAACCGCGATAGCTAGACAGTTGAAATTTTCACAAATTATATATTTCTGTTGCCGCTATAACAACAAATACTAAAAACAAAATAAATTAAATATTTAAGGGGGGCTCCCATACAACAAACGCGATTTTTTTGCCCTTTTTTGCTCGATATCAAAAATGGCAACAGGTAGGCACTTGAAATATTCACAAAATACTCAGTTGTATTTTAACTTTAATAATAAATAATAAAATTAAAATAAAATAAATATTTAAGGGGGCTCCAACAAACGTGATTTTTTCGGGATACAACAAACGTGATTTTTTCGGCGTTTTTGCCTTGTGGTACGGAACCCTTCGTGTGCGAGTCCGACCCGCACTTGGCCAGTTTTTTTTTATTGTTGTACGTATAATAATGTTTTTATAAGTATTCGTAAACTGGCTAATTATTATCCAACCGTCTAGAAGTGGTTATTTTATATTATATTTTCTCTTTATCTTTGTGGAATAAGCCGGATAAAAAGGCCATATACGCGACTTATTCCCGTTCGTACCGTATGCACCATTTTTAATACTCGCAAATAAATTGAAACCTAAAGAGTACTTCCCGTTGACCTAGAATCATGAAATTTGGCAAGAAGCGAGGTTTTACGGCCTAAGAAAGGAATAAATCCGAAAATCTTTTTTTTTCTGTTATAAACTTTCTTTGTCAGTTGGAGAATTGACCGTGACGTAAATCGATGTATGTAAGAACATGTTTTTCAACTACAATATTAAGTTTGTTTTTGGGATAAAATCATCCCAACTACGGAACCCTTCGTTGTGTGGGGTCCGACACGCACTGGCCTATTATTTTAATTGAGCTTCCTATCCAAAGGGATCTTATAAATTAATTTTATTGGTAACTTACCCTCAACTTCAGTCCATCCCTGGACAGTCTACCGTCTGGCGCACCAATCACTGTGAAAGGATACTATCTGGTATTAGGCCGCTCAGCCGCGCCCGTCTGCAACGACCGCTGCAATATTCATCATCACGTACACTTGGAGGGAATACCTAACATAGGTACACGTGTCTGGCCAAGGAGTAATTGCGGGCACACGCACCGTTCGGAAGTTACGACTTAAGATACTGCGGCTCTCAAATCAGAACAAGTGCTACAATGTGTAATGTGTACATACACATGTTATGTAGTTCATCTATATTATACATTTACACCTACATATTGTTATAAAAAGCCGCTTTTCGTATCTGTCTGTGTTACGGCGTTGTTCTATTAACCTACGCAACGGATTTTGATGCATTTTTAACCATCAAAACTAAAAATCAAAATATTTTATTTCACATAAACCTACGGCACTTATGAAATGTCAGAAGCTAGGTACACGGTCCCAATTGGTCGTTTAATATGGAGAAGATCCGGCAAGAAACTCCAAGGTTACATTGGTTAGGTTACGTTTAAATTGGCTTTTACAATGTTTTCAAATCACAGTAGATATGGGAAGACAGCGTAGGCCTGTCAACTAGTACCAGGTACTTGATAAATAAAAAATGGTCTACAGATCTAAAGTCTGCAAGGCCTACAAAGTCCTCACATTTACAAAATAAGAATCTATCAAAAGGATAAATAAAATATAAATTCAAATTCAAATTCAAAGCATTTATTTCAATTAGACCTTGTACAGGTACTTTTGAATTGTCAAAATTAAATAGTCTGTCAGTTAGTCCGAAAGTTGAAGCTAGTTGCCCATTCCAAAACGTAGATCTCTATGGAGAAGAACGGGCAAGAAACTCCATGGACACTCTTTTAAATCAAGATATTACAAAATCCTGGGTACATTATTCTTGTTGCTTCTATATGTGAGAACAAAGTAAAAAAAAAGACAAAGAAGAAACAATTCAAAATATAAGATTAAAAATAAGCATTGGCAGTTAAAAAATGACCAGTCTAAACCGACGGCGCCCGTTCACGAACATGACGCGTGGATCAGCACCATCCAGCTCAACCAGTTTGTAGGGAACTGAATGATCCAACACACGCGCCACCATCGGTGAGACATGTAAGTGAGCATGACAAGTTCTCAACTGCCATGCTCTTTCAAGTCAACATCAAAAAAAAATCATAATAAACGGAAACATGGTTCTTACATTTACAAAATTAAAAAATGCTTCTAAATTATACAAAAGTATAGTTTGTAATTTATTTAAGAGGTTAATAGAATTTAAAAAAATAAAAAAAAAACAATTATATGAACTCATATAACTTGTCAGTAAACTAATTCTGGAGAAAGAACATAAACATTGTCTTGAGTTAATCAGGGCGGCCAACTATTCTTATCGTTTAAGTAATCGTTGATGGAATAGTATGCCTTTGAACAAAGGTTGGATTTTATTTGAGCTTTAATCAAATCTAGTAATGAAGAAGGTAGCTTGTTATAAAAGGTTATACCAAGCCCAACAAATGAGTTATGAACCTTATGAAGCCGGTGAAAGGGAGCACGTAGTTTGTCCTTATTTCTAGTGTTAACATTGTGAATATCACTGTTTTTAGTATACAAGTGTATATTTTGCCTAATATATAAAATGTTGGCAAAGATGAACTGTGATGCAACCGTAAGAATTCCAATATCTTTAAAAAAATCTCTTAGAGAAACTCTGGCACCTAACTGGTATATTGCTCGAACAGCTCGTTTTTGTTTATAAAAACCTATTAAAACCATGTGATGATTGATTTATATGATTGCCATTACAACCACTAATAAAGAGTTGAAAAATTAGAATTGTCTGTATATAATGTCAAACCATCACTTTGATAATTTATTTCGAAAGGATTATGTGTGTGTATACACTTTTATTAAACTTACTTAACAAAAAAACAATCTCGACGTTTTGTCAAGTCGTAAAAACCGTGCGAAGCAAGGGCAAGTCGCTAGTTTTGTATAATAAGTACCAGACATTGACTTATATATTACTAGCGAGAAGGAAAAAGAAGAAGAGCAGGCTCATCGTTGGCTACGATGACTATCACCAAAACACTTCTTTTTTTTTTTGCTGATTGGAAATCATCAAATGACTCCTCCCGCTCTGGGTGGAGCGGAAGGGAGTGTCAGACTCTTACTGACTAAAACCCACCCGTGTTCCTTCCTTAGCCCTTTATGTTCTAGGCCAGCGGTGACCCTTTCGGAGCATCCCGCTGGCCCGGCATCATCAAAACACTTCATTTCCCGTCTTTGTCATCGTAATGAGAATAAGAAAAAAATGTTATTTTGTGTATTCTATGAGGAGAGATTGTCTAGACCCCCAAGAAATTGTATCGTCGGTCAGTAGTAGTTTCTTTACGAGTACTAAATTCAAGTGTTTTACTAGTGAGTCCAGTAGCGAACTATGTCAGTAACGAGCTTACTATCTCAACAGCTGCTTACCCGTTAATCGCTACACCTTACTGCAAACTTACTGGCTCGCATTTACTACACATTTTTATACTCACTATGAAACTTTCATTAGGTTTTTACGACAGACCACCCCACTACTTCAGCTAGGGTTGCAAGACATGTTAGTAAAAGTAAAAAAAAAATAACAAAAAAAAACCGACTTCCAAAAAAGACACTACAAAGTCAAAAAATAACTTTAATTTCGCATTTTCGTTGTTTGCTTCCGAAATTCAAATTATTTTTATTTTTTATTTTTTTGTAGCGTATTTTTTGGAAGTCGGTTGTTTTTTTTTTTTTGGAAAATTGTTCTTATTTTGCACTTTTAAGTAGTACCTACCCTACACAAATAACGTATAACACTACATACTATGTAAATACTATTCGTGACAGGAAGTTATATTATCATCATCAATATTAACTTAGTTGCAAAATCATTTTTGAAATCGATTTACAATTGCCGGAGATATCGCGTAACATACAAAAAACATACATTCGAATTGAGAACCTCCTCCTTTTTGAAGTCTTATAGTCACAATGCATCCCATGACAATGCCACTAAGCCACTACTGGAAAGTCATAGGAAAGCAAACGACGCAACTTCGTTTACTTGAATTTTTACCAGTAATTTTGGTTTAATCCAAACTACTGAACCGATTTTGATTAAATTTCTATGGGACCAATCTGAAAGTGTATCCTTTCAGCCGAAGTATTCGAAGTATTCACCCGAATAGAGAACCTCTTCCTTTTTTTGAAGTCGGTTAAAAACAAGATGGCGTCGTTAGTTCCAATTTTGGCCACGCACCAAAATAACCTTGTAGCACTATAAATGTGCTGTCATGAGCCCTGTCAACCCTGTCTCAGCACCAGGGTTGCTCCATCGTGCATCATAAACGCTTCTTGACGTCGATAACTGCCAAATTAATTGCAGGTATGATCGTAACATGCGCCCCCCTTGGAGCGTCGCTGTGACAACCATATATAAGTTTACGATGTTTTGAGACGGTTCCTATTAAGTGTGGCGCAATTAGGCGGGGAATACGTTAGGCGCTTCAAGTCATTTATGATGATAATTGGAACGAAATGTACACATGAATGCAATAAAGAGTTTGAGTTTGAGTTTGAGCGTAATTAGAATAAGATGTATAATCACATACATAGACATATTGAGCAAGTTCGTGATGTATGTCAATGACAATCTATGTCATATAATTTTTCTTCTTTCATAAGACAAAATATTTCAAAGAAGTATTTTTTCTCATCTGAATTCTCATCTCTTGGATATGAAGTTATTCCTTGCTATCATAATAGTTTTTGTCTGAGACGGATTTGTTCGGGACTCGAGTAGTCTGTAATAGAAACGTTGATAAGAGCATAATTCCGGCGGTCGGACGGCCGTTCGTCCGGCCCAGTCCGTCCGCTATCGAGATCCAATATCGGTCGTCTATCGACCGGGCTTGCACGCCATAGCTTCATACCAGACCTTATCTTTGACAGATACTATTTATTTTTACTGAACCTATCCCACTTATGAGGATATACTATACATAGTATGTACGTAAATATAATATGTACCGTAGAGGCAAAAAAACGTAACGCTGGACCGGTGATCAACCTCGATGTCGGTACTGCCAGAAAGCCAGATTTCACTGAGCAAAATTAAACTGTTTAGTCTACAACAGTCATGTCAAAGATACGGCCCGCGGGCCGAATCCGGCCCTCGGGCCATTTCGATACGGCCCGCGATCACAATATATCACAGATAAATTAATATTTTTTTAAGAGATTTTAGACTGCACTCAATGCCCTTACGCTGATTTAAAAATACGCGCGCTTTACTTAAGAGTCCTGTTACATTTTTTACGCAAATTCATGATTTTTGACGCTGTAATTTTCAGCAGTTGTAAGATATTTTAATTATTTGTTTAAGAATAACGATAGTACTATTCTCTTTCTTGTAAGTTGCAGTTACACATTTTCATTTTTCTTTTCGTGTAATTTACTATAAATATTTTACGAACACAGTTTGCAAGAAAAACCGTTGGCGATGGAACTTTGACGCTCAAATTCACATTGTTACATTCAATTCTTATAAATGCTAAAATTATAAAAAGATACTTTGAATGTTTTACTTGTTTATTGGAGTTCTAGAATTCCTTTAAATTCCTTGAGTTTTTATGGATAAAATCGTAAAGAAAGCCTAATTTAAGCAATAAATGTCTTGATTCAGCGTCCATTACACTCCAAATTAACGCAACTTTATCAAATAAACTAATATTATATAAAACTTCAATCTACAATGAATACGTTTCATTAGTTTTCGTTTCTCAATTTAATAAAACAAAATTGCAATAAATAAAGTTAAAATGCTATATATTCTGCGTCAATTCGGCGCGCCCCCTCATTCCCGCGCAAGCGCTTGACGAGGTAGGACCTGTCGCCGAATTTTTGGCGCGCAATCGTCCGGAGATCGCGACTATTATCGACTCGTGTACGCCGATCGAAATAATTTGATTTGCGTTTACGATCCGTAATAGGACTCTTAAAAGTAATTTCAAGAGTAGCGCCTGACAAGACGAGTGAGAGAGTGTTAGTTATGCTTTTCTCTCTGTCTCGTGCGCGCGCGAAGTCGTCTTCTATTTCGTCCGTGCAGCTAACGCATACTGCGCCCCTCCCTCACCTTCTTTCTTACTTTTGGTATGATTTGTAACAACTACCTATACATATAGTATAACTAAATAAATAAAGATGTTAAAATAATTTAGTATGTTTTACTATTTTAATTTGAACCTGGCCCGCCTACACAGTCTAAATCTAATATATGGCCCTCTGGAAAATTGAGTTTGACACCCCTGGTCTACAATCTTAAGGCCCTAAGCCCGTAGGAATTAAGGCAATTAAATGTTCAGCTTAAACACCAAAATATACTCGTACTGGCGTCAGTTTATCTACATTTGGTATTTAAATGTTTAATTTAAGGAACAATCAGAGGAAGTAAGAGAGAATAAAGTTGGGCAACTGGAGCATGAAACTGAGTGTTGGTTACGTCACGCAAGGTCGCGGACGGCGCGGGCATCTGGCGGTCAGGGGATGTGTCGATAAAAGTCATCACAGTGTTAAGTATAGTAAGTTAGTGACAGAGAAGAGATTTGGTAAGTTAGGCAGTTGCAGAACAGTTGTCCAATGTCACTTTTCACAGGTATAGAATTTGATAGGTGATCGATATGTAATCAAGTTGCATCCTTCTACATTTTTACAACGACCTGGCGACCCAAATGACACGGTCTATTTGACTACAGCACAGAAAAACATATCAACTATCAAAATGCTTGTGCAAATTATACTAGGATAGATAATGAATGGACTTCATGAAAATGTTTCAAATATTTATTTCTCCCATCGACATTCGCGCGTTCCTAGCGGCGGCAGGTCGCGAGTGTTCCCGCGGGCGTGCTGCCGCCGCCGCGCCAGTTTGCCGCGATTCTTACGTAACGCGCCGCGGGGACGATTGCCTAGATTGGATACCCCAATATCTAGCCCCGACTTATTGCTCCACAAGATTTGAATTCGCTTGTGTGGCATTCAAAGACTTTCAACTGTTTTCTAGGAAAAGTACAGATCACACCGATTGCGTGGAAAAGAGTCGTGTTTTTATTGAAAACGAAAATTGAATGGGATACCTAGAACGTAGATCTCTTCACCGAATTCGCAACTAAAGCTTCTCGTCTACGGTGTTTGTTACGATGGCGAAAAATGTTTGTGAATGAACCCGTTGAATAAATATATATTCAACGGATTCTTTCACAAACATTTTTGGGCAAGAAATAAGCCTGCACAAAATATTTCCGCAGTCTTTGCGTATTGTTTTCATTTCAGCGGAAAGGAACTAACTAAACGAAAGAAGTCATTACACGTTACTCATAAACCGCCGAAGGCTGCAAATGAGAAAAAATATCTATTGTGAAGCAGAAAATGGCATTCTTGTTGCAACCGCAAAGCCGAGCCGCGGTGTAGGAAGTTGCAGAATGTTCACTCCATACAACAAACTGACGAACACAAAAACAGAAACATGTTTCGGGAAACTGACAACTTTGTGAAACTGGATAAAAACGTTTTATAATGTAGGGCTTGACGGTTCTGGTGGTCCGTAAGAGGTACTTATATTCCTCTAAGTCTAAAGGAAGTGCCCTAATAGTACTTCGGTGCCGAGTTAAAGAATTTGCGAATCTTTTAGGCCATAAAACTTCATTGGAAGAGGAAAATTGCACCTGATGTAGAAACATTTTACTTCTCATCTATATCTACAGCATGTATCAGAAAGGTGTGGTCATATTTAAGGGTGTGCTACAGTACAGGCCATCAAACTGAACAACTTTCATAACATCGTTATCGCGAATCGGTTGCGAAAAAAATAATAGGAAGTGTTTTATTTAGAAGTTTTTTAATTGTTAATTAATCCAAACTAATATTATAAATTCGAAAGTAACACTGTCTGTCTGTCTATATGTTACCTTTTCACCACTGAACGGATTTCGATAAATGTCAGAGAGATAGATTGCATCCCGGGGAAGGACATAGGATAGTTTTTATCCCGATATTCCAACGGGATTGATACTTATGCGGGTGAAACCGCGGGGCGCTGCTAGTATAAAATAAAGAAATATCGATGTTTTATCAAATCATAAAAACCGTGCGAAGCAGGGGAGGGTCGCTAGTATGGTATACGCAAGTGGCCCTTCTGTACCTATTTATTTCACAGTTCTCCAAGCTAGGTAGTCTAGGCTGTAGCTACAAACGCATTGTTGCGTGTAAAGAATCCTCCGATGGGCCCACCGACCCACCGGCCCACCGGCCCCACCACCACAGCCCCCTGTCGTTTTACTTTAATTTCCCGTCCGTCTGTTTGTGTGCGCACTGCGGCCGTCGAGTAATCTCTGTGTAGCCGACGGCGGCCCCACACCGCTCTCGGTGCGAAACATTGTAGTAAAGCCTCCTTTATAAAATATAAGAAGACTAGACTAGACTAGGTTCTAGATAACATAGTAAACTTACCTCCATTATATCTAGGCTTAGAAGCGCGACTTAATTTAAAGTTAGTCTTAAAATATGAATCTACAAGGCCGAACCATCTAAGTGGAACTACCGACAACTTTTTACAAAATAAGTAATTATCGCTGAAGTTTCACGGCGCTACGAGTACTAATAATTTGCCTTCTTTTATAAGAGCAACTAATTAGCTATTACAATGACGAAAGGGTTGTGATGATAATACGGACGGAGAAGGGGTGGAACACATAAAATGCAGAACGACGGGGGCTCGCGGTTCAAATTACACGCTGTAATAATACTTCACATTCTGCATCTTGTTACTCGCACACATCATTCCGTTACCTAAAACTCTAAACAGCCTCCTTGTTTCTCCTATAATTCACTACTTTCCCCTTTAATGCTTTGCGCATGTTTGCGTCAATTGTATTCCCATTGTATAGAAGATATATTGAAGTAGCGAGTGCACGACATGAACTATATTTCTGCTATCGCTGTGAGACTATGTGAGAATGTGCCGACAGGTCTTAATTAACTTTTCACAAAAGGAATCGCTGCACTGATACGCAAGATAGTGACATGATGTGCAGCTAGAGATTAGCAAAATACACTGGGCCGCAAAGTAACCCGCTTTCTTTGCGGCCCAGTGTATTTTGCGGTTATAAAAATGCGATAACTTTTAAAATATTTGAACAATCTTATTAAAATAAAAGCTAAATTAAAGTTTATTTCAGTACAAAATTATTACATAGGAAGAAAACCTTTTTAATTATTTTTGGTGTTTGTATATAACATATATAACAGTTGTATTAACCTATTAACAGCTCGAAGCGGCAAAAAAAAAAATTGTATAAAAAATACTAAAATGTGTAAAAATTGCATATTTGATACCGTAGCACATTTTTCAAAATCTAGTGAAAATGGTCATTTTTACTTAACTTACTTTTTTCAAAATAAACTTCATAATCTTAAATTATTATGACATGGATTTAAGCACTATAAAATTGTCTATAATACAGTCTTTACTTCATAAAGTTAGCTCCAATATTTTGGAAGTTATTGAGGTTTTTGTTAACGAACCGCTTTCTTTGCGGCCCAGTGGAACTAGAATATTGTTTCTTTTGTTTTCGTACGAGGACATTTAAAGAGAAATAACTTTATTTTACTAAAACCCGATTTTTCAATAGTCATGTAATTTTTATCTGAGAAATAAATATTGCGGTTTGACAGCTTTTGTATAGAAAATATTATGTCAAACTGTCATATTTGTTCTTAAGATCTAAGTTCATCAGATCGCACTGGTATAAAAAACTCACAGGAATTCAGTATCAGTTTGATTTGCCTACAGCTTGCACCCTTTTCGTGGCACTCGTGGTGGAGGGTTGTCTAAGTCTGCGGTGCGCATTTCACGCGCGTTCGAGCGCTGGAGTGCGTTATTACTTTCATGTAAACCCTTGGCGCGGGGTTCAGTTTGAGGGTCGGTGCAGTATGGGGGACTGTTCAGTATGGGGGACTGAGCAGTTTGGGGGACTGCCTGCAATAATGTGCTTTTTGTTTGTTTGCGCTGCTTTGTGATCACTCAACCTCGCCCTGTGTGTGTTTTGATGATACTTTATAGGGTAAGTTTGGCTCTTTAGATGAAGCACTGCTACATATAGTATGTATTACTTTTTGTTTACTTGTTCACAACATCAAATAATTAAAAGATCATTATAAAATTTCTCTGCTAGTATTAATACTATCTTGGTTATTATTTCATCTTCCTAAACCTTGATTCTAGGTAGGTACGATAGGAAATACCCTTAGTATTACAATGGCTATTCTACTCCAAAAATCGTCCCACCGAGCCAATCTAGAGAAAATAACATAATTCTAAAAGCAGCTAACAACATGGTCGTGTGCCCGCTGCGACCTGGTGGAGGCGACAGATTTGCCCGTGTATGTCGTTTAGCTCCACTCTGCATGCGCCGCGGTGTCGCTCCACCTATTTGTCCAGCCTGTCTCGCGGGCAAGGTGACACACAATAGTTACGAGCAGAAGATTCATCCAAAAACTGTACGAATTTGTACGTAAATAGTGACTTGGTAGACTGGAATATTTTGAAATGTTGCTGTAGAAAATAAGTTAAGCAGGTTATTCAAATCTTAGTAAAATGTTTAGTCTCTACTGCTAACAACCTCCTGGTACTTGTTGACAGGCCCACACCGTCCTTCTATCTCTACTAATAGTGTAATTTAAAAACATTTTAAAAGAGTAACCGTGGAGTTTCTTGCTGGCGTTCCTCTCCATAGGAAACGATCAATTGGAATCGTGCAACTAACTTCTCACGTTTCATAAGTGCCCACATAGGTTAAGTATACAAGTATGTTTTTTTTTTACTTTTTTGGGGTTTCGTACTTACCCAAAAGGTAAAAATGGGACCCTATTATTACTAAGACTCCACTGTCCGTCTGTCCGTCTCTCACCAAGCTGTATCTCACGAACCGTGATAGCTAGACAGTTGAAATTTTCACAGATGATGTTTTTCTGTTGCCGCTAATAACAACAAATACTAAAAACAGAATTAAATAAATATTTAAGGGGGGCTCCAATACAAAAAACGTGTTTTTTTTTCGGTATTTTTGCCTTGTGGTACAGAACTGTTCGTGTGCGAATCCGACTCGCACTTGGCCAGTTATTTTAGTATACCTAGTTGTTTACTCCAAACTTTCCTAAGACCCTTTTTAGGGTTCCGTACCTAAAGGGTAAAAACGGAACCCTATTACTAAGACTTTTCTGTCTGTCCGTCTGTCCGTCTGTCCGTCTGTCCGTCTGTCTGTCCGTCTGTCTGTGTGTATCTCAAGAACCGCGATAGCTAGACAGTTGAAATTTTCACAAGTTATGTATTTCTGTTGCCGCTATAACAACAAATACTAAAAACAAAATAAAATTAATATTTAAGGGGGGCTCCCATACAACAAACGCGATTTTTTCGCCTTTTTTTGCTCGATATCAAAAATGGCAACAGGTAGGTACTTGAAATATTCACAAAATACTCAGTTGTATTTTAACTTTAATAATAAATAATAAAATTAAAATAAAATAAATATTTAAGGGGGGCTCCCATACAACAAACATGTTTTTTTCGGCGTTTTTGCCTTGTGGTACGGAACCCTTCGTGTGCGAGTCCGACTCGCACTTGGCCAGTTTTTTTCTAATGCATGTCTTTCTACAACATTGTAAACGATTGAACGTTCTCTTTGTTTATGTCTTTACTTGGTTGAGTTTAGCAAAACATATTGTTCAGTGTAAGTCCTCTGAAGCTACCAGTAATGTGCGCCTCGATAGCTGCCACATGAGCCAATGAATAAATTTCCCGCCGCACTGTCGGGAGTCGGAGCCGAACCTGTATCAAAACGATACAAGTGCCGCCTACGTGCGGGGAATACGTCGCAGCTCTCAAGCTGACTGTAGATAGGTACAAAGTTATGGTAAATATTGTGTCAAGTTGATAACCACCTAAGTTTTTCAGATAAAACTCAAAATTTAATTCGTATGAAAGAGATAATTATGCATATTGCCATTACGGAATAATGACCCAACACTATTAACTTCACTCGTAAATATGATGCTCGCAACATACAAATCAAAGTTGTGTAATGCATTATGCACGTCTTAGTTACGCGAGTACATTCGTCGCAGCGAGCCCGCACGTATGAAACTTGTGCATATTTTGTCATCGCCGGCGCTCAGTATACTTAACCATGTTGTAAAAGCGATTCCTCGAAACGTATAACTTTGAAACACACCAAACGAAACGTCTATCGATATAGTTTATTACGAATTCTTTATGCTCCTCTATCTTTGATGCATTTCGAGAAATATTATAATATTTTTATTTTTATTAATATTTTTTTTACTTTTTTCGAGGAATACTTTTACTTTTACTTTGGTGCGTTTCGAGGAATACCCCGTAAAAGCAATCTAAGTTTTATTTGCAACTGCATATTTGTGTTTTTATTACTTTGTATGAAGCAACCGTAACGTCGAAGCAAAATATAATACCTATCCATACTAATATTATAAATTCGAAAGTAACTCTGTCTGTCTGTCTGTCTGTATGTTACATATTCACACCTAAACCACTGTACGGATTCCGATAAAATTTGGCAAAGAGATAGATTGCATCCCGGGGAAGGACATAGGATATTTTTAATCCCGATATCCCCCGGGGTTGATACTTATGCGGGTGAAACCGCGGGGCGCTACGAGTACAATATAATTATTAATCTCTATAGTAATTTGATTTCTCTCAAGTCCTCCGAAAATCCTTCTCACAGTCTATTATTAGGTATATATTCAAGTTAAAAAGACTTTATCCCAAAATTTAAGACTGAATGGTAAAAATACGTGATGTACCAGGAAATAACTGTTCTGTATTATGAAGTAAACAAGTTATTATGAAGCTAATATATAATAACATCTTTGCTGAGCGCTCGGCTGTCCGTTATCGCGCCTCGCAGGCATTTCATAAAAGCTGTGAATAGCGCCATCTATGAGCAACAACACTAAACAACGCCAGATAATGAAGGAGGCTTAGCGCACCAACAAAATGAGGCGAAGAACAGTTTATAATGTTAAGATTTTTTTTTATGTTAAACTGAAACTTAAAGGTATATAACTTATTCTTTATGTAGGTCGATGCTGTTTTTATTGTCTTAAACCGATTTAACAGTTGTAACAATAACAGTAAATGTTTTATTACCAATTAATAAGATTAGGAGATGTCGATTCGTGCTTGACGTTGCCCGTTACTTGTGTGTCTTGTTTTGTGTACGTCTTTTGTTGGAGATCCCTAGTAAATAAATTAATTGTTTGAGTATTTAGCTATTTTTCCTAATATTACATTCTTTATTTCATTGGTTTGTTACTCTGTAAGCCTTCTTTAAAATAAAATTAATTAATTAATTAATTTTAAACTAATTAGTATTTTGACTAATTAGTCATTTACATTTCATATAAAAAAGTACTTGGTTGCTAATGTTGCTACTAAATCGCTGCTACGTTCGTTAACCGAGCGCGTAGCAGCGTAGCGCGCTACGAACCTCTACGAGACTACGTAGACATGACGTTTTCGTAGCAGTTGTCTACGAAGCAAATTGTGTATTGAGCTTCGAAAATCTATAGTTCTCTGCATCTTAAATGCATGGAGATGCATGTCTTCATCATATTCTATTACTATATGCTGGACAAAACAATACTAAAGAAGTATTAGTTACAGCACAAGCTGAAGTTTGTCAAAGCTGAACCATTTGGGTACTAATCGTAGCCAGCCATAACCCCTGTTCATAGTAACGCTATAACGTATATTGTCGTGATGAGGGGCACTGACGAAAAGAGCAGTGTCCTGAACAAACGCCGCGCCGTTCAAGTGCACAATATTGCGCCCCACGCGAGCTGGTAGTGATAGGGGTGGCTCACACTGGCTACCTTTTATTTACACTTTTGTTTTTTTCGGTACATTCGATGCCTGATGTAAAGTACGCAAGTTGATATCCGTTAGATATGACGTGCAGTAGATAGCTCCAGTTATGTGGCAGTCACTCACAGCTAACAAACTATAAATCTGTGACTACACACGGATGATTTGTTGTATTTTGACAGCTGAATCGGTCGTGTGTGTCATAACTCTGTACAGTTTTAACCATAGATCAAACTTTAACATACGTATACAAAACCGAATGCAGTACGTAATTAATAAAAAAATAAAACAAATAAAATGCTATTATTTGCACTCAACGTGACGCATAATGCGGCAGTTCGAGTGATTTATGCGGATTTATCCGTGGAGCTACCCAAATGTTCTTTCTTTGCTATTGCTCGTCGAATCATTAAACTCCTTAAGTTCTGAGTTGAGCTGCATGATTACTGACAAATGCGTGCACTGACTGGACATGTCCACTCAACCTTTCCTCAAAAGACCATTTTAGACAACAATCTACATGGTCTTCACATGATCTGACCAAAAATATGTCTGAACTTTAAAAGAGACCTGTGAGTTTGTTTCTGCATTCCTTCTCAGAGTAGTCAGATAGAAAACACCGATTTCACAGGGGCAGATCTACTTAAGGGCTTTTTGGGCTGCAGCCCAGGGCCAGGCAGGGCAGGGTGGATACAAAAAGCTCGCAGCATGCATTAAAAACAATAGACGACATTGTAAAGACCAAAAAATAGCTAGACATGGGGACTGCTAACAGAAGTGAAAACTTGAAACTCCAAAATAACAGTAGTTTCATCAAACATAAATTGTAGAATCAAAAATTAAAATTTTATAATTTGTAAATTAAAATTAACAACATTCGTCTCGTTTTTATGTTTATCGGTATATTTTAGTGTTGTGTAATTATCCGTTGAATAAAGTTGGCCTAGTGTCAAAATCGTTTTTCCTTGATAAGATATTCAAGGCGAAAGCTATTCAGATTCATCTTTTCTTTGTTTTTTTTTTTTTGTTATAACAGAAAACCACGAATTGAAGTTGTTCGAAAACTTTTTCATCGTGCAAAAATATCGTATCGAAGTTCGAAACATGATACGCTAAGTTATTAAAAATTTTAAGAAGGAATAAAATGAGGCCCGTCTGAATTCTTTGCAATAAACAATTTTTGAGTTATTTAATTTTTAATAGAAAAAATCGCCACTAGACATTAAACCAATTGCTGTAGCTTATCAATATAATAAAAAAAATCTGTACTATTTTTTTTTTACTAGAAGCTACATCTTTATTATTAAATAAAAGTGTAGCAATTTTTATATTTATTAAAAAATAAAAATTTGCAACCTTTAAAAATGTCAATTGTGTCAATTTTTCTTTTTGACTAAAAGCTACACCTTTATTATTAAATAAAGGTGTAGCAATTTTTATTTTTATTAAAAAATAACAATTCACAACCTTTAAAAATGTCAATTTTATGAATTAACAAAAAAACTATGGTAAATAATGGGTTTTTCATACACATTCAACCGAAAAATATATATTTTATTTTCCGATTAACATAATATACAACGTGTTCCGGACGATATACATAAATTTCGACCAGATGTTCAGACCATAGAAATAAACATTTTGATTATGGACACATTACTGAATTCTTATATTTTATTTTTTGTTAATTTTCATAGAAACTTACCTTGACGTAGACAACCTTTATCTCCTTATCCAAATTGGCAACGACGTATTTTCATTCATAAGATTTGGTGGGCTGAAACTTGTCCAAACTAAATTAAGACTCTTTTTAGGGTTCCGTAGCCAAATGGCAAAAACGGAACCCTTATAGATTCGTCATGTCTGTCTGTCTGTCTGTCCGTATGTCTGTCCGTCCGTATGTCACAGCCACTTTTCTCCGAAACTATAAGAACTATACTGTTGAAACTTTGTAAGTAGATGTATTCTGTGAACCGCATTAAGATTTTCACACAAAAATAGAAAAAAAACAATAAATTTTGGGGGTCCCCATACTTATAACTGAAACTCGAAATTTTTTTTTCATCAAACCCATACGTGTGGGGTATCTATGGATAGGTCTTCAAAAATGATATTGAGGTTTCAAATATCATTTTTTTCTAAACTGTCTAGTTTGCGCGAGAGACACTTCCAAAGTGGTAAAATGTGTCCCCCCCCCCCCGTAACTTCTAAAATAAGAGAATGATAAAACTAAAAAAAATATATGATGTACATTACCATGTAAACTACCACCGAAAATTGGTTTGAACGAGATCTAGTAAGTAGTTTTTTTTAATACGTCATAAATCGTAAACCGCATTTTACCATTCATTCAATCAACTCAAAAATAAAAAATAAAACATTTAATTTCATAAACATAAACCTTATGCATAAACCCGGATGTTACGGAACCCTCGGTGCGCGAGTCCGACTCTCTCTTGCCCGGTTTTTACTGCATAGCTCAATTACATGAAATTATATTACAAATATCTTCGTCACGAAGCCTTTTTAAGTACTTCCTTTGTTAGATTTAATTTGTAAAAGCTATAGAAGCGTCTGACAAAGTTTATGGATAAATTATTAGTCTAAAAAAAAGAAAACAGGAAAATGTTAATCTGTTGATCAGCTACAGAATCTTTATTTACTGAATTGTAGATATTTTTTTATTAAAAAAACAGTTTTTCGACAAAATGGCAATTAGGTGAGTAATTAGGTAGGCCCCTAAGTAGGATTAGCCCAGGGCCCCACAAATTCACGATCCGCCCTTACGATCTCATCTAGTTTTTTTTTTTAAATATGATTGATGTGTAAAAGTGTTTGTACAAACCTACTTAAAGAAATATAATCAATTATTTCATAACGAAAACAATAAAGCAATACAAACCCAGAAAAAAACATTTTGGGGAAAATATGCACCACATCCAGGCAAAACGACAATCGCTCAGCATAATGCATGACACAACACGACACAGAGCCAAGGCGCTGCCACTGCTGCAATGCTTGAACCGATTATGATAAATATAATGAATAGAAAGCTATCGAGATTCTCATATATCTCTCGACCTAAATAAAATAAATCAGAGTCAGAATCTCAGAAACCTGAATAGTGTGTCATGTAAACTCACGCATGAGGACACGAGCTAGACTAGAACCAAACAACAAGGTGCTTTACACAGATCTAGTGAAGTGTAAACACAGGCTGACTGGACTCTATTCACGCTCCACTGAACGACTGCGATATGCATTTGTTATATTCGTTCCAGGGGCTCTATTAAACAAGTAAGTTACATTTTCACAATTTATTTTCCGAAAAGTCTCTGGCACAGAAAATTCAAAATGAAGTTATACTGATACATTTGAAGGTGATGATGAAGCTCTATTGGACACGACCTCTTTGCAGTAGGCAAATGGTCAAGTGTATATACATATATAGCTCGTCGAGTCGAAAAGCCATTGTCAATATTTTTCTTAGGAGTCCGTCACGTCAGAAATAAATAGTTCAATAGGATTTAGCAAGGAGGCTTTCATTGTATTTTCCTTAACGCAATAGCCGCAGGCTGCTATAAGATTATTTTCCTTAATAACTGCCGCTTGAGATCACATTAAGGACGCAGGGGTCAAAGGGTCATATCGCGACCCCAAACAAGTGACACACAGCAGTCTGGTGTTTGAGCGCGAATGTGGGGCAGTGCAGACACGCTTTATTCATGTGTCAATGTGGACGAGTGGGGTCACGGGGTTAAGATTTTGGGTCTTGTTTAAACTCAAACTTTATAGTAGTTATTTTCTTAGTGAAACTGAAAGTTTGAAGTGATACTCGTAGTTCCAATTTAGGGAATTTACTCGTAGTTACAAACGTCATACAATTAATAGTTTTAGTTCTGGTTGTAATTACCAGATTGTAATCAGTAGAACGTACCTACAGGTGAAAAGCATTTTCCATATTTGAAGAAAGCAGACTGATGGCTGTAAGCCTGTCGTGTTGTTGCACAGACGCGTGCAAGATGCATGTCTGGCTGCACTAACACAATGAGGCTTACTCGTGATACTCAGAGCAGTGAGCCGGCTTTGTGCACTGACACCTCGTCGGCTACGAGAGAGGAGATAGATGGAGTGGCTGCTCACTGCAGTGCGAGTGGGACAGAAGATCGAATGGTACGAATTACGAGATGTTAATGTTATGTTTGTCTTTTGCTGATTTGTCTGCGTATAACAGCGGTCGCATACTTGACTACCCACAGATGTAACGTTACTCTTAAATGCTGCATCCTTGTCATTGAGATAAGTAAATAAATTAATAAAGCGTTCTCACTGTTTATTATCGTAATAAAACCTAATCTGGCAGTAATTAATTAGGCACCAAGTTTATTAACAGCAACCTGTTAGTCATCAATACCTACTGTTGTGTGCACCTCATATTTCTAAAGTACATCAACAACCTCGACACTACAAAGTTACAAAGCTTCAATAATACCATTTATATACCTTTTTTTTATCGTTGTCGGGATTAGGGTTGAATTGTCTCGCCGTTGTCTCGTGCACTACACAGTCAGTAATAAGCAGGCTAAGAGGGCGTGACATCGGGGTCACCGCGCGCGTGACGTCATCCGTCACGAGTGTACCTCTCTACGTTACCTGCGCTGCTAACATGTGTGAGTGTTACATATTGTGCTACATGTTACATACAGCCTGCTGCCCTGCTGCCCGCCTGCCACACATTCATTACTTTGACGTTACAAATGCTGAGGCCATGAGTACGTAGAAACTAATCGCTTGGACTGACACAAGACATGAATAATTTATTTTGTAGTGACTTTACGAGTGATCACAAATAGTTTTAAATTAGTTCAAAATAAATGCAAACACACAAACAAATTATACATACATAGCTCTTTCAAATTTGGTCATGGGTATTAAATATCTACATCTGCATACAATAAAATTGTAGCGAAGTCAAAACTGTACATTGATGTTTTTAAAGTAACTTTTGCGAGGTTTGGAAACGATTTTTATGCCGAAAATATTTTTATTCTAATTTTTGTTTGTTTGTCTGAATGTATTTTCCAGCATCACGCAAAAACTACCAGATAGATTTTGTTAAAATTTTGCTTAATAATATAATTGAGTCAAATTAAATAATTAAAAATATGAGATTTTTATTTTAAGCTTTTGACTTAATTTCTTTCGTCTTTGGTAAAATTAAAATGAATAGGTATCTATCCATAGTTATGTGACTTTTAATGAGAAATCCCTTGCGTTTACAATACTGTTATATTATTTTAGTGATAACTAGTCGTCAGGAAAAAATTGTCAGAATGTATCAGAGTTGGGCCATTAGGTAATATGCAGGAATGCAGGCGTTCATTTATTCTATACTAAAAACGAAAACTTCGCAAGCATGGGAAATTGCTAGTGAGAACAGATCTTCCTGCAGCCTAGGAAGATCTGCTTTTCAAACTGTACGTGTCTTGCTCCCGCGTCATCAGTCCTGACTTTCTGGATATTTTGGCTGCTGAGACCAAAACTATAAACGTAGTACACAGGGAAGTTTCATAAAAATGTAAAATGTAGTATATTATATTGTTTTGTGACTTCCACGGCAGAAGCTAGTATGATAATATATACAATTATAATAAACATTCACACAACTAAACATAGCTCTCATAAAGTACTAAAATAATACTGATAACTGCTCCACAACCAGTCGTTAAGGCACTAATGTTCCATTAAAAAACATGTCACACGTATCATATTATTCCCCATTCACTCGTAAAATTGATATACAATCGTAACATTACCGTGCGATCATTGTGAAAATCTAAGTGAAAGGTAATAACTAGGAAAAGTTGAGTGTATTTCGATGTAAGTACTCGTGTGTTTGCGAATGAGTGGAGCAACGGCCCACAGGGGGAACCTTCTAACGGGGGCTAAATAAGCGAGCTCTACTAGCAACACTGCTTACCTTCATGAGGTGTAGATGCGCGGAGACCTGGTCGCCGCGCGCCGCCGGCTCGCCGCCGGACACCGGGAACGAGCCCAGGTACTGCAACAAACAACAACATACACACATACATAACACACATAACATATTGAACATAGAACAAAGATTTGAACACAAATTTTTGGGAGACATGCTGCCCCAAATAGGATACCGGCAGAAGGATGATGAAAACTCTATTTCTGGATGTTGCTTTAAATAAGAAACAGTGAACGAACTATGCAGGTATAAACATAACACCGAAACGATTAACTGTCAAAATATATTCATTGTTTTACATAAATATTTCAATAATTGACAGGCACACCGTATTCTGATGACGGACTGTGATAAAGTGTTTAATTCACCTCGAATTTATAATGAGCAACGTATAATGAGACGCTCGTGATAAGTGCGGGGCTGCGACCGCCGCGGGCCGTCCACATGACACGAATTAACATAAATCACATTATCGACATGCTGCACATCACTACACACTACACGTGACGCCTCGGGGTGCAGTGCAGATCATAATACTGGAGGTTCTCTGTAACTGTGGTTACGGTTACGACGGGTACAAGACTCATGTTTTAATCACAGTTATTCACTGTAAGGCAAGGACTACAATATAATGCGGAGGCTAACCGTGAAAATGAAGGCTCCCTATAGGTATTGATGTCGTTGCCAAAAGGTGCATGAATTTCCCATGTCCATAGCATAGACATTATTTCGTGCCAGTAACATCTTCCTCCAACTTCACGAAAAGTTTCCACTAAGCTTTACATTTTGTTTCTTTTAATTTTACTTTATTCTGTCTCCGTTACGCCCCTCTCGGAGCACAGATTGGAGCTCTACTTTCACCGATTAGGCGCTTTACGTCGAACTCCGTGATACGGATACAATATCACAGTTCTAAGTATTATATTTTAAATATATTTAATGCACAAGTAATACTTACCTAATGCATATATAAGCTAACGAACCTAAAATTATATTAATAATATGTAAGGGGAAAAAATCATGGGGCATCAAAAAATTCATCCGCGTCGCAGTCAACATTATTACAATGCAACCTTCCTGCAACAATGTTAGTCATTGCTGAGATCGAAGCCTGCACATGAATATTTCAAAAGTAATTGACACATCGTGCTCTTACGGCCGTGATCTGACACGCCCAATACATACACATCATTTTGTTCGATAAATAAACTTTTGGCATTTAATGCGAGTGCGTCGACCCCTTGAAATGGTTGCAATTAATAAGGCCGCCAGCTGAGCCTCCCATAACAATGCTGGCGACAATCGCACAATGACCGTAATGTAGTGGTCTTCATTACGCGCCCCTCAAGCGTGCGGTCGAGGGTGCTCGAGCAGGGCGCGCAGTGGACGCCGCACCGCGACCTGCGTAATTACCTCGAGGAGCCATTCAATGCCGCTGATTGCTCACAGTTGCACGTACGATGGAAAACGATTAATTTAACACGCATGACGTTTACGCCAAGTGGGGCACATTACTATTAAATGAGTCCTGCCTGCCCTATAGACAGTTTTGTACTCTAGTAGCGCATAAATAAACTATAGCCATACGGAAAGTTTACCGTAAATGAAATAAAAGGTACAATGCAGATGATCACTGACCGAGTTTAGATTTATATATCGCACTCATACCAGCGTCACTATCTCAGATTCAGTTTGCATTTAAAAAAGAACCCACACTTCAAATAGCATCACATCCCCCACAACAATAACTCCGTTCATCTGTAATCATAATAAGCTATTCTGTCGTTGGTTTAATTACAGTGCAGTGAAGCCGCGCGTCGCCGCGATCGGGCGCGACTCGCGACTTGTTCAATTAATATGTCTCGGCGAGACGCGCCTGTCTGCGTGTCTGCGTGGGCTGAAGTAAACCCTGCTGATAGTCGCATGCAGTCGTGCTTTATGTTGCGATATTGTTGAATGTCTGTCCTTATTCGAGGAGATGGCTTCATTGTGGATGAAAAGTAACTGGTATTCTATGTTGTTTCAATGGTGGGCATTGGTGAGTTATGGTCGCATCAATTTGCATTTAAACCTGGCTGGGTGCCACGTTCTAAATTATTAATTTACAACGTGGCACCCAGCCACTTAACACACAAAAATAGTAATTAAATACTCATAGTAGTATACATTCGCGTGATTTGTAGGTACTATGGTACAGGATCACATATGGTAGGCATTGGTCGCTACGTAATGTGAGACCGCGCGACCACGCGACCACAGGCGGTCGTCGCGGCTGCGGTCAGATTTAGGCGCACTACGAAGTGTGCGTTGTTGGTTTCTATTATAGGAATGTAGATAATAATACGACAAAAGATTTTTGTTGCTACTTCGTTGTCCTTTTTTTGTCTATTGAACTGGCTCTCATATTGGTTGTTACAACAACCCAACAACACTGGCCTGTATTTGCGTACTTGTTTAATAGAGGTCAGTGCCCAACAAAAATCTGTGTTCATGTATTGTCATTTATTTGTTGTCAATGTCAAAGGACTTTTTAAGAAGTCTCATTTAATTCTGAAGCTGTCTTACTGTATTTCTTCTAAGGTCTTATCAAAAATCTATCCAAGTTTATGATGGTGGCCGTGGCCTTAGAGGATTAGTGTTTAGGGATAGAGTTCCCATATCGTCACCAGGTGTGGCGTCTGCGGTTACGCGCTTCTACGTCATCATCCGAACTGGTTTTAAACATAGGTAAGTATTATCATTAGCAACATATAATATGTAGGTGGCAGTATTTACAACCTAGAGTTTTACCAGTTTATCTTTACCGTTGTACAAAGTGTCGTGTCTTGTTGTAATTGAAAATACCAGCACGCCCGATTCGATATAAAGCTCAGTCGATTGGCCCTGACACTGAAGGAATAGCGTCGTCCTCGGCGGTGACAACAAAATGTATTGAATTCCTGTCAGTTTGATCAAATAGCTACTCTGAGGACATAAGGGATTTACTAACATTAATACTCAAAGACCTGGAACGATTACCGCCTACCGCTTACCTTCCGCCGAGATATTGTGAAACAGAACTGAAAATGTTTTGTTTGTTCTAACAGTGCTTATGGAAAGGAATAGGCCACAGATTAATGAATTTGCGTAAATTATCCATGTGATGAGACCTTTTCGTGAAACTTTTCGATGCACTAGACATTTTGCTCCTGTAAAAGTGACCGACTTACAGCGAAAATTCTCCAACACTTGGAGAGGTATCGGTAGCAATCGTTGCAGACAATTTAAATTTAAGGTAGGAACTAAATGTTCTATCGAAGCCTGAATGAAGTCAAGTTATACTTTCACTACCTTAGTCTACCTCACGAGACCCTCAAAAGAACGGCCCATCCTCAATATTTGTCTAGATGAAACGTTTTAAATCTGTAGCAGCTGCAGACTGTCTTAGGCCACCGCAAGTGACAGCAGTGAATAAATGCCAGGTCGGTACGTCGCCGGGACGTCGGGACGTCGCTCCACACACGCGTTACGACGCGTGATTTCCCAGAAGACGACACGATGCCGGCTCACACTTGATGACAGCGTCGTAGATGGGTAGCTGAGAGGAAGCTTTAAAGTATGGAGGATATTGAAATATAATTATATTTTAGCGCTAGAAGCGATGTAGCTCTTAGAACGGAAATAGCCTTTAGAAGTACTTACCTAGTCTCTGCATTCTCTTTATATTTTAGAAAGTATTTTGTATGTTCGCAAAAACTTAGGACTTTTCCAAATAAGAAGCGATTTCCATAATATAAATACACGTAGTTTACTACGTATATTTATATTGAATTTGTGTCACCTAAATTTAGATTAACTAAAACTAGCAAGTCATTTCTTGTAAACAGCATCCGTTTTTATAACAAGTTGCCAAAGCCGGTTACAAAACTTAGCGATTGAAAGTTCAAAACCCTCATCAAACGTGTCCTTATCAAAAAAGCATATTATAAGATTAAAGACTACGTTGAAGACAAGGTAGTTTGGCAATAACTCCTTCTGCACATGTGGCTTCCCTGGCACCTCATGAACGGCATTACTATATAAATGTCTATTAACTGCTCTCAAATTACGATGTTTATTTTGTATTTATTTTTTACATATTTCTTTGACTTATTTGTTTTATTATTTGACATTATATACAGACAAAACTAATTTTTCACCTCTTTATTAGTGGTTGTAATGGGAATCTTATCATTTGGTTTTTATTTGCCATTCAACGTGGCAATGCTGCTAGCCTTTTGGACACTGTTCCTGTTGACAGCGATGCGGACGAATTTTTTGATGCCCTATGATTGTTTTACTTATTTTTTTCATACAAATGTACATATTATTATTATTTTAGATATTAGCATATATTATGTAAATAAAAGGATCTAACATTAAAAATAATCTTGGTTTTAGTAGATTTTATATTATTTTTTTATTTATCCTTTTGATAGATTCTTATTTTGTAAATGTAAGGACTTTATAGGCCTTGTAGACTTTAGATCTGTAGACCATTTTTTATTTTATCAAGTACCTGAACCGTGCACCTAGCTTCTGACGTTTCATAAGTGCCCATGTAGATTTATGTGAAATAAAATATTTTGACTTTGATTTTTTGAGTCCCTAGTCCTAATTTAAGGATCAGGATACAATTTGTGTGGAAATTGGTTGTCATGGTGCGGCCATGTGATGCGAACGAATTTTGTGAAGAGGGGGAAAATGTAGTGAGGAAAGTTTTGAGCATGATTGTGGGTGGCTATAAGAGTAGGGGAAGGCCAATTCTTCCCTTGCGGTGGCAGAGCTAACGCCGGCCTGGTTTCCGACCACCCTCCTACCGGAGGCCGGCGTCAAGCAGCCTGCTGTGTTTCGTCAATGCGTGGGAGTTCCAGTGCCTTAGGCATCTTCTGGGCGCGCTCCTTCCATCATAGACCTCTTCCATCGCTTTCCATCAGGCATGATCGAGGTCAAGAGCGCCCCCCATACAGCAACAGAAAAAATACTAAAGAAACGATGGATGGACTGTGTAAAAGATGATATGGCTAGAAAGGAGCTGACTACTGAGATGATGACTGGTAGACAAGTATTGAAGAAAACGACATGTTGCGCCGACCACGAATAAATTGGGATAAGGGCAAGAGAAACAACGTACAACTGATATGATAACTGATATGATACAACTTATCTGATACAACTTGGATTGCTAAACATGAATAAAGACCCGCAACCAAGATGTAATTATATGAAAGGCAGTGTAACCATCGCAGCACGTTGTTTGTAAGTAGCGCAAAGGAGGATGCAGCTGCTCATCCGGCATCCTCACGAAGTCAATGGGTTTACCAGGGCATCCTCTTGATATCACCTTCCTACCTACCTTTCCTCTTTTTAATTACTTTGTGACTAAAAAGAGGAAAGGAACCCCCCTTTAATCCTAGCGGGGAAGATGTTTATCATTACAAAGTAAATAGAGATTAGGTACAGTGAGATGTACTACTTAAAAACAACTAATAATAATGTAATAACAACTAACAATAACTACAACTAATAATAATGTGTAATGTATACTTCTAAAAAATACAAAAGTATTTTAAAAAAGATCTAAAAAGATTATTTTTATCCGAGGAAATGAAGTTTATGTTCTAATCCCTAACTGAAACTAACAAAAGTAGTAAACAACTTAATTTTGAAAGGATTTAGGATGGCTAAGCAAATAAGAACTTAAGGTGTTGAATTACTGCTAGCTAATGTGCCTGTTCCGAGTGTTCCTCGGCACAATGTGTCGCGGAGATACATTACAGATGTGAACAAGTTTCCGGCACACTTTCAGCGTCCTGAAAGTTTGCCTAAACTTTAGTTACGAAACAGCAGCTGTGGAGTTTTGTGTCATCCTTTTCGTAAAAACTTTCTTGTCCTTACTGAGCCCATGATAGGATAGAGTTAAACTTACGGAAATATTTAATAAAATCAAAATAAAATATCAAACAATAAATCTGTTTTAGGTAGGTTTATAAAATAACTAATTAACTAAATCCTACGTAAGTAAAGCATACTTAATTCTGAAAGTGTGCTAACAATGGCAAACTCGGGGCGGGAAAAATGAACTTAAGGACTAAATGCTACTAGTAGCGCCATCTTTCGGGTGGCGAAGAAACTAGCGACAGTTTTAGCTGAAAAGCGTTCCTGTTCTTAGAAAAGGCCTGTTTCGTTCACTACGACTGCATTTACTGCGGGAAAACTCCGCTAGATGACGCCTCTATCCCGCCTGTACAAATAAAATAATTTCAAATTCAACAATGCTTTAAAAGTTTGTGTCAGTTTTAGTGCTTTAGGTACTTCGAATCATAATGGAGTGATCAATAAAAACTTTCATACTAACACCACTAGTTACGATATATGTATGAAAGTTTTATAGGATTGTCACAAAGTAAGCTCGTTTTTCGGTTTAGGTACATTGTTACAGTTCATTGTTCAAACAATTTTATTAGCGCTGCAAATATGAACAGTATATATTATGTAATTTAGTTAATGCCAATTCGTTTATCAGCCGTCGATAGCCGTTCGTAAAGTCATTGGTTGGAGTGCCAACAACGCAGCTTGCATGGCAGTGCCATAACTGGCACATTTGGCTCGACACTGGTAGTTGGAGCATGATGGAAACGCAGCTGATACCTTAATATACCTGGAAACTAGCTAGAACTGTATCATGGTGTATTGTTATCGACCAAAAGTTTAAAATATTGAATTACTTAGGTATATGAGAAAGTAGGTAACTGAGAACTTTAGTAATGACTAGATTGTAAGTACCTAGCACCTTCATTTTATATTAGTTTTTGTAGCAAGTTTTCGAAAGAATGAAATCCAGAGCGCTATAATAACAGAGAAGTAACAATATTAATGAGCTGTGCTAAGCCAGAATAGCTAAAAACTTAAAGCAGCAACTGGAAAACGTACAAACTAAAAACTTTATTTCAACAAAACTGTTCCGAACAGGAAACACATTTCATAATTACTGTAACGCCTTTAAAATTACTACAAGACGTTTGAACCAAAAACCACTCTCAATACGAACGGAACTATTGATTAAAATATCTGTTCGGGCTCTTAACTGTTGGTCACTTCAAATAACTCACCACCACAGATCAACCATGCGTGGTTGATCTGCTGGTACGTTGCCGAACTACCACATGACCAATCAATCAATATAATTACGGTCAACTGGAATCACTATACAATGTTCACCAAACTTCACCAAAACATGGTAGACAGTATGTTCAAGGTACAAAGCGCTCTTTACATTTGTTATGGTATAAAGATCAGTGCTTGAAAGTTAGTCTTACGTTACTAAATTGTTTATGAAGCGTTGTCCATTACCCATCATTACTTTACATTGAGCGAGTCCATTGCTTTTCCCTAACTGAAAACTCAATTTTAACGTTGAATATCTTACAACTAAATTCGCAATAGGCAGTCTTGATCGCGTCTGCCAGACAAATGAAGCGATTCTACAAACTTTTACAATTTCCCGCTCACGATGATAAGCCAACATTAGCGTTCTTCTTTTACTGGTTCCTTCCCAGACCAGTCTACAAGTTTTCATTAACACTAACACAGCCACGAGTCTAATCTACTTCTTGCTTCGTCCCAAAACTTATAAACTGCCACATAACTAAGTTCCAGTATTCAGCAATATCTGGCGAGCTTCAATACGACGTGAAATTTAACATAAACAACACATTAAGATTAGGAATTCATAAAGTTGTGAGCAACTACGGCATGGCGCGAACTTGGTCCACTGTGCCCCCCACAGAGGGGGGGCAGTGGAGCAAGTTGGCGGCAAGTAGTTAGGCGGACACTGCAAGTACTTGCAAGTACTACAAGTGCGGGAGATGTCATGAGTGTTTGTAAGATTTAGTTGAGTGCAACTCCAACATCGTTGTGGCGTTGATTAAATGGTAGCTCCGGCGTCTTGTTGTACGTTTAGTAAACATCTTTGCATTGGATGACTTCTATTCATTTTAACACATAAGTTTGTTTTTTGATGAAGAGGTCGCAGCTATTGCAATATGCCAGGCTCAAGCCTCACTTCATCATCAATAGAAGTGCTACTTACTAACATACATTAAATAACTTAGTGCTGGCCATTTACATAATGTTTCCAATAGAATAGTTTATTAGTAAGGGTGGATGCTCTCAGCGAACACAAATTAGCTTCAGATTTGATTGCTATTCCTAACCGTGTAAACCGTTATACACTCGAGAGCAATGAATCCGGGTCACTTAAAGAATCCTAAAAATCTCGGAAACTAAAAATGCTACGTTAATGCAATAAATTGTATTTAATAGACAATGTAATACTCCTTAAATGAAGGTATTAAAACTTCTTAGTTATTGTAAAGTTATATCATAAAAAAATAAAATTTGAAAAAGGGCCACTTTCGAAGATGGAACTACGAAATTACAGCATTTGGTTTTGCTTTTGTTTGTAATCTGTCATTTATGTGGGTACATAAACCATGTTGATAGTGCTCTATGTTCATTATTCAAGCTGAAATTATGTCGCTTACGCCTGAAGAATGCACCAGAATACTTACAATGCTGGAAACCGGCCGGAGTCAGCGCGATACAGCCAGGACTGTCGGTGTGTCGCTGTCAACAGTACAAAGAGTTCTCCGACGTTACGAAGAAACTGGATCTAACCTACGCAGACCAGGAACGGGCAGAACCAGGTGTACCACAGCACGAGAAGACCGATACTTGGTGAACACCATGCTTCGAAATCGCTTTCTCACAGGAACTGAACTCACAAATCAGTTTCGACGCCTCGGAGGAAGTAACCCAAGTGCATGGACAGTAAGACGTCGGCTTGCTGAATCTAACTTAAAACCCCTTAGACCTGCAAACGGCCCTAAACTGGAGCGTGGGCATCGTATTTCAAGACTAAGGTATGCCCAGAGCCACGTAAATTGGAGTATTGAAGATTGGTCAAAAGTTATGTTCTCCGACGAATCAAAATTTATGCTCTACAAGCACGATGGAAGACACAGAGTGTATCGAAGACCAGGGGAAAGATTCAAGCAAGCATGCATCGAAGAAAAAGTAGCCTACGGTGGTGGGTCTGTACTTGTGTGGGCCGGAATTTCTTCTGAAAGTCGCACAGAGCTGGTGATCATAGAAAACGGCTCTTTAACTAGCGTAAGATATGTGGAAGAAATCCTCAATGATCACGTTGGTCCATTTATGGTCAATTTAGGTGATGATGCTATATTTATGCATGACAATGCCCGACCTCATACAGGTAGGATTGTGAATGACTACCTTCAAGAGATGAACATTACTCGTATGGAGTGGCCAGCGCGCAGCCCGGATATCAACCCGATCGAGCATGCTTGGGACGAGCTAGGCAGATGCGTAAAACAACGAAACCCTCCCCCAATCACGCTTCGTGAGCTCAAAATTGCTCTCACAGAGGAATGGGAGAATATTCCCCAAAATCGTATAAGGAACTTGGTGTACAGCATGCCAAACCGCGTAAACGCAGTAATGGAAGCACGAGGAGGCAATACGAAGTATTAAAATTCAAGAAAATCGTAATAAAGTTCAAAAATTTCATGTTTCCTATTTTTGTTTTAAGGAGAGATCAGCAGTTTTTTTCTTTATGTAATTTTGTGTTAATAAAATGTATGGTGACTCATATTTTTTTTACTTTCATTTAAGGAGTATTACATTGTCTATTATATACAATTTATTGCATTAACCTATCATTTTTAGTTTCCGAGATTTTTAACATTCTTTAAGTGACCCGGATTCATTGCTCTCGAGTGTATATTATACAGGACACACACCAATTCGCTCAGTAAGTATGTTATAAGTTTAGTAAGTAGGTAAGTCAAAGCGTCGGTGCTTAGTGATCCGTCACGAGTTCAGAGTTAACAACAAGTTACTGAGCTCACCTGACACTGACATCTCAATATGGATTTAAGTGTTGCCGTAAATTATGTGACGATATAAAAAAGTTTTCAGTGACATAAAGTTATAATATAAATATATTTCCTTCTTTTTTTCAAATAACACACTTCAAGGTATCTATTCAGTCCTATAATTATAATTACGTATATACGACTGAATTGTCGTCATCTCAACTTTTCACCACGACCAGAAAAAAGTAATAGGATAGTTTCACCCTGAATGCCTGAATGAAACGAAGAATCCTTTAAGTATTAGTACGAACAACTTTAAGCCGCTCATAAGGAAACTACAAAGATCCGCACCACAAACAATCTACTAATAATGGTAATACTAATTAGCGCTAATCTTAAAAACGTAACAGCAATAAACACAATTAGCGACCGAGAACGTATTATCAATACATTCGATGGATCCACTTTACGGGCCATTGAGCCGCGCCATAAAACCATGCCGTACGGAGCCGGTCTCGGTAATCCGCCGGTAATTAGCGCAACGACATACTAAACCAGCGATCTCGATGCCGCGACGTGGACTGTGATGGAAATGGAGGGTGCACTGAGGTGATGTTGAGCTAAGCGCTGCTGATCGTTTGTTAGTCTCTGGTGAGATCTGTCGTGTCTGCTTGTCTGTAAAGTCTGCTTTGTGCTAACAAGTCATTTAGTCAAGTGGAGGGTAATTTAGTAACTCAGTATGTCTGAACAACAAAAATGTTTTTGAGTAGTTTAGGAAATGATTTAGTCGAGTCTATCAGTTGTATTCTATTTTGTTGGGCGAGTAGCGCCCCCGGTATGCGTCACTGCTCTCTGGATGATCGGTTAAACGAGTCGGAACCTGTCGAAATTAGTCGAGTTCATTAGCTGCCGCAAAAATGTAGTTTCGCTGGAGCGAAGAAACAACTTTAAAAGAAGACTTTAAATTTGTATGGGAAGTGGTCTATGAACCAATAGCAATACTGTAGTGGTATTTCTGTGGGGATACCTCAACTATATCCTTGTGCAAAGGGGCATCAAAATCTAACCCGGCAGTTTTGAGAAAAATAATATTTTGGAAACTACATTTCTTACTACATTTTTTATTTTAGTAACGTTTTAACGGATATTTCTGACTTTATAAAACTTAATTAATGTGTTTTTCTGCTAGACAAGGTCACTTGCAACCTCGACAGTTTCGAATTTCAGTTCTTTTTTTTCGTTTTTAAACGACTTCAAAAAAAGGAGGAGGTTCTCAGTTCGTCGGAATCTTTTTTTAGGGTTCCGTTGCCAAATGGCAAAAAACGGAACCCTTATAGATTCGTCATGTCTGTCTGTCTGTCTGTCCTTCCGTATGTCACAGCAACTTTTTTTCGAAACTATAAGAAACTAACTAACTATGTTGGAACTTGGTAAGTGATGTAATTTGTGAACCGCATTAAGATTTTCACACGAAAATAGAAAAAAAAAACAATAAATTTTGGGGGTTCCCCATACTTAGAACAGAAACTAAAAATTTTTTTTTTGTTCAAACCCATACGTGGTACCCATATCTATGGATAGGTCTTCAAAAATGATATTGACGTTTCTAATATGATTTTTTTCTAAACTGAATAGTTTGCGCGAGAGACACTTCCAAAGTGGTAAAATGTGTGTCCCCCTCCCTGTAACTTCTAAAATAAGAGAATGATAAAACTAAAAAAAAATATTTGATGTACATTACCATGTAAATTTACCTTTCATTCAATCAACTCAAATATAAAAATAAAAAACAACATTTAATTTCATAAACATAAACCTTATGAATAAACCCGGATGTAACAGAACTCTACTCTCTTTTGCCCGGTTTTTTTTTATATTTATGTTCCCCTATTACTCGAAGACGGCTGACCTGATTTAAAAAAATCTTTTTTTGTTAGAAAGTGTTACATACCTACTTACAAAATGTTTCCATTGTCAGATCAGGTTTGAACGAGTATTTTTGACTTTAATAGTGTTTCTCTGCTAGGCACAGTCGCTTGTCACCTCAACAATTTTTTTTTGTACCGATTTTTAGGTATTTTTTTAAATGTAAAGGTTACGTCTTAAAAGAAAAACATTACTCCAAAATACGAAAAATGAGAAGAAATTCTATTTGTAGCAGCTGAAAAAAGGGTGTATCGGTATAGTAAAACAACTTTTTATACACATAATATTGGCGGGGAATGGAAGACACTAAAGTCACAGTCTTATTGACTTTTCCAAGTTCATCTCTTCTATTAATCTATTTTCGTACCCATAGCTTTTTTATCACACAACTTCATCTACTTCTTCTAAAATAGCCATTACCATTAGCTTCATCAGCTTATTCACTTTAGTGTGTTGCAGCCTGTTCATCTTGCAAATTGCCACTAAACTTGTGTACTGTACTCGACCGTAGTGCAAACGATATTTATTTAACTAATGACTATTTATTTGGTGACTTACTAAATGTTTAGTTACTGAATCACTCATCACTTGACTAAATTACTAACATACTTAGTCCGAACCAGCCTATAAGACAATCATTTTAGGCTAATTTCTTGGAATTTGGTGTATTTGACTAGTTTTAGTCTCGATTTTAACGGATCGTTAACTTCTACTAGCGACCCCCTGCTTCGACTTGACGAAACATCGAGTTTTTTTTAATAAGTAATATTAAACGTAACTTACATAACACTTTCCGGAATAAAGTCTCTAACTGATGGTGAAAGCCGCATCAAAATCCATTGCGAAGTGTAGCAGAACAACACGCTCACACACACAGACACGACAACCGACACTCATTAACCGACTTCAAAAAGGAGGAGGTTCTCAATTCGTCGGAACCTTTTTTTTTTATTTATGTTCCCCGATCACTCGAAGATGGCTGGACCGATTCCCTTTCAAACATACCCTTTCAAACAAAAAAAGAATTTTTGGCATCGGTCCAGCCGTCTCGAGGTGGTCCTCTTGTCACCAAGTCGGAATCTGATAAGGGAATCCCATGGAAATCGAGTGAAACCTCAAATTTTATAGGCACACCTATAGCGATTTGAGTATTTTTTATAGTAACTCGTGCATTTGCTGCACCATTGGTGAAGTAGGACTGATGATAAAGACTACTGATGGCCATCGGAACTATACAATAATAAGTATTTCACGGGTTACGATTCGATTAGGTACTTTAATGTGACTAAGCATTTATGCTCGTTACAATGCGTATTTTGAAGTGGAGCTGATAGTGACTTCTCAATCAGCTCCAGTTCTCCTGGTTCTTACTAAGAGAACTCCTCAACAATTAACGTCCCTGCATCGGGAAAAGCAATATTTTGCAAAAGATGATGAGTAGTTGACATTAGGCTATTGTAACTTAGATTAATAAACTGACCCACTAAAATAAAAACTTTTTTACAAAAAAAAGGAACAACCGACTTCCAAAAAACACTATAAAGTGAAAAATAACTTTAATTTCGGAAGTCGGTGTATATGGATCTGTAATTTAGTTTTTTGCCACCGACTTCCGAAATTAAAGTTATTTTTCACTTTGTAGTGTTTTTTGGAAGTCGGTTGTTCCTTTTTTTGTAAAAAAAGTTATTTTTTATCATATCTATAGACATGGCTTGATCGACTGTCAACACTTTGTAAGCAAATAAATACTTTGAGTTCCGTTTGGTCAGCTCTGTTGTGTTAAGCAGTAATAGCGTTGCATTGGCACGTTTTAGCTGTAATTGTGTTATTCACGTGTTTGTAAATAAATAAATCTCTTACCTACACAACGATGCGGAGGAGTCGCTCTCATATTGGTTAATATTCCGAGTTTTAAATAAAAATTCTTTCTAAGTCCTTTAATGTATTTTTCCATTGGTTCAGTATTAGAGGCTCATTATAATTCGTCTAATTACTTCAAAGAGCCACTAATCGACGTACTCACTGTGTGCTCGGTCTTCATTTGCCGCCATTGTCCCGTGTCAAGAGCAAATTCTAATTTTTGTCAGGTTGTGATTAAATAGTTCAGCGAGTTATGCGCCGTTTGAAATCTCTTTGAGATACAGTAATATATTTTTCTTACCATCATTAAAACTTGAAAAGAGTCAGAAGCGGTTTGGCAAAAGTGAGTTCTACAATACTATTCAAAGCGACGGAAATTTCCTTTATGAAATCGGTACTTCTCCGATGCCAGCGCAGCAATCATCCCGCAATAGGTACAATATGTGCCGCCACTCGGTGGCGCTGTATTAAGGCTTTATTTACGTCGACATGATCGTCCGCAAATAGAATGTGGAGCGCGCCGTGCGGCGCGGGCGGCGAGGCGGAGAGGCCGCACACAATTAGCAAGGGTCAGTGTGTGGCGCGGCTGTGGCGGTCACTTTGGTGCGTTTATCAGACAATTTTCAGAGAATTATTCTTATTGACGACGGTTTAATTCTCATGATTTGTTTTAAAACTACAAACTGATAACTGGAAGTCAGACGAACCTAAGCTCGTAAAGCTGCGCACCTCCGACGTTTTTTGGGGTACGATTGAACGCTAGCTATTAAGAATCGTAACCAGGTTAAAAGACATGATTGTTATTGCTTTGCAAAGCGCCCGTCAGCAGAAATAAGTCGATCTTTCCAGAAGGATTTCCGCAAAGAGCTATTCTAGTACAAAAACTATATTGGTGATCAAACAACCGCGTACACAAGTAATTAATGACATGATGTCTGAAGCTCTCCTTGTCCCGATCATTTAATATCTCGCTCCCCTCTACACGTGTCAACAAAATAGGAACATAGTCTTGTCTCTGTCATACTCTTTGTTAAATTTTCTCTATTTTGGGCGTCACGACACAAACAACAACAAATAAAACATTCTTCACTCAATTTATTGACAGTAACAATTCGATTAAGATTATGAGCAGATAACAATATAAATAATTATATTTTACGAGGAATAAAGGGGAGGAATGGGGCTTATTAAAAGAGCCTCCAAGAGTGACGACACGACAATGATATGAAGGAAGATCGGGGAAGTAATCGAACAAAATATTAAAATCAATCTTTAAATATCAGCCGGTCGATTCTGTAAAAATATCACCGTGAAAACTTAAGTGAAGTAAGTAAGTGGGTTTGTTTTTGCTAGGAATGGACAGCTCACTCCACGCTCACTTCACTAAAGTTCTCACGGTGAGATTTTTACAGAATATTAGCACCGCAGCTAACTTATAAGCTTAAGTGACGCAGCAATAAACAAGCGGTAGAAAGGATTGACACAAGCTTACCAAACGAACCTATGTATGTATGTAGTCGTGAGAAGTGCATGTGTAATCACTTCAATCTCCGAACAATCATCTGAACCTATCGCAGACCAACTGGACGTAATATTAGTAATCGAACCATGAAAGCTTATGAAACAGACTGGCTTACAAGAGATTAACGATAAAGATAAGACAATATCGCAAGATATGAATCAAACTATCCACACACGACGGACAATAAATGGCTTGCAACTTCGTCCACGTATCTCCATCTTTGCCAATGTGAAATATACTCTATTGACGGTAGTAAAAAGTGCATTGTGGAGTGTCTGGAGGATGACCTCGACACAGTTGTTAGGCGGGGTGTGCAGGGTCGCAGCTGTGGCGTATCGATACGCGATAACTTTGCCGAGACCTAAACCAACACGCGGTGATCTATCTGACGTCGGAAGCATCTCACCCCACTGGCCAACGAATAGCTGCTCGAGAATACTACTCAAGTAATTCATGTACCTGAAATGAAAGAAAAACAGATTGCAAAAGATTGTTTTTCCTTCTCGTACGAAAATTTCGATGGACTTGGGGGCTTTGAACTTCCGGTATTTTGAGGGTTCTAGATTGCAAAGGCTACATGAACAACGGTTTAGTGAACCCATGTTGTTTGCTACTAAGGTGGAAAGCTTCTACAATAATTGTAACTAAAATTGAAAGAGTTAAAATTATTTTTTTCATGCAGCTATAAGGAATAGACATTCGGCCGGAGGAACCGAATTTAACTACAGGTCTGTAATACTACGATCCTAGAGAAAAGTGCATTTAAAATATATTGCAAAATGAATTAGTTAATGAAATGCATGCTCTACAAAATGCAAGTGGAGTTGTATGCAAGTTGCAAGTCAACAGCTTTATGAATATGAATCTCATAGCTCCTCATAATTGTATGCAGAATATATTCCGCAAAGACACGCTGACGAACTGCATCGTGTATCACAGAGGTAAAGAAGTAAACAAGTGCTTCTGAACAAACCGTGTTTGGTCGACCAAGTCCTAATTCCAAAAGATGGAATATCTACATAATCTGAAATAGACTGTCTAAGGTACACTCCACGATAGGTAGTTAATAGCGTGAGAAAGAAAGACCACAGGTAACCACAACAATATTCAATGACGAATATCTCACAAGCCACTGAACTGTCTAGCTAAACATATTTGATACATCATTATGTCATCTTCAACGATTGACTGAAACAAAGTTTTAAATTCGTTAGCTTTATATGTGTTTAGTATTGTGTGGCGCAAGCGGGCCTATTGTCTCACGCCACTAGTTGCAATGGAAATTCATGACGTCATCATTCGCCGATAGAATCTGTCCTCTCTTTGCTCATCCGACTATATTCCCGGTGCTACACAGAACGACGGATAATCTATTTACAACTACAAGTTAGCGCAGGTCCTTCACTTTTCCAGGTGAGTAAGTGTACACAGTACAAACTTAATGATAAAGTTTCAGTTGTTTAACTTCGTCATAGTATCTGCAGTAGGTATGTGGCGCCGGTAACTGAGTTAGAGGAGGTGACCTGATCGCTAAGTGATTAATGCCTGGCGACGGCTGATGGACCGCGACTGTTAGAGGAGGTGACCTGATCGCTAAGTGATTAGTGCCTGGCGACGAGTGATGGACCGCGACTGTTAGAGGAGGTGACCTGATCGCTAAGTGATTAATGCCTGGCGACGCCTGATGGACCGCGACTGTTAGAGGAGGTGACCTGATCGCTAAGTGATTAATGCCTGGCGACGCCTGATGGACCGCGACTGTTAGAGGAGGTGACCTGATCGCTAAGTGATTAATGCCTGGCGACGAGTGATGGACCGCGACTGTTAGAGGAGGTGACCTGATCGCTAAGTGATTAGTGCCTGGCGACGACTGATGGACCCCGACTGTTAGAGGAGGTGACCTGATCGCTAAGTGATTAATGCCTGGCGACGAGTGATGGACCGCGACTGTTAGAGGAGGTGACCTGATCGCTAAGTGATTAATGCCTGGCGACGCCTGATGGACCGCGACTGTTAGAGGAGGTGACCTGATCGCTAAGTGATTAATGCCTGGCGACGCCTGATGGACCGCGACTGTTAGAGGAGGTGACCTGATCGCTAAGTGATTAATGCCTGGCGACGAGTGATGGACCGCGACTGTTAGAGGAGGTGACCTGATCGCTAAGTGATTAGTGCCTGGCGACGACTGATGGACCCCGACTGTTAGAGGAGGTGACCTGATCGCTAAGTGATTAATGCCTGGCGACGCCTGATGGACCGCGACTGTTAGAGGAGGTGACCTGATCGCTAAGTGATTAATGCCTGGCGACGCCTGATGGACCGCGACTGTTAGAGGAGGTGACCTGATCGCTAAGTGATTAATGCCTGGCGACGAGTGATGGACCGCGACTGTTAGAGGAGGTGACCTGATCGCTAAGTGATTAGTGCCTGGCGACGACTGATGGACCCCGACTGTTAGAGGAGGTGACCTGATCGCTAAGTGATTAATGCCTGGCGACGAGTGATGGACCGCGACTGTTAGAGGAGGTGACCTGATCGCTAAGTGATTAGTGCCTGGCGACGACTGATGGACCGCGACTGTTAGAGGAGGTGACCTGATCGCTAAGTGATTAATGCCTGGCGACGATTGATGGACCGCGACTGTTAGAGGAGGTGACCTGATCGCTAAGTGATTAATGCCTGGCGACGAGTGATGGACCGCGACTGTTAGAGGAGGTGACCTGATCGCTAAGTGATTAGTGCCTGGCGACGACTGATGGACCGCGACTGTTAGAGGAGGTGACCTGATCGCTAAGTGATTAATGCCTGGCGACGACTGATGGACCGCGACTGTTAGAGGAGGTGACCTGATCGCTAAGTGATTAATGCTTGGCGACGACTGATGGACCGTGACTGTTAGAGGAGGTGACCTGATCGCTAAGTGATTAATGCCTGGCGATGACTGATGGACCGCGACTGTTAGAGGAGGTGACCTGATCGCTAAGTGATTAATGCCTGGCGACGACTGATGGACCGCGACTGTTCTACGTAGTATCACCACAGAGCAGTGAACAGAAGATTACATAAAGTAGTTAGTTAGTTACTACATAGTTGCATTGCACTATGTTTTTCTGTGTGATTCTTCCTATTACCTAAACAAGAAAGTTTAGTCAAACGAAGAACTAAAGATAGAATGTAATCGGAATAAATCCTTCTACCATAGCCTCTCACATCTTATTGGAACGGTTATTTTCCTTCTGAAGTCGGCCTACTGAACCAAACTGCGTAGTGGTGTTGCACAAATCCTCCACGTCGACCTCAGGGTCACTCCCACGACCTCTGATCGCCAACGATCGATGCCTTCAATATCACCTCTTAATGAAACCGTGCAGTTATAAGTCGCCAGTAATTTATGATGACTATTCGATCCGATAAACAGACCTGATTGATGTTCAGCAATCCATTTTTCAATTAGTATTATTAAATTTCATAACTTAACAGTTGTTATTCGTGCTAGCGGTCAGTTTGTCTAATGAGACTTGTTACACTATTCGGTCATTATTGATCCATCAGTGATTCAAGACCATAAACAAAAAGACATTGAGTTTCATATTAAAGCATGATGATGATTGAGTAGTACTTTGTACCCATTACAATGTTGTATGTAGTTTTATGTACAGTCAACAAAAGAGATAAGTATGCAGGATCGTCGGCTATAGTTGAAGTTGAAGGTAAGAAACCGATGGATGTTCTACTAAACTGCAACTATATTCGACGATCCTGCATATTTATCTCTTTCGTTGACTGTACCTACCTATTAATTTTAGGGTTGATTTGTCCATCGCCAGATAACTTTTATTCAAGGAATAAAATTGACGTATAATAGTTTTTGTATAAAATAACTGTCTTCAAAATTATTCCTCGAATAAAGCTACTTATCAGATGATTGAAAAATCAGCCCAAATAATAGTCATAATAGTTGGTGCCGTATTTCATTCAAATTTCATAAGGGGCATCTACGAGTTGGCTTCAGCCCCTCGTACGCCTTCCAAAGTACCGGGACCCCATGGTCACGAGATATGTAAAAACATAAAAATAAATAATAATAGTGTGCCCAAATAAAAACCCAAAAACAAATGCGGTGAGTAAATAATTGGATCTGTCAGATTCCACAACGCGAGCGGTGCAGGGAACATGAAACAGTTTAATTTAAGCAAATACGATACATTATTTACATCACTCAAATTAATTAGCTACGATATTACTATTAGAACTAGTTCCAATGTTAGTACATCGACATTATAAATTTTCGAATCGATGTAATAATGAATGCTGTTTGTTTAAATATCAGCAGAATACAGTTTGAGGCAAAATAATGATTTTGTATTGTAGGTATTGCCAAATAAACAATATTGTTTATTCAAATTCATTGTTATTCTTTCCAATTTCTTATAATCTGACTTCATCCACTACTGTGTGCATTTTTGTTTGTGCCAATCTCTGCGCTCTCATGACATATTGACAGTTTCACCCAGGTTCTACCTGCGATGGCAACAACGTCATCTGCCGTCTCACAGCCGCGGAGGACTTGGCACCACTTAAAATAATATCCAAAAGTCTACAAACCGACATGCACTTTATCTTTAAAATATTGACTGACTAAGATGCATGGTTAGCACATGGGAGTGCGCGCGAGTAGCTGTCGCGGCAAGACGCGGGGAGAGGGTTTGTGACGGGGGGAGATGTCACTCAAACCGCGCAAACTTAATTAAAATCCGTACAAATAGTTAGCACAAGCATCGTGCTGCCGCCAACAAGCGAGGCACAATTCATAAGCGAAAGCGGGGTTTTACATTTGTGGAAAAGTGGCGGTGATAAATAGAATTATAATATACATCCATGAGTAGAAACAAGGTTATGACTGGCCGAAAATCATCAATAGGTATCAAAAAACCACCCTAACTGCAATCAACAGGTTACTATCACACTACTAACTAATTATACTAGATACTAAAATAACTAATTAACTATGCAATCATAATTATCGTATTTTGTTTATTTATTAACTTAATTCATAACTTTAGTAACCACTACAAAGAAGCGAATATTGTTGATGAATAGCAAACTAAGTCCACGGCACTAAAACGTAATAACGGTATCAATCTAGAGTATAATCACTAGGGTTTTAACGAGCTCATTTAAAGACGATTCACGTTTAAACGTCGGCAGTTATATCACCGGCCGTATTGTAACTCAACCTGTCGAATTAGATGAGAGTGGATGGATATTGCGTTTATTTACAGCCAGTAAATCCTAATGGATTTGCTTGTAATCAAACTAATAACTCATTTAAAGTTTGATGGATTGACTATTTCCCTGAGGTACTTAGTGTTACTTTGGCGATATTATACGGAACTGTGAGAAACTCTTTGTTTACGAGACATTTTACACTTTATAATTTTATGAGCCATTTGTAGAAAACGGATCCTTTAAAGTTAGTGCGCACTTAATTACGTAACTGCATTACCTTTCAAACAATTGACAACGTTGCCTATTACTTTACACACAAGAGAGTGCCTTTCAGAGTGTGTGTTAGTGTCAGACTAACAATAATTTGTAGCAAGACTCGTGCTTCGCTCATAGCTCACGACCGTTCACTGTTCAACTATCGTTTGGTAAGTTGCCGAAGTCACTTGACTGGCTCCTACGATTTGCATAAGTTTTAATCAAAGAAGTCGCAGCGAGGAGTGAGGACGAGCCTCTCGACACACTCGCTGCCAACAGGACTCATCTTTTAATTCCACTCGGGACGACGCGGCGCGCGGCGCACCGAACGAGGGAGCAAAAAACATACTTATTGCAGAAAGTCCACTCTTATTAGATGCTTTCGCACACAGAGTTGTTTTACGGAAGGATGCTCTAAGGTAAAAAGTTATGAATAGTTTTCATGCGTATGTTATAGCCTTGCGCAGATAGTCAGGCCTTCAGTAAAAAATAGCTTTGAAAAATATTGCTGAGTAGTTTATTTTTGTGGATCAAATTTAACTCGAGTTCTCGAGCAAGTGTAGTCCCTTAACGACACAATATAGCTGTTTAACAAACTTCAGTGATTTATATTCCACAGCAACTATTAGCCATATTCCGAGAGTTAGCCTTCTTCGAGTTATCTCACTGGGAGGTTGGCTTAATGACCGGGTCAGCAGTTGAAGTGCCCCGTTTACATGACTGTACTGTGTGCAGACGCTACTTACATTACGTCGTCATGCTACTCGTGCGTCTGACCTGCGACTCCCGGCACGTGCTCCAATTTACTTGCCGACAGTTTAGCTCACGTCTATAATATTAAAGTAATTAAACTATCACAAGTTTATGGATTAAACTCTGGTTGTGGACGCAAGGTTAATGTACTGCTGCCCATTGTTTTGTTTTATTGGATGCATTATTGAACATGAAATAAATATTTCTGTGTAATAAATAACTTCGAGCCAGTTTCATTTTCTTGTTTATGTTCATTTTATTACACAAAATATTCAGTTGCAATACAGCTTGTAATATAATGAACAATATTACTTATTGACAGCAAACCGCAACCGACATCAGAAACATTTTCGTTTAAACAACTTTGAAATTACATCATTACCACTAACCGCCAATCAAAAAAACTAGTGAAATAATAACCAAGCGTTCATGGTATATAATGTCTTTACATAAAGCGTACATAATATCATCCACATAATGTATTGACACAGATATAAATGAAACCAATATGTGTCATGTGATATTAACGACGTGATCAGGCATTACAGCCGCTACTTGTATTAGTGAATAGTGATCGAAGGCTTTGTTTAATCTAATGAATACTGGCAGTAATTCCCGATACTCATGCATAACCGACTCATAATAAAAGTAATAATACTGTTCTATATACCGACGATAAATATTCAATACTAGTTCTATGGAAATGTACATAAAATACGATTCGAATCTGTTAACGACTGACTAACTTTACTGATGATTCGTATTATTTTAACTGTTGCTCTTTCATAATAGCTTCTAATAAAATAATATAGCAAAGGCACAAACCTGCCCTCATAGGAGAAAATAAGAAATATGTATCCTTATTCTTACTCCTTTTTTTACAATGTTTACAGCGTCTTCAGTGCATAGAAAATACATTTTGTCACTTGAAAAGTCACATCAATATGTCAGGCGCCCAGTGCTGGTGCAACTGTCGTAATAGTCTTATTATGATGAAGTATGAATGTGAATACCAACACGCTATGACGCTACCAATAGCTAGAGATGTTACGAGTATGACTGTAAGGTCCAGAGGTCGGCTGATGGTTGTCGCCGGGACACACGACGTTCGCTCATTGATTGTAAAGCCCAAAGGTCGGCTTATGGTTTTCGCCGGGACCCTGGACGTTCGCTCATTGACTGTAAAGCCCAGAGGTCGGCTGATGGTTGTCGCCGGGACGCTCGACGTTCGCTCATTGACTGTAAAGCCCAAAGTTCGTCGGCTGATCGTTGTTGCCGGGACACTCGACCGCTCGACGTTCGCTCATGGACTGCCGTTGATCGCGTCACTGCTTTTCGTAGCAACAGTTGGATAGATTTATAGACCGATTAGTACAGACCTACTGGCTGATTGACGAAGCATTGCGTGCACTATTTGTTTATCATTGTTAAAAATCGAAATTGCGTATTCCAACAATCCTGCTCCGCAAATTGGATAAGTTTTACCATTAGGTACCCAACTACGATCTTACAGATTGTGTCTTCACTAACGAGCTAATGGAATAGTCAAACTAATTTTCAAGTTAATCCATAACCATAAGCTTTTTATTCGGTATTTGATCAAATCAATTTGCCTGTCTGATTACACTACTGTGATTAATACACAAAACAAAAAGCTGCTAAACATTATGAAAAGGTAGTTTATTACTATAGGGTTATTATCCCACCAAAAACATAAATGTAAAAAAGGAGAGCCAAGTTCAATACAAAATTTATGCTTGGCTGTGGGCTTCGCTGCAAAAAGAATGGAGATCTAAATGAGTGCCAAGTTCTATGCAAAATCCAAATATGTATTTATATGAACAAAATAACATTATGAACAAGTATTAAACTCTATTTCTTTGTTTTATTGGATACCTATAACAATTGCTGTTATTTAAAAATGTGAGATCTTAAAGTAGGTATCTTGACTTGGCCTGGCTGACTTGGCTGGTTAGATTTGATTTTTTAACTTTTTTTATTTTTAGATATTTTCCTACGCTTACACACAATTACCGAGCTGGATTCCAAATTTCATCCTTCTAGGTCATCTTTAAGTAGGTTAGATTTAGGTACTATATATGTCAGTCAGTCAGTCAGTGTTAAAATTTACAACTTTTTGACCTTCATATCTTTATAACCGTTTGAGCTAGCTTCATGAAATTTGGGCTTCTAGATGTCCTTATGGATATAATTAAACACACGTAGTTTTATGTGTTTACGTTAAAAAGGTTTTGAGTTATAGAAGGATCAAAAGTGGCACCAAGTGGTTCGTGTAATATTACACTCGGCGCTGGCTAGCCAGTTCCTTTGCTTGAACTTGGCTTGACACGCTGCCGCGTGTCTAGATAAAAGCTATTATAATATTAATGAATATTTTAATGATAAATAAAATGCATACTTAAAAATGGATACTAAAAATAAAAAATAAAATCAAAGTCGAAGTGTGTGAATATTATAATTTTTCAGATAATTGTTATATATTATTATTCCTTTTTATATACTTGTACATATTATTTTAATACTGTAAGGTAAATTAATAAAATTGTCTTAATTAATAGTAAAAGTCATTGCGGTACTCTAATAATAATTATATAATAATAGCCCTTATCCTCTATTCTACCTTGCTGTGCCCGACAGGGTCCACAATGATCTATAACTATGTATATTTTATAATGTACCTACCACCTAAGTTCACATTGTGGAATGCAAATAAATGTATTGAATATTGAATAGATGAGAAAGTCTCAAACGGGCTGTTGTGTCATGTCCCTTATGTCGCAGATGATAGGGGAATCTTCTGTAAGTCAACTCGAAATTACCGGCTTACAATCTGTACGAAATGTCGATATCTATACAAGGTGTAACGGAAAGGGGGTATCAACCCTGAAGGAGGTGAATGTGCTCATGAAATTGAACAACTTTTGAAAAAAATTCAGACCTCCCATAGTAATAGCACATCAATGATTTACTATTACTATGGGAGGTCCAAATTTTGTTTTCATATTTCGACCTATGTTCTTTGGGGAAAGTTGTTAAGTTTCATGAGCACATTCACCTCCTTCAGAGTTGATACCCCCTTTTCGTTACACCTTGTATAATGTGCACAAAATGTCGATGTCTATACAAGGTGAAACAGAATGAACGCAAGTCCTGGAAGTAGTTTGTTCATAGTTGACTACTGAATCGATTTCAGTAACTTTTAATATAAGATTTTTTTTTAAATTATGTATTTTGCACTGACCGCCGATTGAGCCAAAGAAAATGAAATCTTATTCCAAGACCCAATTTTAAATTCGTAAAGTAATGCTAAAGTCAACACGATTTTATTAATAATAATAGTTAGCTTTAAAAAAAACAGTTTTGGTCATTGTATTATGCTTTTAACTCAATGCTCTAATTGGGATGATGAGGTCTTGCGTTAATTATGCTACACATTGTATAATCTGCACAAAATGACGATGTCTATTTATAATCTGTACAAAATGTCGACGTCTATAAAATCTGCACAAAATGTCGATGTCTATATAATCTGCACAAATATCTATATAATCTGCACAACATATCGATATCTATATAATCTGCACAACATGTCGATGTCTATACAGGGTTATTTGTAAAACATTAACAACCTTTTAAGAGGTCTTTGTACTCATCATTATGAACAACTTTTACTATGGGACCAAACGTGAAATCGCGAAAAAAATCTGCTGTTCCCGACATTTTGACGAGTTATACGAACATAAATTATAGGAAACAGCTGATTTTTTTTTCGCGATTCCAGGTTTGGTCCCATAGTAAAACTTGTTCATAATGATGAGTACAATGTTGTTAATGTTTTACCAATAACCCTGTATAATCTGCACAACATATCGATGTCTGAATAATCTGAACAAAATGTCGATATCTATTTAATCTGCAGAACATGTCGATGTCTTATATAATCGCTTGATATGTAAAACCGCCGGAGGAATGGCACAATTCTCCGATAGCTGAGGAGCTCTCGAGGGAAAAGTTTTTATTAAGCTTATTTGTCAAGGTGTATAAATAAACAAAGCTTTGCTTTAGGAGGAGCTCAGCGGGTATTGTCAATTGTTATTAGCAATGTTTGTGAAAAAGTCAAAACAAGGAATTGGTTGATTAAAAACATTAATTAATTAGGCTTAATCTATAAGCGGGATTAATTTATAATATTAAAGTCACTTTTCCTGTCTGTGTGACCACGTCGTTTTCGTGTCTGTCTGTATGACCACGTCATTTTTGTGTCTGTCTGTGTGACCGCGTCGTTTTTCTAAACTACGCGGGATTTTGGTGCGATTTTCACCATAATTTAGAGAATTTATTCCGAAAGGTTTATAAATATAATAGCTAATACATTAATATTATACATTAATATTATTATGAAGAAATGTTGATGTTTTGTCAAGTCGTAAGACCACGCAAAGCAGGGGCGGGTTATTAGTGTAATATAAGCGGTTCTTAAAACATAGGCAGAAAAATTATTGTCAAAACATGTACTACTGTACAGTAGGTACGTACACTATGCAATCAATTATTGACCTTAGCTTTACTTGTCTTCAATTTTTTAGGACCGACCCGTGTCAAATGATTCGCGACAAACGATACAATAGTATCTATCTATCCCGTACGTGCTCAGTAAAGAAGTTTGCTAGGACAGCACACCCACAAAGTCGTCCTGCCGTAGCCGTAGCCGTGTCCACTGTGCAGGTAGCTACATTGCTTATACCGCACGAGTGGGTCCCGTAGCCGTGTGAATGTAAACTATGTAAAGTACCTAATTTACTTTAATTTACACTTGTTTGTTCCTGTTGTACTCTAATTGGCGCCGCACGATTCATTCGCGTGATATCCTCAGTTGTTTGTGTCCGTTATGCTCCTTCCGATTTATTCACCTTATAACTTTAATTCGATTTTAATCTAGATAATTTTACGTTACGAGTAGGTGCGCAGTGAGCCGATTCGCGGTAATGTGAATACACTCGTTTCTCGGGCCCCTCTGTGTAAAGTCGTGTTGTTTTTCGTTCTTTACGACTTTTATTTCACATGCTTCAGAGAATGAGGTTCTTTTACACGTTTGTTTTGTGCTCAGAAGATCTTGGGATTGTGTCACTTGTGGTAATCAAATATGTTCTGGTGCCATGTTCAAGTCTATGCCATGGTTTAGCTCTCTAAAACATGGCCACGGCACATTTTCTAAAATAGTGCTTATTTTAGAAAATGTGCTGTAAAAAATAAAAAGATAACTTAAACAAAAAGGAATTTCTCTAGCTTGAACTGTTGTTTTTAGGGTTCCGTACCAAAATGGTAAAACGGAACCCTTATGGTGAGACTCAGTCTGTCTGTCTGTCTGTGTCACAGCTGGGTAATAATAAAACGTTTCTTTCAGAAACAATCCACAAAGCATAGTAGTAATAAGATAGCGTACAAATATAACAATTAACAAAGTAAAATAATTCAATAAATAGCAGATACAATTAGAATACAATAGAAACGAAGACTAATGACTAGACTAATGCTATCAACTTGAAATTTGGAATAGTTTTAGATGACGTTTGCCCAACTATTTTGTAAAAAAGAAAGCAATAAAAATATATGACTGAAAGGGTGTCTGAAAAATTCGAAGTGGGGCTACTAGGACATGTCGGGTATCATATTTTTTTAAATAAGACATTTCGAAAATGTTTTCTACTAACTTTTTAGACCTTTGTATCCTGCTTATGCGTATGAAGTTTCATTAAAATCGGTTTATTCATTTCGAAAATTAAGGGCTTGAAAGTTTGTATGAAATGCCGTTCGGCGTAAACGCTCTTAAATAGCACACTTTTTCAGAAATCATCAATAAAAGTTATATTAGTTCCACTATTGGTCAAGAGATGGCGCTGTCATAAAACTGCAATAATCTACACCGCAGTGCACACTGTTAAAATTCTCTGACGAACATAGGCCTCGCCGATGAAAAATTAAAAACATGATGATACGGAACCCTCGGTGCGCGAGTCCGACTCGCTCTTGACCGGTTTTTTCTTACATAAAGGTAATCTAGATTGTTAGATCAGATAACAAATACGTTCGTAGTGCCGGCGAAAGGTAGCAGGAAGGCTAAAGTTCAAAGCTCTGTATTTAAACTCATAATATAAGTTGAATTTATCAATTAATATTTGTATTAATTAGACATTATAGTCACGTGAGCCGGTGAGCGGCGTGCAGGCGACATTATAGTCACGTGAGCATGTGAGCGGCGTGCAGGCGACATTATAGTCACGTAAGCCGGTGAGCGGCGTGCAGGCGACATTATAGTCACGTGAGCCGGTGAGCGGCGTGCAGGCGACATTATAGTCACGTGAGCCGGTGAGCGGCGTGCAGGCGACATTATAGTCACGTGAGCCGGTGAGCGGCGTGCAGGCGACATTATAGTCACGTGAGCATGTGAGCGGCGTGCAGGCGACATTATAGTCACGTGAGCATGTGAGCGGCGTGCAGGCGACATTATAGTCACGTGAGCCGATGAGCGGCGTGCAGGCGACATTATAGTCACGTGAGCCGGTGAGCGGCGTGCAGGCGACATTATAGTCACGTGAGCCGGTGAGCGGCGTGCAGGCGACATTATAGTCACGTGAGCCGGTGAGCGGCGTGCAGGCGACATTATAGTCACGTGAGCCGGTGAGCGGCGTGCAGGCGACATTATAGTCACGTGAGCCGGTGAGCGGCGTGCAGGCGACATTATAGTCACGTGAGCCGGTGAGCGGCGAGCAGGCGACATTATAGTCACGTGAGCCGGTGAGCGGCGTGCAGGCGACATTATAGTCACATGAGCCGGTGAGCGGCGTGCAGGCGACATTATAGTCACGTGAGCCGGTGAGCGGCGACCAGGCGACATCATAGTCACGTGAGCCTGTGAGCGGCGTGCAGGCGACATCATAGTCACGTGAGCCGGTGAGCGGCGTGCAGGCGACATTATAGTCACGTGAGCCGGTGAGCGGCGTGCAGGCGACATTATAGTCACGTGAGCATGTGAGCGGCGTGCAGGCGACATTATAGTCACGTGAGCCGGTGAGCGGCGTGCAGGTGACATTATAGTCACGTGAGCCGGTGAGCGGCGTGCAGGCGACATTATAGTCACGTGAGCCGGTGAGCGGCGTGCAGGCGACATTATAGTCACGTGAGCCGATGAGCGGCGTGCAGGCGACATTATAGTCACGTGAGCCGGTGAGCGGCGTGCAGGCGACATTATAGTCACGTGAGCCGGTGAGCGGCGAGCAGGCGACATTATAGTCACGTGAGCCGGTGAGCGGCGTGCAGGCGACATTATAGTCACGTGAGCCTGTGAGCGGCGTGCAGGCGACATTATAGTCACGTGAGCCGGTGAGCGGCGAGCAGGCGACATTATAGTCACGTGAGCCGGTGAGCGGCGTGCAGGCGACATTATAGTCACGTGAGCCGATGAGCGGCGTGCAGGCGACATTATAGTCACGTGAGCCGGTGAGCGGCGTGCAGGCGACATTATAGTCACGTGAGCCTGTAAGCGGCGTGCAGGCGACATTATAGTCACGTGAGCCGGTGAGCGGCGTGCAGGCGACATTATAGTCACATGAGCCGGTGAGCGGCGTGCAGGCGACATTATAGTCACGTGAGCCGGTGAGCGGCGTGCAGGCGACATTATAGTCACGTGAGCCGGTGAGCGGCGTGCAGGCGACATTATAGTCACGTGAGCCGGTGAGCGGCGTGCAGGCGATTGATCTAGGGCATTAGATTGGTACTGTATTATTATGTATATTTAGGTTAAGGTATGTATCTATGGGTCTTTGTTACCTGAAAATAAATGGTTTATTATTATTATTAGTATTTAGCTGTAGGCGTTTAATAATCAAATGTACATTATGAGAGATGCTTTTTAGGGTTCCGTAGACAAATGGCAAAAACGGAACCCTTATAGATTCGTCATGTCTGTCTGTCTGTCCGTCCGTATGTCACAGCCACTTTTCTCCAAAACTATAAGACCTATACTGTTGAAACTTGGTAAGTAGATGTATTCTGTGAACCGCATTAGGATTTTCACGCAAAAATAGAAAAAAAAACAATACATTTTAGGGTTCCCCATACTTAGAACCGAAACTCAATTTTTTTTTTTCATCAAACCCATACGTGTGGGGTATCTATGGGTAGGTCTTCAAAAATGATATTGAGGTTTCTAATATCATTTTTTTCTAAACTGAACAGTTTGCACGAGAGACACTTCCAAAGTGGTAAAATGTGTGTCCCCCCCCCCCCCGTAACTTCTAAAATAAGAGAATGATAAAACTAAAAAAAAATATGATGTAAGTACATTACTATGTAAACTTCCACCGAAAATTGGTTTGAACGAGATCTAGTAAGTAGTTTTTTTTATATAATTGCATAGCACAGATGTGAGTTCTATGTAATCTATAGCTACCATTTACCGGGTAATAATATATCTTTCATTGACTTGAATATTCCCTGGCGGCTGATAGTGTGTCATGCTCACTCAAATGTCTCGCTGACGGTGACGTGTATGTTGGATCATTTAGCTCCCTTCAAAGTGGTTGAGCTGAATGGTGCTGATATATACGTCATGTTCGTGAACTGGCCCCGTCAGTTGGGGCAGGTCATCACTTAGCCGCCTGGGCTTATTTTAATTGTTTTAATTTTGGATTGTTGTTTTGTTACTATTTGTTGTATTCTGGACGCTTTTAACGCGGACATATTTTTTATTTTTTACATCGTTCTCACATTATATAATCATAAATTCAAAAGTAATGATGTAACAAATCTTTTTGTAAAATGTAATTTAAAAAGAGTGTCCATGGAGTTTCTTGCCCGTTCTTCTCCATAGGTACCTACGCTTTGGAATGGGCAACTAGCTTCATATTTTCTGACTGACCGACTTCTTGACAATTCAAAAGTGCCTGTTAAAGGTTTAATTGAAATAAATGCTTTGAGTTTGAGTAATACGTCATAAATCGTAAACCACAATTTACCATTCGTTCAATCAACTCAAAAATAAAAAAAACATTTAATTTCATAAACATAAACCTTATGCATAAACCCGGATGTTACGGAACCCTCGGTGCGCGAGTCCGACTCGCTCTTGCCCGGTTTTTTAACATTACCATTAAAACTCAAAAAAAGAGTAAAAACACATCATCAAGTAGAAATAACGAAGTTGTGTAACTTGAAATGAGCTACAATCACAAATTATTCCATATTGGCTTGCAAATTATACAAAAAAATGCTAAAATATGTGATTTATTCCGTCTCCCACGCACTCCTAGTCAAATATGTCAAATACACGAATGTTATGTTCAACCGCCGCTTCTAATATTAGACCAGCTACGTCAAAGTGCCAGAAGTGAAGATAGGTATAGAAAGAGGCTCTACTGTAGGTAGTATAATAAGCAGTATTACGTCTCATAATCATAATCATTTTTTATTTGTGTAACATAGGTAGTGAATACAGTTCTTAAATTAAAGTAGTCTCGGCAGTGTCTTTCAAATAATAATTATCTACACCCGCTCGGTAGACACGCACTACACACTAACACGTGCCCACTATTTCTTTTGTTGTAAGAATTAAGGTAATGTTAAATCCCTATCGAAATAAATTTACTTATCGTCACTGGAAATTTTATGTAAAAATCGCATTTTACATCAAATCATTTGGATGAATATGAGATGCATAGTTTAGATTTCACGAGCGTGTTTTGTTGGCGGGACGCAAGATATAGACTTTTGTGACAAACAGAAATATGCGCGGGCGAAGCCGCGACAAGAAGCTTCACTCGGGCATCGATCCTATGGGAAAAGAGAGTTACCTACTAATGTAATACGTACCTGTCAATAAAGTTATGCTCGCTACGCTTCAATAAATATACAAATATCTGCACAACACAGACATAAATAAAAATAATGTTATTTTTAATAGGCTTATCTTGTCGACTAAGTTGGTAATTTATAAAATGATATTTTTAGTTGCGATATTGATGAATTCAAACATCTATACACTGAAAAATACAGTCGATAACTTCACGCCATAATATTTCACGTAAATAAATGTGCGGGGAGCGTCTGCACCGTCCGCGTCAGTGCGTAACTGTGGCGCACTCGAGACTTGAGTACTGATGAACACCACAATTTCGAAGCTCGTCGTTTCCGGCGTTTTGTATGAAGACGAAATACTGCTTACTTTATTATACTGTGGTACTAGCGAGAATATCAAGTTAAGTTGAGTCAAGGACGTTCGGTTCGGGGCGCGTGCGGCCAATTTGCGGCGAGAGGGAATCCCCAGACCATTGCTACTGACGAGTTATACAGAAGGACCACTCCTTACAATGTATCACATACATTTTATTCCATTCCCCAGTAAAGGAAAAGAAGTAAATTTTGAAAATGATAGTAACGTCAAATAAATAAGTTGAAAAAAATATTCGATATTATTTTAGCGCGCCGCCACATTTGGAACGAACACCGCAACTAATCTTGTCTTTTCAATACATTTCATAAAACAATTTTTCGCAAATGTTTACCAACAGCCTTACCTGTGAACGTCAATCGAGCGCCAAAAGATGTTCGTTGTAGTGTCCTACTTGTGACCTGACCTTGTAAGAAAACAGTACCTAAGTACGTAATAGTGTTAAGAGACTGTGTGTCTGTACATTCTGTTACCTTATCTTAAATATTTTACTGAATTTACATGTAGTGGGCCTTCTATAACTCTCTGTTTAGTGACATAATCATATTGGAGGCAGTCTGGAAAAATTACAGCCGCCACGTGACCCTTGTGTCACGGTTTACCGTGTTTGTGTGTAACAGACGCAGTGATACTGAACACTGAAGGCGCTGATGTGGAGGCGACTGTACCTGTCCTACCGACAGCACGAGAGATAGCTGAGTGTCCCGGTAGCTGCTGATGACGATATGTACAGTCTGCTGTAGAGATTATATTATTTCAGTTCGAGGAAATAACTTTCAGTTACCAAATGGTTCCTGAAAGTAATTTATTTATGACAGCTGAAATAGGTACGCCACAATACTGTACTGTGCCGTGTTGCCGACTACAAACACAGTACAAAAAATTAATACTGGCTAGTTCCCTGCAATATTCACATAGAGAAAACCGTACAACAATACCTAAACCCTGCAATATTCAAATAAGAGTAAACCATAAAAATGTAAAACTGGCCAAGTGCGAGTCGGACTCGCACACGAAGGGTTCCGTACCGCAAGGCAAAAACGCCAAAAAAAAATACGTTTGTTGTATGGGAGCCCCCCTAAAATATTCATTTTATTTTGTTTTTATATTTGTTGTTATAGCGGCAACAGAAATAGATAATTTGTGAAAATTTCAACTATCTAGCTATCGCGGTTCTTGAGATACAGCCTGGTGACAGACAGACGGACGGACAGACAGCGCAGTCTTAGTAATAGGGTCCGGTTTTTCCACTTTGGGTACGAAACCCTAAAAAAAAACTGGCCAAGTGCGAGTCGGACTCGCACACGAAGGGTTCCGTACCACGAGGCAAAAACGCCGAAAAAAACATGTTTGTTGTATGGGAGCCCCCCTTAAATATTTATTTTATTTTAATTTTATTATTTATTATTAAAGTTAAAATACAACTGAGTATTTTGTGAATATTTCAAGTGCCTATCTGTTGCCATTTTGGATATCGAGCAAAAAAAGGCAAAAAAATCGCGTTTGTTGTATGGGAGCCCCCCTTAAATATTTATTTTATTTTGTTTTTAGTATTTGTTGTTATAGCGGCAACAGAAATACATAACTGGTGAAAATTTCAACTGTCTAGCTATCGCGGTTCTTGAGATACAGCCTGGTGACAGACAGACAGACAGACGGACAGACGGACAGACGGACAGACGGACAGACGGACAGACAGCGAAGTCTTAGTAATAGGGTTCCGTTTTTACCCTTTAGGTACGGAACCCTAAAAACGGTGCATGGTAAATGCACGCTGTGTTTGATGATTTAAGGTTTATAATTGGTTGTGTGTGCGCGACTTTGTATAGAATCTATTGCTTTACCCTACTGTGAATAAACAACTCATCTCCCTTGTTTCTGATCTACGGCACAACATAACGAAGGGCTCAATCGAGATTGTGTCGAAACAATATCATCGCGGCAGGTAGTAATAAGCCGCGCGTCGTAAAAGCGCGCGTTCGTACGAGCGCATCACCGCGTTATCGCGCCGCGGCAGTAAAGAGACGCGTGACGCGCGCGTTTACGAGCGGCAGGCGACGCGCGATATGCAACAATAAATATTTTGATTATATGGCATTACATCGGTGTGGGAGGCGTGCGGTAAACTGTGAAATGTCACGCTTATCTGCACGGGGCGAATCTTGCAACTAAAGAAGCTCCTTGTGACAATAGTTGGGGAATAATGCGGCTCTTTCTAATTTCCAACTTATGCTTACCCAATTTGGTACGATTGTGGGTGTAATATTTGTCGTTACAATCATAACTCCGATAATTGTTAAGTACTACGGTACTGTAGGTAACTACAGTCAGCAGCATGAAATATATTATTACTATGGCCAGCTACCGAAGAGTCAGCGGCTTCCAAAAGAGTTAGTCTTGTCCATGTTCATTCTATGACGTTGAAGACTAAGGCCATGTCAAATGCCCTGGATGTAACAACCACTTTCATGAAAATCGGAGACGCTACACTCGAGATTGTAGACAACCGTCTACAACTTTATGGTACAAACGATCCAGTTGGGTAGGTCCAATTTCGAGAAAGAGTTCAATCGTCTAATCCGACTCGGTTGGGCAGCGTTCGGGAAGCTACGCAATATCTTCTCGTCCCACATACCACAGAGACAGATAACAGTATTTGAGCAATGCGTGTTGCCAGTGGTGAGTGGTCGCTCACAATGCGACTCATGGGAAGGCTAAAAGTCACCCAAAGGGCGATGTTTCCCTACATGATCGAATCAGAAATTAAAGAGATCCGTGGGAGAATCAAGATGACCGGTAACTGGCATAGCCCGAAGAATTACCAAACCTAAGTGGCAATAGGCAGAGCACATAGCTCGCAGAACAGATGGCCGAGGGGCCGAAAGGTTCTGGAGTGCTGCAGGAATCAGCTGCACGCGGGAAGTACAGAACCGGACAAAGTGACCGTGCTTGGGGGAGCCTATAACCAGTAGTGGACGTGCGTCGGCTGTGGTGATGGACAGCTTGGTTACATAATGTACCGTCGTCTTGACGACAGATATTAATGGATGAATCATGAAATCAGATATAGTTGCCGAGCTGTTCATAGTAACATACTTATGCTCGTGACTGCACACCTCTTCCTAACCCTTTGGGTACAACAGGCATGATGCTGTCTTTACAGTTCCATTCGTCTTTGGTCGATTTTCCTTGACAGAGTTCTTAAACAACACCAATCATTCGCAGCTTCCTTTTTTCTATGCAAACGAAAATACGATTACACAAACCCTCTGAAACTCCTTTATCTCGTGTAACAGGCGCGAGCCCGGTCGGTACTCACGGCACTCTATGATTTATGCGGACTCGCTTGTTCGCGAGAGTTATCGCTTTCCATACGTCTCACTGGCAGCACAGTTAAATGCCTAGCCTTGCAAACACGCCGACCGAACTCAGAGCCCGAATACTGATCCCACACACATATATGAAAAACCTAACGGCATGGGATCCACTAATCTCCAAGTAACTTATAATATGGAGGAACACACAACTGAGCACACACGTTTTGTTTTACGGTTATTTCCAGTGGATAGCTGCTATGAAAAATCAATCTCCTTCTTTCAGGACATTGATTAAAGTCCCCCCACTGCTTCCAGAAGTATCTCATAAAACACTCCGACAGTCAGCATGTGGCGTCCAATGAGGTGCTCGGAAACTAGCATGACGTCACGAGTAGACGAGCGAGTGCCGCGTTAACGAACACCCTCTATAACCTGTTGATACGATCAAATTGACCGAATTCATTGCGAAGCCGATTACGCGCACAAAGAGTCGCAACACGCTCCGTAACATTAATACGATTAATTGAATCGCGGGATTAATCGCAGAGAGTATCGCCTGCAATGCTTTTAGTTTATCTGTGACTTTTGCGCTTATCTGCCGCTAATGCTCAGCTATTTAAATGAGAATAGTACGATTGATGGTTGTATTTATAATGCGGGGAGCATTAACTTAAGAAATGTTTAAATAGAATACAAGAGGTCATGGGAGTTACAAAAGTTAATCGAATATAATTTTGTTTGAGCTGAATACAGTGCTGAAATTAAAACTCAGAGATAATATCACAGATGCAGTAAGTTAAATTACTATTTTGATACAACAATCAATATTAGCAACTAACCCTGAACATCACACTACGGCCCACGGTAGGTATCTCTATTCCTATGCCTGTGTGCTCGGAGCGCTGGTTCCCAGCACATTGTCTCCGTGCCGTACATAAGCGAAGCTGCATGAAAAGATAAATGAACCTAATGAACTACGTAATGATCAGAAGCATGCTCCCCCCCCCCCTCCTTTCATTCCATGTTTCCCTATCACCCGCCCCACGAACATTCTGCCCCATTAAGCTGAACATGATGAAAATAGAATCATGTCTCCTACTAAGTTAATAGAGCACACATATCAAATTATCATAAAAATGTTTCTGTGCATCTCTGTGATGTCATGCGTGACTGAACATCGAAGTATTAACGTATTGGTAGTAGCTACTTGAAATTCTGGTTCTAAAAGATATTCAAGATCCTAAAGTAACATATATTCCAAAGAATCATAAGCGTCCTTAAAACCTTATGATTCCTTTCATAGTCTTCAAGGTTCATGATTAGAATACTTGAATGTTTTTTTTAGTGATCGTATATTTATGGTTTAATTTCGTTTAATAATTAACTAGTTCATTAATAGAACTATACCCCACTAGGTATAATCGTCTTAACTAAAACCTTTCAATACGGTTACCGATAGGAAGGCTTACATCTGCTGTTACGATAATATTAATTTTACCTAACTCGTCCGAAAAGTTTAAAGGTTCATCTCATAAATAATAAATTCGTATACTTCCGGATGTACCATATCCATAATATATTATTACCTTAGTAGTGATACAAATAAACTCCAAAATTGTAATCATGGGTATGGATATCTAAATGACGTTACAACAAAAATCGTTAAATTGTAGTATAATTGGACTCGCGCACCGAGGGTTCTGTACCATCATATGTTTATAGATTGTCATCGGCGAGGCCTATATTCGTCAGAGAATTTTAACAGAATTTTAACTTTTTGCACTGTGTTAAAATTGCAGTTTTATGTCAGCGCCATCTCTTGACCGATAGTGGAACTAATGTAACTTTTGTTGATGATTTCTGAAAAAGTGTGCTATTTAGAGACTCCGTTTTATTTTTTCTGTAATCTTTACATAAACTTCTATCACATAGAATAATTTCAGTGTTTTCTCTTTGCAAACTTCGGAGATAACGGTTTTTTTTTTCAAAAGACAAAACATTTTTCATTAAAAGTCGAAAATTATGCGGCCTAAAAAAATAAAAATGTTAAAAGAAAACTGCGCTAAAACTGATATATGTTACCCCACATGCCCTAGTAGCCCAACTTCGAATTTTTCAGACCCCCTTTCAGTCCCTGTTACAAAAAATATACAATATATATTTATTTCTTTCTTATTTGCAAAATAGTTGGCAAACGTCATCTAAAACTATTCCAAACAAGTTGATAGCATTAGTAGTTCTTGAAATATCCAGCTATGACAGACAGACAGACAGACTGAGTCTCACCATAAGGGTTTTTAGGGTTTTTAGGTACACTAAAAAAACTAACAAACTAACGAACACGAAGTATCTGCGTCGTGTTTCGCTGATTGGTGTCATGTATCCGGCCACGAAACCGGCGGTACACAACACCCTTCGGCCAGAACCCTTCCTTGAGGAACTTCTCGAGATGATGTGTCGGAACTCGCACCATGAACGACTTGAAGTTCGTGTTGTGACGCGACTCCAACTTCTTGACCCTCAAAGTTCAGTTGGTCTTCACACGCATGTACTCCACGATCTCCGCAACCTTCGTGGAGTGGTGCAGCCTGGACATGTACAGCTGCGTCGTTGGGATTGCTGGACGCAGCAGCATGTTGGGTCCTGCCGGCGCGGTGCTGCACTGGTTCCGACAAGGAGGCTTCTTCTTCCTCTTCTTCTTCTCCACCTTGATGAAACCATCCTTGTCGCACGTGTCTATCTCTGGTTTTTCCGCTAGTTTTACCTGCGATTATTGCGACTCAGCAGGCTTGTTAGCGGCTACTATTGCAGCGTAGGCTCGTTTAGGGTTCGACGAACCTACACACATCGTTGTCTCCACCTGTGTCGAGGCAGGGATGGCCATGGCACGCGTTGCAACGCATGCGTCCTCGGCAGTTGGTGACGCATTCGAAACTGAGATGGAGGCGTTTTGTGCCCCGCAACGAGTGTTCACATTTGCGGCGTCGGTAGGTGACCTACTTGCAGAAATTTTATTGGGCAAGAGAACTACTTCTGCCCGTAGATCACTGATGGTGTTGTTGGAAACCTCCAGCTTATGCTGCATCTCGGCCTGGCTTTGCTTCAGGAATGTAATGTCCTACAGCAGCCTTGTGACGTCTACGTGGTCGAACGTGACGGGAGGCAGATTGTGCAGATCCTTCGCCACGAATTCAGGCACGTCATCCGGGTCAGTCTCCTTCATCAGCGTAACGATGTCCTCAAGACTCTTGACTGTACCGTCCCTTCGACGAGAGGGCATCTGGCTGACTTTGCCAAGCGTTGTGAACAGCAGCAACTGCTAATCTCTTCCTCCTTGTACGATGACTTGCAGATCTGCAAGATGCTGATGATGATGTAGTCGATGGCATGTTTGATGAATACCAATACTTCGTTGACCATGACAGTTTAGGAACTCATAGCGGAAAACAGGCAGCGGCTATAGCCGCGCAATTCGCGAATACAATATTCGTACTGTGCAGCGCAAACGCGACCTTACTCGACCACGCATCGCACCGCACACTTATGGATTCGTCACGTCTGTCTGTCTGTCCGTCCGTATGTCACAGCCACTTTTTTCCGAAACTGAACTATACTGTTGAAACTTGGTAAGTAGATGTATTCTGTGAACCGCATTAAGATTTTCACACAAAAAAATAATAAAAACATTTTTACAAAAAAAAACAACCGACTTCCAAAAAAAAACACTACAAATTGAAAAATAACTTTTATTTCGGAAGTCGGTGTCTTTGGTTCCGCATTTTCGTTTATTGACACCATTGACGTTAGTGGGTCACTTTGTAATTTATCTAAGTTACAATAGCCTAATGCCAACTGTTCATCACCTTTTACAAAATATTGCTTTTCCCGATCCTGGGACGTTAATTGTTGAGGAGTTCTCCCGGTAAGAACCAGGAGAACTCCTCAACAATCACTCATCATACGCATTGTGACGAGCATAAATTGCTTAGCAACCATATTAAAGTAATCGAATCGCAACCCGTGAAATATTTGTCATTGAGTTGTTCCGATGGCCATCTGTGGTCTTCATTATCAGCTCCACTTTACCAAATGATGATTTCCGAGAGCAAATGCTCAAGTTACTTTAAAAAATACCCAAATCGCTATAGGTTTGCCTATAAAATTTGAGGGTTTCCCTCGATTTCCATGGGATCCTCTCATGAGATTCCAACTTGATGATAATGAGACTACCTCGAGAGTATACCCTTTCAAATAAAAAAAGAACTTTTGGAATCGGTCCAGCCGTCTTCGAGTAATCGGTGAACATACACAAGGTAGCTACTGTAAACTGTTGAGGTAGTTCCCTTAACTGTCCTTCGTCTTCATCATCAGACCCTTAATGACAGTCACAACCTATCTAGGTGTAAAGTTCACATCAATACAAATTAATCAAGCCCAAACACAAGGTAACTGCTGTAAATCGTTGAGGAGTCCCCTCGACTGTCTTTCGGCTCCATCATCAGATCGACTCCAGACCTTCATTAAATTGTAGTACTTTAAAATACTTAATGAAAAAAATAACAAACGCACTAGTTGCTCCTACGATTTTCGAATGTTCCTCTCGATTTCACTGGGATGCCATCATCAGATCCTGGTTTCCTTATCATGGGACCACCCTTGGCATATCTCCTTTCCAACAAAAAAAGAATAATCAAAATCGGTTCATAAACGACGAAGTTATCCGCGAACACACATAAAAAAAAAAAAAAAAAAAAACATATATACGGTCGAATTGAGAAACCTCCTCCTTTTTTTGAAGTCGGTTAATTGAGAAACCTCCTCCTTTTTTTGAAGTCGGTTAAAAAATAAAATAAAAATAAAATAGAAAAAAAAACAATAAATTTTGGGGGTTCCCCATATAGAACTGAAACTCAACAATTTTTTTTCATCAAATCCATACGTATCTATGGATAGGTCTTCAAAAATGATATTGAGGTTTCTGATATAATTTTTTTTTTCTAAACTGAATAGTTTGAGCGAGAGACACTTCCAAAGTGGTAAAATGTGTGTGGGGGACACACATTTTACCACTTTGGAAGTGTGTCCTGTAACTTCTAAAATAAGAGAATGATAAAACTAAAAGAAATATATGATGTACATTACCATGTAAACTTCCACCGAAAATTGGTTTGAACGACATCTAGTAAGTAGATTTTTTTAATACGTCATAAATCGTAAACCGCAATTTACCTTTCATTGAATCAACTCAAATATAAAAAAACAAAAACATTTAATTTCATAAACATAAACCTTATGCATAAACCCGGATGTTACGGAACCCTCGGTGCGCGAGTCCGACTCGCTCTTGTTCGGTTTTTTTTTTTGTTTTACCGTAATTAGATATCGATAGCATCACGTGTACTACGTAGTTTCGCTAGCTAAACTAATTTGACCCTGTATACAAGACGCACTTATCTTCCTTGTATGGCTTCCAAACTAACAGTTACCCCAAACAATGGAAGTTAGTGCGACCGGTCAAGTGGCCTTCAGTGGCGCGCGCGCACCCACGCATGCGCAGTGCGACGCGCGCCGCTGTGTCCATCCACCGCTAGTAACAAACAGATAAGCAAGTCGCAAGCGAGACTGGTGGCCATAATGATAGGGCCCTTGACTCAATTCCCCGCTCGCGGTCGGGCGAAGTTTTCTTAGATTTACGAAGAATTTTTCAACTGTAGTACAGAGTCTGCATTTGTGAGCAGTTAATGACAATGTATATACCTAGTTGATGGGTCTCCATCGTTGCCGGCATGTTGCTGGCTGCCTACCTTTTCGGGACATACCGGCGTGATGCTATGTTGATAATGCTTCTCTCACACGTTTCACAAATCATTATTTACGAATCGACAAGCAGTTTAATTCTGGTGAAGCCTTTGTAGTAAAATATTATAATGCTTTAACACCGCGTACATGCGGCTGTGCATTTAATTCGCAATTTGCAGATTGGACCTTCTGTAGAATTTTGTTGTATGTCACATTAACGACATTAGCCATTAAGGCGAGGTTTTCCCGGACCGATAGGCATAGAAAACACTACCTCAGCCCCCGCCAGTTGAACGCGGCGTATTTAAGGAGCATCATACGATCTGCTCTTGGACATTTTCCCGCTAGATGGCGCTGAAGTCAACATTTTTAGTTTATTTTGTTTTATGTGTAATTGGCACATTATTAAGTCGTAAAAGTAGTGGACGCGGTTATCGGACATTACACTTTATTGAATTTGGTCATAACATTGCCTCAAAATCCACCCAATTCGACACATAACTGTTAGATAAAATCTGCCATTGAATACAGGTCGTTTACACACACAGACGTAAGCGAGTACTTCCATACGTTTATAAGAATAGACCACTAGATGGCGTGTATTTAAAAAATGCGCCGCCTGCTACGATATTTATATAAAAATGAAATGCGTTTCTTGAGAATACTGTGCCTGTGCGTAGTACTCGCAACCAGCGTGCGTGTATGACAAGATTTATGATGAACGTAAACGAGACAAAGGGAGTATGTAAGGTATCGTAGCAGGTGGCGTTCTGTAGTTTCTACCTACCCCCATGGGGAAAACGCATGAGTATGATGATAGGATAATAAAAGTCAAGCATTTATATAAAATCATTTAATAATCAAACTAGGCTGAGAATCAGCACTTTTCGAATGTCAAAATTACAATAAGACAGTCCCCCAAAACGCCCGCTCTTCACCACTTCCTAGAGCTTTACCTGGAAAGAAGTGGCGCAACAAACTCCCAGCAGCACAGCTGTCTGTTCAGTTACAAAAACTTCAGTCTACACAGTTTATAAAGATAGTTTTATTAGAATACCTTACACCGTAATTAATTATCAAATAAAAGTATTTGAAGTGACACAAATGAAGCCTGATACATGATTAAATTTATAGCATAATCAATTATTACAATAATTACAGATATTACACAACATACACAAGAAAAAAACAAAAGATAACAACAAATCAAAAAAATACAATTTAGTATGCGATTACATCTACCCAGGTAGGTGAAAAAATATTTTATAATGTCAAAGCCCTCTTATCAGTTTATAGAAAAATAAAAATCTAAAGACCAGCTTATTGAGTTCACCAGGTGGTTATCTTACATAATAAAGTATTATTTCACCTTTTCATTTTATAGTAAATACAAATAAAAAGTAATATACAATGATAATGTTGATTATAAACAAACTACTACAAAAATAAGCCTCTTGATTTTATAGTAAAATACAAATAAAAAGTAATATATTATAGTGTCGATTCTAAACAAACTACTACAAAAATACAATATAACAAAAATCGTTTGACTTGATGATTTCACCATGTGCCGTGAGTCTTTTTGTCCACTGCTACAAGGCTGCTGCAAAGAAAAATAACTTTACTTAGTATATAATTATGTTACTTTGGACAAATATTATTTCCTATTCATTCATATTCATATCAATCTCCAAAGCTGCTCTAAAATTAAAATTAAACTTTACTATTTGCTCGAATTTCCAACTGATGTTGATGGACGATTTTTCACTAGAAAAACATAATAATATATTTTAGACATTGAAATTGATACAATTTATGAAGTTAAAAAAATTGCCTTGTGTGCCAGTATATACTGGTACACTCGGCTACATAATTAACCAGCTATACATTTCCAGTATAAGCTGATCTCGCATTGTATAAGATTTCCATATAATGGGAGGTCAGCTTATACTGGAAATGTATAACTTGATATCTAGCCGTGTATACATACCATTCAAATCTACACATTTAGCATTTTTTTGACCATGTCTCAATATGATTTCTGGCAGAATACAACTTTGTTCCTTTCGATTTATGTATTTTTTTTAATGTGTCCCTGGGTGTGGTCTGCTTTTTCCATACAGTTCCATACCATTTGTGTCCAGTAGCAAGCGATCATCCTGAAAATAGAATATGTTTTTACTAGAAAATATCAATGAAATATAATTTTCCATGCCACTAGTGTAACCTTCATCACGTTTGGCTTCAAAATATTTCGCCCGTAAAGTGGGAGCTTAGTGTTGGCAAACATCTAAAAAAAGTACAAATATGAATACAGAATATGCTTCACTGGTCTTGAGATGTCAATACAAATTTGATTTATTTATTTACCTTGTATAGTTCCCCCTCGCTCTCGACCCTCGACCTGTGCCCTCGTATAGTTTTTGATTACATGATTCTTGCGTTCATTTTTTTTGATTATGTTTCCATCTCAGACCAAAGTTCCTATATGACACTTTCTCTTTCAAGTTTGCAAACAGAGGAGTCTCCGTATCCAATAAAACTCAAATAGGGAAGTTGATGCATTTCTTCAGTCTTTTGAAAGCCTTCCACAATAATTAGTGACACCATTGCTGTAGGCGGTCCAGTAAAATTTTTGCAACAATTATGTGCTTTCATGTCCATGTCTCCTTTTTTCATAATATTGACACGTATAACAATACCGGAGGGGCCCGTGGCTAAATAATAACAGCCGCACAGGTCGATCGATCAGGTTAAGCTACGCTTGCCGCGGTTGGTCTGCGGATGGGTGACCATCTTTACATACCGTGACCCCTCCGTGCCTCGGAAAGCACGTTAAGCCGTTGGTCCCGGCTGTCATTTGTAGATCTTTGACAGTCGTTACGGGTAGTCAGAAGCCCGAAAGTCTGACAACCAGTCTTACCAAGGGGTATCGTATTACCCAGTAACTGGGTTGTGGAGGTCAGATAGGCAGTCGCTCCATGTAAAATACTGGTATTCACCTGAATCCGGTTAGACTGGAAGCCGACCCCAACATAGTTGGGAAAAGGCTAGGCAGATGATGATGACACGTATAACAATATTTGTTTTGAACACCAAGAAATAGACATTTCTTAGTTTCTTTACCAACAATGCAGGCCTGAAAAGGAAAAGCAACACTTGTAAATATTGCACATAGTAAAAAGTTCATACAGAACCAAATATGTGTTTAGTAACGGAGTAGGTATGTAAGGTATCTTAGCAGGTGGCGTTCTGTAGTTTCTGCCTACCCCCATGAGAAGAAGGTATATGTTTATGTATGTGTGTTTGGTAATACATTAACTTACCATACAAGAACATGAATCAAAGTTGTAGCCATATGACCTTTTCAGCCATCATCCAACTACATACAGTAACATATGGAACACCGTCTGAAGATACATGACCTTTTTGAATAGCAACTGACCTTTCTTGTTCACCAGCAGTTTTAATTTCCTCTGACAAATGTTCAAACCACACACTGCCTAATTTTTTTTCAACACGACGAAATTTAGTCATTTATTTGGCGACATTATTGGAATATTCATGAGACTTGTAAAGTGAGCTGATTGAGTGTAATAGCTACCAGCAGTCGCAGTTGCCCACAAAAATGCAGTATTTATTTTATTACTGCTCTCCGTAGTGCTTCCACGCAATTACCAGACATAGTGCACTTGAAAATTAATTCACTTCTCATCTCACTAACAAATTCAATTTGTGAAGATTCACACATATTTCGATCTTTCCAATTGGAATGCCGCCCATTCAATTACATTCTTCAGGTCCACAATGCGATACGAAGATATCGCAGATAAACATTTCTTTGGAACAGTTTCCACAGTCAATTGAAATCACAGAACACATAATATACTCCTATCCATTGAAATTAATCAGTTTCAGGATTAGAGAAATCTGAAATAGAAAAACAAGAAAATAGTACAATACTTCTATAAACTCAGTATTTGAATAAAATTTAATACTATCGAATTTCACAACCGTACAATGAGATCTCAGAATTTCCTAGTCGTATTTTATACCTGTAACACCTTTTTCACATGTATTATGCAAATAAATTATTTGATTTGTATTCAAGCATTCTTTCTACTAGAAAAGAATTGCTACCTACTATTAGATTATTATTATTACAGGTACAGCGTACAGATGATATTGAATAAGATACGATTTATGACAAGGTTACGTTCCGAAATCATTAGGTACAGAAAATAGAAACTTAAAAGTAAAATGTTACTTATCTTTATATAAATTCCTGGTAGAATATTAGTCGATGAATAAGAAAAAAAAACATATTAGATGTTTAAATACAATAATAAATCACGTTTGATGTAAGTAACTCAATCATTTGTTTGTTTCTGAACCAATGATTTCAAAAGTCAAAGTTCTGAACCAAAGATTACAATATAATGTGTTCTGAACGCACGTCCAGCTATTGTACGAGGCGCCGGCGCAAGTACTTAGACCGCCCGCGCCGCCCCGCTAGATGCGACATAACTATCAAACTAAAAATAATGTTTGTTTGTCTGAAACTGACAATATGCGTAAAAGGTATTCTATTTTACAGGTACATTCGATTTTGCAAATGTTTGCAAACTCGTTGGGTTACCGAATTATAATATTGTGTACTTACTTATTTAATGTATTGTTGACCAAAAAATATAAGTAGGTAAAAACACATAACCACTGACTTTGTACTTATGTAATTGAGACATGTAAGTAATTAGTATTGTGACGGGATTTCAGCGTCTAAAATCACGGGCCAACTTGCTGTTTCTAAAACCGCCGAAAGATAGGTACTTACTTACCTACTTACTTTTAAAATTGAATAATTATTAGTTACTATACCTACAAATAATTGCAATACTAGAAATATTGCAATTTGAATCAATGAAAATGCAAAGCATACAAAATAAAATAACACGCAAGAAAATCCGTGTGCAATACTATTGCATACAAGCAAGCCCCAAAATTATATTTATATCATGCATGTCGCTACGGCGTAAGAGTGGCAACATGGTGGCGCCCGTTTTCTTCGGAATTCTTTCAATGTTGTTCAAGGTTGCGAACACAACTCGGGTGGGACGGCAACGTCGCGCGTCGCATAAGATGAATGGATAGTCATAGACCGCGAAATTCAAATTTCGTTACGTTTTTTGCAATTTGCAGGTCAGTGTCAGGTTGTATCTTGATCAAAATATGATTCGCGACAATAACAGGTACATATTTACAGAATTATAATCATTAGAATCATTAATACATCTTTCTAAGTTAGATTTCTACCACCAATTAGTGGAAAAAAACGTAAGAAAATTTGTATTTCGCGGTCTCAACTACCCATTCTAATAAATCCTATCTACGAATAATGATATTTATGTTGCCACAAAACAATATTATGTAATAAAGTTGTTTACGTTGGTAAGGTCGTCAGGTCAGGTTATTGATTATAACGTTTTTTTTTGTGAATCTGTTCATGAAAGGTAGGAAAGGAAATAAATCAATCACTTATTACGTATGATATTGATTTAACAGAATTATAATAACGCGTTTACGCCATCTAGAGTTCTCGCCTCTAAACTATCGCAATCATAGCGAATGAGTTTGCTTGTCAAAACTCACGCACACTAGTGGCGCAACTGTCAAATTTCGTCTGGATTTCGCGATCGTTTTCCTCAGTAAATAATGTAAGTTATTTCCTAAAAAGGTCGATCGCGGGGACATTTCATTATAGAAAAGTGATAAAATGATTCGTTTTCAACAAAGTGTGTCTGTGTTTAGCGTACAATCCCCAAGAAAAATGTATGGACGGCCCATCGCAACATCCACCTTAACTACGATGCGCTGAGCGGGACCGCGCCACGTGACACGTTGTGACCGCGACTAACCTTTGTGCAATGAATGCGCGCCACGAAACAGACAAATACAGTAGATCAACTTTGATGTTATATTTTATTTTTAATTAATAAAATTTGTATGTAGGAACTTATCATCTACGCTTGATAAATTCTCATGACAGTTTCCGGTTAGTAAAAATTAGGTTAGTTTGGCAAAGAAACGCACTATGTAAAAAATCTATGGTAAGTTTGTACCTATATTTAAAATACACATACCATCAGTAACATGTCAAAAAATCTGACAAATCAGACGTTTTTCAAAATAAAATTTATCGGGAGGTCTCGCGGGACACCCGGATGGAACGACGTTCCTTTCACTATACATATACTATGCGTTTCAGATGAGAAGATATGTTCTGGACAACTTCACTCACAACTTATCAATAATGTAGTGTTAGGAACAAAAACAACAAAATCGATTAAGCAAACTTTATTTTTATGTTATAAACAGAAAAGATTTAGAAAATGAAAATAATACACAATAAAAAATATAACTATCCGAATTGAGAACCTCCTCCTTTTTGGAAGTCGGTTATAAAACGAATTTAATAATTATTAAAATTAACTGTTTGTGACACAGAAGTAGACGCCATATTCTCAAAATTCACTATTTGTGATACAGAAGTGGAAACAATAGCAGGTGTTGCAATATTTTCTTTGTTTTCTCGCATTTTTATTTTTATTATATCCATTCCTCTAATATGTCGGGGATCTATGATTTCAGGCAATAGACACTGCATATAAAAATTAATAAGTTTTTTTCCCACTTTTTCTTCCCAAAATTTGCTATCTTTCACTATCTTGATTACATGTACGGGTATTGGTTTCACCTGACCATATACCAAACAAGCAATATTGCCTCCCAGTAACATGGAGTTGGCCCTGAAATTATATTCAGAGATCAGACTGTAAACGTTCTTAAAATTACGAGAATTGGCCCTGTGGTGTGCAATCGACGTTTAAGAGATAGCTTACTATAATCACGTGTATTAATTTATTTTCGACTTTTTTTTTACTCTGATATCATTTTAGTTTTTATACATCGTACTGGGTACTAGTACTGATCAACAAAGTTAACGTATGTATTTAGGCAATCGGTATAAAAACATTTAAGATTCATTTCTTCTCTACTTGTTAACATATAGTTTAGTAAGACTTACTTATTTGCTTTTTCAACTTCTGAATTATCGGCAGTTAAAAATTTCTCTGAAATCTTGTCTCTATCTTGTACTAATTTCTGTTTGACTTACCTGCAGTACTTTGAAGTTCACTAATAGTGTTTAAGATTGTTCTGTAACAGTGTTATAAACATTATGAGTCATGAATCGCAATCTATATTCAATTTATAACTTAACACCATTATCTCCATGATTAAGATGGTGATGATGATTATATTCATGACAATCATGAGTACAATCAATATTACTTTTATAATTGTTAGTTGTAATGACTAAAGTTTTATGTTTTGAAGAAAGTAGGTACTTACGTATGACTATGGAAAGTAGTATCAGGGTTATCTAAAGTCTGAACAACACCCCTGAGTATATTTTTTCTCATTGAAACGATGCAAAATAAATGTTGACATTATAGTGGCATTTCAAATCGTTTAAATTATACATTTTACAATTATATTTTATAATTGTTATATAAGTTTAGCAATATTTCAAACTTATTGAGCAAAGAAAATAGTCATTTCAACGAATTTAATAACAAACCTACTGTACTTTTTTGTACAGTGTCGCGTCTAAACAATGGTCGTAACATTTTCGTGCTTTTCCGTCAAAGAAAATCATTTATTTACACTTATTATATGTTATACAATATTATTGTATTTTTTTTTACAAGCTTTTATTTTTTATATTATAAAGTGATAAAATTGTAAGTTTTGTATGTATAGGGTAATTCTCTGAAACTACTGATCCGAGTTAGAAAATTCTTTTACAAAAAATTTTTCAATAGGTAGTTACATTATTAAGGAGTGCTACACGCTATTTTTATTCTGATAAAGATGTATTTTCCATAGGAAATCATAATAAATGTAATTGAAGTCGGAAAAAAACTCGTCGCTCGGCCGCTTATATTGCTAACGCTGGCTAAACCATACGAGGAACTTCAAAATAATGTACTACAGAATTGTATATCTTGAAAATGCCCTCAAAAAAGTTCACGGCGGTATATGTCTATATTATAAGGATAACTTACAGTAACCAATTTTATCTTTTTACAATCAATAAAATATAATGAGTGACTTTCGAAGCAATTTTGACATACATTGTATTAATCCTTATCTCATTAAATATGTTATTAAAATTAAGCATTCAATTTAGATCAAAACTGCAGTTTACAGCATGTCATTAGAATGAATACTTTAGAAGATATCACAGTATTAAAATTACGCGCACAACAAAACAAAAAAAAAAAAACAAAAGAACGGAAAAGTCTTTCTCAACAAAGTATTATTACGTATGCAAGTACTCTGATAAAATAAAACTACTAGGCAAAATTGTAGTGCTACTATAGTATTGATAATGAGTTACCTACTTACCATTTCTCGAGTTGATATTTTCGTAATGCCCGAGGTGTCAATTTCCTGTATGAACTTTTGTTCTTTGATAAATTCTTGCAAATATTCTTACAAATAATTATCATTTATCAATTTCTTTTTCTCTCTGTCTTCGATATTTTCTGCCTCGTTTTTTTTTATTAAAATTATACATAGGTAGGTACTTTTAATGAATTTCTTCGTAGGTTTTTCAGTTGCATTAAATGTAGGTATAGCATTATTTTATTTCTATTTTACTATGTAATGTGCCTTTGATTTTCGTTGTGGACATTTTATTTCTTAGTTTAGTTTTCAAGTTGTTTACTAGGTACTGTTTTGTTAGACATAGATAAAAATTTATTCGCATACATACATGCATAACATGAAGCTAGGTATTTTAACTGGAGTTTTATCGTTTTAGACGAAATCTCCAGTAAATTATAATGAAAACTGTAGAAATTGGTACTTAAACAGAAAACAGGGATGTCATGGTGAAAACAGTAAATCTACTGTTAAAACAGTAGAGTTGGCAACACTGAGCGTAACGTTTCATATAATGGAAAGCGCAAACGCGGAAAAAAATTGGCGTGCGTCCGTCCTCGAAGACCTCTCGGCCGGCACTAAACGGCCCGCTCGAAATCGAATAGCTCAATATCGTATGATTTTTGTTCTTACAAAAATAAATAGCCACTAATATAAAAATCTACCTTACCCAGCGCTAGAAAATATTAAAACCTATTTTTTGATACATTACTTAGATGGTTTCGTAATATAATTTTTTGCTAAGAAGTACATTTGAAAAATCGATTTAGTGTCATCTTTGCGATTTTTTTTTATCGAGTCAATTATTAGTAATTACGTTTCCGTCTTTATACAGCGCTTGACCATATGTTCAATTTTGTTAAAGTGATTTTTATTTTGCGGAACATTTACATTATTTAGATATACATAGCTCCAAAAAACTTAAAAATGGTACAACCTCGCCTTAACTATGGTTTTGAACCCTATTCCGAAGAACATAGAGTTCGAATTTATGTTGAACTAGCTGCGCCCGCGTAAATATCGATCCCGTGGGAATTTCGGGATAAAAAGTAGCCTAAATATTAATCCAGGGTGACAGCTACCTCCTTACAAAATTTTATTAAAATTGGTCCCGCCGTTTGAGCGTGAAGAAGGAACAAACATATAAACACACACACACACACCCCCACACACACTCACAAACTTTCGCCTTTATAATATTAGTGTGATTAGTAAGTAGGAGGCAGAGTCGAGTGCAAGTGCGCCCTTGACGCGTTTGAAGATCATTATCCTCGTAACAATAATATAACATAGATACAGGTTACGTTTCATTCCACGACTAAGTACGAAAGTAGCAAGTTCTTATCAACTCGTAATAACACAACTTTGTGATAAACTTATGATGAGAGACCTTATAAATACCTACCTACCTACTGTACAATTATTAAATGAATATGCTCCTGAATTCGCTGAAAGCAGGTCGTTATAAGAAAGTTCGCTTCTTCGCTTCGGCGGTAGTCCGTCTCATGGGACCGAGCCGAACCAATTGAACAATTTCGAACACCGACTGAGTACTTACTGAGTATTTACTTACAGACAGACACCTGCCCACCTCGCTATCGAACCAATAGCCTGACACTCAGCAGCCACACCTCCAACCACAGCGGTACAAGTACACAACCATATCAATGTTGAATGTGCTAAGTTATTCCGGTAATTCTGTTATAGTAGAATTATGTATTTGAATTATGTGTGTTATGTTCATGCCTCTCATTCGTCTGTATTCTGATATCATCATCTGCCTGCCTTTTCTCAACTATGTCGGCATCGGCTTCCAGTCTAACTGGATGCAGCTGAATACCAGTATTTTACATGGAGCGACTGACTATCTGACCTCCACAACCCAGTTACTGGGTATACCGCACCTCCGATGAAATAGGGTTACAACTCGAAAAAGTCATTCATATACAGGAATTTTCAGGTTGTTTTTAGGAAAATTAAAAATCAGCGTATTATTTTGTAAGCTTTTCAAGTATGTATAATTTTGATCACATAATAATAATAGTATAAGAATAAAGACTGATTAACAAATCCGTGAGTTTATTTTCGCTTTTATAAAAATCCAGGTTTTTCGAGTTGTAACCCTATTTTATTGGAGGTGCGATACGATACCCCCAAGGGGTAAGACACGTTGTCAGACTTTCGGGCTTCTGACTACCCATAACGACTGTCAGAGATCCACGATTGACGAATGAGGGGTCATGGTATGTAAAGATGGTCACCCATCCACAGACCAACCGCGGCAAGCGTAGCTTAACCTGATCGACCGATCTGTGCGGCTGTTATTATTTAGCCGTCTGTATTTGTTTTTTATTGAAATTAATTAACTTTGTTTAAATTTGAAATTTTATTTTGTTTATTATCAGCTTCTGTCCAATATCTTTTTTCTTTAAATGTTATCTACAATTCTAGACCATATACATTATTTGTGTATACAATAGTAGGACCTTTCCTAAATACTTTTGTAAATCAATATTGAATTTATACGCTGTTGGTGTTTTGTAATAAATAAATACCAAACAGGTTGACTACCACACGCAATAAACATTCTTCATCCTTAAATCCCAAAAAGTGGTTACGCTAATAACATGAGATTGATTTCAATAACTGTGTTCTGTAACCAGAGCAACAACCGCTGCCGACTAGTTTGTGTTTGTGAGCGAAATCAATGGATGTTATAATAACATGTATCAACTCGATCGGTTCAAACACAACTCATGGGCGTCGGACAGAATATATATACTAACGATCCACCAACAACAACATTGCGTGAAAATAATCTGACGTCATCACAAGCTGAACTAAACACAAGATTACTGAAGTGCGTGCACTTTGTAACTGCAGTTTCCCCGAGTCCTGTCGCAAAAGTACCCACAGCCGTAGCCTTCTCACTATATGAAGGAATCTTATAGCCGTAACTCCCAGAAAATGTTATGCGTATTCTGTACCTAATCTAGAATAAGATTAATCAACAAACCCTTATAATTATATATACAACACAACACACGGACAATTTTGGTTGCGAGACAATTAAAGAGATTATGATGAGACTCTTTCCTATTAACTTGTCCAATCACGTCGATCTGCTGACATCCGATACAAATCGACTTATTCGTGGCCCGCTAATTATTTAGCTAGTTTCTGATCACACGATTTGAGTAGTCTAGTCTACCTTCTGTAGCTTCCCTAATGAATGACGTCATGTACTTATAAATGTGTACTTATAAATAACTGTTGACACGTTTTGTTTGTCGAGCGATAATACTCGCATTGTGATCGGAATGGCCTGTTCCAACCATATGATATTTAGGTGTAAAACTTCCAAGTTCAGTCGAACGATCTGCGGAACTAATAATGAACCTACGTTTTTGTTGGATGCTAATAATTTGGAGCAAAAAACGAGTTTCAGGTTGTTAAACTAGAATAAATATCAATAGAGTTAGATTGTGTGTAAATAAGGTGTGACACTAGCACACATGCAGGTGTGATAATGATCATACATTCGATTTAACATCTAAGAACTTTGTTTAATTTGTAAAATTTAAAAGTTGCAGCAGCTGACTCTCTGAAGTGTTTTGTTTAAATGTTAACTAGCACTTCGCCCGCGACTTCGTCAGCCTGTATTTCGTACTTTCCTCTAAAAATTTCGAAAATGTACTTAATGATCTTTATCATTTATTTAGATAAATAAGTATTAGGGCCAATTATTAAGTTTATGTATCAAAGGGATCAGATTTTTCAAATAAACTGTATCCCCCGCTTTTCACCCGCTGGAATTTTGAAAAATCGTTTGGGATGTGTTCATAACTTGACTTAAAGACCCATAGGTACCTTTTTTCGAGTTAATGGAAGCAATCAGTAAAATCCACCCCTTAAACTTTATTACCCTTTTCCACCTTGGTAGGAGTCGATTTTTGAAAAACCCTAAAACACATACTTTTTTTGTTTTAGTACCTAGTACCGAGCTCCGAGTTTAATCTGACAGAGGGTTATTTATTTTTCTAACCTATTAACTATTTCAAAATTCCCCCTAAATTCCCGATGAGGGGATTTTTTAAACTAAAAGTGACAATCTTTGTTATTTACTGAGCCAAATATTGCCAAATTTCAACTTTATAAACCAAATGAATAAGATTTTACATATAAACTGTATCCCCTCTTTTTATCCCCATAGGGGTGGGAATTTTGGAAAATCGTCTGACATGCTTCTATAACTTGAGTTAAAGATTATTTATACCAATTTTCTAGTAAATCAAGCCACGTATTAAAATGTTCCCCTGTGAAATTGACTGGCCTCTTCACCCCGTTAGGGCTACCCCTAACGGGGTGAAGAGGCCAGTCAATTTCATTATCGAAAAACCCTGAACTACTTTACTTTATACTGAGTTTTGAGTTAATTGGACCGTTCATTAAAATTCTTCAATACTAAATTTGACACCAAAAAGAAAAAATACGAACTTTATAATTTAAATTTGTGCCAAGTTTCAAGTTCAAATTTATTTATATCATTTTTTTTGAGTTAATCAAGCCACTCACTAAAATCCCCTTAAAAATCGAATCACTACTTTTTGTCCCGTCAGGCGTCAATTTTCGAAAACCTTATATACTTATTATTCATTCTTTTCTGTCAAAAGTATTATTACTGAGTTTCGAGTTAATCGGACCGCACGTTAAAATTCTTACATACAAACTTTGACACCTCCCGATCCCTCTTCAGGGGGTAGTTTAGAAAAACAAAAAATGCCAGACTTCATAATTTACTTAGATAAGTAAGTATTCGTGCCAAGTTTCAAAGTTATTAACTCAAGGAAGAAGATTTTTCATACAAACAAAATCCCCCTTTTCACCCCCTTAAAGGGTGAATTTCCAAAAACCCCTTCTTAGTACCTACTCTTCACAAAGAACACACCCTCCAAAATTCATGCCTCTAGGACCGTCGGTTTTGGCTGTGCGTTGATAAGTCAGTACTTTGAATTTTATATTTATATTAAAAACAAAATTTCATCCCCTTTTCACCCCCTTAAGGGTTGAAATTCTAACAACACCGTTGCGTTAGCTTCCAACCATAAGCCTAGATAATAAATTTTGTGATTTTTTTACTTCCGAAAATTCCCTTTTGAATTGAATGAATTTTTTCCTTCGGGGGTGGAATTGTCAAAAACGCTGAGACACGTATAAATTAATTTTCAATCGTCAGCTTTAACACAAAATTTGAAGATCCTAACTTTAAAATTGACGGACTTTTATGTAAACTTTCATCCCCTATTTTATCTCTTTAGGGGTGGAATTCCCAAAAATTCCAAACTTTCTTTGTGGATACTTACTTACTCTTCACAAAGAACACACCCTTCAAGTTGCATGTCTCTAGGACCAGCGGTTTGGGCTGTGTGTTGATATCACCCAGTTAGTCAGTGAGTTTACCATTTTATAGATATATATGTTACGGGCAATTTGATAAGTCCGGGCACTATTAATAATGGCCGGTCCGTATTCATAATGCCCGACTCAATTGGGCAATGTGATTAAAACAGCATGATTATACACTTTTCCCGGCCATTATGAATAATGCCCACCCTATCTTGGGCAAAGTAATAAACTAGGTGAACTGAAGTGTTTTTGTTTATTAAAAATGCTACGTACAGTCAATCTCGTACCTACGTGCAGTCGGCTGCCGGCAATACCGACGAGTTCAGTGTGGCTGTAGGCTTGCACCAGGGATCGGCTTTAAGTCCTTACCTCTTCCTATTGATTATGGACGCTCTTACGTCGGACATCCAGGAGGAGGCACCCTGGTGCACGTTGTTTGCCGATGACATTGTCCTTGTCGGTGAAGATGGACCTGAGATCCAGAGCACATTAGAGAAATGGCAACAGAAGCTGGAGAATGTTGGCTTGAAAATCAGCAGAACCAAAACCGAATATATGTTCTGCGATTTCGGTGGTCTCTCCAGTTCTGGAGCTATAGCACTTGATGGTGCACTTCTTCCAGTCTGTTCCGACTTTCGGTACCTCGGTTAACTCGTGCAAAGCGATGGCCAAGTAGATCGGACGGTTAAGCACAGAATTAACACTGGATGCATGAAATGGCGGCAGGTCACGGGAACAATCTGTGACTCCCGCATTCCCCTTAAACTTAAGGGGAAGATATATAAAACCATGACCTGCTGTCTTGTATGGATCAGAGTGTTGGGCCACAAAAGGGATGAATGAAAGGCAATTGCATGCAGCAGAGATGAGAATGATAAGAGGGATGTGTGGTGTTACACGAATGGATAGAATAACAAAATGAGTACATAAGAGGAAGTTTGAAAGTGGCACCGGTAACTAAAAAGTTGCGTGGGAATCGGTTGTCATGGTATGGGCATGTGTTACGAAGAAATAAGGAAAATGTCGTGAGGAGAGTTTTGAGTATGGATGTCGATTTTCATTTATTATGTCCGCACTCACAGTGGGTTGCTGATTTTCTGGTAGACTGTCGGCAGAATGTTGTTCCAGTTCAGAAGAAGGCTGTTGATCGTCTGGTCGAGGGTTATCACATTGCCCGGCTACAAGTAGGGAATTATTCATACTGCCCGGTCCAAGTGATAAATTCAAGCTACCTCAAACACTGACTTATTACCTACATGGACCACGGGCCGTCGGGCATTATTAATAATGGCCGGTCAAAGTGATAAATTAATCACTTTGCCCATCGCTCTTGGGCATTATTAATAATGGCCGGTCCTTATTAATAATGCCCAGTTAATCACGTTGCCCGTAACATATATACAGAAGAAGAGGATATCAAAGTTATATAACAAAAAAATAAGACTCTCCAGTTGATACGACGACTTTACGGTTGAGTTGATTGATGCTCATGTGATCAGTTTAACAAGTGCTGCATTTTAAGTAAAAAAAGAAAATTCTCTGTTCAATCTCTAGAAAAAAAGTAAATCATTTCCTACCACCCTTATAAGAAAATACAATTTAACTAGATTATTTAAAACAAAGAGCTTGCCCTCACTTTCACACGTATGCAAAAATAATTGTTAAAGTGCAGATACAAATGAGCATTTGTGCTGCGTTCAGTTCGTTCACCCGACTCGCTCGTTCACTCGCCCCCGCCTTATTTATGCGCTTTGTCCTGTCAGCGCACTGGGTAATGACTCCTCGTCCTCATGCGAGTACAGCTCTGTGCTCCACTCGGACACATGTGGCTAACAATGCTTTAAGGGTTGAAGGAGGTCCTCCAAAAGGGTCGGAAATCGGTTTGCTCTCTTGACTCGCATATTATGATAAAAGCTCCTTGGAAAGCTGAATTGTAACATTACACGAGGAGGGAAATAATATTGATTCATGAAATCATGACTCTTAGTTTGAATGTAAATATTTACAAAGTTAAGCTTTTGTATTAGGTACAAGCATAATAATAACTTCTTAACGTTAACTACGAAACCTCATTCAGAACACGTTCCCCGGGTCACCCTGTCGTAAGGCTAGTCCTTCTGCACCAGCAGACTACATACATCGCGTTACATCAGTGCTTGTCCTAAACAAACAGTCAGCGCCTGTATCAGAACATGACATAACTCAAGTTTAGCTTGTTTAGGTTCTACTTTAAATTACGTACAATTCCAGTTTCGCTGACTAGAATAATACGAATACTGGAAGAACACTGTTACACTTTCTATTTGCCTTGACGAACATCAGGGAACATTATAGAAAAAAGAAGTCCTGATGTAAGTGGCTTTAACACCTTATTCAGGCCTGAAGAAGTCCATTTTGACAGTTCAATGACATTAAAAATTGTCGAGCTAACGAATGTTCATACATATTATTATGAAGCAGCAATTTTCTTCAAAATCCTTCGGACTGTGATTTTTATTTTATTCTATTCGGGAAACTTACAGCTAATATAAACCGATATGCATTTGAAGGTAATTTACAAATTTCCACTGATAAACATTTGAAACAAAAAAAAAATAACAAAAAGTTCGGTACAAAATAAAATTAGGAAACAAAACAACACGATCGACCAATACAAACTAAAAATCATTCAGACGCAAACAATTACTTTTCCGTAAAAAAGCTTTTCACCAACAAGTGCTTGAGCCGAAAAACAAAATGTTCAAATCATGTCACTAGTTAGTCTATTAAAACTTCTGTTCACACGGATTAGACACGAACTCTGCCTGTACGCGGACTTGGAATGAAAGACATGCAACAGCCTAGATTTGCGAACATTTTTGCAGTGTGTAACTAATCCCAAACTGCCTAACAGCTCCAGGCAATCTATACTACCATTTGCGATTATATATAAGTTAATAAGTTTAGGTTTCAAGCGTGTTACGCAATTGGCGTGCACGATATAATATAAAACAATATTTTTTATTAGTATTCTCAACATTTTTGTTTACACATTATGACAGTGTGGGCTTACACAATCAGCATCAAGATTGTTATTTTCCTTTCCAATTTTTTAAATTCCTTATCCAATTGTTCCATGCCCGGTGTCGGACGCTAAGTACATATGACAGTATATATATACAGAATGACTTATGCAAGTTGTCCTCTCTCCGCCGCGCGCCGCGCGCTGCAGGCGCCGCCTGCTTGCGCTCGTCTGTTTGTTTACAGCCACTGATGACTTTTACATCGCAAGCAAACGAACAAAAACTCCAGCTTTGTATCGACGGCCACCGAAAAAGTACCAAGTAGCTACTCGAAAATTAAAGCCAAAATATGAATAGACCACCAGACCCAATTCTTTTATAGAAAAATAGTAATCAATCAATAGTCTTTATTTGTAAACATAGGTTCCAACAGTGTGCAAGATGTTACAATTGAATAATTGTTGGTTGTTATTGTTGAATTGATTGTTACAGTTGTTACATTGATGTTGATGTTGCATTGTTACAGTAGTAAAGAATTTAGAGATAAAAATTTAACAACCCAGTAAGTATTTACTTACATAAAAGTACATGGGGCTTGAGTTGATGCAGTCAATTTATCACTCATTAGTAAGATCACTAGTCTGCCTATCAAGTTTGGTAATGCCAGTTTACTTGTAGCCAACGTAGTGAAGCACACTGTTCCAACAAAGCATATTTTATGATAAATATACTACTATAAAATATACTACATATCGGTGCATCCTATTGTTTTCGCACATCGTGTCGTAAAATGTTAGCACTTGACAGAACAGCGCAATTTGCGACGTCACTTACAATGTACCGATAACTACAGAAGATCTGCCCCCACATGAGGCATACCATAGCAATCTTTTGCATACACGAATAGAACAACAACAAAACTTCGTTGAAGGACGTACAATAGTCCATCCTAATTACTTATTTCGATGCACATTCCTGCCTTACCGTCCACTGTTCAAAGTGTGATTTCTGTTTGTTCTTGTAATGTGTGCGGAACATAAATAAACAGCAAACAATGTTCAGTACGACATACGATGCGCTCTGAGACCTCGTGCTTCGACGAGCACGTTGGGCTGTCAGCGCCGGCATCGGCTGTCACGCACATTTCTATGACAGTCGACACGATCAAATATTGTAAAATAGCCAAAAGTTATCGGGGAATAATTTTGAGCAAAATTAAATCTCCTAAAATAATGGCGTGCTAGAGTTAGAATTTTTATTATAATATAAAAATTCCAATCGTTTTGGCAGAGCATAACCCAAGTAACACATCAAAGCAGTATAACGGCCGACTTACAGCATTTCTGTATCGTTTTCGCATTTTGAGTTAGTTCTATAGTAACATTACAAACGTTTATACGGCTACTGTAATGCTTATTTGGGCACAATTTATACGGCTTTAGATCCTAAATAGGTTCACAATAGTAGTTTAATAGCCTTACAGGCGCATTATATTAGCATTATTATGGTCAAAGAAGTTACCAATCGCATTAAAGAAGAATTATTACGGTCAATGAAGTTGCCAATCGCATTACAGAAGCATTATACTAGCAATATTATTGATAATGAAGATGTTAATTGCATTACAAAAGCATTACACTAACATTAGAATGTAGTAAAATAATGATTGGAGCTATTTAAGCGTTCACAGTTAGAACTTAAATAAACCCTACATCATTGCAAAAACATCTCTAATACCACGGTACAAATGTTATAATACAATTAACGTTGTAATTTAACTACTTTGTATCGCAACATAATATGGACGAAGACGGTCAAAACTGAGTGACACCATATTTGTTTGCATCAAAACAAAATTTATAATACTGGGTTAATTTTTGACTCTTTTGCTATTTCATGCCTTCAAATATTACTGCGCAATGTAGTTTACTGTAAATGTCTATATAAGTTTCATTGAGAATTTTCACGCGCCTTCGATATTTTGTGGTTTTGATATAAAATGTTATTTATAGATATTATGTGAAATAATCAAAACAATTGTGTATTCCTGTTTAGAACGAATTTTGCATAATTAACATAATATTATTGGTTGAGCAGTATTAAATTAAGTTATATCATTATTTTAAAGGTCTATTGCTTTTATAAATAGGTCCGAATGATAATATTTTTTGGTTATAAAATATTTACAAAATGGTGTCGGTCTATAGCAGCCCGGTGAGCCTTTAAAAAGGCTAATTAATGCCGTCAGCAGTATAAATACTCACAGGTGAACAATTATTAAGCCAGAGGCCAAAAAGAAGATTTTTGATGAACAGTGTAGTGCCATTGTCTATAAAGTGGTTTTATATGGGTTCACCGGTATACCAGTAGACTTGATGTAGACTGAAATAGTGCCATTGCCACTCAAGGATCCCCCTTGAGTAAAACAATCACCTATTTATTACGATAGTTGTTTTCTTATTTTCAGTAATTTTTGTACCAACCATACAATGCCGTACAAAATAAAATATATCAGCTTGCCAAAGCTGAATTACTAAAAATGGAAGACAATTGAATGTATATACAGCTTTACGCATTACTATAACTCACTTTTATTTGATTAAATAGCTGTTAGCTGTACAACAGGACTCAGTTGATCTTTAAAAATGCAAGCATTACATTGATTCACGTTTATGCTGTCCAGCAGTACTAGGCTTTTACTTACCACTTTAAAGTGCTATTACACAACAAAGGGCACTAAAAACAGTTCAAAGCTTTATAACGGATTTACGGTGCATTATAATGGTACAAGTTTATGCTATTAAGAAGCAATAGGCATTATCTTACTACTTAAAAATGCAATTATAGACCCTAAGGCACTAAAAACAGCTGAAAGATGTATAGCGGATTTACGTGGCATTATAATGGTTCATGTTTATGCTATTAAATAGCATTAAGCATGTATTTACTACTTAAAAATGCTACTGTAGATCCAAATGCACTAAAAACAGCTGAAAGCTGTATAGATGGATTGTGGTTTACTGCAATAAAACTAAAGGCTTTACAAAAGCATTTTGATAAGCTACTATCCAACCGTTATACAGCGTAAAGCATCATAATGGTTTTTAAATGCCAATATAAAGCGTCAAGATGCTCGGTGAACTTATATAAGAGTTTATACGGATCTTAAGTTGTACATAAGTTTACTATTCGTTTGTTATAATGCTTTCTGTGTTACTTGGGAAGTTAAGGATAAGTTTAAAGTAGTGGAGAAAGTGATGTACTGTCCTAACTGGTGTCACTGATGTAGTAATCAGTGGCATTAGATAGGACAGTTCATCGGTTTCTGTAAAATGTTCGGTTGATGAGTAAATCATCGAGCAATCGATGAGTCCGTCATCTGCATGGCGTTGGTGTGGAGTTGCGCGGAGTTTCCACACCATTGCTCGGGGTTATTGCATGGTTCCTTTTGTTAGCGCCGCCTCATTTAGCCGCGTCTGCCCCTAATGTCCCGCGGATGATAAGCAGCGGTATTACCTCCTGCTTCACTTTATTTATCGACTCTCGAGCCTCGGCTTTATGGAGTCACAGAGTATAAACATTGTGTTACGCGCTTGCCACATCCCTTAACATTCCCCTCGGGAGACGCAGACTGTACGATGTTCCTCTGCTCTTTAAGGATGTGAAACTCAGTATACTGTGGTGTGTAATCTGTGCAGATTATTGTAAGTAGTGGAGCCATATTCCTTGCAAGTGATGGTCCCCCGGCGGAGAGCAGCCGCGAGCTCTTAGCGCAGTCCTACGTTAAACACATGTTCACGTCGTATAAACTGACGCGTCGTACTTATTGAGCTCAAAATATTTTCATCGATAGCTCAACGACTATATTAATAGGATCAACGTTCGTGTCGTGATTAAGGAAGTTGCAACAGCGGCCTCTACGCATACACCTGATTAACAATTTGGATTAACTTTATCACTACTTACACAGTTATTTAATTGTCAACAGTTCCAAAGCGCACAGTAACTAAAGTATACTATGAAGTGACAGCAGGCTGCAGCGAGCGCCCCTTCGGTCTGCTTGGTGACAGTATGACATGTAGAGTATACTATGAAGTGTCAGCAGGCTGCAGCGAGCGCCCCTTCGGCCTGCTTGGTGACAGTATGACATGTAGAGTATACTATAAAGTGACAGCAGGCTGCAGCGAGCGCCCCTTCGGCCTGCTTGGTGACAGTATGACATGTAGAGTATACTATGAAGTGACAGCAGGCTGCAGCGAGCGCCCCTTCGGCCTGCTTGGTGACAGTATGACATGTAGAGTATACTATGAAGTGACAGCAGGCTGCAGCGAGCGCCCCTTCGGCCTGCTTGGTGACAGTATGACATGTAGAGTATACTATGAAGTGATAGCAGGCTGCAGCGAGCGCCCCTTCGGCCTGCTTGGTGACAGTATGACATGTAGAGTATACTATGAAGTGACAGAAGGCTGCAGCGAGCGCCCCTTCGGCCTGCTTGGTGAAAGTATGACATGTAGAGTATATTTATTTATTTATTTTTTTAAGGACTTTGGAAGACTTACAGCTAAATACAATAGTGATAAATAACAGTATAATAATCTGACAACCAATTACAGGTCTTCACGTCTAGAGCTTGTCTAGTATAAAAGTACTGTGGAACAAAATATACACACTGCAAATATTGCCAAAAAAAAGTATATAAAAATAAAAATTTGCAAGTAGATCATCACCTAAAATGTGTAAAAACTAATATAATATCTGCAGGTTATTTCCCATCAAACCAAGATATAGTAGTTTTTTTTCTTTTCTTTTTAATAAAAAGATAACAAAGTCTGAAGATTTCAATCTTTAAAGAAATTCGTTGCTAAACACTTTTTTGCCGAAGTCACACTCGTTTTAAAAAGATCAAAGTCGAACTGTTTGCACACCTTATTAAAATACCTACTTACGCGCACAACGTACGAATTTTGTTTGTAGTTAGTAGTTGCAAATGGCACCTGTAAAGGTGGATTGAACCGTTTAGATTTGCTTGGAACGTTGAAGTAGAAAGTTGACAAAATATCAGAACAATTTATGTCTCCTCGAAACGTCTTTAACAAAAATATACAGTCAGAGATCTCACGTCGATTACTCAATGGTAAGATACGATATTTTTTACAGAGATTGAGATAGTTAGCTGACTGATACGGTACCCTCTGGTGAAAGCATAAAAATTTTATAAATCTTTTTTGTACGCGCTCAATACGGTCAATATATTTGTGATAGCATGGACTCCATATTTCAGATGCGTATTCCAAATGGCTTCGAACAAAAGTGCAGTATAGGATTTTTAACGTTTTAGCTTGCGTGAAGCAATTGGATAATCGCATTATGAAACCAAGGGATTTTGAGGCTTTGGCGACGATGGTTTCAACATGCTTATCAAAAATAAGTTTGGAATCGTGATGAACCCCCAGATCACGAATAGTACTACATCTAGGTAATATATGGCCTCCAAGAGTATATGTTGTGGCTAGGACTGATCGTCCACGGGAATACGTTTCAACTGAGCATTTTTTGGGATTGAGATGAAGTTTACTTTTTTGGCAGTATGCTTCAAGACACTGTAAGTCAGTTTGAAATGTTGTCATGTCCGCTGCCGATGATATGGTAGCGTAGATTTTCATATCGTCGGCGAAGTACAATAATTTGGATGAGGTCAGACAGGAGTCGACGTCGTTTACATAGACGATAAATAATAACGGACCGAGCAACGCACCTTGGGGGACTCCGCTGGGGACTAAAACCCAGCTAGATATATAGTTATTCAATACCACAGATTGTGACCTGTTTTCTATATAAGAGGAAAACCATCTGAGCAAGTCCCCGCGTATACCGATGCCCTCTAACTTCCGTAATAGGATGACGTGGTCGATTCGGTCGAAACACTTACTATAGTCTGTGTAGACAACGTCGACTTGTTTACCGTGGTCCATTGCGTCGGTAATGTAGTCATTAAGCAAAACAAGATTGGTGACAGTGGATCTACCTTTAAGAAAGCCGTGTTGGAAGGGACTAAACGACTGTTCCAGGGCAGAATAGACCTGGTTATAAATAATCCTTTCGAAAACCTTTGCAATGATACACAATTTGGATATCGGTCTATAATTAGCAATGTCTGTTTTGGGGCCTTTCTTATGTACAGGCGTTATAAAAGCTGATTTCCAAAGTTTAGGAACAACACAAGTATCTAAAGATTTTTTAAAGAGAATTGAAATAGGAAGTGCAATAGACGCAGCGCATATTATGAAGTGACAGCAGGCTGCAGCGAGCGCCCCTTCGGCCTGCTTGGTGACAGTATGACATGTAGAGTATACTATGAAGTGACAGCAGGCTGCAGCGAGCGCCCCTTCGGCCTGCTTGGTGACAGTATGACATGTAGAGTATACTATGAAGTGACAGCAGGCTGCAGCGAGCGCCCCTTCGGCCTGCTTGGTGACAGTATGACATGTAGAGTATACTATGAAGTGACAGCAGGCTGCAGCGAGCGCCCCTTCGGCCTGCTTGGTGACAGTATGACATGTAGAGTATACTATGAAGTGACAGCAGGCTGCAGCGAGCGCCCCTTCGGCCTGCTTGGCGACAGTATGACATGTAGAGTATACTATGAAGTGACAGCAGGCTGCAGCGAGCGCCCCTTCGGCCTGCTTGGTGACAGTATGACATGTAGAGTATACTATGAAGTGACAGCAGGCTGCAGCGAGCGCCCCTTCGGCCTGCTTGGTGACAGTATGACATGTAGAGTATACTATGAAGTGACAGCAGGCTGCAGCGAGCGCCCCTTCGGCCTGCTTGGCGACAGTATGACATGTAGAGTATACTATGAAGTGACAGCAGGCTGCAGCGAGCGCCCCTTCGGCCTGCTTGGTGACAGTATGACATGTAGAGTATACTATGAAGTGACAGCAGGCTGCAGCGAGCGCCCCTTCGGCCTGCTTGGTGACAGTATGACATGTAGAGTATACCTTCGCATGGCGGACGGCGAGCATGTTGTTGCACGCGACATCTCCCGCCGACACTACATAACCGACACTGGACACTCGCGACACCACTGTACCGACACCGCTGACATTCTGCGACGCTCACGTTTTTCTACTGACCGCGATTCAAACAGACATTACCAAAACAAATAGGACGGAGGCTTGCGGCGGGACTGTGGCAGTTTTTGCGAGTGCCACTACCTCGCAGAACTGGTCGCGGAGCGGCGGGCGGCCGAGCGGGCGGAGGGAGCGGGAGGAGGACCGGTCCGACCGGCGTCTGCGCCGCGCGCCGAATTATACGCTGCCTCCGAACACTGTGCAGGCAGCCACAGTAGGACCACACCGTCAACATGCTATAACAAGGTTCCATCGCACCAGCGACGCGGCGCGACGGTGCTGCCAGTAATCCAAAAATCCAATAATCTATACTTGTACAAACATGGGATGTTGATACTAACAGGACAAACAAACCAAGGACAAGACGTGACAAGCAACATTAATAATAGATAAAGATTAATAATAATACTGTCACCCGTCGTGCCATCGTACTATCATTACATGCACCTGTAATAAAAATATTTAAGTTTTACTTTATTTTTAGGCACTATAATTGTATGGGTGAAATAAAATTTTATTCGAGAACATCCATCGGTTTCTTACTAAACTTCAACTATTTCCGACGGCCCTCATACTTGTCTCTTTTGTTGACTGTACCTACGAATATAGGTAAGCCCTTGGCTAAATGTACACCTTTTGTAAACGTTTTTATTAAATAAAATAAAATATTACTGTAGCAGGTACCTACTAAAGGTGGTGTTATCAAATAACATTGTGACACCCTAAGAGGGCTACATACTTCGGAGTGGTGAATCAGAATAGTTCGTAGGCTATGAGCATTGTAAGTGGGCCTTCTGACCATACTCCACGGTTGTTCGCTGGTGATATCGGCCAGCTACCACATTCTATCTGAACTGTTGCTATAACAACGCGTGCCTAAAGCGTTACGATTGTTTTTCATCACCCCGTGAGAAATCACCAGAAATCAGTTACAGACATTATTTCATAATGTATTTCTTTGTAACTTTTTAGGGTTCCATACCTCAAAAGGAAAAAACGGAACGCTTATAAGATTACTTCGTTGTCCGTCTGTCAGTCTGTCCAAACCCTTTTTGCAAGAACGCGTGGACGTATCAATTTTGAAATTAATATCAAATACATAAGTCTACGGTCCCTTAGAGCTCTAAAAAATCAAGCTTATAAATCAACATAATTAAAAATACGGCCATTTATGTGACATATTTTGATATTCCCAAATAAATCAAAACCAATAGGATACTTTCCGTTGACCTTGAATTTCTTATTTTTCACGATTACATTTGCAGTTGGAGAATTGACCGTGACTTATATCGATGTATGGGAGAACATTTGTTCAACTACAAAGTTGAGTTTCTTGGGATAAATTCATCCCAACTCCGGAACACTTCATTGTGCCTGGTGCGTCATTGAGCACACGTACTTGGCCGGTTTTATTAGTGTATTAATTGTCAAACAGACCAACGTCCGTCTTTATGAATATGATCCTATACATCATATATATATAACATATACATCATCATACATATATACAGGGTTATTGGTAAAACATTAACAACCTCTTAAGAGGTCCTTGTACTCGTCATTATGAACAAAAACAAAATAAACAAACCTCAATCCCGACTCAAAATGCACTCAACCAGCCCTTTAGTTATGTCCATAAAAATTTATAATAAATTGCCAAATGTCATTAGAGAAGTAAACAAAACAAATATATTTATCAATAAATTAAAACAATTTCTGGAATCCAAGTCATACTACTCAGTAAAGGAGTTTTTAGATGACAAATCGATTGCATAATAAAATTATTTTCTCTCTCATGCACCAAACAAAATGAAATATATGAAAATATGAATACATAAATTATAACAGTAGGTAATAATAATAAAAAAAAAAAAAAATCATAATAATTACCTAATTTACTTTTACGTAATACTTACATAAAATAACTAATATAGTATACCTATATACACAAACCTAATAATATATAAACATAAATATTTATACACCCAATTATGCATGTCTAATAATTAATAATAATAATAAAGTATTTTTTCATAAAAACATATCACTTTGCACTGTAAACATTGTTTGAAAGTACCTATATTAATATCTACATTAATAAGCAATTTATAATAATATTGAATTGCTACTTAGCCCTCTTCCTCTCTCCTATTTTTGCTGTGCCCGACAGGGTCCATATTGATCATTTACTTGTAATACCATCTATGTCACACATATGGAATGCAATAAAGAATTGAGTATTGAGTATTGAACAACTTTTACTATGGGACCAAACCCGAAATCGCAAAAAAAAAACTGCTGTTCCCTACATTTGTGTTCGTATAACTCGTCAAAATGTAGGGAACAGCTGATTTTTTTTTCGCGATTGCAGGTTTGGTCCCATAGTAAAAGAAATTTTCAAAGGCCGTGGCGACTTTAGTTCGGTTGCATGGCCCCCGCATGTCATTTTAATTACATTTCTAAAAAAATTATTTTGAACTCACATAACGTGGCCATACGACAAACATTTTTAAATAATTTAGATTCATATCGTATAAATTAAATTTAGCAGTGTTTGTACAAGTCATCATAAAAATCACTACTTTTATGTATACCAATGGTAGCCAGCACTGAAGGAAGCGTTACTGTCTTTGGAATGAATATAAAAAAAAAACACATTATTGTTGGTTAGGGCCAATAGTCGTCAAAAGTGGTAATTTACTCAAGAGTTTAGTTTTTAATGTTTCCATGCGATTATTTGCGATAGTTTTTGGGTTAACAGTAACAACTTTTTTAGTAACTTTTTGATTCGGAATAGTGATCAATTGTCCGCAATGTCCTGGGGGCCTAAAAAGGCCACTTTGGAGAATCATAAAAGGAATTATAAAATGGCGATAACAGTCCGTGTTTTTCTTTTTTTTCGCTGCACTACGTAGGTACAAACAAAAAGATTGGGATTGGATTTGGATTGGATTGATTGGTATTTTAGCACAGACCAAAAAAATAACTGAAAAATACTTCACCAATGGGATTTGATACGAATAACTTAACAGTTAACTGTCCATTCTGTTATCCTTTTATGATTCTGCCAAAGTGGCCTTTTTAATATTTAATATTAATACAGACATTATACCAACCTACAAACAAATGATTCATTTCAGGGGGCCCCCTGAAATGAATCATTTGTTTGTAGGTTGGTATAATGTCTGTATAAATATTATCTAGACAAGTGGCACTAGTAGGACTTATTCTAGCGGGCTCCATAAATCGGTTAGCAAGATTCTATGATTGCAACAAACATACTGTTAGCACTTAAGGCGAAAGCGCCAGGGTAGCCTACGAAATACATTTTTTTTTTACGTTTTCTGCAATTTGCTAGTCGGTATTAAGTTGTACCTATCTTGATTAAAATATGATTCGCGGCCGTAATAAATATGTATTTACAGAATTATAATATTATATTATAAGGATATCCGAGGTTGATGAGTCATTAACACAACTCTCTAAGACCAAGTAATCCCCAAGAACGACTATTTCATGAAATCATTTGGGGATTATACTAACTTAACAAGTTGTATTACTGATTGTAATGATTATAATTCTCTAAATACGTATTTGTTACGACCGCGAATCATATTTTAATCAACGTAGGTACCTACAACTTAATACTGAACAGCAAATTGCAAAAAACGTAAGAAAATTTGAATTTCGCGGGCTACCTTAGCGCTTTCCCCTTATCCCAGTATGTTCTAACAAATTAACATTAAAATCACCACAAGTGATGATAGCCTTTTTAACCGACTTCTAAATAGGAGGAGGTTATATGTTCGACTTTATAGATTTTTCCGTTCCGTTCCGACCGTTCTTTGGAACATCTTCTAAGCTAAGAGGTCCCCCGACTGCCATATGAAATTATCTGTTTTAGTCTCGTTACCTAGATTCTTTAAGTTGGGGGTTTTTAAATTATTTGATCCTTTTCCAATTACTTTCATTTAATTTTATTATTTTTTTGTGTCGGGGGTTTTTTAAATTTTTAATTTAATTTTTTGAAGTGGTTCCATTGTAAACAAGTCGGAATCTGATGAGGGAATCCCGTAGAAATCGAGGGAAACCCTCAAATTTTATAGGCACACCTAATAGCGATTGGGTATTTTTTTGTAGTAACTCGTGCATTTACTTTCGGAAAGCAATATTTGGTGAAGTGGAACTGATGATGAAGACCACAGATGGCCACCGCAACTACTCAATAATAAGCATTTCACGGATTACGATTCGTTTTGGTACTTTAATGTGGTTGCTAAGCAATTTATGGTCGTCACAATGCGTATGGTGAAGTGGAGCTGAGGGTGACTTCTCGGATCCAGTTCTCCTAGTTCCCACTAGGAGAACTCCTCAACAATTAACGTCCCTGCATCGAGAAAAGCAATATTTTGTAAAAGGTGATGAGCAGTTGACATTAGGCTATTGTAAATTAGATAAATTACAAACTGACCCACTAAAAATAGAAGAATAAAAACTTTTTTACAAAAAAAAAAAAACAACTGACTTCCAAAAAACACTACAAAGTGAAAAATAACTTTAATTCCGGAAGTCGGTGGCAAAAAACTAAAATACTGATCCAAAGAAATCGAATTAAAAGTTATTCGAATTTAAAGTTATTTTTCACTTTGTAGTGTTTTTTGGAAGTCGGTTGTTTTTTTTTTTTGTAAAAAAGTTTTTGAATTAAAGATTTTGTGCAACACTTCATCCATAACCTTTTCGAAACAATCATACAATCTTGAACATTTCTTAAGTTTCTTTTTGAAAGTATGTACCTACAGACCATACTTTCAAAAATAAACTTAAGAAATGGCTCTTTAAGTATGTATTCTACACTAAAAGTGAATTCTTGTTCTATTCGAAGTCTCAATACGTAGATTTGGACCTATATACTACTAGCGGTCCAAATTATGATCTCACTAGTCTCAATGTGTGTGTTTTTGTTTAAAATTTATTTTAAGGTATTTTTTGCACCCTGAAAGAAATAAGCAAAATCTGTGAAACTATTTATATTTGAGACCTTTTAAGTACCATATTTTCTGCATAATAAAGATATGCCATATCCTATTCTATTCTAAGACAATGTGATGCTGAAGCTGTCAAAGACAAAGTTGATCACTGCCCTATACTGTAATTAACTAGCACGTATAGCTGTCAGAACGTAACACGGCCGTTTTAGTTGCAGGCGGAAATAAGAGCCTATGATGGTCATGTAGACAAGGTAGGTGATAAAGACTAGTACAATGAATGAGTAGCTATTTTATTTTAGTCTTTATCTCAATCTAATCGTATTCACCCGCGGTGGATCAGTAACTCGTGAAATGGAGTCAATCTCAATAGGTAATAACATATTTTACTGATCTCGACGCATACATAAGAGAACTCACAAGTCACACCTGCACCCGCTGCGCGCTGGTATTGTTTTATCAATGAGATGTCGCGGAACACGCCACACACATGATTTTTATGGTTTCTTTTAATGAATTTCAGTAAAGTTATTCCACTGCTTAATCTGGGGACAGCAAAGACACTAATAATTATAGACCCGTATCCAATGATATTTTAGTAAACAGATATGTTATGAGCGCGCAAATCGTGAAGACTAGAAAACGTCCTAATTGGGACGTATTGCCTTTAGTCTGTGTCACGCACGTCTACGAGTGAGACGGTGCGCGCAGCTACGTAATTACCATCCAAAATGCCATTTTGTGTATTTAGAAAGTGTACCAATTATGATACCAAAGTTAATAAAACACAAGGAATCTCATACCACACGAAAGTACACATTATACTTCGATTTATTAATATATTTCAATTATTTTCGTAATATTCTGATATTTGGAGGTTAGGAAAAAGAAAGAGATGGAAAATACATTTTTTGTCGTAAGAACGACAAGGATGCGAGCACTCCGGACATAGAATAAAAGTACAGATGCGAATATTAGGCAGTAAAGTCATCTTTACAGCAGAGTTCTAGTTTCCCTTTTAATAACTTTTCTTTATAATTTTGTTTGATATATTTAATTATAAATTAACGTTACCATAGTATGTCACAGATAGTGTTAAAATAAACCTACCATTGAGATTAAAATTAAATCTTTTCGAAGGTGTATGATTATTTTTACAATTGTATTTCTTTCTTTTTAAAACGTGTTTTATTTTTCACTTACCTACCTTTTAATAGTGTTTATTCGTTGCATAGGCACAAATCCCGACTACAAATTCTGTACACGCGGTTTGTACTTTCTGCCTAGTTAATTTGTTAGTCTATGATGCCAACGTGCGGTGATTGGTAGCCCGAATAATGTTTGTTTACATTCAAGCGCAATTGACAACATCTAGCTGTCACTTTTTTTCTTATTGGTTTTATCAAGCTATCCTTTTTCTATCCTTTTTACTTGTAGTGAAATGTAAAATGAATGAAAAGTGTGTATGTGTGCTGCCCCTCGGCTCGGAAAACTTTTTTCTGTTGTTTTGTAAGTGTTAACATATCTGTTTATTAGAATATCATTGCCCGTATCGGTTTTGTAGGTTTTCAGCAAGGTGTTTGAAAAAGTAATGTAAAATCAACTGCTCAATCATTTAAACCGTAATAACATCCAACACGATCAACAGTATGGTTTACCAAAGGACGTTGTACAACCGACGCCGGTGTCACCTTACTAAAACACATCTTTAACGCATGGGAAGAGGCACAATATGCAATTGGCATTTTTTGCGACCTATCCAAGGCATTTGATTGCGTGAATTACGAAAGACTGCTCTTGAAACTTGAGCATTACGGACTAGGTAAACTTGCTCTTAGCTTAATAAAATCAAAGTCAAAGCCAAATCATTTATTTCAAATAGGCACATTAAAGGCACTTTTGATCGTCAAAATTTACAAAAAAATAGAATTGATTCTAGTCGCCCATTTCAAAAGGTAGTTTTCGTATGGATAAGAATGGGCAAGAAACTCCACCGTTACTCTTTTAAAATGTTTTACTTTAAAATGTATATATAATATAATTGTCTGTGAAGACGATGCACCTAGAATAAAATCAGTCTACCTCAAAAGGTAAAAAGAATTAAAAATGAAGCTATGACAGGTAAATCAATTATGTGACAAATATTGTAAAAGTAGATGATTTTCCTAGAATTTTAACAAGTGTGTGAGTTACTGTAGTCACAGATTGTAAAAATCAATGTCAAAAAGTATTTGAAAAGTTCATCTACAAACAGTTAATTAGCTTCATTGAAAAGAATAATATATTATGTGAAGAACAAAAAGGATATAGGCAGCATAGAACCATTGAGATGGCAATTTATGATTTTTTGTTTCCTTTTGTTTCAATTTGTGATGTTTTGTTTGATAATTAGAAGTGTGGATAAACGATCCCCCATATGTGCCATATTTTGTGACATGACGCAGGCTTTTGATTACGTCCATTATAATACATTGTTAAGTAAATTGGAAGCCTACGGCATAAGAGGTAACGTGCTCAAACTTTTGAAATCGTATTTGGAAAACAGAACGCAGATAACCGAGCTTAGTCGCATTAATGTAATAAATAAACATGAAGAGGTATCACGATCACGAGAACGTAAAATTAAATTCGGTGTTCCACAAGGAAGCGTTGTGGGCCCGTTTGGATAGCACCATTACAATCCCTTGTAAAAACGCAAATACATATGAAACGAACATAAATAATTATCTTAATAATTTAATTAAATGGCTAGATAAAAATAATTTGAACATAAATTTAAGTAAGACTAAGATAATGCACTTCAGACAACGTATGCCTGGTGTGCCTAACCTTCATATACATCACAAAACTGACGATATTGATGAAGTAACTGATATCAAATTTTTGGGATTACAAATAGACTGCAGTTTAAATTGGAAAGCACATATAGGCGTATTGTGTAAAAAATTGAGTTCGTCGGCATATGCTCTAGATAGGTTATCATCCATAGTCGATACCAAAGCACTTCTTGCGGCTTACTACGGCATAGCTGAATCTCACTTGCGATGCGGTGTCATTTTCTGGGCAAATTCCACCAATAAAGAGCATTTAAGGCTCAAAAAAGATGTCTCCGGTCAATGTTTAAATTAAAAACCACCGACAGTTGCAAGCCATATTTTAAGCAGTACAACATTTTGACACTTCCCTGTATTTATATTCTCGAAGTAGCTGTGTTTGTAAAGAACAATCCAAATCATTTTGAACGTTTGGCCGATGTATTTTCAAGAAATAGGTGAGACAATACAAAATTAAATCGGGTATCGTGTCAGACAGCTATGATGCGCAAAAGTATTTACGAGTATTACATGGCCCCGATTGTTTATAATAAATTGCCATGTGTTTGGAAAGAATTGAAAACGGTGCAATTCAAAAGTAGACTTCGAAAATTATTAATAGATAAAACGTACTACAGTGTAACTGAGTTTTTAACGGACAAAACTTTTTCTGAATACCGGTAATTTTTAATTAAATAATTATTAATTTACTTAAGGAATGTTACGTATTATCTAGGACCTGGAATTTTAATGTATGTTTGTTTATTTATATTATTTATTTATGTTCGACCACGATTTTTATTATAATTATACTGTTAATGACAATTAAAATTTTTAATCATTTTATTTAATGTAGGTATATGGTTATAATAAATTAAGTTAATGTTTTAATGACAATTTGAATTTTGACCACGATTTTTATTCTTATAATTATACTGTTATTGACAATTTAAATTTTTAACATTTTATTTAATGTAGGTATATTGTTATAATTAAGTTAATGTTTTAATGAAATTTTTTATTTTTAACTATTTTGTACGGTACGCAACAGAACTCCTTAAGCACGATAAGAGCGTTTTTGCTGTAAAGACCACCGCGCGCCACAGGCCCGAACCTACATCTGTGTGTGTAAGTGATCGAACGAAACAAAAATATACTGTCGCTTTTACATACAGGGTACGTAATCATATGACCTTGGTGGGTTCATACGATTGCTAAATTGACTTCTTCACATCGAGCACATACAGCTAGTAACGTAATGTATTGGATTAGCAAACGCGAAAGTCTGGGTTCCAATCTCGAGATGAGACTATTATTTTTCTTTTCTACAATTATCTTTCTCGTTTTTTTTTTATTATTCGATAGATCAATAAACGAGAATAATAATGTAATAATTATTATATTTTTATTATTATATTGATAAGTTTAAGTTTATGGGATTAAAAATAAAAAAATACAAAATGTTTTATACGTAGGTAAGTGATTTCAAAATGTTTATTCGTTATAATTTTAGAAATAAATGTTTAGTTAAAACAGTTTATTTTCTCATAAAGAACAATTAATTGAAGTAAAGCAGGTAATCAGTGAACTACGACCATTAGACTTCAAATATTGTATCTTAGTAATATAATAATATTGTGCTATAATTACTACCGTTAGGTACTCCAACAAACCACGACTAGCAAATCTGCGCACGTGAATAAAAAAAAGTGCGGACTCCTTCACAATATATCACAATACAATTAAATTACTCAGTGGTACTACTTTTTTTATAGTACTGCCAGTGCACTATCTCAAACATCAAAGTTAACAAATCGTACTTATTAGGACTTATTGCGGTTATAGCTTAAGTATTCATTTTCATTATGAAAAGAAGATTGAAACTAAACCTCAAAATAATCCTTATTACGGATATGACACAATATTATTTTAATATTACTAAAATCAATTTGTAATTTATAACTTAATACTTTGTATAACCCCCATTATTATCAATGCTATCAAGTAAACCCTGGCGCAGGGATCCTCTATTATTTCAACATAATATTATATCTGCATATTTCCATGAATGCAACTTCAACTGTTCATCAGATCTCTCATTCCGTGCTTCCCATCACAGTATCTATCATCGCTGTATCTTATCGCAAAATGTAAACGTTCTTGTTTATGATTTCCAATCTTGATTGTTTCGAAAAGGTTATGGATGAAGTGTTGCACAAAATCTTTAATTCAAAAACTTTTTTACAAAAAAAAAAAACAACCGACTTCCAAAAAACACTACAAAGTGAAAAATAACTTTAATTCCGGAAGTCGGTGGCAAAAAACTAAAATACTGATCCAAAGAAATCGAATTAAAAGTTATTCGAATTTAAAGTTATTTTTCACTTTGTAGTGTTTTTTGGAAGTCGGTTGTTTTTTTTTTTTGTAAAAAAGTTTTTGAATTAAAGATTTTGTGCAACACTTCATCCATAACCTTTTCGAAACAATCATACAATCTTGAACATTTCTTAAGTTTCTTTTTGAAAGTATGTACCTACAGACCATACTTTCAAAAATAAACTTAAGAAATGGCTCTTTAAGTATGTATTCTACACTAAAAGTGAATTCTTGTTCTATTCGAAGTCTCAATACGTAGATTTGGACCTATATACTACTAGCGGTCCAAATTATGATCTCACTAGTCTCAATGTGTGTGTTTTTGTTTAAAATTTATTTTAAGGTATTTTTTGCACCCTGAAAGAAATAAGCAAAATCTGTGAAACTATTTATATTTGAGACCTTTTAAGTACCATATTTTCTGCATAATAAAGATATGCCATATCCTATTCTATTCTAAGACAATGTGATGCTGAAGCTGTCAAAGACAAAGTTGATCACTGCCCTATACTGTAATTAACTAGCACGTATAGCTGTCAGAACGTAACACGGCCGTTTTAGTTGCAGGCGGAAATAAGAGCCTATGATGGTCATGTAGACAAGGTAGGTGATAAAGACTAGTACAATGAATGAGTAGCTATTTTATTTTAGTCTTTATCTCAATCTAATCGTATTCACCCGCGGTGGATCAGTAACTCGTGAAATGGAGTCAATCTCAATAGGTAATAACATATTTTACTGATCTCGACGCATACATAAGAGAACTCACAAGTCACACCTGCACCCGCTGCGCGCTGGTATTGTTTTATCAATGAGATGTCGCGGAACACGCCACACACATGATTTTTATGGTTTCTTTTAATGAATTTCAGTAAAGTTATTCCACTGCTTAATCTGGGGACAGCAAAGACACTAATAATTATAGACCCGTATCCAATGATATTTTAGTAAACAGATATGTTATGAGCGCGCAAATCGTGAAGACTAGAAAACGTCCTAATTGGGACGTATTGCCTTTAGTCTGTGTCACGCACGTCTACGAGTGAGACGGTGCGCGCAGCTACGTAATTACCATCCAAAATGCCATTTTGTGTATTTAGAAAGTGTACCAATTATGATACCAAAGTTAATAAAACACAAGGAATCTCATACCACACGAAAGTACACATTATACTTCGATTTATTAATATATTTCAATTATTTTCGTAATATTCTGATATTTGGAGGTTAGGAAAAAGAAAGAGATGGAAAATACATTTTTTGTCGTAAGAACGACAAGGATGCGAGCACTCCGGACATAGAATAAAAGTACAGATGCGAATATTAGGCAGTAAAGTCATCTTTACAGCAGAGTTCTAGTTTCCCTTTTAATAACTTTTCTTTATAATTTTGTTTGATATATTTAATTATAAATTAACGTTACCATAGTATGTCACAGATAGTGTTAAAATAAACCTACCATTGAGATTAAAATTAAATCTTTTCGAAGGTGTATGATTATTTTTACAATTGTATTTCTTTCTTTTTAAAACGTGTTTTATTTTTCACTTACCTACCTTTTAATAGTGTTTATTCGTTGCATAGGCACAAATCCCGACTACAAATTCTGTACACGCGGTTTGTACTTTCTGCCTAGTTAATTTGTTAGTCTATGATGCCAACGTGCGGTGATTGGTAGCCCGAATAATGTTTGTTTACATTCAAGCGCAATTGACAACATCTAGCTGTCACTTTTTTTCTTATTGGTTTTATCAAGCTATCCTTTTTCTATCCTTTTTACTTGTAGTGAAATGTAAAATGAATGAAAAGTGTGTATGTGTGCTGCCCCTCGGCTCGGAAAACTTTTTTCTGTTGTTTTGTAAGTGTTAACATATCTGTTTATTAGAATATCATTGCCCGTATCGGTTTTGTAGGTTTTCAGCAAGGTGTTTGAAAAAGTAATGTAAAATCAACTGCTCAATCATTTAAACCGTAATAACATCCAACACGATCAACAGTATGGTTTACCAAAGGACGTTGTACAACCGACGCCGGTGTCACCTTACTAAAACACATCTTTAACGCATGGGAAGAGGCACAATATGCAATTGGCATTTTTTGCGACCTATCCAAGGCATTTGATTGCGTGAATTACGAAAGACTGCTCTTGAAACTTGAGCATTACGGACTAGGTAAACTTGCTCTTAGCTTAATAAAATCAAAGTCAAAGCCAAATCATTTATTTCAAATAGGCACATTAAAGGCACTTTTGATCGTCAAAATTTACAAAAAAATAGAATTGATTCTAGTCGCCCATTTCAAAAGGTAGTTTTCGTATGGATAAGAATGGGCAAGAAACTCCACCGTTACTCTTTTAAAATGTTTTACTTTAAAATGTATATATAATATAATTGTCTGTGAAGACGATGCACCTAGAATAAAATCAGTCTACCTCAAAAGGTAAAAAGAATTAAAAATGAAGCTATGACAGGTAAATCAATTATGTGACAAATATTGTAAAAGTAGATGATTTTCCTAGAATTTTAACAAGTGTGTGAGTTACTGTAGTCACAGATTGTAAAAATCAATGTCAAAAAGTATTTGAAAAGTTCATCTACAAACAGTTAATTAGCTTCATTGAAAAGAATAATATATTATGTGAAGAACAAAAAGGATATAGGCAGCATAGAACCATTGAGATGGCAATTTATGATTTTTTGTTTCCTTTTGTTTCAATTTGTGATGTTTTGTTTGATAATTAGAAGTGTGGATAAACGATCCCCCATATGTGCCATATTTTGTGACATGACGCAGGCTTTTGATTACGTCCATTATAATACATTGTTAAGTAAATTGGAAGCCTACGGCATAAGAGGTAACGTGCTCAAACTTTTGAAATCGTATTTGGAAAACAGAACGCAGATAACCGAGCTTAGTCGCATTAATGTAATAAATAAACATGAAGAGGTATCACGATCACGAGAACGTAAAATTAAATTCGGTGTTCCACAAGGAAGCGTTGTGGGCCCGTTTGGATAGCACCATTACAATCCCTTGTAAAAACGCAAATACATATGAAACGAACATAAATAATTATCTTAATAATTTAATTAAATGGCTAGATAAAAATAATTTGAACATAAATTTAAGTAAGACTAAGATAATGCACTTCAGACAACGTATGCCTGGTGTGCCTAACCTTCATATACATCACAAAACTGACGATATTGATGAAGTAACTGATATCAAATTTTTGGGATTACAAATAGACTGCAGTTTAAATTGGAAAGCACATATAGGCGTATTGTGTAAAAAATTGAGTTCGTCGGCATATGCTCTAGATAGGTTATCATCCATAGTCGATACCAAAGCACTTCTTGCGGCTTACTACGGCATAGCTGAATCTCACTTGCGATGCGGTGTCATTTTCTGGGCAAATTCCACCAATAAAGAGCATTTAAGGCTCAAAAAAGATGTCTCCGGTCAATGTTTAAATTAAAAACCACCGACAGTTGCAAGCCATATTTTAAGCAGTACAACATTTTGACACTTCCCTGTATTTATATTCTCGAAGTAGCTGTGTTTGTAAAGAACAATCCAAATCATTTTGAACGTTTGGCCGATGTATTTTCAAGAAATAGGTGAGACAATACAAAATTAAATCGGGTATCGTGTCAGACAGCTATGATGCGCAAAAGTATTTACGAGTATTACATGGCCCCGATTGTTTATAATAAATTGCCATGTGTTTGGAAAGAATTGAAAACGGTGCAATTCAAAAGTAGACTTCGAAAATTATTAATAGATAAAACGTACTACAGTGTAACTGAGTTTTTAACGGACAAAACTTTTTCTGAATACCGGTAATTTTTAATTAAATAATTATTAATTTACTTAAGGAATGTTACGTATTATCTAGGACCTGGAATTTTAATGTATGTTTGTTTATTTATATTATTTATTTATGTTCGACCACGATTTTTATTATAATTATACTGTTAATGACAATTAAAATTTTTAATCATTTTATTTAATGTAGGTATATGGTTATAATAAATTAAGTTAATGTTTTAATGACAATTTGAATTTTGACCACGATTTTTATTCTTATAATTATACTGTTATTGACAATTTAAATTTTTAACATTTTATTTAATGTAGGTATATTGTTATAATTAAGTTAATGTTTTAATGAAATTTTTTATTTTTAACTATTTTGTACGGTACGCAACAGAACTCCTTAAGCACGATAAGAGCGTTTTTGCTGTAAAGACCACCGCGCGCCACAGGCCCGAACCTACATCTGTGTGTGTAAGTGATCGAACGAAACAAAAATATACTGTCGCTTTTACATACAGGGTACGTAATCATATGACCTTGGTGGGTTCATACGATTGCTAAATTGACTTCTTCACATCGAGCACATACAGCTAGTAACGTAATGTATTGGATTAGCAAACGCGAAAGTCTGGGTTCCAATCTCGAGATGAGACTATTATTTTTCTTTTCTACAATTATCTTTCTCGTTTTTTTTTTATTATTCGATAGATCAATAAACGAGAATAATAATGTAATAATTATTATATTTTTATTATTATATTGATAAGTTTAAGTTTATGGGATTAAAAATAAAAAAATACAAAATGTTTTATACGTAGGTAAGTGATTTCAAAATGTTTATTCGTTATAATTTTAGAAATAAATGTTTAGTTAAAACAGTTTATTTTCTCATAAAGAACAATTAATTGAAGTAAAGCAGGTAATCAGTGAACTACGACCATTAGACTTCAAATATTGTATCTTAGTAATATAATAATATTGTGCTATAATTACTACCGTTAGGTACTCCAACAAACCACGACTAGCAAATCTGCGCACGTGAATAAAAAAAAGTGCGGACTCCTTCACAATATATCACAATACAATTAAATTACTCAGTGGTACTACTTTTTTTATAGTACTGCCAGTGCACTATCTCAAACATCAAAGTTAACAAATCGTACTTATTAGGACTTATTGCGGTTATAGCTTAAGTATTCATTTTCATTATGAAAAGAAGATTGAAACTAAACCTCAAAATAATCCTTATTACGGATATGACACAATATTATTTTAATATTACTAAAATCAATTTGTAATTTATAACTTAATACTTTGTATAACCCCCATTATTATCAATGCTATCAAGTAAACCCTGGCGCAGGGATCCTCTATTATTTCAACATAATATTATATCTGCATATTTCCATGAATGCAACTTCAACTGTTCATCAGATCTCTCATTCCGTGCTTCCCATCACAGTATCTATCATCGCTGTATCTTATCGCAAAATGTAAACGTTCTTGTTTATGATTTCCAATCAAATATGGTTTTTGAGCTGGTTTTCGTTTGCACGGCGAACGCTTTGTGAAGACGTGTCGAATAATTTGGCATCATATCTCGTTGCACTTGTTTTATGTTCACTGACCAGCTGGGGCCTTCCACTACGCTTTCGACTGGCAAGTGAAGGCTTACCCTCTTCCCTCTTCCTTTGACCCTCCGACTCACAGTAGATAATTTCTCTAAAACAAAAAAGGAATACTTAAGTTAGGCTACTAGCAAAATTATAAAATAATAGTACCTACTATTTGGAAACAAAATTATTTTGAAAATAAAAATGTTAAAAATAATTATATTATAATTATACTTAATGTTTCATCATTCCAAAAGTAAATAAATAAACTTATGGAAATATATTTTTTTACCTTGACCTTGTGGTAAATACGATTAAAAAAATAACTACTAGGATCAGCAGTTATACCTACTTTAATTAGCTAAATGTTAGATAAAATAATTAAATCATAATACTCACAGTCAGTCCGGTTTCATCAAATATTTGTGATATCATATTAAGTCCACTTTTACGCTGCGCGATAATATCTGCTTTCATGTCAAAGCTTACATTTCAAAATGAACTATTACACCGCTAATAGATTAAACACACGTCACTAACCCACAATATCAAAAACCAACCAAGAACGAACAACATTCTATTAGTCGCGTTAATGAGCCGTAAGTTACCTGCATCTGTCTACCATACCTAATTTATTTATTTAGATTTCTGTGGGTATACTCATAAAGTTTTACGAATTATGTGAACAAGACGAACATGACACGGAACTATATTCAAAAGCGTGATTATTCAAGTAATATGCGGGTGTGTGTGTCAAATTACTCATTAAAAGAAGGTCGTAAGTCAAACTAGACGTTAAGCAACTCATTTGTAAATTGCTTAAGGACTTTTGGCGTCGACCGTACAATGAAAATGTTTGCATGCCGAATGGTGAAATATGGCAGAACTCTGATTTATACCTTCTACTATCTACTTATGTATTACCCATATTTGCAAATAAATGCTATTCTATTCTAACACTGGTGTTAAATATGAAAGCTAAATAGGGGGGGTTTCGATGAAAGATCGACCTACTTTTACAGACATTCCCCAGATATCTACTGTTGATTTAATGTTAAGATCTTTAAAAGCTTTTATAACAGCCTGGGGTTTGTATGCTGAAAACTAAACTCCAAAGGGCTTGTCTTTACATTATTTTTAAGTAAGGCAGCAGAAAGCGTGGGGGATGAATTTAAAGCTTCAGTAGTTTTAAGGGGAATATAAGCAAAAAAAGTTTTCAAATTCCTGAGCTATTTCTACATCTCAGTTGATGGAGCCATGTTCAGTCTCTAAATTAAATTCAGTATTACGCTGTCTTTTCCTACCTGTGTTTTACCTTTCTTTTTTGGGTGGGAAATCATCAAATGGCCCCTCCCGCTCTGGGCGGAGCGGAAAGGAGTGTCAGACTCTTACTGACTAAGACCCACCCGTGTTCCTTCAGTTGCCTGTGCCAGGGGCCACGGTATCTCTTTCGAACAACCCGCGACCCTGGCGGGCATCGGCCCTAGCGGACCCCGTCAGTTGGTGCTGACATCTCCTTGAGGCGCGCGTGGAACACAACGCGCCGTCGAACCGGGCCTGGTCCTTACCGGACGGCGAACTGCCCATTGCTCGCCGTCCGCAAGCCCGCGCCTACGGTGGCCGGGAATCGGCTATCGATTCCCGACGCCCAGGGCGTCTCCTGCGGCGGCTAGGGGCGTGAGGGCGCAAGGATTGCCTCTCCCTCACGCGCTCCGCCTCCTCCTTCGAGAGCATCACTGCTTCGCAGAAGGAGGCGACAGCCTCCCATGCACTCTCGCTCCGTACCATGGCCCGGACTAGGGCCGGACGCGAGAGATCGCCGCCGCCGATCGCCTCCGTGAGGACACGGCGGTGCTCTGCCCAAGCTGGGCAGATCTCCACCGTATGCTCCACCGTGTCCTCCAGGCGATCCACACAATGGTGACACCCGGGCGTTTCCTCCCGCCCTATTCTGAACAGGAACCTCCCGAAGCAGCTGTGCCCGGTGAGGACCTGCGTTAGGCGGAAGGGTAGGACGCCGTGGCGCCTCTCTAGCCACTCCTCAAAGAGGGGACTTATCGCCGCAATTGTGGCATGCCCAGCACTGGGTTGCGACAGTCGCACTCTCCATGTCGCCATGAGATCCCGCCGGAGCTCTGTCCGCTGCGCCGCGATTTCTAATGGCAGCGGAGATACGCCCCGGCGTTTTACCTCCTCTCGCCACTCCCATATGTGGGCGAGGATTTTGGCCTCCAGAAAATACGATTTACCTCATTTACTAAAAATCCGACCACAAATGGTGTTATTTGCTGATGACACATAACTGATTTTTAAAGTAAGCAGATGTGCACAAGAGCTTGGCGACGTAAATAATGCTATGCTTATGGTCCATAATTGGTTTACTGTAAATAATTTGGTATTAAATGAGAAAAAACTAAATCCATTAGATTCGCTTTACCAAATGTTAAAAGTAGTGAATGTCACGTTGTATTGAATAATGAGATACTTGAATTCCTTGAAAAAATTTTCTGAGGATCACGCCTGACTCAAAGCTACAGTGGGGTCCGCACTTAATATCACTTGCAGGGTGGCTAAGTTCAGCCGCTTACGCTGTTTGGAAAATCCGATAATTAATAGACGTGGATCCGCGAGACTGGTCTATTTTAGTTACTTTCATAGCATCATGTCTTACAGTATTTTGTTGTGGGGACGGGCTGCAGATATTGATTCTATCTTCGTTCTGCAAAAGAGGGCTGTCTGAGCCATCTACAAGCTCAGCAGACGCGAATCTCTAAGGAAACTGTTTAAAAAACTTAACATCATGACGGTTCCTTGTCATCATATATAATGAAAACATTATGTACGTTCGAAAAATCTACATCTTTTTAGTAAGATAATTGACAGGCATAATTGTAACACTAGAAATAGGAACAAATTAGATCAACCGCGTGTCAGATTGTCTAAAGTAAAAACTTCTTTTATGGGTTACTGTGTAAAATGTTATAGTAAAATACCACTCGATATTCTTTAACTAAATGAGAAGAAAATTAAAACATGCATTAAACGCACAGTATGTAGACAAGCATAATTATTATAAGTTGGATGATTATATCGTAGATAAAAATGCTTGGCTTAATGCTGGTCCTGCTTCTCAGGCACTTGGGCTCACTAGTTAAAATTTCAATATTTGGAAGAGGCTTTTTCTTTTTTAGTGTTTTTGACGTTACGAACTTAATGTTTATTTTTATTTTATTCAATCAAGTTTTAATTTTTGAATACTACAATATTAAATATCCTGTTTGGTAGTAAAATTTTATTCATCTCTTAAATAAATTGCAAACTATCTATATATATAAAATTCAAAGTCCTGACTGACTGACTGATTGACTGACTGATATATCAACGCACAGCCCAAACCGCTGGACCTAGAGACTTGAAACTTAGAAGATGTGTTCTTTGTGAAGAGTAAGTATCTACTAAGAAAGGATTTTTGGGAATTCAACCCCTAAAGGGTTAAAATAGGGGATGGAAGTTTATATGAAAGTCCGACAGTTTTGAATTTAGGATCTTCTAATTTTGTATTTAGGCTGACAATTGAAAATTAATTTAGACGTGTCTCAGCGTTTTTGATAATTCCACCCCCGAAGGGTTAAAAAGGGGGATGAAGTTGTGTATAGAAAGTCATTAATTTTCGACGTAAAAATTACTATATTTATGATCTAGGCTTATGACTGGAAGCTAACACAACGGTGTTGTTAGAATTCCATCCATTAAGGGGGTGAAAAGGGGGATGAAATTTTGTCCTGACTGCAACGCACAGCCTAAAACGCTGGTCGGTACCGCTGGGTAGAGAAATTAATTTTGGAGGGTGTGTTCTTTGTGAAGAGTAGATATCCACTAAGAAGGGGTTTTTGGAAATTTAACCTTTAAGGGGTGAAAAGAGGGGATTTTGTTTGTATGAAAAATCTTATTCCTTGAGTTAATAACCACGAAACTTGGCACGAATACTTATCTAAATAAATTATGAAGTTTGGCTTTTTTTTTAAACTACCCCCTGAAGGGGGATTGGGAGGTGTCAAAGTTTGTATGGAAAAATTTTAACGCGTGGTCCTATTAACTCGAAACTCAGTATTTATACTTAAGACCGAAAATAAAGAATAACGTGTATCATCGTTTTTCGAAAATTTACCCCTAACGGGGTGAAAAGTTAATTTTATAGGCGAAGACTTTACTGCGTGGCTTGATTAACTCGAAAATTGGTATAAACAAACTTTGAGTCGAGTAATGAACACATCCCAAACAATTTTACGAAATTCCACCCCTGTGGGGGTGAAAAACGGGGATACAGTTTATAAGAAAAATCTTATTCATTTGGTTAATAAACTTGGCAAGAATACTTGCCTAAGCAAGTAATAAAGTTTATCATTATTCGTTTATCAAAACACCCTTGTGTTGGGGTGTTAAATTTTGTGTGGAAGAATTTTAACGCGCGGTCCGATTTACTCGAAACTCAGTATTAATACTTTTGACAGAAAATAATCAATAATAACAGCCGCACAGATCGATCGATCAGGTTACGCAGGCTACGCTTGCCGCGGTTGGTCTGTGGATAGGTGTCCATCTTTACATACCGTGACCTCGCCGTGCCTCGGAAGGCACGCTAAGCCGTTGGTACCGGCTGTCATTCGTAGATCTTTGACAGTCGCTAGGGGTGGTCAGAAGCCCAAAAGTTTGTCAACCAGTCTTATCAAGGGGTATCGTATTTGGGTTGTGGAGGTCAGATAGGCAGTCGCTCCATGTAAAATACTGGTACTCAGCTGCATCCCGTTGGACTGGAAGCCGACCCCAACATCATCTGCCTAGCCTTTTCCCAACTATGTTGGCGTCGGCTTCCAGTCTAACCGGATGCAGCTGAATACCAGTATTTTACATGGAGCGACTGCCTATCTGACCTCCACAACCCAGTTACTGGGTCATACGATACCCTTGGTAAGACTGGTTGTCAGACGAAGAAGCCGACCCCAACATAGTTGGGAAAAGGCTAGGCAGATGATTCATCATCTGCCTAGCCTTTATAGGCCATAGTAAGTGTATGGGCCAAAAAGTGGTAATTCGATTTATAAGGGGATTTTAATGAGTGCCTTGATAAACTCAAAAAAAATGGTACAAATAAATTTGGACTTAAAACTTGGCACAAATAATTATAAAGTTTGAATTTTTTTGGAATTCTAAACTAACCCGAAGGGGAGATTGGGGGTGTCAAATTTAGTATGGACGAAATTTTAATGCGCGGTCCAATTAACTCGAAACTCAGTACCTATCTAAGACCAAAATAAATAATAAAGTGGTTCAGGGTTTTTCGAAAATCTACCGCTAATGGGGTGAAGAGGGGTCAATTTCACAGGGCAGAATTTTATTACGAGGCTTGATTAACTGGAAAATTGGTATAAATAGGTAATCTAGATTATGTTTCGAAATTCCACCCCTATGGGGATAGAAAGAGGGGATACAGTTTATATGAAAAATCTTATTCATTTGGTTAATAAATTAGAAACTTGGCAATATTTGGGTCAGTAAATAATAAAGATTGTCACTTTTAGTTTAAAAAATCCCTCACAGAGGATTTGGGGGGTGACAAACTTGATGGATTAGAAAAATATTTAACCCGCTGTCGGATTAACTCGAAACTCGGTATTACTAAGATAAAAATATACTTAAAAAAAGTGATTTAGGGTTTTTCAAAAATCGACTCCTACGAAGTTGGAAAATTCTACTGCTTGCTTCCATTAACTCGAAAATGGGTATGGGTCTTTGATTCAAGTTATGAACACATCCTAAAAGATTTTTCAAAATTACTCTCCTGGGGGTTAAAAAGCTGGGATACAGTTTATTTGAAAAATCTGATCCCTTTGAGCTATAAACTAAAAATTTGGCCCGAATACTTATTTATATCTAAATAAATGATAAAAATCATATACATACATTTTCGAAATTATAAGAGGAAAGTACGAATTTCACGCGGACGAAGTCGCGGGCAGAAGCTAGTAGTTTTATATAATGTAGAAGCTTTTTTAAATTTTGTAGGTAAATGTAAGAAACGTGGATCCTTTTATTATAATTTTTTGATGTTGACTTGAAAGAGCATGGCAGTTGAGAATGTGTCATGCTCACTTAACTGTCTTACTGATGGTGGCGCGTATGTTGGATCATTCGGTTCCCTTCAAAATGGTTGAGCTGGATGGTGCATATCCACGCGTCATGTTCGTGAATGGGCGCCATCGATTGAGACTGGTCATCTCTTAACTGCCAAGGCTTATTTTTAATCTTATATTTTTAATTGTTTCTTCATTTGTGTTTTTTTTCTTTTCATTGTTACACATATAGAAGCAACAAGAATAATGTACACAGGACATTGTAATATCTTGATTTAAAAGAGTATCCATGGAGTTTCTTGCCCATTCATCTCCATAGAGAGACGTTTTGGAATGAGCAACTAGCTTCAACTTTCTGACTAACTGACCGACTATTTAATTTTGACAATTCAAAGGTGCCTGCCCCTACATGTTTTAATTGAAATAAATGTTTTGAGTTTAACAGAGAACATGACTTATTGCATGCTATAAAACTCGCCGATAGTATGCGATCAATGTTAGTGTCATGTTCTAGCAATAAGCTATAGCAATAAGTCATGTTCTAGCAATAAGCTATAGCAATAAGCTATAGCAATAAGTCATGTTCTAGCAATAAGCTATAGCAATAAGTCATGTTCTAGCAATAAGCTATAGCAATAAGTCATGTTCTAGCAATAAGCTACAGCAATAAGTCATGTTCTCTGTTAAACTATCATCAAAATACTGGTTTGAATTGACAGTACCTACCGTAACGCCCGTCACGACGCTACTCAAAAGTAACGCGTTTCAAACTCAACTCACCAATGAGTAGCCAGAACGTCACAGCACTATAGTGTGTCAATGGCGGTCCGTACACTTTGGTTGTTGGTTTGGGCCTTAAACATAATTATGGACATTTAACAACTTTAAAATAATAAATCATCCAAATGTGAAAATAGATTAGAGCCGTTACATGATCGCTAAGTATTCAATAAGTAAGGCGCGGCGCGTGATCGCTCGCGTATCCAACTAAATCAAACTGAAGCGGTAATGGAATTAAAATGATTCTTTATGAGCGGCACAGGTGCTCTTTATAAGGCAAGTTATCGCTAATATGCACATTAAGGTTGCCATACACGCAGTATGTGGCCTGAGAGGTGTCGGAAGCACATGATCCTTCAACTCAAGCTGTATGAGCTGAACCTTGCCGCAGACTAAACTTTTTGGGTACGAAATACAATAAACTCTAAAGACACGAAGGTAATTAATATAATTATAGGGTTTGCGTCGAGTTTCGATAGGAGTTAATTCTATAGACATTATAGGTAGGTAGAGGTAGATAAACTTCGCTTTTTCCAGCAGGCGTCGACTGGCGGTTTAACTGATGATAATCTCTGCCAACGCGAGAAAAAAGGATTTTATTGGAAAGCGTAAGTCAAATAATGGTCTGCTCTAGTTCCACCTATCGCTCGTGACTGTTAGTGGTTGCGTTTATAGCTAAACACGATACAGACTACTGGGAATCGTAAATTTGTGTATGAAGCATCATTATTCCGTCGCAAATGGTGAAAATGGATTATCCTCAATCATAAAACTGACGCGATTTTAACTGTTTTAAATTGATAATAGAAATAAGGAGCTTTATGCCTACCTCCAAAAGGAGTATAATAATTAGGGGTTTACTTGCGTGTGTAATTCCCACTTAGGTACAGTGCATCATCATATAGATTGCCCCATTAATACCCTAAAGTCCATTGCCACTAACGCTTCTCCTCCGGCGCGGACCAAATGCCGCGGGAACATTAACACGACGTTATAATGTAATTGTCACGATATACACATAAAACAACGATCGAATTTTTGTAGCGATTTTATGTACACTTTGAATAAAGATTTGGCTGTGAATTGGGCTCGGGTTTACGACGCGGCTCGTAAATACGGGTGTAAACAGAGGAGCCGACGATCGGCCACTACTCACACATGTTCCACACGTATACGATATGATACGGTTCATTTTATACTCCCTGTACGGTGTAGTTTATTTGACAATTTGAAAGGTCTATTTTTGTACAAATCTTTTTTCTTTACGATGTTTTGATATTCAGATTAACTTGTTAACACACCGCTGGACAGACCTGTCTTAGAATTTATTCAAGTAGTCTTTACGCTAAAATAAGTTATTAAAATAAAATTCAGATAAATTTTCATATGAGGCCTACCTAATGTAAATCAAAGCTTCTCGTCATAAAAACGTCTAGACTGAAGAAGATAAGGAGGCTTGTAACCGTGTCCAAAGTATCTGTTATCGCGGGTACACCTGTGAATGACTCGATCCGGGACATAATTCCGGTAATAAATCCGGCTGTTATTCACGACGGAAGTTAGTGCGGCTTGAGCGGAGCGGAGCTGAGCTAAGCGTGGTGTGACGTAATCCGAGCGTTTAGCGTCAGTAACAGGTGTCCAAATGCAGTCGGAAACAATCGCTGTTCTCATGTAACACTTGACTTATTACTATTATTATTTTACGGGTACATAAGTTAAAGTGAAACTACAAATGATTTTCGTAGAATATCTGTCTAAATTTGTTTTATGATGGTTCTCAGTGCTACTTCTGAAGCTGCCGCCAAGGCGTGTGCTGCACACTAAACACAGTGTGATATGTGGTCGTGGGTCCTTATGATCATCATAATTTTAGTCGAAGTAGTTCAATGCTTGACATATGTACGTATGCAGGTGAAAATTCTTACAGGAAAAACATTGAGTTACAACTAGAATAGAATCACACATTCGTAAAAAATCACATAATCATGTTACTTGTTATTCGTGATAACAGGAATCTTTGCAAAGTCATATGTACCATATGTGTGGCATTTGCATGGGTTGTTCCATGAGATCGACAAACTTGTGATGGTGTTACACAATATGACATTCTTCTCCATAGGTACCTACGCTTTGGAATGGGCAACTAGCTTCATATTTTTCTGACTGACCGACTTTTTGACAATTCAAAAGTGCCTGTTAATGGTTTAATTGAAATAAATGCTTTGAGTTAGAGCAAGAGCTCGAGCAAAGAGAAGCTGCACAGGTGTGGCAGTAGTATAATAAACAAAGAGAAGCTGCACAGGTGTGGCAGTAGTATAATAAACAAAGAGAAGCTGCACAGGTGCGGCACTCGTATAATAAACAAAGAGAAGCTGCACAGGTTTGGCAGTAGTATAATAAACAAAGAGAAGCTGCACAGGTGTGGCAGTCGTATAATAAACAAAGAGAAGCTGTACAGGCGTGGCAGTCGTATAATAAACAAAGAGAAGCTGCAAAGGTGTGGCAGTCGTATAATAAACAAAGAGAAGCTGCACAGGTGTGGCAGTCGTATAATAAACAAAGAGAAGCTGCATAGGTGTGGCACTCGTATAATAAACAAAGAGAAGCTGCACAGGTGTGGCAGTCGTATAATAAACAAAGAGAAGCTGCACAGGTGTGGCAGTAGTATAATAAACAAAGAGAAGCTGCACAGGTGTGGCAGTCGTATAATAAACAAAGAGAAGCTGCACAGGTGTGGCAGTAGTATAATAAACAAAGAGAAGCTGCACAGGTGTGGCAGTCGTATAATAAACAAAGAGAAGCTGCACAGGTGTGGCAGTAGTATAATAAACAAAGAGAAGCTGCACAGGTGTGGCAGTCGTATAATAAACAAAGAGAAGCTGCACAGGTGTGGCAGTCGTATAATAAACAAAGAGAAGCTGCACAGGTGTGGCACTCGTATAATAAACAAAGAGAAGCTGCACAGGTGTGGCACTCGTATAATAAACTAAGAGAAGCTGCACAGGTGTGGCAGTCGTATAATAAACAAAGAGAAGCTGCACAGGTGTGGCAGTCGTATAATAAACAAAGAGAAGCTGCACAGGTGTGGCACTCGTATAATAAACAAAGAGAAGCTGCACAGGCGTGGCAGTCGTATAATAAACGTTCCCACAGTTGTCAGCAAGTACTACAAAACATAATATGTATAACAAAATCGATAACTCATGGTAATAACACAAGCGTTTACGGAGAACTCCAAGTATTTATTTAGTCGCGAGACTTTAGGTAATTTATGCGACTACTTCAAACTCCCGGGAAAAATTACCAGAGAGCGCCTAGTGTATTAGTTTACAGAATTAATTTCACAATACGGTACACAGCCGCTAACTCCTCAAGTTTGTTTTACTGCCTCACTCTAGCTCACTGATGAATGTCTTCATTTGTTTACTATTGTATTTGTTGCTAGTTTCAATACCACGTAAATCAGCGTTAACGGTTTCTTGAATTGTGTTATTTTACATTTATTTTTCTTAAAAAGGCTTAATTTAAAAGCCCAAAGATAATACTCTCTTAGACATATTGTACGAGTTGACTCCATAATATTACAACAATATACATTTTAAGCGCTATTTAAGAAGAGGATTCTCGGATTTCCACAAGATGTAAAATCTAAGACGTGTATATGTAAATAAAAATTTCCTCGGGGGTGAAATGTGCGAAATATTGTGATGCGGAAAATGGGTAGTGCAAAGCGGCTTAAAGCGGAGGGCGAGAGCGACGCACGCGGGGGTGGTGCGGGGCGGGGCGACACGTCGCGCCCGTCGCAGTCGCACGCGACGCGCCTGTCGCGGATTTACACAGACAGCACAGAATTTACGTTCAACGCGTTCAACGCGCGCCGAGATGAGCCGCACTGTCAGCTATCACACTACGATAAATGGAGATTCCAACCTTTTATATCTTTAGGTAAACGAAATGCATTTAATGCTTCCCATTGTATTTAAAGTAACAATAACGAAAATATTCTTATTTTTTTCAACTCGTAGCGGTTTGTAAAAAAGTATTTGGCGATTTATTTTACTGCTTGCTCATCGGCGTTGTGGACACTTGCGGCTTTGGTTTAAAATGTATATACCTAGTAAAAAATAAATCGACAAGAACCGATTTATTTTTTACTACAAACCCAGCACCTCCCAAGAGTACTTAGGTTGTGTTTCGGATATCTATCAGTGAAAAAAATAACCATCGAAAAACATCCCCGTCATTACATTATAATGTACAGATAAGTACTTTATGTACGGATGAAACAATATAGGTATTATTAAAATATTATTGGAATGTCCGGCAGGAGTCCAAGTCCTGTTTGGTGAGAACACATAGGTAATAAATAAATAAATGAATAAGCATAGTTACGGTGATAAGAGAGAACTATGTAAAATAATCAAAAACCAAACTAGATTTAACTTGTTAAGTTATACTACTTACTACTTGTGTTACTTTTAATTACCCGACTGCGGCGAAGCCCAAAAGGAGGGTTATGTGTTTGACCTGTATGTATGTATGTATGTCCGTTTCTTTGTTCCCTCGTAACTTCTAAACGAATGAACGGATTTTGATAAATTATACGTCTTTAGATTTGTCTTGGTAGCGCGAGTGTCACTGGGTATATCAAAATTGAAAAAATATAAAATGGCCGATTTTTGGCGCAATATTATGTCTTAAAAAAAAAATATTTTTCTCGAAACCTATCGAGTGGGGTATCAAAATAAAGGGTTTTTAAAGGTGATTACAAAAATATATACAACTTATATGGTTAAAAGTAATTCGAAGTGACAAATCGTAAAAAACACGTACCAAAAGCTAAATCGTCCGCGGAATCTTTCACATTAATTTTGTCAACTAAAAAGCTGGAAATAAAAAAAGTTATTTAAAAAAATAAAAAAACCCGACTGCGGTAAAAAACTGAAAAGCTAAAAACAAGCCCATTTTAAATTAAATAAAAGTTGGAAGCAAGCGGGACCCATATCATTTTTATTATATTTTCAAATTCAAATGGGTCCCGCCTGCTTCCAACTTTTATTTAATTTAAAATGGGCTTGTTTTTAGCTTTTCAGTTTTTTACCGCAGTCGGGTTTTTTTATTTTTTTAAATAACTTTTTTTTTTCATGTACTTTTTTTTTTGTTGATCTATTTGAGTAAAAATTAACAGGTCAATAAAAAATCGATGTTTGATTTTGATGATGCATATCAGGAAACTCCGGTACAGGATATACAGCGGGCGTAACGCACGGACGAGCAAACTCTGTCAGAAGTTTGCAGCGTTGAACGTGTTAATAAAAAGTTTTTATTTTTATTTTTCCTAATACAAAAATGTTTAGATAACGGCGTAAAATAATTAAAAGTTAATAATAATGCGTGATTAAGAAGTTAATTGTTGTTAAAAATATCCATAGACAATCACTTGGAAAAATACACTTTAAAATGTTTGGCCTAACAGACAGTACCCACACTAATACGACCCATACTATCGTAAACTAGAGACATTCATTTGTCTATTCCACCCTATTTTATTTCTGTACAGCGTGGGTGTAGTATCCATACAACGTTATTTATAAATTTAATGTAGTACAGCATCATGTGTACACATACAGGGTGGGATATCGACGCGCAACCTGTTACCATGGATACAGTACGTGATTCTGGATTGCGTTGAAATTATTCGTTGGTTATTTTAAAAAAAAATACCATTCTATACATTTTGACTGCATAGGTTCTGCATTGCACTTTTGTAGAAAAAAACTGATAAAACTAACCGTCGAATGAAAAATAAACGGCCTGTGTTGTCTTATAACTACGACACCGCGGTGAACTCTATCTTCTATTTAACCGCTATTACCTCCATACAGACTTATAATACAACATTCAATTTGAGATACAATATGATACACTACAATACAGGCTACGCTAGTTATATCTCCTATCCTGCCTGACCCACTGCCACAGGCCGCCACGAGACGCAATTGACAAGTATTAATAACTCCCAGTACGTGCACTTATCATAGCCGCACTGATATTTAGTGCTCCACTGTGGACTATTAGTCCCGAGTCTCATCATCTGCCTAGCCTTTTCCCAACTATGTTGGGGTCGGCTTCCAGTCTAACCGGATGCAGCTGAATACCAGTATTTTACATGGAGCGACTGCCTATCTGACCTCCACAACACAGTTACTGGGTAATACGAAACCCCTTGGTAAGACTGGTTGTCAGACTTTCGGGCTTCTGACTACCCGTAACGACTGTCAAAGCCTATTACTTATAATGTAAAAGACTATATTGAGGATAGGCTTGGGATTGAGCTGCTCCAATAGGTTAAAACAGTGAATGTTGTTTTGCTATTTTACAATTTAATAAAAATTTTTTTAAGTATCTATTTACTTAAACAATGACATGTACATTTACTGTATAAAGTATTATATTATTTTAATTATTGTGAATGTGAGAACTATGTGGGTCATTGTTTTCGTTTTGATTATGGTCTGGCAGTTTGAGTAGTTTATGCGGCCTACCCAAATGTCCTGTCTTTGGTATTGTTCGTCGAATCGTTGAGCTGCTTAAGTTCTGAGTTGAGCTGCACGGTTACTGATAAATGCATGCACTGACTGGACAGGCCCATTCAATTTGTGTGGTTCTTTCCTCAAAAGACCATTTCAGACACTAATCTACATGGTTCTCAAAGATTATGTCCGGATTTTTTTATATACACATTGACATTGATGAATTTTATTTAGACAATGACATGAATATTTACTTTATAAAGTTTTTTTGTTTTATTTAATTATTGTGAATGTGAGGACTATGCGGGTCATTTCTTTTTCTGTTTTCCTACTTAGTTTTAATCATGATCTGGCAGTTTGAGTAATTTACGCGGCCTACCCAAATGTCCTTTCTTTGGTATTGTTCGTCGAATCGTTGATCTCTACAACTTCTGAGTTGAGCTGCACAATTTTTTGACAAATGCGTGCAATGATTGGACAGGTCTGCTCAATCTGTGTGGTTCTTTCCTCAAAAGACCATTTCAGACACCAATCTACACACGATCTTCACACGATCTGACCAAGATTGTGTCTGGACTTTAAAAGAGACTGTGACCTCTGAGTTTGTTTCGGCCTTTCTTCTCAGAGTAGTCAGATTGGAAATGCCAACCTCATCTAGTTTAAAAAAATATGATTGACGTGTAAAAGTGTTTGTAGAAACCTACTTACAGAAAATAAATCATGTATCATTTATCATAAAGTTCAACGAATGACAGCCGGGACTGACGGCTTAACGTGCTTTCCGAGGCACGGAGGGGTTACGGTGTGTAAAGATGGTCACCCATCCACAGACCAACCGCGGCAAGCGTAGCTTCACCTGATCGATCGACCTGTGTTGCTGTTATTATTTAGCCATGGGTCATTCCAGTCTATGATGTAATAAAAACACCATGAATTCACAATATTCATGATCGACGTTTTTCCCACGACAACGTCGGTTATTTAGAGCCGATCTTAAATAAAATAAACAACTGCTCCTGGTAAACTAACATGCTTGGCTTAGGGCTAGGAGTTTTTGGTCAACTGGACACACGGGTCCAGTTCGACATAATCACATAGGTGGGTTTATTTCGAGTAAGTTCAGTTGACCAAAGACTCGGATAAACTGAGATTTGGGTTATATTTTAGTCTTTCTTTTCTTTATTGAGCAGAAAATCCAAGCTCTCGATGCACTTAGTTTGTTGTCCAAGCCGCCTATTACGTCACCGAGCGCTGCGGACGGGACCACTGCAAATTCTGCAAACAGTCACTTAATCGACTGTAGTTGTCGCACAAGCCTTGCCGGCTCTGGCAGAGTGCCGCGTGATGGACGGAGCGCCCCTTCGTCGTCGCCTCGTCGCGGTCGGTGCTACTTACAAACGTCGCCTGCAAACGACGCAGGATAAATATTCACGTCGGTAGAACTTCTCAACTGCCGCTCATAATATAAAGGATTTTGTTACAATGTACTTCGCACATGCACACAAGGAAACATTTTTAGCTGACACAATAGTGTCAGCTAAAAATGTTTCCTTGTGTGCATGTGTTGTGTAGTTGTACACAATAGTGTACAACTTTAACTAAGATAGTACGATGAAAATGTACTTAGATTACCTATGTTTTTTTAAGTCTGTCGTTCCGAGACTGCTAAATAACGTTTAAACTGAAGTCTCTACGCAACAATTTATGTAACATCGCGAGTGAGTCACTAAAATAACTCTCATTCCGAGCAAAAGCGAGATTTAATTCTCTAAAACAGCGAAATACCTCACGATGGGTTGTATCTAGTGTGGCACCTGCGGAGCCCGGGGTCCGGGCGACGCCTCATCGACATTATTGAAAGGAACACATTAGAAACAATGTCGCCAGTGTTCAGCGGCTCGGGTCTCGGGTAGTCGGGACTCGGTCGTTAAGGTTCGGTTCCCGGGGGAAATTAAAAACCGACGCCGATTGCGCGCCTGCCGCCTACTTATCGAGGCGCTCACAGAGCACGCCCTGAACCACCGCTACCGAACGTAAGCCGCTTAAAAGACCTTCCAATTTCTTGTGGATAATTACGATTCACTCTTCGAAAGTAATTGTCGGGAGCGACGAGCAGACGATCTGTCAGCGCCCACCGCCGACTGCTCAACTGTGTGGACGACTGAACTAGAGGTAAGGGCTGAAAGTAAACTTTTGGAAATGCTTGATACGAGTAGATGGATGGGTTCATACGAGTAAATGGATGTGTTCATTTTGTATTTTGGAAGAGCGTGCGCTGATGAAAACTAATGATGGCGTCATTTATGATTGATGGACAGTCTCTACTTTTCATATTCTAGAGTTGACTTAGAAATGAGTTTTTAAACGATGTGAGAGCTAGTATACTGCTCCACATTTCTTTCTTACCTACAACACGTAGATCGACCACGTCGGTCTGTGAGTGATGAAGTTTCTATAACGCTCTGCAGCCGGTGGTGGTATTTGTTACTCAGGAGGCACATTTTGTTAGGTAGAACATTTGTTTTATTTCTTCATTTGTATAAAATGTTACCATTTGTGATTATTTCATAAATGAACAAAAGTCCAACAACAAAGAGTATCAATACTTAGAGGAGCCTACCGTACAAGACAACTTAGTGCAATATAAATAGTTCCTTTCACGCTATCTAAAAATAAATCCTATACAACAGATTTAAAATGATTTTTTACCGACTTCAAAAAAAAGGAGGTTATGAATTTGACATGTATGTATGTAATATTATTGGAATTGCATTATATTCACATAAGACACTATATCAGGGCTTCCATACAAATATACAAAATTTTATAGACGTATGTATGTATGTATGTTTGTCCACGCATATCTCCGCAACTATTAATCGGATCGTGAACATTTTTTTTGTATTGGCTTACATTTACTTTAACTTAGGGAACAGTGTAAGTTTCATCAAAATCAATTCAGTAATTTTCAAGATATGGACTAATACGTGTAAGTGTGACGGCCTGGCTTATTGATACGAGATACGGGTGTAGTGTCAAAAGAAAAACATCTCAAAACCTTGTTCAAATTCTAGTGTATAAACTAAAAATTAATTTCGGAAGTCGGTGGCAAAAAACTAAAACTAAATCACAGATCCCAAGACACGGACTTCCGAAATTAAAGTTATTTCATAATTTTCAGTTCATTTCTTTTTGAAGTCGGTTTAATTTTTTTAAATTACTGTAAATTATTCATTTTGATTCTCTAAAAATATTTTTGTTTTTGAGTTATTTTCTTCGTATATAACTACTAGATAAGTACTTGTATCCGTGAAACGTCTGTGGCGCGGGCGCGCCACACGTTTACATCCATTCCGTTAAGTCCCGCAGTCGCTAGTCGTGGCGCGTTTATTTTTCTACAATGTGCACTTTTGGACTACTTCTGAGCTGACCACTTTATTTTGCTTGCTCTCTACTACAAGCACTGGCTATATGCAGAAGTTAAATTTCATATGTCTTAATATCTTAGGTTACTTATGACAAAGCCCCCGACGACTAACGACCGAACCCAATTACCTATCTATCACCAGTTTAGGCATACTGGAGGTAGAAAAACCTATCTATCTCTGGTTTTAATGTTCCAACAATCTATATCAGTATCGATCTGTATGAGAGATACAGTTTTTCTGTTTTGTCCCGTATCGGATAGAATATATTAGAATAACGTTTATTGTCTCCAGTATCACAGCTAGTAGTAGTAGGATCTTCTGCGTAGGTACCAGTGAGCCTTCTGCTCTTGTGCACATTGTAGCAAGTACTTGTCTGTAACACGTTTTAATTTCCCGCTCACTATGAACACGACAAACTGTCACAAAGCCGTGTTATTTGTTAAATACCTGCGCGCACGGGGCGGTGGGCGCCATCGTGCCAACCCTTCGCTGCGGGTTTTTTGCAAACTGTTCAAGTAACGATGTCCGCCGAGCTTAAACTTATTTGTTTAATTACTCTCGTTATTGTTATGTACTTGTTACAAATTTATTTTGTAAAGTAGAAACGTGCAGGCTTGATGTTCGTTTATCATTTTGTAAATTATTTTAATGATGAGGTAGTATTATTTGTTTTTGTTTGATTTATCTATTAATTCTGAAAAACATAAACATTGTCTTTCAGGGTGTATTTCATGTCTTTAAAATTCGTGGTTATAGTAATCATGCAGTATCTCGCTCGCATACCAAGGGTTTCGTACCACCGTACAATATTAAGATTCGTGGATATAGTAATCTCTCCGGCTCTTGACCGGTTTTTTATTATTTATATTTGTTGTTGTAGCGACCATAGTAGTAGGTACACACTCTGTAAATTTCAAGTGCCTACCTTAATATTACGGTTCAAAAGATACCGCCCTGTGACAGACAGACGGATGGACAACAGCGGAGCCTTATTAATATAGTCCCGTTGGCACCCTTTGGGTTTGGAACCCTGAAAACAATTTGTTACGAAATGACGACAAATTGACGATAATGTATCACACCGCGAGTGAGCTGGAGGTACGGAGTTACTTGATAGTTTGAGCCTTCTTTAAGTTATGGTAGACAACAGTTTAATATTCAGGCGAACGTTGCGGCTTAATAAAGTACCTAGTTGCGAGGTAGTTACTGCACGTGGTTCGATACAGTGACGTATCTATCCTGCAGTCTTGACCACTTAGTTAACTTGTAACGACGTCTTAACACGCAACACGTATTCAAGATGCAAAAGTTCTTTGTACTTATTTACGTTTATGCATTTATCAAACTGTTAAGAAGTGTAGAAAAAAATCGCTTTAGTTAGTTCATACCCTGAGGCAATCCACCAGTAGCTCCTATAATTCAGGGGTCTTTGGGACCTCATATAACCTCCGATACCTGCGAAATGACTGGGCTGAATCTTCACACAAATTAATTGAACTCTCTTTCTTGTCACTTCTGTACTTGTACCTACACAGTATAAGTACAATTAAATTAAAGCCCCGCGAACTTTCGTAACTTGCAGTAAAAGAAGTGAGCACAACGTGTGCGGTGTGCTTGTAAACAGAGCCGTGGGATGTGCTTCAGAAGCGACATGACGTTGTAGGAATATTAGTGAGGCGCGGGTACTTCGCGCAACTAACTCGCGCTACAAACTACGGAACTGTTTGTTTCGTCGCGCAATCAATGGGCACAGAAGTAGGCCTGTAATCATTGTAAAACTCATTCCTTACAGTCACACCAGTATGAAAGTCATGTGCAAGCGATATGATCATTGAGTTACTTTAAAAATGATATTTAAAAGTTCGACCTTCTGTATTTATCTTATCTGTGACAGAACAAAACAGTTTGTGCTTACACTGAAACTTCATAGGTAACGTAAACACCTTTATGTTTAATTTTCAAACCTTAAAACTCCTGGCAATAGCTCACCGAATAAATAGCGTATAACCTTACAAGTGAAATAGAAGCGTCACATCAAATAAATTGCTTCGGGCGAGCATAATGTATTCTCTTGCTTAAAACGCATGTAAATGCAAATAGAAAGAAGCGGTCGGCGGTGGCTAGCGAGTGCGGGGGCGTGGCGGCAGCATGGCGGCAGCATGGCGGCAGCGTAGAGGCAGCGTAGCGGCAGCGTGGCGGCAGCGTGGCGGCAGCGTGGTGCGGGCGGCACCCGTCTGCGTATTACGTGGAGCGCGCTTTGCAATTCTAAATACTAACTGTAACTTGTTTAATTAAAACTTCATACTCACACTTTATGTTTATACTTTCACACGAACTTGATAGGAATTAAATTATAAATTAAGACCTGCACCATGCTAATATATTCACTACACAAATCTTACAGACACAGAACTTTACACTATGAAAGTGCTGAAGATTTACTAACTGCACTGTATTTCAAACGAGTGCTTCAAAAAGTTTGTAAATATGACTTAATTATTCAAAAATATTTAATAACAAACTGCGTTTAGGAGCGTTATCATCATAACGCAAACTCATTTCAAGTTAAACTTTCTGAGCGTGGAACAACAGATTCGCGTTAAAAATAATAAATATAAAGGAAAATTCCCACTTTTATAACACGGAGTTAGGAGCGGTCTACGGTTCGTAGCACCCAGTTACTCGCTCGAGCGATCTCGTAGCGGGCCGTAGCAAGCCGTAGCAGCGTAGCGGCCGCCGTAGACAAATGCTACAGATGTGACCCCGCAATCACCGAGCGTCCGCCTCGCATTGACACCGGACGAGCAGCGTGTGTACTCAGCACCTTATAATTGAAACTGTTACAGCGATAGTAGTACAAAGTAGTAGCTAGTTATTTGTTAACTCATGATGAAATTGAACGTCAGTAAAGTAAGAAAAAAAAACTGAAGACTTCGTAATGTAATATTTTTTGTAATATAGGAGAAAAAAGGAATGCAGATAAAACAGCAATGTTTCGCTTAAATAGTACAAGGTAAGGGTGTTAGTAAAAACAACAACGTTGGCAATGCAGGTAATAGAATGCGGGTCGTTTCATTCGGCGGGACGGTTTCATTTGCCAGGCAGCCGGGCCGGCGGGAAATGGTGTGACGCTCCATGGGCCGTCACGGTGCCGCCCCAGACCGTACTACCAATAGCTACAGCAGCTAACTGACAAAGGTAAAACATGCACAATGTACAAACAGAAGGTAATCTTCAGTAGTGAATAAAGTCATCCTGTGAAAGACGTCGCAGTCAAAAGCTAATCCCTGTTCAAACACAAGTGTCATAGTGTGGCAGAGATAGATCGACGTTCTATCACTTGTATCGCGAGATTCGCGCGTGAGTGAGTGAACGATTGTGAGTGAGTGTCGCAGGTTGTCGGCGTCGCGGGGATTTGCGCGTATTATCCGCGCCGCGGTAAGTCGCTCGCGGCGTGTATTACGACGGCGTTTTATTTGAGTGCGCCCTTTTATTTGAGTGCGCCCACCGGCATCAGCTTGAAGGGAATAATGTTGGCGACAAGCAAACGTCTAGTGCGTTAGTTTCAGGTTTTATAGCTGGTGAGGAGCTGAGAGTCGACTACAGTTCTGTTGTGATTTATTGCATTGAATAGCGCGGTCATGAGACTGAGCTGCTCTATGAGCTACAAGTGGTGGATGTTATAGTGTGGCGATTAGCTTATCACATTAATTTACACCACGTATCTACATTACGTATTTTAAACATTTGGGTGAATCAGTAATAAAATATTTGGTATTTTTCTTAATATGTCCCCAACTTTATGATTTCATTTTTCTTTTTTGTAACGTTTTTGTTATGGTACAAAAAATTTTGAAATTAAAATAATTTTATTAATAACAGGTAACATTCTAACCGTGGGACCTTTTTTTATGGTTTTTTTACCAACAATAAACTCAATTTGTAATTATTTTTTAATAATACCATAAAGTTTGTGTTGTATTGCTGAGACCATCGCCTCTCACGTGTCTAGTGCCTTATTATCAAGGGTTAAATTGCAATTTTTTTATTTTCTTTGAAATAATCAGTTTTGTTTTTTTTGTAAAATTGATTTTTTCTTTATTATTAACAGACTGATAACAACTTGTAATAACCGCTGTACTATGTAATGCCCCGACCTGTGCCGACCGAATCGGTACTCTGTATAATAAAACGATGACGTGACAAATGTGTACAATACATTACTACACAAACATAATAATAGAGAACTTGCAGGCTTCATCGAGGAGAGTTTGTAACAGAACAAGTTACAAGCAGCATGTTACATTACACGTTCTCGCATGCTTCTGCAACGTGTAGTTATGTGGCTTCTTGTTCTACACTAAATTATTTGTTTGATGCTGGTACGTCCAAGTTTTTGAGTATTAGTCGTAACTACTGACCACCTTCCCGAATAATTCCAATCGACATTCCTGACAACAATATGTATAAGTGAGGAATAATATTCTGTTTCTCCGCACCTAAGACTTCTGCCTACCCTCATAGCAGTCAGATGGTGGTATAATTGATGATTAAACGAACTTACCTGTACTTGAAGTTTGATCACAATTACTCGAAGAGCTTCGTTCGAAGATATTAGTATCCCTCCCTCCCAGTCATCCTAACCCCCTAGGAAGTCTGTCCATTGCATACGAGTAGCACTAAGGGCCATGGAGCGAGCCATGCTTGGCATAACCCTACAAAACCGAGTGCGTAACACCGAAATCCGTCGTCGGTCGAAAGTCTACGATGTCAGGGACAGAGCGGTGCGCCTCAAGTGGAGTTGGGCAGGACATCTAGGTAGACGAAGAGATGGCTGATGGAGTAAAGCTGTGACAGAATGGTGGCCAAAGTTCGGCCAAAGAAACCAGGGCTGTCCTAAAGCGCACTGGGTAGCGCGCTGGGATGACGATATCGTCAAAGTCTCGGAAAACACCTGAATGAGAGACGCACAGAACCGGGATGTGTGGGAGATGAAAGTTGAGGCCTATATCCAACAGTGGGTGATTCCGGGCTGAAATGATGATGATGAATATTTAGCAAATACCGTACAAGTTGAACTCCACGCGGCAGTCTTACGTATGTCGTCCAGACTTACACCTACGCTATACCGTACAAGTTGAACTCCACGCGGCAGTCTTACGTATGTCGTCCAGACTTACACCTACGCTATACCGTACAAGTTCAACTCTACGCGGCAGTCTTACGTATGTCGTCCAGATTTACACCGACGCTGTACGCTTTGGAAGTGGCTGCGTGCAGTGCGTGCAGGAAATAGCGAGATATCAATGCTACTCTTTTGTAAAACGCTCTTTACCCATTTGCAGAAAGTCTGCGATGTTACAACTCAGTATGGTTTCCTAAATGACATAAAAAGTGATTGATGGTCTTGACTTATCTGATTGATTGTTTCAAGATATACTTTAAGAGTACTAGCAGGGCTTATTTGCGGCTTTTGTAAAAATACGGCAAGGAAAACACTGGTTATACCTAAGGAACCTACTCGTGAAGTTTTAATTAAATCAGTTATTTTAATAGTAAACCCTGAATCAGATTCGGTAATGTTATCGACATATATTTTTAATAAAGTCTGCATTCTATGGGCTGTTATCAGGGCTAGAAGAGTCACTAACTTTTTAGTAATTGTTTCAAGACTGACAGATTATAGTAGCTTGATGTGCTGGCGTCTGTACATCACCATCCGGTGACGATGTACTTTCATAGCGAGTACGAGAAATAAAACGTGGGTGACGTTTTGTTTCACGTTCTAACTTTTTAATTTTTTTATACAAATTACTATAGATAATTGTCGCGATCATCACTCTTTCTTTTCGGCATTCTAAAGCTCAAGTATGAAAACGCACTTGAATTACTGTAAAACAAGGGAATAGATGCGAAACAGCGAAGCACTGATGCGTGATTGATCTGGCAAGGTGCGAATGTCATAGTAACGAACAAAAGTTTTTAATCTACCTTACATCGGATTAAATAATTTATTTTTCTCCTGAATTCAATGAGAATGGCGAGTCTGTAAGTGAAAATACATGTGTGTTAATACTAATATCGAGAGCGAAGCTTGAGAATGATGTCGTTCAATAAGGGGGAATGAGCTTATGTATTTGCAGAGTTATAATCATTACCTAAAATCATCCCTTCAAGTTCATGTGAACCTATTGAATGACTACACTGGGCCGCAAAGAAAGCTGGTCAGTTATAAAAAATGCGATAACTATTAAAATATTTGAGCTTATAAAAAAGCATTTAAAATAAAAACTTAATTAAAGTTTATTTCATTAGAAATATAGGAAGAAGTAAAACCTTTTTATTTCCTTTTGGTGATTGTATTAAAAACCATAAATAAATATGAAGACAATTTTTAAACAACAACTTTTCAACTTTGAAACCACTCGTTTTGCTTTGGTTTCTGATTATAAATATGGCATTTCTTGTGATTTATTGATTCTGATCAAATTAAATTAAAAACAGCAAACTAACCCCTGAAGAGTGTACCAGAATTCTGACAATGCTTAAAGACGGGCCCAGTCAGCGTTATACAGTGAGAACTGTTAGTGTGCGAGCGATGAAGAGACTGGATCCAATATTCGCAGACCAGGAACAGGCCGAACAAGGTGCACGACAGCGTGTGAGGATCGATATTTATGGTGTCAACAATGTTGAGAAATCGATTTCAAGCGGCTGTTGAAGTAAAAAATCACATCCTACGTGCTGGAGGGAGCAATCCGAGCACATTTAGACCTATGCTAACTACTATGAACTATGCTAGAGAACACATTAAATGCAATCTGGGTTCAGACCGTGACGATGTTTTCTGACGAGTCGAGGTTCATGCTATACACGCACGATGGGAGGCAAAGAGTCTACAGAAGACCAGGAGAGCGCTATAACCAAGCCTTACGGTGGCCATACGGCCATACGGCGCAGGCTCCATACACGTGTAGGCTGGAATTGCTTACGAAAGCCGCATCGTGCTTGTGGTAATAGAAAATGGCACTCTAACTGCAGAAAGACACGTGCATGAAATCTTAAATGAGTATGTTGGCCCATTTTTAATAAACACGAGCGAAAACGCCATCATTATGCAAGACAACGCTCCGATACAGCTCGGATAGTGTTTGTCTACCATGAAGATATCGCTATCACATGCATGGAGGGGCCAGCACGCAGGCCAGACTTGAATCCCATTGAGCATGCCTGGGACGAACTGGGATGACGTGCACCCCAGTGAAAATCCCCTCCAATCACGCTTCCTGAACTGAAAGAAGATATAGAAATGGGATAATATTCCTCAGCATCGACTCAGAAATTTGGTGAAAAGCATGCCAAACCGTATAACAGTTGTATTAACAGATCGTGGTGACAATACAAAACACTAAAATGTGAAAGTTGCATATTTGATACCGGAGCTGGATTTCAAAATTTTGTGAAAATTAACATTTTTACTTAACTTACTTTTATTCAAAATAAACTTCATAATCTTGAACTTTTGTGACATTGATTTAAGCACTATAAAATTGTCACTAATACAGTCTTTATTTCATAAAGCTAGCTCCAATATTTTGGAAGTTATTGGGGCTTTTGTTACCGACCCGCTTTCTTTGTGGCCCAGTCTATTTCAGAAATATCAATCAAGTACCCTAACTAAATATCAATTATAACCATAGTTATAATATGAATTTAAAGGGTTGTATTAATGATTTAAATGATTATAATTCCGTAAATTCATACTTGTCACGGACGCGAATTATATTTTATTCAACATACAACCTGCAATTTCGCGAATTGGAGCTTCCTCCATAAGCGCGTGCTGGTGACGAGCGAACAGGGCCCTCTGTCGCCCGCCGTCACCCGCCCACCCGGCCAAAAGATACTGACAAAATGTGATCTTTAGTGTAATGTGAAAGCAACCAGCATTACCCATGGATGTATAATGAGGACACCGGGACACGATCACAGGTGACCCCCTCCCCCCACTCCCCGGAGGGACGTGGGTGTACCACATGGACTGGAAAATTAAAGTACAGGAAGAAAATGAGCCTTGCTTCCCGCCTTTATCATTTTATATATTTCCACTGTATATCACTAGTAATATTGTAATAAATACAAGACTTACCCACGCAGACCTGCTCCAGAATAATATCGCCCTGCAGGTAAACTAGGACCTACTTTAAATTCAGTCCTTCTATATCACGGTACCTACAGGGTGACTTCGAAAGTAAAGGTGTCGCTGAACGAACCTTTATTGTAATAGACAAGGAGCGAGAGACCAACTGAGTAACAAACACACGTTACTCAAGTTGCCTTTTTAAACTAGATTGCAGACTACACTTTCCCAGAACCAGAAAATCTTACACTGATTTTATCGGCACCCTACTTTGATAGGTTTCACCGATTTAAATAAGTATCGTTCTTTTAACCAAATCTGTCGTTTCTCCTCAGCTTACGGAGGTTTGGGTGCTAAATGATGCTAATGCTAACCTTTTTTTATAAATGGTCTTTCTTAAGAAAATTCTCATGAAAGATATTACTCGTATGTTTCCGACACCAAACCACAATGATTGAGTGAAGTGATTGTTATATACAAATGTGGAAGGTTATTGGACGTAGGAAGTCTGTCGTCAACAATCAATCTCCGAGAGGTACCGACATTACTCTGTCACACCACTGACACTTGACTTGTCGTAAAAAGAACGTCGGAATAAAGCCCGGATACATTTTAGCCATGACAACTTTATGAGACATCGCGTCGTATGCCAGCGGACTGCGGGGGACGTCGCCGACCCTCGTCCTGTCCGCGCAATATTGAACACGAGCTTAAAATAAAAAAAAATCTATTAGGACGATGTGTCCGCGCTCGAACTGGGACAGCGTGACACACCAATGAAAATATGTTACATATGGAGAATTAGCCTACAGATTGTGGACTTACCTATGATAACATCACAGAGTAACATGATAGATTCATTTACTAGAACAATTTCTTATTAAACCCATGTACGCACCACACCTGCTCTTTGGAACAGTTCAAAGAGAAAGTCTAATAATATAGCACTCTGGTTATCAAAGAACATTCTAGGAAAACAATATTCGTTAAAAATAAAATATCGTCACAGTCACAACAACAAATTATTTGGTGTTTGAAGTGTACTCCATGCAGCAATAAACTAAACTCGCACACAGTCGTGAGAGCCCGGGCACGTGAGTGTCTGCACAATAAACTAAACTCACACAGTTGTGAGAGCCCGGGCACCTGAGTGTCTGCACAATAAACTAAACTCGCATACAGTCGTGAGAGCCCGGGCACGTGAGTGTCTGCACAATAAACTAAACTCACACAGTTGTGAGAGCCCGGGCACGTGAGTGTCTGCACAATAAACTAAACTCGCACAGTTGTGAGAGCCCGGGCACGTGAGTGTCTGCACAATAAACTAAACTCGCACAGTTGAGAGAGCCCGGGCACGTGAGTGTCTGCACAATAAACTAAACTCACACAGTTGTGAGAGCCCGGGCACGTGAGTGTCTGCATAATAAACTAAACTCGCACAGTTGTGAGAGCCCGGGCACGTGAGTGTCTGCACAATAAACTAAACTCGCACAGTTGTGAGAGCCCGGGCACGTGAGTGTCTGCACAATAAACTAAACTCGCACAGTTGTGAGAGCCCGGGCACGTGAGTGTCTGCACAATAAACTAAACTCGCACAGTCGTGAGAGCCCGGGCACGTGAGTGTCTGCACAATAAACTAAACTCGCACAGTCGTGAGAGCCCGGGCACGTGAGTGTCTGCACAATAAACTAAACTCGCACAGTCGTGAGAGCCCGGGCACGTGAGTGTCTGCACAATAAACTAAACTCGCACAGTTGTGAGAGCCCGGGCACGTGAGTGTCTGCACAATAAACTAAACTCGCACAGTCGTGAGAGCCCGGGCACGTGAGTGTCTGCACAATAAACTAAACTCGCACAGTCGTGAGAGCCCGGGCACGTGAGTGTCTGCACAATAAACTAAACTCACACAGTTGTGAGAGCCCGGGCACGTGAGTGTCTGCACAATAAACTAAACTCGCACAGTCGTGAGAGCCCGGGCACGTGAGTGTCTGCACAATAAATAATTTCAAAGAACTCGAACAAGCCGACCAAACACAGCTAAAACAAAATGGGTCTCTGGCTTCAAGGAAACTTCCTGTACTTTAGAATAATTGAATTAAGTAATGAAATAAATTCACCGGCCAACAATATTCAAAACGAGAAACTTGGGAATTATTTGAAACAGAGTGAAACCGGACTGTGAGTAAACGAGACGATGGATTTTTTAGCGTCCTTTATTGGGACGCCTGCGCCACCAGCGCCACCACCCGCCGGTTTGTAATTATAATAAAACTCATCATCAGTGACGACTAATTTGTCAAACTCTGCGTTCTGTTATGACCAATTCGTATTATTGTATTTCCGGGGCTAATTGTATTAAGTAACTTAATTCTTTGATAAAATCAAGCTGCCTTTTTATTGTTCAGCAATATTTTGTCATGTTGATGACAAGTTGAATAAAGTTAGGTATTTTGAACAACAGTTAAGTCTTAAGCCGCAAAAGTATGAATGCATTGCGTATACATAGTTAGTCGATGTAGATGTCGTAGCGCTCGCGAGTCACCCGCACAATGTGCTGTAGTCGCCACGTGACACATTTGTCGGAGCATCAATAGCTTTGCTCGCACCTGTATTGCATTAAGGGAAACCAATTGCTTAGCATATTGACAATCTTAATTGCCCGCATTTTTACATTTCAGTGAGTTATAAGTTCCCAATTATTTTTAAATGCTTAAAAACCTTTTCTTTTATTAATTGCCAATTATTATCAAATCTTTTCTTTAGCAGTCGTATGAGATCGATATAAAACGGCATATACGTTGTGTGGTTGGCGTCTCAATCTGCTGTGGGTACCAGTTATGTCCCTGACTGCACCTGCGTCACAAATGACACTGTCCGCACAACAGAGCTGCCCGGGCACAAAGCCGACTGTGCTGTCACCTCCCACTCTGTTAGCTGCAGCTGATGTACTCCCATCTTATGGAGAACGTTGTTTCTTTCTATCTCGTCTTCTACACAGGTTTTCTATACGACCAGGACTATCAGATTAAGACGCTTCAATTTCGCTTGTTTTGCCAAGAGCTAACGACCATCTCGAGGTACAAGAGTTCCGGCAAGATTGCCAGTATAATATACGGATCACAGCATTGTCAAGTTTCAATTTTAATTCAAAGTACACACGGTATTGAAAAGCAAACAAAATGTGAAGTTAGGAAGCCAATAGAAATGAATGGAAGAAAAACGTGAAGTCGGCAGTTGCGTCTGATTTTTGTAATTACCATACAAATTGTAACGTACCGACATAAATATACTGTTACTTCAGCTATTGGTTTCCAACAAATGAGTTATACGTGTACTATTGTGTTATTTTACATTCAAAATCGAATTACTGGCTCACGTAGATAGTTAGAATTTATTTTGGAAAAGATGATGTAAGAAAACTACAATATTCACCTCATCCTAACATTTTCTAAATGGCCCAGAATGCCAAAGTCTTGTCAGACACGGCTTATCAAAAATAATGACCATATTGCTTCACGTCCGTGTCGTACATGCGGCGCCTCCGAGCATGACATACGTGAGTACTAAGACTAGGCAGCCTCAAACGAGTGCTGCACTCGTCTGAGGGACGCTAGTTAGCCGCACGGTACCGCACCGCGCCGCACCGCGCCGCACCGGATCGCAGCGCGTCGCACAAAGCCGCCCGACAAAAAGACTACGGACGGACGAACAAAGGACAAAGTCTAACGATCGCACACGTAATCCGCTACATCGTATCAAACATACCACTACCACAGATGTCTAGGTATGTATGTAGTGTGTAGAAAATGTGCACTCCTACAAAATGCTTATATCTGCTTTCCAACGCAATGTTCACCATCTCGTTAATTCTTTTAGTGACGTTTTTACATTACACCATCTTATTTTTAATCTCACTTTTTATGATGTCATAAGTTTTTAATACAAACTAACGGAAGCTATGCTCGCAGCCCACTCAAGTTTTTTTCCTAAAAGGATGTCATTCACCAGCGCCTCGCCCTGTAAGTTTGAGGCTACTCCGTGAGCTATCTCATCATCCACAATTACTACCATGAAAAGATTATTTTAAGTTACAATTTAATAATGAGCCATAAAACCTAGGTAACTTGTGCGAGTTTCCATAAGTTTGTAAGAAAAATGTTAAAACTGAATCACTGAACATCGCGCTTTTTGTTCATGTTGATAGATCGCTACTTGTTCAACTTATAATAGTTAGAAGAAAACTCTGAGAAGAGCAAAAAAGCTAAAAATTGCGTTGAATGACCTTAATTGTAGCGCGCCATGAGCGCGGGTTGTCTGTGGCCGGCGCGGCGCGCGGCGCGCGGCGGCGGGAACTTTGGGAAACTCACAAGTTAAATGAGAATTCTTGATAGTAGACAGAGCTGAACAATAATAAAACTGCGTGTCAAGTGTGTGTGTGTGAGTGTACCTGTGTGTGTGTCCGGTGCACGTTACAAGTTTTAACTAACCGATTTTTTAAGCAGTGAGCTGATCTGACCAGATCGACGTTGACGTCGGCTGCCCATTTGAGATAAGCAGTCCTTTCTGAACTAGTCTACAAATATTTCCAAAGTATTATTATATCTCTAAGTGTAGTTTCGTTCATCCAGACTAAAGGTTGGATAGATCTATTTTAAATTGACACAAAATATTGTACGGAAGTGTCAAAGAGTATCGTTCTACGTCCACTGTATATTGTGCCACCACGTCGCGCGCCGCGAACACACCATATTTGTTTTGTTTCTAACATATAGTGTAGCGAATCTAGAGCAATGACTTGTGGAACTTTTCGCTAAAATACTTTATATTTAACGCGTAGGGAGTTCGTGAGGAGAGGAAGATGTTTAGGAGATTATCTCCATATTATCTGAAGGATGTAAGTAATTTCCTTGCGGAAATAGCCGCTGCCTTGGCAAGGAGGAAATTGGTGCCGAAAAAGGTGAAACCATTGTTTTTGATGTATTGAGAATTTGAGAGTGTTGTCAAAGGGAGACAGGGGGAAGGAGGGGAGGGGGTGAGGGTTAGGTCGGTGACAGAGAATCAGTATATTTTATAATTATACAGTGGTAAAAAGACTTTTTAAGTATTAGTTCATTGAGATCTAGGGCAGATGCGGTTAACTAACGACGTTGAAAATGCCTATTCACGTTTTTTCAATCACAAGTGAAATATTTATCGAAACGAAGATGGGCATTAAAACAAATTCAGTGAAACATTTCGGCAAGAGACCCGTCGATTGATATCCGTCTGATCGGCTTGACACCGATGCATGTGTGTGTCTGTATGCACATAGGCATGCATGCACATACACGTACGCATGTATGCGATAGGTTCGCGAATGGTTATCGCTTGTCCAATTCGGTTTTTGAAAAGACTGTCAGGAACAGAGACGTCGGCGTTGGTGAAATAGCTACAACTGTACAATTGTAGTTCTGACTGAGTACTTATTGGGAGAGGTGGTTATACCTATACATACCGAGATATCATATGCGAATATGTTGCTGAATAAAGAAATACATTGAATATAAGGAAAAACTGTAGGTACACAAAAAAGCTCATAATAATTACAGTTTTATAAAGTTAAACTTTACTTGCTTACACAAGTAAAGTTACGGAGGAGAAATAGGGCCATAGACGAGTGATGTAGAAGTCTTGACGTTAAATTTTTTTCTTCACTGAATAATATAGTTTATGTTGATTAATGATCGCAACACTATCACACTGCCGTACAAGTAACTGGTGAGAGAAGTACCACCTGAACATTACGGAGCCCGCACCGACGGCTTGCTTCCAATCAGTACGTCGGCGGATTGCAGAGTTTTTACATTTGGTCGCAATTAACCTACTATAGTTACTCTTAATTACGAAGAAATGGCTTTTCCGTTAATCATGGTTGCTGTATGATTCCTGATTGAAAGTGGTCTGTTTCACCTCCTCTCGAGGGTGTTATCAGTGCAAATAATTTTAAATCACGTACGTATTACAACCGTTATACTTACTGGCTGTTCGCGGCGGCAGGACACTTCTCTGAACGTGTTCGTCAATGTAGCTGTAATAATTACAATCATCAGGAATATAAGAAAAATAAAAAATAGGAAAGCATCCTACGTGCGTGAGAGAGGCTTATTATATCTAGGTCTCCGTTCAGCGCCGAACATTCAGCTGCTTGGTATGCAGGGGAACTGTAACGATCGAGGATTGACACATCATGTAGACGTATTAGCCGGTGGCGTAGATAATGTGGGGCTTACGTCTGCGTGACGCGCTACATACGGGCGCACGTCCGGGGGGTGCGGACTAATGCGCGGGACACCGCCGGCGCCGCGCACTAACGACGTCACCCGGCATCGCTCGCTGCCGTCAAGTGATGTACTCACTGAGCCACCTCAGGTGACTTAGGTACGGAAACTGCAACACATATGTCACTGCAAAGCCGCCTCAAATTGCTAAGGGTACCTACATGAGTTAATTTAAACTAAGCAGCAATATGATGAAAATATTTTTTGTATACTTAATACAATACGTGAAAATAGAATTCTGACTACAAACTTACAACAAGAAAGTTATCAATTGCAAAAGAATTGCGACTAACCCCGAAGAGAAGAACTGAAACTGTGAAACATTTGCGAGGAAACAGTAGCAAGCGGCGAGCATCAAATTCTTTAAGATAAATCGCTGACTTTTTAATAATGGCCGTGTAACACCGTCGGAGAGACAATTTAAACGCTTACAAATGAATCCCGGGGGTAAGCCCGCGCCACTCATTTGCAGCGCCACAGCCCCGGGACGAAGGACGCGGGACGCGGAGCTCGAGCGGGATATAAGCGCCTCTCTATGACACCTCTAGCACACACTTTGTCTAGCGGGAATTCTAATTTCCGTATGTCGATATCATCCGACATTTTCAATTAAATTCATTTTGAATATAGAAAATTAATGAACGCCTCTTTATTTATTCCCAGGTTTGGTATTAGTGCTGCAGGCTGCAGTGGTGGACTGGTGGCACGAATCATGATGGAATATGTTTGTCAAGTTACCTAGTTGTATTGCGATGGCAATTTGGCAACTATATAAATTAATTAGTGTCGGTGGAATAAGAAATTTATTTGTATTAAAATCACAAGGGTGTAAGTAAATTGTATCAAAATGTGTGGTGTAATGTCATTTGCCGTATTCTATCTTCTTGACCTATATTCTTGACGTATTATGAGTAATGTTTTCTCGATAGATTATGAGTAATAATTATGATCATTGCTATAATATTTTCTACCCGAATACATACGGAAAATTTGAAAAGATACTCTTCCATTTAATACGCATACCTAATTACCTTCTATAATTATTCAATAGCTATGCTCATACGTACAAATCTAATTAAATGGCTCAGCAGGTTCCTATGCTCACGAATTTCCAGATTTCCTATTAAAAAATTGAAACTGGAATAGTAAGTAGGTTTTCTTCAAATTGTAAAGCTGTCTAGCTAGCTCGCTATTGTTGTCGCTTGTAACGTGTTAGATCAGCTCTTCAAGTGACAAATAAGTGGTCGTAACACCTTAGAAAGGGTGTAAAGTACTCGCAGCGAATAGAGAAACAGACAAACAAATGTACAGAAAACAGACAAATGTGATACAGGTAAACTAATTTGAGATCACAACAAGGTTAGCTGTCGGTGGAACTATTAAGTTGGGCGAGAGAGCAAGAGGGCGAGAGGGCGAGAGGACGAGAGCGCGAGAGGGCGCGATAAGTGGAACGAAGTGCGCGAGGACGGGACATTAATAACGCGCCCAGGACGATAAGTCACCGTGTTTGTGTTCGCGCCCTCACCGTGCGGGCCCGTGCGGGTCTGTGCGGGCCTGTGCGCGCCTGTGCCTGAGTACGGGACGCAGGGTGAGAAGGGCCACTCGTAACAATGGCCATAAGGAGAGTTTCCGCGTGATTTGTTTAACTTTGTTTAAAGTCTGTTTGAATTAACACACACCTATTAAAAACACTGTTAGTAGCTAAATAGCTTCTCACAGCAGTTTGATCCCAAAAAAAAGCACGTTTCAACCAAAACAGAGGTGCCTATTTTGTGAGCAAGCTTGTCACTTATTGCGTGAATTATTATGGCGTTACTATCTCGAACTTAACGCCCGTAGCACACCTCCGCTGCGAAATACGAGTAGTGCAACCGTCAGATGAATTTCGCTGCGATCTAGTGTAGTTTGGGTAGCGGAACTGGGCATCGGAACGTCAGGCGAGTCAGTTGAGTTAGGCAATCGAAGCGAAATGTCGTCGTGTTTTTCATATTATTTAAGTCTGAATGATTTAATAAATAGAGAATAGGTCTATTCTAACCTCTTTAATTAATTTTTCTGTAAAATCGACGTCCATTTTATAAAGAAAAATAGAGTTTCGCTTTTTATTTTTGTCGATTTTCACAAACACGTGCGAAAACAACAAAATGTGTGTGTCGGAGCAGATCGACGAAACCGCGCGGGGAAAGAGATAGAATTATAGTCAAATCTATGCGTTGGTACAGGCAGTTTCGCTAGTTTTCCGCTTCTTCTACATACGGACAAGACATGGCGAAATTACTGTGGTTCCGCTGGTATGGTTTCGCAGTGGCGGCGCGCTACGGGTGTAAGACTGTATTAATTTGTTCAGCTGAGAGAAAGAAAGAACGGCGTGTAGTACTAATTTAACTTATGAGTATATTCTTAGAGCTGATTTTTCAATCATCTGATAACTTTATTCGAGAAATAATTTTGAAATTCTGTTAGTTATTTCAAACAAAAACTGTCAAACTTCAATTTTATTCCTTGAATAAAAGTTATCTGGCGATGGTAAAATCAGCCCTAAATGGACCTTTTGTTCACACCATCTACTAAATATGAAAGTGAAGTAATCCCTCTATCGCGACATTTTTTCGCTGACCGCTGGGAAGTGGACGCGGACTTAATTATTGCTTAATTATCTGCGGACGATGGAGAACTGCGCGAGTGACGAGCCAACTAGTTCCTGTCGTATCATGAGTCAGCGGAGCGTGGACAGGAAGTAACTCGGTACTGTAGAGATCGTACCCTGTTTTGTTCTACCATGCAACCTTTTCGAGTAATTATAAGATAATATCGTAAGATTATGAGATTCACGATAATACGAATTTAGAAGGCAGGAAAAGGGATGAGGGGTCTGCTTAGTGAGTTGACAAGAGTGTATGCCATCTTGTATACGTAAATGATTTAAATTGAGTTGAATAAGAATGCAAGAGTACCTATAAATGCGCGCTTTACTTATTCCTGTTAGGACGCCGCCGCCGTCGCGCCGGTGCTAACAGTACCTACTGACCGCTGTGTTCGGAGGAAATACCTACGAATAAAACGTCGAACAAAAATACTGTTAAATGTTTCAAGGGTTCATAGTAGGTAGGTACCTCCTAATCATGAATATATACAACAGATAAAATCCACCGAAAAAGTTGTTCATATTCATGAGACCTCTTCAATTAATTTGAATAATTATATTAGTTTGGTTACACGATGTACAAATAAATCTTCTGTTGTGTTGTGTGCTGTGTACCCTCATTCACGCATTAACAAATAGAAATGAAACCTGAATGTAATAATGTCAGTGTTAAATGAGTACCGCCGACTATGTAACTAACTGGCAAACCTTGCAAGTAGTAGCATCGTCGACGGGTAACACGATACGCATAAAATAATATATATTCCATGTGGAGAGTGATGATGATGTGGAGAGTGTAGTGGGAACATTTTTTACTGGCGCCGAGACAATGTGGTCAAGTGATTGAGCGCATCTGCGGATCTCTTCGTGAATGCAATCTCTTGGTGGGACAAAAAGTATAATTTGATTTTTGCTAGCAAATTCTTAGATATTCTTGGTATTTTTCAAGTAAGGAAGATATATTGTCAAGAAAAAATATGTAATGTAAGAGATTGTAGTAATAAGCACTGTGAATGGTGATAAAGTACCCCTTTTTTGAGCAGAATACTAAACCAACGTCACGGATCTATTGATGACGAATTGATGACTTGAGTGTTCCCCGAAATATGTGCTATATATAGGTGTACCACCCCATGAAGGTAACCTCCAAGCATCCTAAGGGACCCACAGCCCGCCAGCGTGCCATTATGTACGTACAGTCCTGAAACAGCCCCGAGAAGCACGACTCCGAACTCGAAGCGAACCGGTCAATAATTAATTAACAATGTCAAGTAACTTTGAGCATCTCAACAATGCGCCGAATCTCTGAGAACAAACCAGAGCCAAACATATTTTACAATAAAGAATTACTTTTGTAATTATAAGAAACTTCTCTGATTAGATGAATGTATAAGAATTTCACTTAAAATTTGAGTTCTGACATTCCGCCACGAGCCGACTCCACACTTCGCCCGCTAACTGAATTAACTACTGAAAGGCGAGCCTACTTCACATTACCGCATAGCAAGAATATAGAGAAATCTCACTGAGTAGAAAGAAGTTGTACGGTGGTGGTACAACCATACCAGCTCTAGCCAGATGGTTACGTGTCAACCGACACGTAACCCTCTAGCTAAAACCACAGAATTAGATTGTGTGACACACAGTAACCGGACTGCACCTTCTGCGCGCACGTGTACTGTGCGATAGCCCAAGTTCTCTGCGATAAAATAAAGACGACTCATACGTTCTTAAGAGAGCGGAGTATTTGTAAACATTTCATGTCACAAGCTCCAATATTTTCCAGCTTCTAACAGTACTTATATCGAAAGAAAACACAAAAGGCAGGCATTTTGTTCAGAAAATATTTTAGAACGATAACAAGAGGCTTTGTACGTCCGCTTCGAGTTGTTTACTCAACCAACAACTGGCTGTTGTCACAAACAACGATTACTGTCGAAGACGGGAGCCGCACGCAGCAGGTAGCGCTGACGAGCTGGTCCGAGACGCGGCGCGCTCGACGTTATCACTCGCGTCAGCCGCGCATCTGTTCACTTCTTGATTAATCACTACTGTTCATTAGGGTCGCGGTAATAGGCCAAGACAGGTCTCTAATATAATGTATTAGCGAAAATAACAACATCAAAGAATAATTCCCTTGTTTTTCTAATAAGGTTTATGACTGCCAGTATCTGTAATATTTTAGGCCTCTTCTTAGGAAAGAATATAATATTTCGATCGTTCGGTTCCCTCGAGTTTCGTTTAGTTATCGATAAATTTTGATCAGCGCGCGGCAGCGGCGGACGGCGCTAGAACATTTCCTGCGCTCTCAGATAAAACAAATTTTATCGACGAGCTTACGCTTTGTTACAGCCATACGACAGAAATTCGTGTACGCAGCCTGATAACAAATACACAATAACTGCCTTTAACACAAATAAAACGCTCGATGCGTTTACAAAACGGTGCTGCGATGATATCGGAGGAATTTAGGTTCAATGTAACATTAAACTTGATGTGGTGGTGGTGTGGAACGTAGTATTTATTCCGAAATGAAACGATGCTCATCGTGATAACCAAATAATTGCGTGTTAAAGTTGATGTCCTAATTATGTCGCCGTCAACTGGCTTAATTAACCATTCAGTTAACTGAATTTTAACTAAACGGCGCAGTTCAACTAGCTGCCTGAATGATATTCAGCCGATGTGTCTAACACAACATTTAATGAACTGGCTAGCTGATGCTTAGGCCATTTATATAATAGTGAGGGAAAATGGAACTAAATTTAAATAGGTCATCACATAAACAAAAATGTTATTTAAACATTAGGGAGGTTATTATGATCATTTGAAAAGATAACGGACAGTCATTTTATTTTTTAATCGTTATATATAGGTAAATTAAAACATGAACAGTAATGAGAAGAAAATTGGTCGGTTATTTAATCTTGCGATGTCTGTATGAAAAATACTCAAGTAGGTAGGTAGTGTAATAAATGAATGGCCAGTAAAAATGTTGGAGTGGACAGTCAGGTAAATACACCACATGTGACTGTTCATAAGCACATGTGACTGTTCCCCAGGCTGATGAAATTTTCAACACGAAAATTTATGTTAATATTAGAGTTAAGATCGGCTCCCATTGTAGTTCGGCAGTTCATAGGTTAGGTTGGAACTGTGATCAACAACGCGCGACAAACTGAATTCCCGCGTAGCATCCAGTGCCGCGACAGTGGCTGGCGAGCGCTACTTCCAAGTTACATTTCTCACCGACTAATTCCCGGCGTAGCGATCGGTGCCGAGAGTGGCCGGCGAGCGCTACTTCCAAGTTACATTTCTCACCGACTAATTCCCGGCGTAGCGATCGGTGCCGCGACAGTGGCCGGCGAGCGCTACTTCCAAGTTACATTTCTCACCGACTAATTCTCGGCGTAGCGATCGGTGCCGCGACAGTGGCCGGCGAGCGCTACTTCCAAGTTACATTTCTCACCGACTAATTCCCGGCGTAGCGATCGGTGACGAGAGTGGCCGGCGAGCGCTACATCCAAGTTACATTTCTCACCGAGTAATTCCTGGCGTAGCGATCGGTGCCGCGACAGTGGCCCGGCGATCGCTACTTCCAAGTTACATTTCTCACCGACTAATTCCCGGCGTAGCGATCGGTGACGAGAGTGGCCGGCGAGCGCTACTTCCAAGTTACATTTCTCACCGAGTAATTCCCGGCGTAGCGATCGGTGCCGCGACAGTGGCCGGCGATCGCTACTTCCAAGTTACATTTCTCACCGACTAATTCCCGGCGTAGCGATCGGTGCCGCGACAGTGGCCGGCGAGCGCTACTTCCAAGTTACATTTCTCACCGACTATTTCCCGGCGTAGCGATCGGTGCCGCGACAGTGGCCGGCGAGCGCTACTTCCAAGTTACATTTCTCACCGACTAATTCCCGGCGTAGCGATCGGTGACGAGAGTGGCCGGCGAGCGCTACATCCAAGTTACATTTCTCACCGAGTAATTCCTGGCGTAGCGATCGGTGCCGCGACAGTGGCCCGGCGATCGCTACTTCCAAGTTACATTTCTCACCGACTAATTCCCGGCGTAGCGATCGGTGACGAGAGTGGCCGGCGAGCGCTACTTCCAAGTTACATTTCTCACCGAGTAATTCCCGGCGTAGCGATCGGTGCCGCGACAGTGGCCGGCGATCGCTACTTCCAAGTTACATTTCTCACCGACTAATTCCCGGCGTAGCGATCGGTGCCGCGACAGTGGCCGGCGAGCGCTACTTCCAAGTTACATTTCTCACCGACAAATTTCGATTCGTTAACTGGCCACACGTAACTGCCCGTTATGTAATTGTACTGCTAAATATTTATTTACTTACGCATGTTATGACTGATCTTTATTTAATTTACTGCACAGTTTTTACTGCCGAACATGTTAATAAACATTCATTTTGTAATTTTTATATTTTTCTTAACTACAATAAACAACTGCCGGCTTAAATCAACCACCAATCTATCAATCGCCAATTTAAATAATAATTTAGGCAAATAGTTAAACTTTAGTGATCCGAGTCATTTACCTAGCTGTTTGATTATTAAAATAAATAATATATAGCGGCTGAATATCATTCAGGCCGCTAGTTAAACGGCTAGGCTGTTAACTCAAAGGTGGCTGCGACATATACAAGGTGTCATTGAATTAACTGTAACAGTAAAAGTTGTTCATAGTACAATGCTTTTCAGTCATTAAAATTAGGTACCCAGATCTTTCATAATGTATCGCTGCTGCCCTGCCGAGCCCTGAGCGCGGTGTGAGAGAATGAGGCAGTGGCGGCAGGAGTACATATTATCTGAAGTTGTAACTCGTTACAACAAAGTCACGTCGTAAAGCCCGCCGCACACTGCGCCGACACGCCGCTCCCGCGCTCACATGTACTACTTGTTACGAGCGCGTAAAATGCTTAACCATTATTCATTTTGCTTTTACCGCTTTACAGACACCGAAGAGTTAAATAAACATTCCACTCTGCGCCCCCTATGTTGCGAAACTAGTGCAACTGTAGTTCCTGTCTACAAACCACTTCGTTAACTACGCATAATTATTTACATGAGAACGAAACGAAATCGCGCAAGATGGCGCTCAAACAATCTGCATACATTACGCACGGTTCACACGCGTACAATTAGCCGCGCAATTAGCGCTGACATCAATGAGCCTCGGACATCATATTAGATGCTAATGTGACGTCATTATGCTCGAACACAGCACTATGAGACTTCAAGAGATGATAGCTTAAGTTACTTTGCAGTTAATCAGAACAAAATGGGATGGTATTTATAAATTCCACATATTTAAACTTCTTTTATGGGTTACTGTGTAAAATGTTATAATAAAATACAACTCGATATTCTTCAATTAAATGATAAGAGCGTTTACGCCGTACGGCATTTCATACAAACTTTCAATCCCTTATTTTTTTAAATGAATGTACCGATTTTAATGAAACTTCATCGCATAAGCAGGATACAAAGGTCTAAAAAGTTAGTAGAAAACATTTTCGAAATGTCTTATTTAAAAAAGATAACTAGAAATCTATGTTTCTATGGAAAATTTAAAATCAGTCTAATTTAGCTGTAACACTATTTTTCGAAAATGTTCTCTACTAACTTTTTAGACCTTTGTATCCTGCTTATGCGTATGAAGTTTCATTAAAATCGGTTCATTCATTTCGAAAAATAAGAGCTTGAAAGTTTGTATGAAATGTCGTCCGGCGTTAACGCTCTTCTGTGTAGACAAGCATATTACAAGTTGGATGATTATATCGTAGATAAAAATTCTTGGCTTAATGCTGGTCCTGGTCCACAGGCACTTGGGCTCACTAGTTAGAATCTCAATATTTGGAAGGGGTGTTTCCCTTTTTCTTTTTTAGTGTTTCTAGTATTACGAACATCACTTTTTTATTATTTATTGAATGAAGTTTTAATTGTTAAATATTTCAATTTTAAGTATCTCTTCCTGTTTGGTAGTAACATTCTATTAACCACATAAATAAATTGCAAACTATAGTTTTGTATACTTTAGAAGCATTTGTTAAATTTTGTAAATGTAAGAACCATGTTTCCGTTTATTTTGATTTTTTGATATTGACTTGAAAGATCATGGCAGTTGAGAACGTGTCATGCTCACTTAAATATCTCACCGATGGTGACGCGTCTGTTGGATCATTCGGTTCCCTACAAAATGGTTGAGCTGGATGGTGCTGATCCACGCGTCATGTTCGTGAACGGGCGCCGTCTGTTGAGACTGGTCATCTCTCAACTGCCAAGGCTTTTTTAATCTTATATTTTGAATTGTTTCTTCATTTGTGTCTTTTTTTACATTGTTCTCACATATAGAAGCAACAAGAATAATGTACCCAGGATTTTGTAATATCTTGATTTAAAAGAGTGTCCATGGAGTTTCTTGCCCGTTCTTCTCCATAAAGATCTACGTATTGAAATGGGCAACTAGTGAGCTTCAACTTTCTGACTAACTGACAGACTATTTAATTTTGACAATTCAAAAGTGCCTGTACAAGGTTTAATTGAAATAAACGCTTTTAATTTGAGTTTGGGTTTAAACAAAGTACGAAAGAAAACAATGTTCTTATCATCTTCAAGATCTAAATGACTGTGCGAATCTCTTGAGATTGTCGCGCACTATCTGTTTTTTCATTCTAACTAGGCCGGTACACAAAATCAAAAAGCAATTCATATCCATTCACTTAACATAACTCCAAACCACGAGTGTGTCATTAATTTATGACGTCCTTAGAGTGTCGATAGTTAGCGCCACTTGTCATATTAATTACCGGCTGTGAACCGAGCGGGTATTACACCGACCGGAGCACACACGCGAAAGAGAAGTGCCCTCGACTACCAACCGTAATATATTTATAACGAGAAATGATACTCGATCGAGAAATATCAAAACGTAAGTATAAAAGCCTACTTTTTCATATGGAATACAATTTAAGCGGATCAGTGTTGTGAGTGAACTATAACAGTAACACGGCATTGTGCCGAATGGCATTGTTCGAGCGAGCGATCCGATGTGAGCGCGTCAGTGATCCGGCCGCGCGTGCGACCGACCGATAAATGACCTAGTCCACCACATATCGTTGCGTGTTCTCTGTAATGACTAAAAAATATTTAGCGTTTTTAGGTATTCGATAATAATTTAGCCAGCAGAAGGGTACCTACCTACGTGCTAGAATGTATGGATATACAGGGTTATTGGTAAAACATTAAAAACCTCTTAAGAGGTCATTGTACTCATCATTACGAACAACTTTTAGGGACCAAACCTGAAATCGCGAAAAAAAATCAGCTGTTCCCTACATTTTGACGAGTTATACGAACATAAATATAGGGAACAGCTGATTTTTTTCGCGATTTCATGTTTGGAATGTTTCCCATAGAAAAAGTTGTTCATAATGATGAGTACAATGACCTCTTAAGAGGTTGTTAATGTTTTACCAATAACCCTGTATATTATAATAATGCCACAATAACCGTCTTACGCAATAAATATAATCTCGTCCTCTAGACAGCATCCTGGCGAACATGAAATACCAAATCCTGAAGGAAATGAAAGGAAGAAAAATGATAGCAACACCGCGGCGGGAGGGAATGGCGGAAGCGGGATCGTTCTTCGCGAAATAGTTTTAAAATTATAAAGTGTAGGTACATAAGGCGTCGGCGCGTGATTTATGACGCTCGTCCGAGACGCTCCACGCCCGCGTGATTAATAACCGCGCGACGCCGCGCCTCCGCGGCTAATACACAGGTGAGCGCGCCTGTACTGCGCCGCTCGCCCGCGCCGTGCGGCCGTGCCTACTCGCAATGTACAGGGACACATATCTTTAATGTAACTGAAACCGGTATTCTCTAGAAACAATTTAAACCTATCTCAGGTTTGTAGCATAATCTTATAATGTTCCCAATAATGGGGCAGAGGCCTCCTCTCTTCGAGGGGACCGTAGAAGTCACATGTCTTCGAGAAGCAGTGGGCTGTAACCTACCAGGCGGCCCAGTGCAGGTCGGTAGATGTCACATGTCTTCGAGAAGCAGTGGGCTGTAACCTACCAGGCGGCCCAGTGCGGGTCGGTAGATGTCCAATGTCTTCGAGAAGCAGTGGGCTGTAACCTACCAGGCGGCCCAGTGCGGGTCGGTAGATGTCACATGTCTTCAAATTTTTAGTTCTAGGTTCCTCACGATGTTTAACTTTACCGTTTTGAAAGCAGTGGTGATGAAATTATTTACACAAAGTAAAATACCTGCCTGGGTTTGATCGAATCCATGCCCTACAACATCACTCGATACCACTGGGTCACCGCGGCACCGCGCTGCTCCTGAGGTACGCACCTACTCGCGCTATGGTGGGCTGCATGCCCTACAACACTACTCGATACCACCGCGGCACCGCGCTGCTCCTGAGGTACGCACCTACTCGCGCTATGGTGGGCTGCATGCCCTACAACACTACTCGATACCACCGCGGCACCGCGCTGCTCCTGAGGTACGCACCTACTCGCGCTATGGTGGGCTGCATGCCCTACAACACTACTCGATACCACCGCGGCACCGCGCTGCTCCTGAGGTACGCACCTACTCGCGCTATGGTGGGCTGCATGCCCTACAACACTACTCGATACCACCGCGGCACCGCGCTGCTCCTGAGGTACGCACCTACTCGCGCTATGGTGGGCTGCATGCCATACAACACTACTCGATACCACCGCGGCACCGCGCTGCTCCTGAGGTACGCATCTACTCGCGCTATGGTGGGCTGCATGCCCTACAACACTACTCGATACCACCGCGGCACCGCGCTGCTCCTGAGGTACGCACCTACTTGCGCTATGGTGGGCTGCATGCCCTACAACACTACTCGATACCACCGCGGCACCGCGCTGCTCCTGAGGTACACACCTACTCGCGCTATGGTGTGCTGCATGCCCTACAACACTACTCGATACCACCGCGGCACCGCGCTGCTCCTGAGGTACGCACCTACTCGCGCTATGGTGGGCTGCATGCCCTACAACACTACTCGATACCACCGCGGCACCGCGCTGCTCCTGAGGTACGCACCTACTCGCGCTATGGTGGGCTGCATGCCCTACAACACTACTCGATACCACCGCGGCACCGCGCTGCTCCTGAGGTACGCACCTACTCGCGCTATGGTGGGCTGCATGCCCTACAACACTACTCGATACCACCGCGGCACCGCGCTGCTCCTGAGGTACGCATCTACTCGCGCTATGGTGTGGTGCATTACGGCGCACTCTCACGGAGAGAAGTGGAAACATTATAAGGCTGATTTCTCTAATGCCGCTATACATTTTATCGTCATAATAATACATTCGTTTTACATTTGTGAAATGTAAAGTGAGGATAGGAATAGTATAAATAGTGTAAGCAGACTAAAATAAACTGAGTGTGTATTGGTGAGTTACAAGGTACTAAAAAGAAGTTATGATGTACACATAAGCGCGAGTCCTGCGGCGTCACCACCTCCACGCCCGCAGTCGGCACACGCTTCACTTATCACGCGACCAACACTCGCCACCGACGAAGCGAACTTGCTCGACTGCCTTCACACTAACTTGCTAACTGTGCTCCCCAACACTTGTTTTTAATCATTTGTACCAAACTCTAGTAAATATAAATCCCACCAAAAACATTTTCATGTAAAATGTTGCCAACACGAGACCATATGGCTCACACTGTCAAAATGTTAGTTATCAGATCTCATGTAGAGCCAAGCTTCTAAATCTGCATGCCCTAACTCTACAAGCCCCAAACTTCACAAACTCTACACCTTAGTCACAATATGAGGCTCAGCCGTTTCGTTACTACAAGAACTCTAATGTATAACAGAAAAGTAATGAACAGTGAATAAATGTTTCACCTTACGCCTATGTGATGACAGCGAAACGACCAAGCCACATTAATGTTTGTCTAGACTTGGGCTTTTGAATATTATACCACTGAAAAATATGTTGTTGGCAAGAAAATATATATATTTATAGAAAGTTTATTTATTTTAGAGTTTATTTTATATAATACATCTCAGTCGATACAGTAGTAGTGATACGCTGGTTCTTGCGCACCGATCTGAGGGCGGGTGTGCCAGAACCCCAAAACCTAAAAAAAAAAAAACAAAAAAAAAAAAACAAAAAAAAAAAAAAAGGTTTTGGGGTGCTCTGATCACGTTTCTGCGGTCCGTTTTTGCGTAGGATGCGCGGTTCCGGAGATGTGCAAATCAATTAGCTGATTTATCTAATTGATTTCCGGTGCTACTAACCCTCATTAGCGTTTCATTGTTAATCCTCTTATCTATTCTGCCTCGTGCACCCTCATTAGCGATGCATTGTTCGCCTAATCCTTGCATTCCTTGGCGTTCTTATCTACTATTACTCATTGCTAACCCTCAACTGCTTTTCTGAATCATCAATAAAACACATTCCTTCATTTTATTACAACATTTTATTTCTTATTTTCTACAAAATATGTGCGGAACATTTCATCCACTAAAATATCATTGTACAGTGTGTTCCCCGTAAATATGTTCGTAAAACTATGCATTGAACATCCCTGAAACTTATATAGCAAATACATTAAGCAATATTCACCACAAACTGAAGTCCAATCATTCTGAATCCTATCTACATTCCAGCCCCATCTTTTGCAATTGCTTTTTAAAAACTCGAGATAATATTGCGTAGGGGTTCGTCCATATGAATCAAAATATTGACCGATGCCATTCATATCGATATGTACAGCTACCCAGTGTGAGCCTGGTTTATCATCCGTATCCAAATTGCATATTATATACGTCGGTACATGGGTATACATAGGTAGTCTATTAGCAGCATAAACATTTTTTTCTAGACTGGGATGGATCTTTTTTAGATGTTGCTGTACTTCTAGTGTATCCATGATATTACTGCTATTAACAGATTATTACAGTACCAATCTGTTCAATGGTTGCCATAGGAATGTTCAATTATAGTGATTTTTGTAAATATATCGCATTCTTTTGAGTGACTCAGAAAACAAGCTGATGCCTGATGGGAACAATGTGCGATAACTTTGTTGACTCATAGAGTCACTATCAGTTTCGTTGAACTTAGGAATTTGCTTTAGATAAGAATGGTGCTATATAAGAGCGAACAGTTGCAGTCATGAAATCAGTCTATGGTCGTTTGACCACAGTGAATTGTATACCGATACTACGTTTGTGGTACTTCAGCGCATCAATAATCATGGAGGTAAGTGTTTATTCTATTGACAAACTTACTTGTATATCTTTTGTTATTCTTTTGTTGTTTCCTAACGTGTGTGTGTGTGTAATCACAATGTAAACAAATTGATATTAACATGATATCTCTGTTGTTGCAGAGATCATTCAGCTTCGCAGACGATAATGAAAATACCTATAAACAGTATTACTACTCACCGCTCTCCCCTCAACATGAAGAAGAGGGCGATGATATCGTCATTAATAACACATGCGATGGTGGAAAAAGGAAATCGCAACCGATTGATAATTTTTTTGAAGTGGTGCCAAAAATAAAAAAGAAGAAACTGTTATCGTCAACCGTGGCACGAGCCGCTAGAGATGGTGTATCATACATTTCTACTAATTCTGACGACGGAGCCCAAGCGACGCATCTCATAAAAAATGAAATGTACGATATGAAGAAGCTATGTAAGATTCCAACTACCGATCATTGGAAGCACGCTACCACGAGGATTAAATATTATGTAAAGAATAATAAGGATAGCATCTACGACAACACAAACGGCCTCGTATACAATATTACAAAGACAATAGCAGAAAGTGAAAACGTTAAAAAATACTTTTTTAACAATGATAGCCATACATTTGCTAAGCGCTTTGCATACGCTTAAACCAAAATATCAAAAAGCGTTACTTAAAACATGTGATCAAGAAGAAATAAGCTGTATTTGTGAATGTATTCATAACGTTTTACAAGGAAAAGTACCTCTTAAAGATCAAGATAAACAAAAATTGAATAAACACAAAAATATACTCCGTAAACTGGTGCATAAGTGTAAGCATAAACTAAGAAAAAATATAATCATACAAAAAGGAGGGGCTTTCTTACCAATAATACTAGGTGCAATATTGAGTGGATTAGTAAGTGGACTAGCCAGTTAACATGGAAAATGCAAAGAAAATGATACTTATTGAACCTGGATTGATTGAAAAATTAAAACAAGAAAATAAGGTTAATAGTAATTTGTCTCGATTAGATATTGAAATGCAAAATATTATGAATAGTAAGACGGAAGACCGTAAGAAGTGGATGTTATATTTACAAACACTACAAAGATACCTTCACTTTACCGAAGAGGATCGACAACCACTCAGATTACCAATTTATTCTGATACATCTAATGAAGATCTAAATGAGTCTAAAATTGACTTTAAAAATAAAGATAGAGAACTAAAAAGTATAGTTGATGCTGAATCTTTGTTAGAGGAGAACGGATCCATGAAAAGTAAAGAAAATAACACAAATCCGCTTTACACACCAACTCAAATACTCAGTTTAATACCAAAAAGTTATAATAAAAAAGGTGAGTTATTATTAAACTTAGTTGGAACAAATAAAAGTAAAATATATTGGGATAATGAAGGCACAGTCATAATTGATAATGAAAAAATTCCTGGAAGTAATATTGTTGATTTAATAAATGATTCACTAAGACCCTTAAAAAGAAGTGATCCAGTTGGGTGGGATAGATTTGCTAAAGCATTAAAAGATATTAAAGTACCACTCACTTATATCGGAAACCCAAAGAGATGTGAGTTTATTAATCAGCTTCAAGCAAAAGATCTGAACAAAACCTCGGAGATTGAAGATCAAGAGTTTTCTACACCGAACAGTGGAGATAAAAAATTTATAAATAAAATACGTAAAAAGGTCGATTGGGAAAAATGGACCCCGTACTAGAAGAAATTAATAGAATTTATTATGACCCATCTAACCCCGCTGGTTTTAGTAGTATTGATAAATTATCAAAAGCCATGAAGGGTAAAATGGATAAAAAGCAAGTAAAGGAATGGTTACAATCACAAGAAACATACACTTTACATAAACCTATTCGGAAAAAATTCCCGCGTAATAGGTACATTCTATCGAATATTAATGAACTGTGGCAAGCTGATTTAAGTGATATGCGAACTTATTCTCAATATAATGATGGTTTCAACTACATACTTTGTGTTATTGATGTATTTAGTAAATATGCTTTTGCAAGATCAATGATTAAAAAAAACTCAGAAACAACTAAAGAATGCTTTGAAAGTATATTTACTGAAAGTAATTCAACACCTACTCACATACAATCTGACAAAGGTACAGAATTTGTTTCAAAAGATGTACAAAAATACTTTAAATCCAAAAAGATTAATTACTATACCACCAACAATCCTGATATTAAGGCCAGTATTGTTGAGCTATTTCAAAGAACTCTAAAAATGAAAATGTGGCGTTATTTCACTCATAATAATACTTATAGATACATAGATGTTTTACAAGATTTAATATACTCTTATAATCACAGCATTCACTCTAGTATTAGGATGTGCCCATCTGATGTAAACTCCAGCAATATTATGACAGTTTGGACTAATCTTTATGATAGGAGGTCAAACAAACTTTCTTTAGAACACCCAAAACCAAAATTTAATGTGGGTGATTATGTCCGAATAACTAAATATAAACATGTTTTCCAAAAAGGGTATGAATCAAATTGGAGTGATGAAATATTTATTATATCTTCAATAATTGATAGATCTCCATGGGTTGTATATACAGTAACAGATTTACAAAATGAACCAATAGTTGGTACTTTTTATGAAAGAGAATTACAGAAGGTCACTTACAACCCCACCTCACTCGTTATTCTGGCCACAGAAAAGAAGTATTAGTGAAGTGGAGAGGTTATCCAGATAAATTTAACAGTTGGGTTTTAGCTTCTAGTTTAAAAGAAATATGAATAAAGAAAGTTTTTATTTAACTTTGCTCAGCAATAGTTCAATGGACTACTTTCCTGATAACAAGACCACAAATTTTTCAACAAAATTACCAAAAGCTATTAAATTAGAAGGTGAATGGTCGGTTGGAGTTGTCGAGTTTCAATATCCATGTACAATGTTTACTGTTCAAGATCATGAAAATGTTATATACATTACAAAAACCATGTTAATGCCTACTGAAGATAAACCCTCAACAGTGTACTACAAAAAACATATTCCAGCTACCAACTATGATAACGTCGAGCATATTTTAAAAGCGTTAAATGGTATCAGAGAGAAATTAACATTTCGTCAAGATGAAATAACAAAATTTGTGTATGTTTCTGTTTTGGATAAAAATATAACATCCGTTACATTATCACCCAAATTAAGTTTACAACTAGGCTATGAACCAAATAAAAATCTCTTGGAAAGAAATTTTGGAAAGTGCCCTGCTAATTTACACTTAGGGTTACCATCTCAACTATTTGTGTATTGCGACATAATCGATCCTCAGATCGTGGGCGATGTTATGACTCCTTTATTAAGAATCATTTCATTAGATCCTTCAAAATATATTTATGGTCCAAATAAAATGTATGTTTTCTCTCCACCTCACTACTTACCTGTTATGCGAAGAGAGTTCGATACGTTGGAAATAGATATAAGATCGAGCACAGGACAAAAAATACCATTCCAGTTTGGAACCGTGTGTATTAAACTACATTTCCGAAAATTGTAATAATGTATTCTCTTCGTGATCATCATAATTGTCCATATGAAAATTATTATACACATCAAGCTGGATCAGGAGTTAGAGTAATTTATAAGGGTTCACCATATCAACGCGGTCATGGTATTGGGAGCTTCTTAGGGGGTTTATTTAGATCAGTTTTACCTTTACTTTCAAGTGGTGCTCGAGTGATTGGTAAGGAGGCATTAAACGCTGGAGTTGGTCTTTTATCGGATATGGTTCAAGCGCGTCCTATGGAAACCTCAATAAAAGATCGTCTAAAGCAAGTTAGTACAAACTTAAAACGAAAGGCTGATGACAAAATTGATCGATTTAACATGACAGGATCTGGGTATATAACTAAAAGAAAACGACTGTCCTCGTTCATTCCACCATTAGCTGCTAAAGTGAAAGCTGCGAAAAAACTTGGTTTAAAACCAAAGAATATCAAAGATATATTTTCAAATTAAATATGTCTTTTCTTCATAATCATTCTTGTGAGTGCGCTAAGTCAGAATTGGATTTGTTTGCACTACCGTCTACACAAACAAGCATTGAAAGTGGATTGTGGATACACTATAAACCAATTTCATCTCTTGCTGATGATGGACCTATCGAGTTTCAAGTTCCTGGTACAGGCGATGACTACATAGATTTGTCTCATACATTACTCCACATAAAGGCAAAAGTATTAAATCAAGATTCAACTAACTTGGTATCGACTACAGTAGTAGCACCTGTAAATAATTGGTTGCACTCACTTTTTAGTCAACTTGATGTTTATTTAAACCAAAAACTTGTATCACCACCTAATAATACCTATGCCTATCGAGCATACATGGAAACCCTTTTAAACTATGCTCCTGCTGCTAAACAATCTCATCTTACTTGTAGTCTTTGGTATGAGGATACAGCAGGAAAAATGGATTCTACAGATGGTAAAAACATAGGATTTGTTAAAAGACAAGAATTAGTTACTGAAAGTAAGGAAGTAGAAATGATTGGACATCTTCATGGTGATATTTTCAATCAAGATAAATTTCTAATTAATGGTGTTGAAATGAGTGTAAAATTAGTTCGATCAAGAGAGAGTTTTAATTTAATTGCTGGGTCAAACGATGTAAAGTTTAAAGTTTGCATTACAGATGCAACTCTTATTGTCCGAAGAGCACGAATTAATCCAAGTGTATTACTTGCACATCAGAAAGTTTTGGCTTCTACTACTGCTAAATATCCTATTACTCGAGCTGAAGTCAAAGTTTTAACAATTCCTGCGGGTGTTCAAGGAAAAACTCTTGATAATATATTCTTAGGACAGGTACCCAAAAGATGTATAATAGGGTTTGTGAATAATTCTGCATTTAATGGTTCCCTTACTAAAAATCCATTTAATTTTGAAAACTATGGTATTAATTCTTTCAGCTTATATATTGATGGTCAACAAATACCTTCAAAAGCTTTGCAACCATCTTTTAATAATAGTATATTTACATCAGCATATCATACTCTGTTCTCGGGAACTGGTATCCACTTTCTTAATGAAGGAAATGCAATCTCTCATGAACAATATGCCAAAGGTAACTGCCTATTAGCATTTGATTTAACTCCTGATTTATCAGCTAACTCATCAACTCATTGGAATCTCATAAAGCATGGTAGTGTAAGATTAGAAGTACGATTTGAATCCTCACTAATACAAACAATTAACTGCATTGTTTATGCTGAGTTTGATAACATTATTGAAATAGATAAAAACAGAAATGTTACTGTAGACTATAGTAGTTAAGGTTATATGTTAAGGTTATATTGTGTGTTAGATTTATGTGTTATGTGTAATGCATGTTGTCTATGTAACTATGGGAAACATTATAAAATTAAATAAAACAAATTGTATTTAGTATACCATTTTTTATTTCTATAAAAACCTCCATTTAGTCTTATACAAAACACTGTCCGAGTTTAAACTTTACATAAGCACACTGACTAAACCACTGAACATGTTGTTGCCAAGGATCATCATCATCTTCCCAATCTTTTAAACCGCCACCACAATGGAAACACTTGACCCAGTCTCCGTGGCCGGTATAAAAGAAACCAGCCTCTGCAAGATCTTCAGGCTTCTGTAGCATAACGAGAGGCCAGCCTTCAAAACTGAGAAACCGTCTAGATTTTGAACTGAAGAATGGATATTCAGCTCTTGTGTACTGCATATTTTTCTCATTTTCTTCTCCACTCAGTGTTGTAGCTTTGCTATTCAATGACGTGTTCTGTACACGTGTACCACACTCATCTCTTCCTTCTGTTGTTGGCTTTCTCTCAGCATCACAAGACGACAGCTCCCTGTACACACCTCATTATTAATATAAATGAGTACACAGAAGTAATTTAAGTAAACAGAATCACATTCACTAATCAGCTAATGGCTATCATTGTTAAAAAAGTATTTTTTAACGTTTTCACTTTCTGCTATTGTCTTTGTAATATTGTATACGAGGCCGTTTGTGTTGTCGTAGATGCTATCCTTATTATTCTTTACATAATATTTAATCCTCGTGGTAGCGTGCTTCCAATGATCGGTAGTTGGAATCTTACATAGCTTCTTCATATCGTACATTTCAATTTTTATGAGATGCGTCGCTTGGGCTCCGTCGTCAGAATTAGTAGAAATGTATGATACACCATCTCTAGCGGCTCGTGCCACGGTTGACGATAACAGTTTCTTCTTTTTTATTTTTGGCACCACTTCAAAAAAATTATCAATCGGTTGCGATTTCCTTTTTCCACCATCGCATGTGTTATTAATGACGATATCATCGCCCTCTTCTTCATGTTGAGGGGAGAGCGGTGAGTAGTAATACTGTTTATAGGTATTTTCATTATCGTCTGCGAAGCTGAATGATCTCTGCAACAACAGAGATATCATGTTAATATCAATTTGTTTACATTGTGATTACACACACACACACGTTAGGAAACAACAAAAGAACAACAAAAGATATACAAGTAAGTTTGTCAATAGAATAAACACTTACCTCCATGATTATTGATGCGCTGAAGTACCACAAACGTAGTATCGGTATACAATTCACTGTGGTCAAACGACCATAGACTGATTTCATGACTGCAACTGTTCGCTCTTATATAGCACCATTCTTATCTAAAGCAAATTCCTAAGTTCAACGAAACTGATAGTGACTCTATGAGTCAACAAAGTTATCGCACATTGTTCCCATCAGGCATCAGCTTGTTTTCTGAGTCACTCAAAAGAATGCGATATATTTACAAAAATCACTATAATTGAACATTCCTATGGCAACCATTGAACAGATTGGTACTGTAATAATCTGTTAATAGCAGTAATATCATGGATACACTAGAAGTACAGCAACATCTAAAAAAGATCCATCCCAGTCTAGAAAAAAATGTTTATGCTGCTAATAGACTACCTATGTATACCCATGTACCGACGTATATAATATGCAATTTGGATACGGATGATAAACCAGGCTCACACTGGGTAGCTGTACATATCGATACGAATGGCATCGGTCAATATTTTGATTCATATGGACGAACCCCTACGCAATATTATCTCGAGTTTTTAAAAAGGAATTGCAAAAGATGGGGCTGGAATGTTGATAGGATTCAGAATGATTGGACTTCAGTTTGTGGTGAATATTGCTTAATGTATTTGCTATATAAGTTTCAGGGATGTTCAATGCATAGTTTTACGAACATATTTACGGGGAACACACTGTACAATGATATTTTAGTGGATGAAATGTTCCGCACATATTTTGTAGAAAATAAGAAATAAAATGTTGTAATAAAATGAAGGAATGTGTTTTATTGATGATTCAGAAAAGCAGTTGAGGGTTAGCAATGAGTAATAGTAGATAAGAACGCCAAGGAATGCAAGGATTAGGCGAACAATGCATCGCTAATGAGGGTGCACGAGGCATAACAATGAAACGCTAATGAGGGTTAGTAGCACCGGAAATCAATTAGATAAATCAGCTAATTGATTTGCACATCTCCGGAACCGCGCATCCTACGCAAAAACGGACCGCAGAAACGTGATCAGAGCACCCCAAAACCTTTTTTTTTTTTTTTTTTTTTTTTTTTTTTTTTTTTTTTTTTTTTTTTTTAGGTTTTGGGGTTCTGGCACACCCGCCCTCAGATCGGTGCGCCAGAACCAGCGTATCACTACTACTCGATACAGTAGAGCATCTTCCAAAACAATCTAATGAATCACACTAATATTATAAAGGCGAAAGTTTATGATTGTTTGTATGTTTGTTACCTCTTCACGCACAAACGGCTGGACCAATTTTGATATAATTTGGTATGAAGGCAGCTGACACCTTGGTTAACCCATAATCCTTTTATCCCGATATTCCCACGGGATAGAAACTTATACGGGTAAAACCGCGGAGCGCTGCTAGTATCTGCGTAAATTCATTAAATCGATCAATTATATGTAAGTATCAGTTTAACCGTGAAAACGTTACAACAAAAAAAGATATTTTAGTTTCGTAATCGACATCATACTATATCTATCATATGATCTCCACATGTATAGGCAGTAAATAAATCGCGTGTTTGTGTAAATGTTTGCACAAACATACTTGTTCACTTCGTACCTACGGGGCCTACCAGCGTACTTGTTTGTGAATCAAAAGTTGATCCGAGGGATGTAGCGGATGATTTCAGAGGGTCGTCCCGAGCGGAGACGGGCGCGCTCGCTCGCGGCTGTAGAGCGGCCGATCTCACCCCTCCGTAAAATAGTACGAAATTTAAAAAGCGGTCAAGTGCACCCTTCGTGTGCGGGTCCAACTCGACCCGCACACGAAGGTTGCCAAACCACTGTACACGTAATACGCCTAAATACACGTTTCTTGTATGACCTCCTCTAATTTTCAACTTTATTTTATTATTATTTTATGATGATAAAGCGGATACTATAGTTTTGAAAATTTCAAGTGTCTTCTTACCTATTACAGTTCAAAAGACACAGCCCTGTGACAGATGGATGGATGTGTGGACAGCGGAGCCTTAGTAATAGGGTCCAGTTGCCATCTTTTGTATCAAACGTAGGTAAATGGCCTTAAAAGCAAACTATTTTATATACACTTCTCAAAACGTATATAGTAAACGTATATATAGGTACTTAATATTCACACGGAAACCAAACAAACAGCAGTGCTGTGTACCAGACCTGTCACCGTTACACGATCCGCAAGTCCGCAATACGCCGATCATTAGCACATCACTAACTCCTATCCAGTCTCATTACCAGAAGCCGATAAATACCCTTTGTGGGTATAATAGTATGAGCCGAACAGGTAATGTACGCAGGCGCACACAAGCTGCTTACGACGTATAATGACGAACACAAAAGACACCGCACTCAATAGACTGAAACTGAAGGAAAAAATACTGCCGTCTGTTATTAGTTAGAGATGAGGAAAACTTCGAGAATCCCGAGTATGTTATAAGGGCAAATATCCGCGAAATGCAATAAGACGGCGATAGGGGGACGAGCGCGCCGCGCGTAATACAATATGCTGAACAATCAGGCGGCGGCCGCCGGCGTGCCTGCGACCGCGACCGGCCGCCGCGACCCGCGACCGCGCCCACCACCGCGACCCGCGACCGTGACCACCGCCGCGACCCGCGACCGCGACCACCGCCGCGACCCGGGACCGCGACCACCGCCGCGACCTGCGACCGCGACCACCGGCGCGACCCGCGATCGCGACCAGCGCCCGGGGACAGTTCGACGCTGCGATGTCGTCTCAGCGGTATTCATAATACAGGGAAATCGAAATATACGCATACAAAGACAACTAAAAGAGGACGGTGCACGTTGCCATGAGAGCTCAAGGACGCCAAACAAAAATATCGGTGCAACGTTCTTCTACCTACACGTTCGCACACAACCAAATAATATTTACCCACGTAGATACTACTAGATACCAGAGTCGATCGAGCTTGCTCTACAAGATCATTACGTGTATGGCTGCGTACTATTTCTATGCGCCGCTTTTTGTAATTTCAATAAACAGTGCCTTTTCACACGTCCCGGTTGCCGGATAGCCGGTGCCGGATGCCTGGCGGCGAAGTGTATAGCCATGTACTAGCAAACTACGCCGGTACGTGTGAAAGCTAACGTACATATCTATACACTTCGCCGCCGTGTACCCGGCACCGACTACCCGGCACCGACTACCCGGCACCGACTACCCGGCACCGACTACCCGGCACCGACTACCCGGCACCGACTACCCGGCACCGACTACCCGGCACCGACTACCCGGCACCGACTACCCGGCACCGACTACCCGGCACCGACTACCCGGCACCGGCTACCCGGCAACCGGGACGTGTAAAAAGGCACTTACGGTTGCAGCCATAACCAGTACAGGAATAAAGTTGTGAGCTTACTGCCAATAATAGTGTCAATCTTATTTACCTACCGTTTGTCAGAAGAGTGAGCCTTCTGTCCATCACGTTCTCGTGAAGTATTTCGCTCTGATATTGGCAACACTGGTACCTACATTTCGAATATCAACTGATATCTGATCTGATATTACGACTTGTAATTTGTCATTCGATTTATTATCAATAAGAGTAGCGCCAAACTATCCACTTGGCAGTTTACCTAGTGTATCACAGTTTCCGTCAAATCGACAGTTTTTAATATATTTATGCGATGTTGTTTTATATCCGTTCGCAAAAATAACTTTTTGATGCGCTACTCTGTAGAACGTAGAGTCGTACTCGGTGGCCGGTGCCTGGCTCAGTAGGTACCATAAATATTAATATTTCACAATTCATCGTGTGCAAAACGTAAGGGAAAGTGAAGTAAATATAGGTAAGTGAAGCTCCCATTCACACGTGATTAAGGAGCTCGTAAAGAGGCCACACGCACCGCCCCGATCGTAACCGATCATAGCCGATGATACACGACAACAGAGCCGACCCTGAGATACCGATCTATCAGCCCCACGTACTGCACTCACTCGCCGAGGGCTAACGTGGACGCGCCCACGAATTATAATAAGATGGCTGACTTACTGAATAATGACATATTTTCATCGGCAGCTTGTAGTTCGGCTGAAACTCCGCGCTCAACTTCACCCAAACACACTTTACATCAACGTTCTGCATGCGTAAATCGCAATGTTCAGTGCAAATATAATTTGACGCCACAAACAAGACTCCAGACTGGAGGCCACCTCGCGCTTCACAATCATTGTGAGAGCAATTAGGTTCTCGTGCGGCGTTGAAAAACGCCGTTCAGTAAAGAACAAAGGCACAACAAACAGCCGTGACTCGCCGCCGCTAATTAAATATGAACAAGAAACATCCAAAAATTGTCGCCGAACTTTGACCTTTGCCCCACCCCCCACCGGCCCCCCCCCCCCTTGTCTCCCTTCTCCCGACAGGTGGTAATTGGGTTAAGCACCGCGAGTCGCAACTGCAACGGTAAACGCTATTTTGGTCGTCCGTCGATATCGCGCTCTCGATAAACTGCACGTAATCACTGACACGTTCCAACTGTTAAAAACCAATTACACAATTCGATACTTTTATTCGTTTATTCTCTATGGCTTTGTCAATTAACGTTTTCAGATTGCTGCTTCGTTTGATGTTTGCGTTGAACGGCTTCATCACTTCATCAGCGTTAGCAAGTGTCTCTCCATAGCTGCATTAATTTTCTTGACAACATTAACCGTACTTCAACGGAGTTTGGTAAAGAGCTCTTTGGCTAAATTATGTTTCCAATTTCAGTCGTCATTCGTGCACTCTTAAGAATATTATAAGTTGGGAGTGCACCAGAAACAATTTAAACATCGAAATACACTCAGCGCGGTCGAAAGTTCTGAACAGTCAGTACCTATCGGTGGCGATACAGCCAGATGAGTCGTGCACTGGGACAGAGCACGACTGTACACGAGCGAGCACGACTGTACACGAGCGAGCCGCTCACTCCGCACAGCAGCGGCTCGGAGCGGTGCAGCGCGACGCAATGTGTGACAGTAACCGCATGTGAAGGACTCACTCACACACCTGTACGCAATTCAATCCGATACGTTTTGAGCGCTCAATGAGTTATTTGAACGTCACAATATGCACTTAAAATGCATAGGACGTATTGTACTGTGCATATTTGCATCACACACACTACGGATTTAAACAAAACTATTGATAAGGTGAAAGCACCTTATCAATAGTTTTGTTGACGCATTGAAACACTTCACTTTTTCCCAGTTTTATAGTATACAAAGTTTCCTGATAATGTGATGGGAAACAAGCCCATCGCCGTTTATCGCGTCGTAAAGGGATTTCCTGTTAAAGAAGCCGGCGCTGTTACAGTTTCAGATGAACGGCTACTCGAACCTCATAAGCATTACGAGCTCCAAGCTCCAAGCTCCAAGCTCCTTTCGTCTGGACGCAAAACAGATATATTTATTTATTTATTTATAGGAGAACCAACAGCTATAACAAAAGCATAACAATAGTAAAAGAGACATAAAGCCAATTACAGGTTCTCACGGGTAAAAACAGAAAATGAAGTAGAAATCTTAGGATCACTAACAAGCACTATAAAAAGGAATACAAATATAAGGTATATAAACACTAAGCACTTTTAAAAAAGTCAGCGTTCAGCCGAGTGCGTGCAGAATAGGGTTTGATGGTAAATGGGTCAAATGAGAACTTTTTGCAAAGAATATTAAAGTCTTTACTCGCTCGCAACATGTATGAGTTTTGCCTGTAGTTAGAAGAGGAAAAAGGAATGGAAATCGGCGGATTAAATCTATCTGATCTCTGGGGTACATTGAAACGCAGTCTATGCAGGAGATCAGGACAGTCAATTTCGTTAGATAAATTTTTTAAAAGAAAAGTGCAATCTGCTAGTCGACGACGATTAATAAGTGGCTGCAGGTGAAATTTCTTGCAAAGATTTATGTAATCATCAGAATGGTATGGTATACGTAGCCGAAAACATAGAAACCGAATAAATCGTTTTTGTATATTCTCAATACGATCAATGTATTTGCCATAGCACGGGTTCCAAATTTGTGACGCATATTCAAGATGGCTTCTCACAAAAGAGCAATAAAGAATCTTAAGGATTTTGGCTTTTTTGAAACACCCTGCGAGTCTCATTACAAAACCCAATGACTTTGAAGCTTTGGCCACTATTTGTTCTATGTGCACGTCAAATAAGAGTTTGGAGTCATGAAAAACTCCTAGGTCACGTACACCGTCACACCTCTGTAATAGCTGCCCCTTAAGTTTGTTTGTAGTAGGGAGAGGGACGCGTTTCCTGCTAAAGGAGATTACAGAACATTTAGCAGGGTTTAAGTCCAGTTTGTTTTTTAAGCAATAGTCATCCAATCGCAAGAGGTCAGATTGGAGAGCATCCATGTCATGTCATGTGTAGTAGTATATTACAAGTAGATGTAAGTATCGGTCGGCAAGTTGAGCTGGTTCCCAGATTAATAAAGAAAGAATAACACGGTAGTGCTTCCGCCGATAGATTAGATTCCTTAATCCAATCGTAGACAGACTTTTATCAAATGACGTGGCGTGAGGTATGGGAGGCCGAATGCCGAGGGAGGTCAAACAAAATGTGTACAGAAGGTCAGTGCGAGCCGTGTGTGATGAGAAGACGGTTAACCAAAAAAAAAAAATACTTAATCGAGTCAGAGAGGACTTCAATAGCCTACACTTGGATATTTGTAAGTTCATCGGAACTTCGTGGTTGGTACGTCGGTCCCAACAGCTCATTAGTATTAGTATCTCATGATGCACTACTACTCGTGAGTGGATCTTCTACATTCGCTCGCAGGCGGTGCCGGCTGCGCCGAGCCGCCGCGCGCCGCCGGATACGTTTTCAATTAACTGCTAGCGAGGCCCGCTCCGTTTAATATCGCGCAGCGGACTTTAATCACAGAAGAATCAGGCAATAATACTTAACCGGGGCTCGAGGGACGACGCTGATTGAAATACCTCCCACTACTTACCGCTACGTACCGACAGGCGCCAGTCGTCCAACACCGCTGCATCGCGGATGCGGCTTGAAGAAATGAAGACTCTCTTATACAAAGTGATATATATTTTTCGTTTGAGATATTTAATTAAATTTAACGTCGTCGTACGGCCGACGCTGCATTCGGGTAAGCTTAATTAAACATTCCGGGAGTTATAATGTCGCATATATCGCGTAACGTCATGGCGTGGGGCGAGCAGTGTGGCGGCACTAGTTCAGTCGTCAAGTCAACGACGCAGCACACAACACAACGCATAGCTCAAAGCCCGTGCATCACTTCAAGTACCTCGTAGGCACTGTGTCTGCCACATTCTGCCATAAGTCATGGCACACGACAAACGGTTGCTCATCTGTTTGTATAATATATCTGAGATGATGCGTTAAACTGCCGGTGACCTACTTCGAAAGCTGCTAAACAAGCGATTAGTTGGTGTGGTCAAGTAGAACCTAGCTAATATCTGCAATCTCAGGATCGTGCTCATTTATTTATCATAAGTTTTTTTTATATGTAAATATTACAACTTTTATTGAGATTATGTATTTGAATGTATACAAAACGAACATTTCGAAATACTTAAAAAGAAGGATTCATAAGTGAAGGTTTTCGTTATCATCCACCGAGCATCTCCCGCGTTATCGGTAATTCATACGTATTTAGGAGCAACAGGGGCCCTAAAAAGGCCACTTTGGGAGAATCATAAAAGGAATTCATTATGAATGATATTAAAAGTCGTAAAATGGTCACAATCTGACAATTCATAATATTGTTTGTGTACAATTCGTAACACGCAATTCATCTATTTGACAATTTTGTATGGAGATTCGTAAAATGGTCCACAAAATAGGAATTGCTTTAATGTCAAATAATGGAATCGTAAGAAGTTAGTCAAAAGCAACATTTCACAAATCGGATTGGAGGCTTTGTGAAGAAATAATGTTATAATAGCAGATTTAGCCCTATATGAAAACTTTCTGGAGCACGCGCGGGTTACGACGACCCTTCTAGATCGCCGACAAAATGCATCTCTTCGGAAAATGGACATAGCGTTCGAAATGCCGGATCTCGAATTTGTTGGCATAGACGGCTAAATAAGTGTGTCGCGAGTTCGCGACCTCATCTATGAGCTGGAGGCGTACACAATGTACCCGCCGCGATGGCATAAGTACCTACTATCCCCAAGGCAAGTAAAAGCATTGTTTTGTGATAAAAGTAAGTAGGGTGTTTTTCAATACTTTTAACTAAGTAGTTCCAGATATCATCTATTATTATAGAGGTTCAGGTACTTACTCAGTACCCCCTCCGTTAAATGCATACAATCTTCTATTCATATTTTAGGTGTACAATAGGTACACCTCTGCCTAACCCTTCAGGGATATATATGTGTGATATTGTTATAGTATCATACTTTACTTCAATTTAATTAAGTAGTATATATAAGAGGACCCTTAGAAGAGTATACCATATCATACCTTTTACTAAAATAAAACAATAGTGATATGAAAAATATTTTATTAAATTATTAACAATTCTCATCTTAAATTATTAAAAAACTAATACAAACATAATAATTAATTAGGCTTTTTTTCATTCATTTAGGTTTGCGACTCTGATTAGTGTCGATGCTAGCTGCGGAGGGGCACACTGTGTGTTTATGGAATCACCAGACCCACTTGGAACAACTCTGCCAGGCTGAAAAGGAAAATTTGTGGTTTTTAGTAAGTCAAATCATCATCATCATCTGTCTAGCCTTCTCTCAACTATGTACTATGTTGGGGTTTGCTTCCAGTCTAACCGGATGCAGCTGAATACCAGTATTTTACATGGAGCGACTGCCTATCTGAACTCCACAACCCAGTTACTGGGTAATACAATACCACTTGGTAAGACTGGTTGTCAGACTTTAGGGCTTCTGACACCCCGTCATTGTTTAATTTGAGTGCTATTATAATAATAAAACAATTATGTTTCAGGTGACGCAGGCTATCCCTTAAAATCAACATTGAAGACACCACAAGTGGACACAGAGCCCGATACCTTTTTCCCTTTATGCAAAGTTTTTGTGTTATTTAAATGTTATAATACAGTATGTTTTCCTTTTTTATTTCTTTATAATTATATTATATGGATGACTTAATTTTTTTATTGCATACATGTACAAAAAATTCATACTTTACCTATAAGGGACACCAATAAAAAATAGTCTCGTCTGCATCAGCAAGCCTCCCAAGGTTCTGCACTATTAATTTACTATATCAGCTGTAGCATGTTGCATCTCCGCCTGAGGTAAAACTCTCCGAGCTTCATCTAGTGCAGCCAGAGGGCGACCTAAAAAACGTAATAAAAATAGGTACCATATAATCATTATCAATAGTCATCATGTCTTAGTCGCAATATGAATAGCTGTAGGGTTAGAAAAATCCACTCACTGCGGTATCTTGCTTGCCGAGTTCGACGAGGCAGAGGCACTGTTGTAGCATCGGCAGGGCTAGGGTTTGGTGCTGACGCACGAGTCTGGACAAGACATAGGGCTGCAGTGATCTCGAAAAGGAGCTCAAAACCGACAGCGCTTCCACGTTCACTGTAGAAAATCGAGCAGATTGTTCCATTGTATCTCAGACACTAGCTGCACGTCTTTCCATTCCTACAAAAAATTACGTACATTTGAATACATTTGCACAGCATTTTATTTAAGTAATGATTTAAGTCAAACAATTATACACTTACTTTGTATTAAAAACGATCTTACTCGCACGAAATACTAGTTTTAAACTACACACATTATGATTGTTTATGTTGATGTTTGATTCAGTTTGACGTTGAGGCGGGAGAAACGAAGGGTGCGTTCCGAGTTGGGATGTAATCCATTTGAGCGGGCTTAAAAACTAAAGACTAACAACTCGCTCTAAATCGTAGCGATGCGATTAAACTCACCTAAATCGTAAACAATTTAGAAATTAGTGCGGTCGGGACCTTCCAATCGCACTAAATCGGAATCTAACTGTTCTAACTTCAATTACATCTTTCGGTTTCCTACAAATAGTTTACTTAACGCTTAATTCGGAATGCGGCCTAAAAATACGCGTTGCCAGTTTATTGTTTCTAACTTCCCTTTTCAGGGCTTATCTGCGGACTTTTTAACAGTTATGAGTATGTTATAACGTAATAACATTTAAACTGTAGAAATAAAAAATAAAAACTTATTTGATCAATAAAAACTGTAAACCAAACTTTACCGACAAAATTACGGTCTTTATTTTTTTCATGCGGTAATATTTACGCCAAATATGAATCTGTTTGAAATTGAATTCTATAGGATTCAGCTATTATGTGTCACCATTTTACGAAAAATAGAGGAATTGCTACTGATCTACTGGGAATTCAGGAAATTACTCGTTTTTTGAGGAATTGCTTAAAGTAGCCTGTTTAGGCCCCCTGGGGGCCTAAAAAGGCCACTTTGGGAGAATCATAAAAGGAATTCATTATGAATGATATTAAAAGTCGTAAAATGGTCACAATCTGACAATTCATAATATTGTTTGTGTACAATTCGTAACACGCAATTCATCTATTTGACAATTTTGTATGGAGATTCGTAAAATGGTCCACAAAATAGGAATTGCTTTAATGTCAAATAATGGAATCGTAAGAAGTTAGTCAAAAGCAACATTTCACAAATCGGATTGGAGGCTTTGTGAAGAAATAATGTTATAATAGCAGATTTAGCCCTATATGAAAACTTTCTGGAGCACGCGCGGGTTACGACGACCCTTCTAGATCGCCGACAAAATGCAGCTCTTCGGAAAATGGACATAGCGTTCGAAATGCCGGATCTCGAATTTGTTGGCATAGACAGGCTAAATAAGTGTGTGTCGTGACCTCATCCATGAGCTGAAGCCGTAAATATGTACCCGCCGCGATGGCATAAGTACCTACTATCCCCAAGGCAAGTAAAAGCATTGTTTTGTGATAAAAGTAAGTAGGGTGTTTTGCAACACTTTTAACTAAGTAGTTCCAGATAGACACTCATCTATTATTATAGAGGTTCAGGGACTTACTCTGTACCCCCTCCGTGAAATGCATACAATCTTCTATTCACATTTTAGGTGTACAATAGGTACACCTCTGCCTAACCCTTCAGGTTCAGGGATATATATGTGTGATATTGTTATAGTATCATACTTTACTTCAATTTAATTAAGTAGTACATATAAGAGGACCCGTAGAAGAGTATACCATATTATACATTTTACTAAAATAAAACAATAGTGATATGAAAAATATTTTATTAAATTATTAACAATTCTCATCTTAAATTATTAAAAAACGAATACAAACATTAATTAGGTTTTTTTTCATTCATTCAGGTTTGCGACTCTGATTAGTGTCGATTCTAGCTGCGGAGGGGCAAACTATGTGTCCTTTTTATGGAATCACCATCCACTTAAGACCCACTTGGAACAACTCCGCCAGGCTGAAAAGGAAAATTTGTGGATTTTAGTAAGTCAAATCATCATCATCATCTGTCTAGCCTTCTCTCAACTATGTATTATGTTGGGGTTTGCTTCCAGTCTAACCGGATGCAGCTGAATACCAGTATTTTACATGGAGCGACTGCCTATCTGAACTCTACAACCCAGTTACTGGATAATACAATACCACTTGGTAAGACTGGTTGTCAGACTTTACGGCTTCTGACTACCCCGTCATTGTTTAATTTGAGTACTATTATAATAATAAAATAATTATGTTTCAGGTGACACAGGCTATCCCTTAAAATCAACATTGAAGACACCACAAGTGGACACAGAGCCCGATACCTTTTTCCCTTTATGCAAAGTTTTTGTGTTATTTAAATGTTAAAATATAGTACTTATGTTTTCCTTTTTTATTTCTTTATAATTATAATAGATGAATGACTTAATTTTTTTATTGCATGTACAAAATATTCATACTATGGGATACCAATAAAAAATAGTCTTTCGACTGCACCAGCAAGCTGCACTTTTAATTTACTATATCAGCTGTAGCATGTTGCATCTCCACTTGAGGCAAAACTCTCCGAGCTTCATCTAGTGCAGCCAGAGGGCAACCTAAAAAACGTAATAAAAATACCATTATAATCATTATCAATAGTCATCATGTCTTAGTCGCAATATTAATAGCTGTAGGGTCAGAAAAATCCACTCACTGCGATATCTTGCTTGCCGAGTTCAACGAGGCAGAGGCACTGCTGTAGCATCAGCAGGGCTAGGGTTTGGTGCTGACGCACGAGTCTGGACTAAACACGGGGCTGCAGTGATCTCGAAAAGGGGCTCAACACCGACAGCGCTTCCACTTTGACTGTAGAAAATCGAGCAGATTGTTCCATTGTATCTCAGACACTAGCTGCACGTCTTTCCATTCCTACAAAAAATTACGTATATTTGACAACATTTGCACAGCATTTTATTTAAGTAATGATTTAAGTCAAACAATTATACACTTACTTTGTATTAAAAACGATCTTACTCGCACGAAATACTAGTTTTAAACTACACACATTATGATTGTTTATGTTGATGTTTGATTCAGTTTGACGTTGAGGCGGGAGAAACGAAGGGTGCGTTCCGAGTTGGGATGTAATCCATTTGAGCGGGCTTAAAAACTAAAGACTAACAGGTCGCTCTAAATCGTAGCGATGCGATTAAACTCACCTAAATCGTAAACAATTTAGAAATTAGTGAGGTCGGGACCTTCCAATCGCACTAAATCGGAATCTAACTGTTCTAACTTCATTTACATCTTTCGGTTTCCTACAAACAGTGTACTTAACGCTTAATTCGGAATGCGGCCTAAAAATACGCGTTGCCAGTTTATTGTTTCTAACTTCTCTTTTCAGGGCTTATCTGCGGACTTTTTAACAGTTATGAGTATATTATAACGTAATAACATTTAAACTGTAGAAATAAAAATAAAAAACTAATTTGATTAATAAAAACTGTAAACAAAAATTTACCGATAAAATTACGGTCTTTATTTTTTTCATGCGGTAATATTTACACCAAATATGATTCTGTTTAAAATTGAATTCTATAGGATTCAGCTATTATGTGTCACCATTTTACGAAAAATAGAGGAATTGCTACTGATCTACTGGGAATTCAGGAAATTACTCGTTTTTTGAGGAATTGCTTAAAGTGGCCTTTTTAGGCCCCCTGTACTAAGAGGTGCTAAGAGTGAGGGACACGGGAACACTCGCCTGTTGAGGCACGAAACAAAACTTGCCAACAATTCCGAACTCGGCCGGAATCTGGCACAAGTTGGGAGACTACCCGGTGCCTGCCTCGTGCGCCGAACATACAACAATAATTAATTTACGAAGGTCCATTTCATACGACACTCAATGGCGAATATTGGAAACACAGTCAGAAATGGGTCTATTTATACTTGAAATAGGATGTCAGCTGATTATGAATCAATAAATCGTTATTGCTGTCTCATATTGTTATCACTTATGCCTAAATAATAATGTGCTTATGCTTCTTCTTTTTCTTTTGGAGTCGTAGATACAGTCGGTGAGCCGAGATACGTATCTTCCTCATCGAGTGCACTGCTCTGCTACGTAGGGTGGATACTTATTTGGGTTAGCGACCGAACATCATAATCTATATCTGTACCTTCTTCCAGGCCCAGTGCATACCGGACCTTCTATATACGTAGGTATATATTTATCGCGGGTGTCTTCTCGAGCCACATGTCTGCCTCGCGAGCCATGTTCAGATCACAAACTTGTGCAAGTACCTACTGCTACATGTGCACCACTGAGCTTGTTATATCCTTTCATCTGTGCCCGCTACTGTTATACGCCGACGTGCCATTACTGAGTCGCTCTCACTCTACAACATTCCAGACAGACTTACTAAGTACCTAAATGTACTGATAAACATTCAAATGATTTTTCAGGAGCTGCACTGATTTACTACAACCGCACAACCAGACAGTTTAAGTAAATGTAACCCTTACGACGAAAGTTTCTTAATCATTCCAATGCCTTAGACTTGGTCAGTTTAGGACAGCAAGCCAAACTTAATTATGGGAACCTTTAATTATATTAGAGGTCACTTTCGTCGAGGATTTCGCGGACTCGTAAAGCCCCACAAGCTACCTGCCTGAGTCGCGAGTACAGTATATCGGTATACCAACAGCAGTTTGAAGTAGGCGAGTGGTGTGAGGGTGGCGCCACAAGTCACAAGTACGCAAGTGGTGCGAGGGTGGCGCCACAAGTCACTAGTCGAAGCAATACTAACGAACGACTTGTTGAAGTTGGGAATAACCCGGCGACACCCAACTTGTCACATACCAGTACATCCACCTTCTAGGCAGGCAGGTCTGTGATGCATTCGTACAACTCTATTGAAAGCTCCGGAAAACATTATCTTGAAACTTTCACTTGAAAACTTTGTGATAATCCGATGTTATTAGTGAGAGAGACGACGACATACTGCTTTTAAGCGATAATAGTTCAACACTAGAATATCTTTCAAAAGCTCTGTTAAACCAGTTTCTACTTTTGTTATTATCATGGGATCGAACAAACGAATAATAAACTGTTTGAAACAGAACGAGGTCTACCTTGTTTCATGTCATTTTTAGGGTTCCGTACCCAAAGGGTAAAAACGGGTCCCTATTACTAAGACTCCACTGTTCGTCTGTTCGCCTGTCACCAGGCTGTATCTCATGAGATATAGCCTGGTGACAGACGGACAGACCGACAGACGGAAATTTCGGAACTGTCTGGCTATCATGGTCCATGAACCGTGATAGCTAGACAGTTATCGAGCCACCAATCTTTTTATAATGTTGATGTTTTATCTTTAAGGTTGTCAGTGTACAAGTACATAACAAAATGAAATGTATCTTTTTGTAAAAGGGCGGAGACCTGGTGTCCTGAAACACAGGCCTAGAGCTTAGTTTAGGCACCAGTCTCCCACAATATTAAAGTGTTATCTGACTCTGATACCATGTAACATAAGTACTTTTATAATATTGTGGTGAGAAAATAAATCTTATTATTATTAAAATCTTATTATTATAGTTGAAATTTTCACACATGATGTATTTCTGTTGCCGCTATAACAACAAATACTAAAAACAGAATAAAATAAATATTTAAGGGGGGTTCCCATACAACAAAAGTGGTTTTTTCGGCGTTTTTACCTTGTGGTACGGAACCCTTCGTATGCGAGTCCGACTCGCACTTGGCCAGTTTTTTTTGTAGTGTTTATTAAATGTTCATGTTGTTGATCAGGCTGCGGTTGTGACAGTGACAGACTGCGGTTGTGCGGGTGTGACCGTTTCAGGTTTCCCATAGATCCACCCGTTATTCGTCCTGGTCGTTCTGTATTGATAAATATTTACTTTCTACCTATTTATAAGGTAATTCAACTACATTCAACCTTTGTAACGTACATATTTGAGTTACAAACAAAAGAAACTTTCGCATTTACAATGTTAGTGAGACGAACTCTCGTTTAACTTCACTGTTCGTAATATTTGCAGCTAAACACTAGGAGTAGGTAGGACCATACTTAACTAATCTAGCAATGAAAGGCAAACACTAGGAGTAGGACCATACTTAACTCATCTAGCAATGAAAGGCAAACATGCTACATTATGTGCAGTGTGTACGTGCTAGCGTAAGTTAGAGCTAATTGAAATAATCTTATTTACCACATTCTACAGAATTATTTGATTATCAAAATGGTATTCTACAAACGCCATAAACCACTAACAATCAACATGTACATACATTAACAAGACTAAGCTGACAATGCTATAAGAACGGAACCTATTAGTGCGAGTGCTTGTTTACTGAACTCATCGAAGCGCTGCTGATGAATAGACCGAGCTCCTTTGCATCAATGCGAAGATACCGCACAACGGAATATTAATCTGTCGCCAGTGACCGAGCTGACTACAAAAACGGAAACATGACAATAGTCGGCAGCCGAGGTTTAATAAACAATCGAGTTGTGAGTACCCAAGCACGGCGCATCACAAACAACGAGCCCTGTTCGGCGACTGTAGGTACCCCCTTACACATATGCCTTTCGAGCTTGGCCTAAATCTATGGACATGCGAGTCATCATGGCAAGGAGCGTAGGTAGGCGCAAGATATTGCTAACACATAACTTGCATAATAAAAACATTTCATTTTGATGTCAGCCTTCACGCAGCTGTAATGCAAGACCTGCAAGCAATTTTAATGGTTATTGTGTAGTGGCAATGTGGCTGAATTGAACCAGTTCGGCCGTTCTCAAAAGGCAGGTAGGTTTATTTATAAAGGAGGCCCTTAAGCTTCTCTTAGTCTGCGCTGGTTCATAATTCGATATCACAGGACGTACCTAAGGGTAAGGATACAAATCTAGTAGCATTTTGTGAACTAAAGACAGACTAAGGTAGCTTGCTCTTATCTGTAGTCTCCGTGAAGATGTCAACTTTTTTGCAACCACCTGGTAGGTACGTTGTTTGTCACGACACCGCATCGCTTATTCTGAGTGTGTGTTTACTTTTTGATCATCTGCTGTCGTCCTGCTGTCCCTTATCCGCACAATATGTGTTCTAAATTAAGTCCATGAGAAAATTGACATAATTATTTTCGTGCAATTTGAGTGAATTCGCAAGAGTTTTGTTGAATTTAAGTTATATTTAAATATTAATTAATATTAATATTCTATGTTAAGTCTGATTTTTTATATTTTAGGTTAAGATTTTATAGTATTAAAAAAAAGTTTTGTATTTTTCAAGTTTAGATTTTTATGTATTATGTAAAGTGCTTTGTATTTTTAAAGTTTAGTTTTTTTTTTTTCATTTTATTTGGTAGGTATGTGTTTGCAAACCATTATTGTATTGGGGTCATCCTGTAAAGATAGTGTGTGTAAGTCTAATAAATAAATAAATATACATGATAACAGAAGGCTCAATCCATTCAATAGCAATACTAAGTCACTTCTCACAAAATAAATATTTTGTAAAAATGGCGCTGTGACTAGTAAGTCTTCTGTACTTTCTAATGAATTGTATCGTGTTAACAATACAACTGTTTGTATCTGGCTATGCGCACATACTCCATGGGTACACGCTGGCTGTCGAAGTGCGCCTGGCCGCGGCCGACATGACGCGTACCGCAGACGTCACCTCGTCTTGTGACCTGCCTCACGCACTCAATGCTAATGCATTGAGTGCGTGAGGCATAATTGGGTTTGTTTGTCGAACTTCTCTTCATAACGGAGAAGTTCATAGCGGATAAGAGAAGTTTGTTGGTGTAGTCACCTGAAAAATATCAGTATCCACTTATCTCTCCTATAATGTTAACCCAGTTAACCCAACCATAGTTCCGGGGGCACGCCTTGCTTTCAAACCTGGCCGTAACAGTAGTCTTAACAAACTTTTTTCTACTTAATCATAGCCTACACAAATACAATAATGGCGTGTAGTTGCAGGGGCCTATGTCCAGCTGTGGGCTGCTGTAGGCTGATGCAGGCTCATGATGATTGTGACACAAATATACTCCGTTTTAATTGAGACCTTTTATCAAAATGCAGAATTGAATATTATGTCGTTGTTGTGATTGCAATAAAACAGCCGAGCGAACAATGTGCCCACTAGACAGCCGTGTGCCGGTTGTTTTGCAGATTTTGATTTATATTGAATGAAACCCTAGAGATCAGAACTGTATTTAGAAATTATTGGCCGCCTCGTCTACCAGATTAAAAGGAATTGTAGACTCAGCAACAATCTGTCAGTCTGACCGGTGCGCGGTGAGAGTCGCAGTCATACTGAGTCTCAGCAACAATCTGTCGGTCTGACCGGTACGCGGTGAGAGTCGCAGTCGTACTGAGTCACAAGACGTTCTATTATCAGAGTGTTGTGTATCGTAGTGGTTGCATTATCAGAGTAAACTGCCACAAACCCTCTTTACATCGAAACCGCTGATTAATTATTTCGCCTTATTGAACTGAAGCGCTCAGCTTTTTTATGAATGTACCTCAGTTATGGCATGATGTAGGTACCTCGCGCCGGACCTCTGGCAGATTACTGCGCGACCACTAACCATCGTGTACCTGCGTAGTCTAAATCATGACTTACATCGATAGTTATCTGAATAAATTAGTACTCGATTAATATTCAGTCTGTAGGTGACCTGAATTGAGAACTGATTTGCCAAGGCGTGGGTATTGGTAAGATGAAACACTGATACTGACGATCATAAACAGGCAACATGAACAGTCGCGCTGTTTAAATTTAAATTTCCTTTTTTAAAATTGTTTAAAAATACAGTGATATCCATAATATAAATACTAGGAACGAACACGAAGAAAAAGTATAATATTATTTTAATGATTGTGAATGTGAAGACAATGTCTTTTTTTTGTTATTTTCTCTGTTCTGTTAGTTTTTGTCATAGTCTGGCAGTTTCAGTAATTTATGTGGCCTACCCAAATGTCCTTTCTTTAGTATTGTTCGTCGAATCGTTGTGCTCCTTAAGTTTTGAGTTGAGCTGCACGATTTCTGACAAATGCGTGCACTGACTGGACAGGTCCTCTCAATCTGTGTGGTTCTTTCCTCAAAAGACCTTCGCAGACATCGATCTACATGGTCTTCATATAACCTGACCAAGACTTGTCTGGACTTTAAAAAGAGACTGTGACCTCTGAGTTTGTTTCGGCCTTTCTTCCCAATGCAGTCAGATAGAAAAGGCCGACCTCATCTAGTTTAAAAAAAATATGATTGACGTGTAAAAGTGTTTGTGCAAACCTATTTACAAAAATAAAATCATTTGTCATTTATCAAAACAACATTATTTGTTAACCTCTCATAGCTCATTACAACAGATCCGTTTATATTCAAACCACGTTTATCTATTGATACCGAGATCTTCAGAGCGCGGTCGTTTTCAGTTTTACAGGAGTAATTAAGTTAATTTACCGTAAGCAGTAACTAATCATACTCAAGTAGAGACCAAGGCATTTACGAAATAAGCTTCTTCTTAATTAAATAATACAATTTTACTTCGAGTTGAGGATTTAACACAAAAGTTAGCGATCGCTTGCCGAGAAATTCTGTTCATTTTACTGAATCGAAATAGGTTATTGTTATTGTCTATCAGATTATGAATATTATCTTTAATTAGAAGTCAGCAGTTTTTCAATTAGTTCCCACAATGTGCCTGCGCTCGGAGGAGGACTACTCGTGTTGTGATATGAGTCACTCGGTGCAGTCGCGTGGCTACCCACAATGTTCCCGCGCTCGGAGGAGGACTGCTCGTGTTGTGATATGAGTCACTCGGTGCAGTCGCGTGGCTACCCACAATGTTCCCGCGCTCGGAGGAGGACTGCTCGTGTTGTGATATGCGTCACTCGGTGCAGTCGCGTGGCTACACACAATGTTCACGCGCTCGGAGGAGGACTGCTCGTGTTGTGATATGAGTCACTCGGTGCAGTCGCGTGGCTACACACAATGTTCACGCGCTCGGAGGATGACTACTCGTGTTGTGATATGAGTCACTCGGTGCAGTCGCGTGGATACCCACAATGTTCCCGCGCTCGGAGGAGGACTGCTCGTGTTGTGATATGAGTCACTCGGTGCAGTCGCGTGGCTACACACAATGTTCACACACTCCGAGGAGGACTACTCGTGTTGTGATATGAGTCACTCGGTGCAGTCGCGTGGCTACCCACAATGTTCCCGCGCTCGGAGAAGGACTGCTCGTGTTTTGATATGCGTCACTTGGTGCAGTCGCGTGGCTACACACAATGTTCACGCGCTCGGAGGAGGACTGCTCGTGTTGTGATATGAGTCACTCGGTGCAGTCGCGTGGCTACCCACAATGTTCCCGCGCTTGGAGGAGGACTGCTCGTGTTGTGATACGAGTCACTCGGTGCAGTCGCGTGGCTACCCACAATGTTCCCGCGCTCGGAGGAGGACTGCTCGTGTTGTGATATGAGTCACTCGGTGCAGTCGCGTGGCTACACACAATGTTCACACGCTCCGAGGAGGACTACTCGTGTTGTGATATGAGTCACTCGGTGCAGTCGCGTGGTTACCCACAATGTTCCCGCGCTCGGAAAAGGACTGCTCGTGTTGTGATATGCGTCACTTGGTGCAGTCGCGTGGCTACACACAATGTTCACGCGCTCGGAGGAGGACTGCTCGTGTTGTGATATGAGTCACTCGGTGCAGTCGCGTGGCTACCCACAATGTTCCCGCGCTTGGAGGAGGACTGCTCGTGTTGTGATACGAGTCACTCGGTGCAGTCGCGTGGCTACCCACAATGTTCCCGCGCTCGGAGGAGGACTGCTCGTGTTGTGATATGCGTCACTCGGTGCAGTCGCGTGGCTACCCACAATGTTCCCGCGCTCGGAGGAGGACTGCTCGTGTTGTGATATGCGTCACTCGGTGCAGTCGCGTGGCAACCCACAATGTTCCCGCGCTCGGAGGAGGACTGCTCGTGTTGTGATATGCGTCACTCGGTGCAGTCGCGTGGCTACCCACAATGTTCCCGCGCTCGGAGGAGGACTGCTCGTGTTGTGATATGCGTCACTCGGTGCAGTCGCGTGGCTACCCACAATGTTCCCGCGCTCGGAGGAGAACTGCTCGTGTTGTGATATGCGTCACTCGGTGCAGTCGCGTGGCTACCCACAATGTTCCCGCGCTCGGAGGAGGACTGCTCGTGTTGTGATATGCGTCACTCGGTGCAGTCGCTTGGCTACCCACAATGTTCCCGTCCTCGGAGGAGGACTGCTCGTGTTGTGATATGCGTCACTCGGTGCAGTCGCGTGGCTACCCACAATGTTCCCGCGCTCGGAGGAGGACTGCTCGTGTTGTGATATGCGTCACTCGGTGCAGTCGCGTGGCTACCCACAATGTTCACGCGCTCGGAGGAGGACTGCTCGTGTTGTGATATGCGTCACTCGATGCAGTCGCGCGGCTAGATAAAAGTTCAACTTGAACGTAAGTTCATCAACATCAGCTTTCTTCATGGTGCCCATTATGAACTACATGATTCGGTCGATGTTTCCGCAATGAGCAGGTATTCTTCAATGAGTCGTCCCCTAACTGCCAACTAGATGCTACAATGTTGCTCCTGAATCAACTCGTGACGTATTTATTATAGTCGGATGGGCGCGCTTTAGAAATTGTAACATATTTTATACACTACCCTCGCCTTACCTTTCCCCTAGACCTTGATTTATGTGACGCTTAATACAATTAAACAAAAGTGGTCTCCATACAATAATTTCTAATATTTAATTATAAAAGGAAACGTAAAGGAAATAAACGTTTTTAGGTGAACATTATAAAAGACTAGCAGCGCCCCGCGGTTTCACCCGCGTAAGTTTCGATCCCGTGGGAATATCGGGTTAAGAACTGTCCTATGTCCTTTCCCGGAATGCAAACTATCTCTATACCAAATTTCATCTAAATCGGTTCAGCGGTTTAAGCGTGAAGAGGTAACATACAGACAGACAGACAGACACACTTTCGCATTAAGTATGGATACTACAACAAAAGGCAGTGATGCCGGGTGGAAGAGCAAGCTGGCAACAAGCCCAGGCCGTCGCCTCCTGCCGGAGGCTTTACGCGGGGGTCGTGCGGTCCATGGCCCAATACGGGGCCCCGGTGTGGGCGCATTCACTGCGGCGGCGAGCCGCCCACTACCTGAATGCGCCTCAGAAGGTGGTAGCCGTAAGGCTTATCCGAGGCTACCGCACGATCTCGGGCGAGGCGGCAAGCCTCCTTGCCGGACTGCAGCCATGGGATCTGGATCAGTGCAGTGCACGCCGCGATAAGACCCCTCTTTGAGGAGTGGCTAGAGAGGCGCCACGGCACCCTCACCTACCGCCTGACGCAGGTTCTCACCGGACACGGAAGTTTCGGGAGGTTCCTGCACATCATCAGGCGGGAGGAAACGCCCGGGTGTCACCATTGCCAGGATTGCCCAGAGGACACGGTGGAGCACACGGTGGAGGTCTGCCCCGCTTGGGCGGAGCACCGCCGTGTCCTCGTAGAGGCAATCGGTAGCGGCGGCGACCTCTCACGGCGGCCCTGGTGCAAGCCATGGTCCGGGGCGAGAGGGAGTGGGAGGCAGTCACCTCCTTCTGCGAAGCAGTTATGCTAGCGAAGGAGGTGGCGGGTCTCAGCCGCCGCGGGGGACGCCCCCGGCGTCGGTAGCCGCGTGACGACTCCCGGCCACCGTAGGCGCGGGCCTGCGGGCGGAGAGTAATGGGTAGCTCACCGTCCGATCAGGACCAGGCCCGTGCCGGACGGCGCGTACGTGTTCCACGCGTGCCTCAAAGAGATTTGTCAGCATCGAGGAGGGGCCCCTTAGGGCCGAAGCCTGCCGGGCCAGCGGGATTGTCCGAAAAGGTTACCGCTGGCCCGGAACATAAAGGGCTAAGGAAGGAACACGTTTGGGTTTTAGTCAGTAAGAGTCTGACATCCTTTCCGCTCCACCCAGAGCGGGAGGAGTCATTTGATGAATTCCCATACGCAAAAAAAAAAAAAAGCCCAGGCCGTGCCTCCAACACTCCGGCACTCCAACACTCCGACACTCCGTCACTCAGACACTCCGACACTCCAGCACTCCGACACTCCAGCAGACCGGCCCATGTCCAATAATGCTACTACTTTACTCCTTGGTACCTTTTTTCGTACTCACACCAGCGGGGCATGGCGTAACACATTATCAATCGGAATCGGTTTCATTTTGACAGTTCAACAACATTCATTGCGTTATTTATGTGTTGAGCAGATGAATTTTTCGAACTTATGAAGCAATGGATTAGCAAATTGCTTCAAAATGATTCAGATTCCAATTTGATAGTGTGTTACGCAATTAGGGGCTGGCTACAAGTAGGCGGCGAGCTCGACTTGCCGGGGATGCCGCGCGCCGGCCGGGTCGTACTTTGGTGCGATACCTACTCACTCACGCGCCGCGTCCCGTCGACCTAGCTTTTTAGGGTTCCGTGACTAAAACATGCCAACGAGACTACCGAAACTATGTCATCTGTTCAAACTGTTCATCAATGAGTAAGTAAGTATTGGAAAAATCGAACAGCACTATAACTAACCTGGGTATGCAACCCAGCCAGGATAGTAGGACCCCACGCACACCGGTTACACTCGCGATCACGAGCCCAGCATGTGACTCATTGACCTCACACACACCGGTCACGCTCGCGATCACGAGCCCAGCACGTGACTCATTGACCTCACATACACCGGTCACGCTCGCGATCACGAGCCCAGCACGGAACTCATTGACCTCACACACACCGGTCACGCTCGCGATCACGAGCCCAGCATGTGACTCATTGACCTCACACACACCGGTCACGCTCGCGATCACGAGCCCAGCATGTGACCCAACAAGATGTCTTTATTACTCTCTTCACACAATATTAGCAGTCGGGCGTGTTTACCGCGGCCCGCGACGCGCATATTGCGAGCTTATATTGGAATCCTCTATGTACCCATACGTGGGTACACACGTGAGCTATCTGCATAGTGTTTGTGCGCCGTGACGTCACAGACGACTGGCATCATCATTGGTGTCTACCGCCGGTAAACATCGAGCGAGCGCCGCTAATTGATTCCTCTGCCTTCGAACTAGCGCTTCCTACTGCCACACTGAGTCTCCTTCCATGGGTTAATAATTGAGCAGACGACCTGATCTTACTAAACGCAACACAATGCTGCTAGTAAATGCACTAACAAATACTTATTCGCAAGTACACTTAAAAATATTCGTCAACATGCACGGAGTTACTACGAGCGAGTAACAGGGCCAATTGCTGCATTTAATTAAAAACGAACTAAATCTAGTCGCGATCTTATCTCAGCGAAAATCAATGTCAAAAACTTGTGGAAAAAGTGTGTAAATAACGAGTATTTTTGACAAATTGAGAATGCAAACGTTCAAAGAAATGTTACGAAGGTAACATTTCTTTACCTTCGTAACTCAGGTAAGAAGTTTTCACCGTACCACAATAAATTTAATAACAGGAACTGTGCGATTTTCAGGTTAATAAGTGGCCTATGCCACTTTCTGGACTTTTTCTTTAAACTATTCTTCGCACAAAATCTTCACGGTCTATAAAAAACCGGGCAAGAGCGAGTCGGACTCGCGCACCGAGGGTTCTGTAACATCCGGGTTTATGCATAAGGTTTATGCTTATGAAATTAAATGTTTTTTTTTATTTTTTAGTTGATTGAATGAATGGTAAATTGCGGTTTACGATTTATGACGTATTAAAAAAAAACTACTTACTAGATCTCGTTCAAACCAATTTTCGGTGGTAGTTTACATAGCAATGTACATCATATATTTTTTTTAGTTTTATCATTCTCTTATTTTAGAAGTTACAGGGGGGGGGGACACACATTTTACCACTTTGGAAGTGTCTCTCGCGCAAACTATTCAGTTTAGAAAAAAATGATATTAGAAACCTCAATATCAAATGAAGACCTACCCATAGATACCCCACACGTATGGGTTTGATGAAAAAAAAATTTTGAGTTTCGGTTCTAAGTATGGGGAACCCTAAAATTTATTGTTTTTTTTTCTATTTTTGTGTGAAAATCTTAATGCGGTTCACAGAATACATCTACTTACCAAATTTCAACAGTATAGTTCTTATAGTTTCGGAGAAAAGTGGCTGTGACATACGGACGGACAGACAGACAGACAGACAGACGGACAGACAGACAGACAGACAGACATGACGAATCTATAAGGGTTCCGTTTTTGCCATTTGGCTACGGAACCCTAAAAAGGAGAAACCAAGAAACACACTTTCATATCCATAACAATATTATAAATGCGAAAGTGTGTATGTCTGATACCTCTTCACGCTTAAACCGCTGAATCGATTTTGATGAAATTGCGTACCTATAGACCAAATAGTTTCAGACCCAGGGACTGATAAAATGATAAATGATTTCATTTTTGTAAGTAGGTTTGTACAAACACTTTTACACGGTTTTTTTAAAACTAGATGAGGTCGGCGTTTCCTATCTGACTACTCTGAGAAGAAAGGCCGAAACAAACTCAGAGGTCACAGTCTCGTTTAAAGTCCAGACATAATCTTGGTCAGGTTATATGAAGACTATGTAGATCGATGTCTGAGAAGGTATTATGAAGAAAGAACCACACAGATTGAGAGGACCTGTCCTGTCAGTGCACGCATTTGTCAGAAATCGTGCAGCTCAACTCAAGACTTAAGGAACTCAACGATTCGACGAACAATACCAAAGAAAGGACATTTGGGTAGGCCACATAAATTATTCAAACTGCCAGACCATGAGAGAGAGAAAAAAAGCAACTAATAGAACAGAGAAAATAATAAAAAAATATAAAATTCAATTCGATTCAATTCAATTTTTTTTATTCAGTAACAATTCACATTGCGTTCGAATATAATCCAGCATGAAGCATTAAAATTAACAACATTATTAGATATAGGTACAAATATATAAGAATAAATGCAATTCAAATTAAATTAGAAAATTGCAATATAAAAAACAAAGAAACAAACTCAAAAAAAATTGAATAATACCATGCAAACAAAAATTAAAAACCATACGTCAATAAATTAATAGGTAATTTAAACGAAAAAAATAAAAGTCATAAGAACACGGAACACAATATAACACCATAAACAAAAAATTACATGTCAGTTTTTAGAGCAACAAGTCCATTACAAATCATCTAATGAGTAGAGACATCTTTCCAACAGGAATGCTTTGAGTCTTGCTTTAAATGAGCCTGTGTACAGTATGCTTTTCAACTCAAGCGGTACCTAACTTATTAAATATCTTAACTGCCTGATACTGTGGACTATGTTTTACTATACCAAAACGCGGTATGTTTTTGTTTCCAAGGTCTTTTCTACGCGTTTTTTCCCTTTGCAGCCTGTCCTCGTCTGTTTCGTAGTCATATACATATTTTAAGGTGCTTAAGAGTACTACTACGTAAAGGCTAGGTAGTAATAAAATGACCCACATCATCTTCACATTCACAAATCACAACTGAAACTATCTCTTTACCAAATTGCAGTATGACCTTACATAGGATAGTTTTTATCCCGATATTTCCACGGGATCGACACTTATGGGGGAAAAACCGCGGGGCGCTGCTAGTTTTGAATATTTAAGACATAACTATCGCGGCTTCCAAAACACTTGTTTATAACTAGTATCGTATGACAACAAAACACAACGCAATCAATGTTAATAATAATAATTAAATGAAACGCGAATTAAATGCCATAATTTGTACGAACTATCCGCGCTTCCGATCAGCAGCTACATGTCACCACAGTTATTTGTTATAAATGGACTGTAACTACACGCCGCTATCATTGATGTCCAGTCGTTACCGACCCGTACGCCAGCATGTGCAGCATGTCCAGCATGCAAATGAACGTCAGCACACAAGTGAACGCGAGCAGAACTTCATAGAGCTTGTCTTATTCATTTGTACTCTCACTTTTTGACTAAAACAACACAACAGCTACCTATAGTTATCATTTGTACAATTGCGCCCCGCGGTTTCACCCGCGTAAGATTTTGATTTCGTGGGAATATCGGGATAAAAATACCATATGTGTTAATTCAGGAAATGGTCTATCTATGTGCCAATTTTCATCCAAATATGTTCAACGGTTTACACGTGATTGAGTAATAAACATCCAAACATCTTCACATTTATAATATTATATAGTAGGGTAGGATTACCAAGATAGGTACCAGTGGCGAAGGTTCCATACAAGCCGATTCCCAGCGGCTTCCCTTCAAAATTTCAAACCACAACCACTCTATAGTCAATTCATCATTGAAATATAATCATACTGTAGGTATTTAAATACACCATAAAATTAAAACATTGCGAAACGCCTACCTACATTAAATGTTTTGTCTTTCTTTCCCAAGAACAAAAAAAAATTGCTCTAATATAACTCGTAGGCCTGCGCGCGCGGCTTGTCGTGAATTCAATTTGTATAGAAAATAAAGTCGTCATAACGTCACTTCAGGTCACGTGGCTTGCTAATTTTTGAGCTCCAATAAGCCGAAAAAGATTGGGTTATATGAGTGAAAATGCGTGCGCGTGAACCAGATGGAGCAATTTCGCCATTCGGTCGGTTTCGTGGAATTTCGTAATACAATAGGGACGAAGTTCAGACATCGGACATCATTACAATTGACATCATTTGTAGAACATTATTTTGACGTAATAATTTGTTTACGCTTGTAGTTGTCTGTGTGGTGCCGGACTTAAAGAATAGCACCACCCCATACTTCCCGCAGCCCCCCCGCGCCCCAGCAGCGTTCTCTAAGCATTCCAACACCATACCATACTGCGATCGCCAACCCGCCTGCCAAGCGTGGCGATTATGGCAAACCCCCCCTTTGGGGGAGGCCTATGTCCAGCAGTGGACGTCTTTCGGCTGAAATGATGATGATGATGACTTGTAGTTAATTTGCATTTTGTTCGTTGTATTCATTGAATTTATTATTAGTGATTACTGTGTAGTACCTATTTACTATTTAGTATTAGAATTATAGTTGAAGTTGGTTTTGTTTTGTGTGTCTGTGTAGTGAAAGTACGTTGTTATTAGGTAGGTATTTGGGGTAAGTAGATAGTTAATTAAGTTGAAATTACTTATTGAGAGTAGATTTTTTAGGATCATTACGATGGCATTATTGGCAGTAGATTGTTGTTTGACAAATTATTTGCTTTATGAGGAAACATGCTTTTCAAGGTTAAGTTTTAAAATAAGAAACACGTAATTGTGTTAGGCCGTGCCGTGTTTATCAGATTCTAGTAGTTTATGGTATAAAGGGGGTTTTACAGATATTAATAATCTGACGGATTCATATTATTATAAGGAGTTGTTTAGCATTACATAAATTTGGTACTGTAATTTTTCGTTTATTCACATGTAGCTCATACCTTAGAAAAGTAGATTGAAATAGGAATTTAATGAAACGGGTTTTTGACATTTTTTTTGTCCTATTTTTTGCTCCGGCTTATTTCGCCACTGACAGGTACCATCAAACTGAAAGTTACTCTTCAGACAGCAGTTCTACGAGTACTCCCGTAGGTACATTCCGCGATATATCCGGTCCACCGTCCTGCTAATATTTTTACTTTAACCACTGTGACGTTGCAAAATAGATATTATCGTGGTTCTGTGCAGGCTCGTGGAGCGTAGTCTCCGCGTCAATAGATGGCGTTAGGGTCGTTGTGTATCATGATACACAACTGAACATATAATACAATAATTGATATTTATTTATAGTAAATAAACAGACACACTTAATTAACCACATTTAAATTATATAAAATGTTTAATAAATTTAAAGTCACAAATCGATAAGATTTATTTAGTCTGTGGAGGAATATTCTGGAGTTCAAACTGACAGATAGGTTTGAAAAGCAAAAGGAGGTTTCCGGTCTTTGCGACTCTTTACTCGAGGAAAAAGGCTGATTGAGCCGATTGAGCAGGACTTATTCCTGGTGGGACCTGGATGTTCCCAAATAACCCGATGGGGTTTTGTTAGGAGTGTTTGAAGCTGAATCCTGTGAGTTTTCAACCATTTTCTTTGTTCTTGCTGGATAGCCTGTAGCCTAAGTTCTACATGTTGTGTTCTGACACGAGGACGTTGTTACAGGTCTGGCTGTTAAGCTAGCCCTACCTTTATGATCGGTGTATGCGCGACTAAGTCGTGAAGACTTGGAGCAGCCCTGTGATCGGAAGATTGGAAATTGATCCGGGCGCCGGCAACTTTAAGGTTGTCCCTTGTGGTGTGGTCCTCTGTTGACAAAGAAGGCCTTACCTAGCCGAATTTAGGTGATGAGGGAAGTTCGCCACTCCAGGTAACGCAAGCGTCACCATCTAGGCCCGTAGGCCACGTTCTACGTGTGTTCGCAGGTTTATCCTGCGAGCGACGCTAAGGACCGGAAAGCCGTCAACTGAGAGGGTCTGAGAGCGTTAACTGACGGTTTATTTATACAGAGAGAACATTTAGTTGATCTATAGTGTCATAATTTAATCTATGAGAGAGTTAGGCCTTTTGTAGGAACTAGGCGATAAGACCAGTTGTTATAAAGTATTGTGTCTCGGGTTTGCTTTGCATAATCTTTATTTTCCCTATATGAGCACAATCCAATAGGTTGATACTTGTACAGTTGAGCTAGAAGTTATTAAGTGGTTCATCTCACGGACTCGATATAGCGATTCTGAGAATTTGTCATTGTCTCATGCAGGCGTACACTCCGGTACAACCAGGTATGGAGGCTGGTTGTTGGGTGTGAATGCCCAGGTGTTTGGGGAAAGATATATTACTTTGGTGGCTCGCCACATTATTTATTTGTGTACCTTCATTTGTGTATTATTACAATAAACTTTGTATGGTGTAAATAGGTACTTGTTTAATTGAATCTTTCCCTAACCGCTTATATACCCTCTAAATTTACTGAAGCGAGGCCAGCGCAGTAGGTAGAGCAAAAGCTCTTTCATCCTGTAAAGGTCGGGTTACACCACCACTCGGCTTTGGTCCGCGCGCCCAGCGTCACTGAACCGAGGCTTCCGATGAATCCCACATAACCCTTTGCTCCGCACGCCCAGCGCCACTGAACCGAGGCTTCCGATGAATCCGACATAACCCTTTGCTCCGCACGCCCAGCGCCACTGAACCGAGGCTTCCGATGAATCCCACATAACCCTTTGGTCCGCGCGCCCAGCACCACTGAACCGAGGCTTCCGATGAATCCCACATAACCCTTTGGTTCACGCGCCCAGCGCCACTGAATCGAGGCTTCCGATGAATCCCACATTACCCTTTGGTCCGCGCGCCCAGCACCACTAAACCGAATCCCACGTGGGAAAATTCTCTGCGACCGCTCGATGTTCAAATAATTTGGTAGCCACTAATCACTCAGCTACCGACCATTGGTTTGACATAATACATAGTGCGCCGTTCTATACGACTACATTCTTCGTTGTTCATTTGCTTTCCTCACGGATAAGAGGAAGTTTAAAGGAAAACATCTACTTATAATAAAACCACCTGACTGTGAAACGTGCTGTGATTAACGGATCGCTCCGTGCCTGCCCGCCCGGGAGGACATCCGGCCCAGAACGACATTATAACATGTAATAAAATTAATTGTAATACTTGATAAACCTTGATATACGACTCCGCCAGGACGTATCGGAAATAAGCTGGGGGAGGAGAGGGGGCAGTGGACATCAGATAGAGCTGCCTTTTATGCTAATAAGAGCACTCGCGCTCGTAGATTGCACTGAGTTATCTGCTCGTAGCAATCAGTGTCAGTCGCAAGTACCTGCACTCACTAGGAGCATCCGAACATGTATGAGCATAGCGGAGGTACACACAACCAGCCTCCCAAGTACTCTGCCAGCATCGCCTTGCCTCCGCCAAGCTCTTTTCCATCAGAGCAGTAGTATCGCACTCACCCCTTGCACCCCAGGTGCAGCAGACCAGTTCTTATCCACTGCCAATAACTACGACGTCTCGGCTCATGGATACATATAATCCCATCAAACACTTATCACTCAACCATCAAACACTTGTCTATTACTATATCGACATAAGCCTCTCCACAAGATACCCCCTTTAAGTCTATAACATGATAAGCCGGCGCATGTCCCTCGGCGGCGGTGCGGCGCTGTAAGACGCGCTTCTCCAGTAAGTCTCGAGCCTGTGCCTTTGTGTAGTAACGCGATTACGTCGGTGACGCGACGAGCTCACTACGATGTTATGATGTGTACAATATAAGTTACGTCGCACGAACACATCATTACATGCACTGAGCGCCACTTCGAACTAATAAGTTTTTAAGGAACGAATGTTTGTTATGAAACATTATATTATGTTATGATTCTAATGGTTAGAAAGGGGCCGACTAACGAGGCGACGTCTATTAAATAAGTATGGTAGAAAAATTCATGTTGCACCGAGCAACATGACTGCGAACTAATCACGTCAGTGTGGTGGAGACATGTTACATGTCACTCATAACGGCATTATTTGTGACGGCACGGTTGGCGAAGTGGTTAAGCGATGGACTGCTGCGCTGCGTGTCGCGGGTTCGATTCCCGCACGGAACAAATATTTGTACGACCTACAAGTAGTTGTTCCGGGTCTGGCTGTTTGTGTATATGACTTTAAATGTTTGTAAACGCACCCACAATACAGGAGAAATTCCTAGTGTGGGGCAACGTTTAAAAAAAAAAAAACAAAAAAAAAACGGATTTACAATTATTTTTTTTGTTTGTGAAGAGCGAAAGCAAACCTGCTTAATTTTTTGTTAAAAGACACTCAGTGTACCATGTGACGCAACATGACTGCGAACTTATCACGTCAGTGTGGAGACATGTTACATCTCACTTAATTAGGATGGATGCATGTTTTTTCCACGTCAGTTTAGAGTCTATTGTCAATCCTAAAAATTTAATATGCCCTACTTCTTCAATTATATTATTTTTTAATTCTTAATTCTTTGTCTAAACTGCATAATGTTAGTTTTATTTAGATTCAATACTAAGTTATTTTTTTCAAGCCAGTTTATTGATTGTTGTAATGCATCTTTAATGTCACATTCATAGTTTCTATTTTTGTTATGTTTTATAATTAAAGTGGCGAAAAAAATCATAGGGAAAGTAACGTTAAGTAACGTAACGTAACGTAACGTAGGTAAGTCATTTATGTACACTAAAAACAATGGCGGGTCAGTGTGGAGACATGTTACATGTCATTCATAATGTACGGTGGGCTGCATCAATTGGGTACCCCAGTTGTATTAAAATTTTCATACAACTGGGGTACCCAATTGATGCAGCCCACTGTACCATGTGACACAACAAGAATGCGAACTAATCACGTCAGTGTGGAGACATGTTACATGTCATTCATAATGTACCATGTGACGCAACATGACTGCGAACTAATCACGTCAGTGTGGAGACATGTTAAAAGACACTCAGTGTACCATGTGACGCAACATGACTGCGAACTTATCACGTCAGTGTGGAGACATGTTACATCTCACTTAATAGTGTACCATGTGACGCAACATGACTGCGAACTAATCGCGTCAGTGTGGAGACATGTTACATGTCACTCATAATGTACCATGTGACACACCATGACTGTTAACTAATCACGTCAGTGTGGAGACATGTTACATGTCACTCATCATGTACCATGTGACATAACATGACTGCGAACTAGTCACGTCAGTGTGGAGACATGTTACATGTCATTCATAATGACAACATGACTGCGAACTAATCACGTCAGTGTTGAGACATGTTACATGTCACTCATAATGTACCATGTGACACAACATGACTGCAAACTAATCACGTCAGTGTGGAGACATGTTACATGTCATTCATACTGACAACATGACTGCGAACTAATCACGTCAGTGTAGAGACATGTAACATGACACTCATAATGACCGCAACGTGCTAAAATATATTAAGTACTCGAGTACAAGTTACTAAAAGTGATAAAATTATAATCACAGAATCTGGGCCGGGTTTATTGTGGAGTGTGGCCGCGCGACGGTCGCGACCAGGCCCGCACCTCGTGACGGCCGCGACCGGGCCCGCACCGCGGGACGGCCGCGACCGGGCCCGCACTGCGGGACGACCGCGACCGTGCCTGCACCGGCGCGAATAAGGAAAGGGGCGCAGGCTCGAATTAACATGGAAAGAAGGTATATTCTGAACAAAGCACGGTGGGACACACAGGTAGAACATATTAAAGTACACCCTCACACATCTAGTTTCAGAAAACGTTCAGCTTGTAAATCGTCGTCGTGACTGTCACTAATAGGTACTTGTGTTGCATGTTACAGTCTTCTCCTAAAGCTTTATGTGACGTATTTACGCCGGCTACTGCAGCATTATTTTCCGGGTTAGTTTCACATTGCGATTCAGATTGCAAGCGGTGCTTGATCACGTGGCGCGGTTGAACTTAATGCATTTATTTCCAATAGGCACATTTGAACGTCAAAGGAGAACTGACTTCCCAAACATCAGGATGTATCTTAAGTTCCTATTAACAATAGGTACATAACACAGTAAGCCCCGCGGTGGAGACTACAGAAGTGGTCCTTCTGTCCTGCCTGCTTGCTCTGCAGTCGACGGCGGGACGGTGGAAGTAGCCTTATATGATGGCTCGTGTGCGCTTACAAAGTAAAATGATTAGTTCGGTACAAGTGAGTTATTTTATCGCATGCTAGCAGAGGTCGTGTCGGACGCCAGAGCCCGATGCTGTTGAGACACCGTGCGACCGCAAGTATGCGACAGATAGACAAACGTACTTCTTAGGGGCCGTCTCCACGAGCGAGAGAATCGCGGCGATAGTCTCGCCGTGCCATCAGATTTTCAGCGCGATGATATCGCCGTGTGGAGACACGTTCTAGGAGAGTGTATAGGAATACGTGGCACGACGATAATATCGCCGCGATTCTCTAGCTCGTGGAGACGGCCCCTTATTCAATATGATTAAGTCGGTTGTAATCTGTTGTAATAATGGTAGATAGGTTGTAACAGTTTTTTTGTTGCTTGAAATGAATTGAACTGCGTCATGCATTCGGTACGGCGCGGCACGGCGCAATCGCTGCAAGTGGCACGGCAGTAGAGATCTTTGACTGAATTCCAAACAAAATGCAACTACTTAGCTACCTAGTGTCTAGTGAAGCTTACCTCAACTAAACTTAATTTAAAATGACAAAACATGATGAATGTAATGTCAAAATTTCAAATAAACCCTTGTAAATTAATCAGCCTGGGCGTTTATTAGAATCTTCCTTTATTTTCAAGTAAGCATGCAATGAAACAATAACAAAGATGCGTGTAGACTTCTAGAGAACTGAAAGGGATACAAGGCGTCGCGCGCTGTGTTGGTTGGTCCGGCGCTATCCCCCCCCCCCGAGCCGCCGAGGGAGGACTCTAGACTTCATTTCGCAAATTATACTCTCCACAAACTCATATCCGCCCAATTACTTACCTGTGATAGTACACCCTCTGAAATTGCTCCACATATAAAACCTCCGTTATATAATAACGAGATTTTTTATTTTCCGCTAACATTCCTTCAGGGATATGAAGTTTGAGTATTATCTTTTGCCGTTTTCCTCCCTAGCAAGTAATTGAAGATTACTTGCTGTTTTTATAGTTGGTTCATGCGAAGAGAAGTTTTTAAAATAATATCTGAAAAGGCTATTTCCCGGAAGTATGACAATAATTATAATGGTTCGGAAAGTAAGCGTTGACAAAAGAGTCGCAAGTAGTGGGAGGGGTGCTCACCGTGCTCGGAGCACAAACAACAACAAGCGGGACTACGGAACTAGTGCAACTGTGCAACAATACCGCTACTCGCCAACCAACCACGAGCATCACTTTGTTCACATCAGCTGTGAAATAAACACGACATCCTATACCAATAAGCCGCATTTTTAAATTGAAAGATCAGATAAGGTTGAGGATGGCGGATATCTTTCAACATAATAAACGATATATTTTGGTAACCGCACGAAAAAAATAAATAAATCGAACGTATTGTACCTACCTATCCTTACCAGCTGAAAGCTTCATTAGTTCTTTGTTGGCACAGATAAAGCGACAGACAATACGAGCCAGCACCGAGAGAGCGAACAGCGCAAATACTCGGCACTAGTAGCAGCACAGCTCGCATGCCGCTGCTAACAAACAGAGCAACGTTACGGAGCGTGCAAGTGTACACCGCAAAATAATTTAGACAGAATCAATGAACACAAGTTTCAGAATGAACTAGGTGCAATATTAAAAAAAATAAACATTGTGGCCGCTTCCCTGAGGGTGAATCTGGTTTACCAAACACTTTATAACACACCCTGCGCATGTCGATATAATATGAATCTGTACGAGTAACTAATCCCATTTTTAATACACAGGATTTGTAAATAAACAAAATGTTCACTATTGTAGAATTGAACAACCTTTGTTGACTCAGACAGGACTATATTATTTTTGTCTGACTGGTTATGTGAACTAAATGCACCATTCTTCCTTAAAGAGGCTACAGGATAGGTGCTGCTGTTACTGTGACTGGCAATCGCAATAGTGTTCAGTTTTTTAATACTTATTTATTTTTGTCACATCAATCAGTTAGACATAGAATTCAAACACGTGGTTCCGATAAGATGGAGCCAGAGACATGTAGCACGGAACAAATGATTCCGAAACAATAAAGTCCAAGAAATGTTGTCATTAATTAGCCCCTAAATACATCCAGTCCGCCAGGGCCTGACTTCTGTAGGGATATCTAAATACATTCAGTCCGCCAGGGCCTGACTTCTGTAGGGATATCTAAATACATCCAGTCCGCCAGGGCCTGACTTCTGTAGGGATATCTAAATACATCCAGTCCGCCAGGGCCTGACTTCTGTAGGGATATCTAAATACATCCAGTCCGCCAGGGCCTGACTTCTGTAGGGATATCTAAATACATCCAGTCCGCCAGGGCCTGACTTCTGTAGGGATATCTAAATACATCCAGTCCGCCAGGGCCTGACTTCTGTAGGGATATCTAAATACATCCAGTCCGCCAGGGGCTGACTTCTGTAGGGATATCTAAATACATCCAGTCCGCCAGGGGCTGACTTCTGTAGGGATATCTAAATACATCCAGTCCGCCAGGGCCTGAATTTTTTCTAGGGATATCTAAAAGGACGTGTCATGGTCAACACTGCACACTAAAACATAATATTTGTTACTGTTGTAGTGGAATACCTAGTAAACTATGCGTCAATTTGGTGAAAAACACGATGAAAAGCGATCGAATTTTAACCCACCAAAAAGGTGGAGATTTGGCAGATTTTATTTGTCATACAAAATTGCCAAGCCTGTATTATAAAGTTACTAGCTACTGCCCACGGCTTCGTCCTCGCAAAATTTCTTTCTTTCTCCCCAACCCATCCCGTCGCATAGCATCGTCTACACGCACTATTACTTCGTTTTCGCTTAGAGGTCTTTCTTCCTTTTTTTTGTTCGGCTCCCAACAATCGTAGCGTGATGTTAAATAGCATATAGCCTTCCTCAAGAATTAGGCTATCAAATGCAAAAAGATTTTTCCAAATCCGGGTGGTAGTTCCAGAGATTAGCGCCTCCAAATAAACAAACAAAACGATAAACTAACCCTTCAGCTTTGTTATTAGATACGTAGATGGGAAAATATCTGGTAATTTTCAGTTGCAATAAGAATGATATAAATTTAAAGTAGTTTACCTTTGAACTGTAGTACAACATTGTACTCGCACATTTACGTTGCACCAGATAAAAGTAGTGAACAAAATATCAGGTACAAAAAATCCCCGGTGATATTCCAATCTGTAAACTGCATACCCTGACAATATATTGTTATGTATGACACAGTCTCTAGCTCCATAGTTAATATTCTCGTATATACGCTCTACAAAAGCCAGCTGTATCGTGACAAACTGCTGCTGTGAACAAGTAGCAGTGGTGGAGACTGACTCGCGGTGCCTTCACCTCTGTATCGTGACAAACTGCTGCGGTGACCAAGTAGTAGTGCTAGTGGTGGAGACTGACTCGCGGTGCCTTCACCTCTGTATTATGACAAACTGCTGCGGTGAACAAGTAGCAGTGGTGAAGACTGACTCGCGGTGCCTTCATCTCTGTATCGTGACAAACTGCTGCGGTGAACAAGTGGCAGTGGTGAAGACTGACTCGCGGTGCCTTCACCTCTGTATCGTGACAAACTGCTGCGGTGAACAAGTAGCAGTGGTGAAAACTGACTCGCGGTGCCTTTGCGAGGGAGTGGCGACCACTTTACTAGAATTATGATAGCCTTCAATATCGCTAAAGAACATGCATTACCCGCGACAGTCCCGTCCCCCCCTCTTATTCCGGTCTCTCCACTGCTAACTGAAATACTCCGGTGCGCTGGACGGTGCAACTGACTGCCGCGAATTGCTGACTAGGAATAAAATAGTAAACAAAATACAATCTCGAATTCTCCAAACTTTGAAATTGGATATGCGGTATGGGGAAAACTAAATGATGCGTTTTATGAGTTCCATGTTTTGGTTGCTACTACTTATAGTAGAAGGTCATGTACTCGAGCTCTCGAGTGTAGTGATATGAATGGCGGCGGCGCGTAGGGCGGGTCATTGCCGGCTCAATTACCACGTTTAACGCGGAGTTAATCAGCCGGAACTATACGAACCTTATCAAGTTTTTCGCAGGATTTCTTTGTCTAAGCGACGCTGATGAATCTCGGCTTTCATATACTTTTGGTGAATTTTAAGTGAAATTTGTTGACTGTTCTAGGTATTGTAGCGTCCAACACATAATCTGATTATGAGCTAAAGAGTGAAATAGTGCGAACAGGACCCCTGCAGGACGTACATCATGTTATCGCTGGTCGGTGACTCGGTGTCAGGCGCACGGTTGTAGTTATCGCTGGTCGGTGACTCGTTGTCAGGTGCACGGTTGTAGTTATCGCTAGTCGGTGACTCGGTGTCAGGCGCACGGTTGTAGTTATCGCTAGTCGGTGACTCGGTGTCAGGCGCACGGTTGTCGTTTCACAAAGGAATACCGGCCCTCCTCCGCTCGCTACTATCAAATAACGCGTATTTTTCCTTCACTATATTGTGCACACTTATCTTTTGAGGCGGCTAACCGAGCCCTTCTACTGGAAACATTGTAAACTTTAATCACGTAAAAGATGCTTGAAACATCTTTTCTCCGCACATTTGATAACACCCTTATTAAATAGATGAGAATAAGATCGAACAACGTATTTTGAACTACGAAGAGAATCACATTAAGTAAGTAATAGAGGTTCAAATAAAAAGGGGCTCCATAAAACATTTGTTAACAATGGCTGGTGGATCTGTAGCCCTATCAACTATCAACTGAATACAACATACAGTATTATTTTAGAACGAATTGCTTATTATAACAACAGTCCACAACTCGACATATTATTATGGCTCTACTGATTTAGACAACTCACACACACGAACACAATTGGTTCAGTTGCAGTGTGTAAGTTTTCTTGAGCTTGGGATCGTTCACTTCATGCCTATATTTTGTAGCGAGCCTTCTGAGTACTTCACAGCGCGGCGGCGTCACACACAACTGTACGGGATAACAATCCCAGTTCAATCCGCTGCATTAACTGCATCCGTGACACAGCGGAGTGCTCATAAGAAAGATCACATCACATCGAGCAACGTCGGCGATACGAGCGGTGGCAATATGGGCCGCTATCAATAATATGCATAGAATACCGCCAGATGCGACGCGGCGCGATGAGGGCGACACGCGACGGCTACCATCGGACAACAGTTCAAACGCGATTACGTTTACGAATGCCGTGCCCAATGTCATCATCATCATCAGCATCTGCCTAGCCTTGTCCCAACTATGTTGGAGACCCAGCCTAACCGGATGCCGTGCCCAATGTCATCATCATCATCAACATCTGCCTAGCCTTTTCCCAACTATGTTGGGGACCCAGTCTACCCGGATGCCGTGCCCAATGTCATCATCATCAGCAGATGATGATGAAGGCTAGGCAGATGCCTAGCCTTGTCCCGACTATGTTGGGGACCCAGTCTAACCGGATGTCGTGCCCAATTTCATCGTCATCAGCATCATATGCCTAGCCTTGTCCTAACTATGTTGGGGACCCAGTCTAACCGGATGCCGTGCCCAATGTCATCATAATCATCAGCATCTGCCTAGCCTTGTCCCAACTACGTTGGGGACCCAGTCTAACTGGATGCCGTGCCCAATGTCATCATAATCATCAGCATCTGCCTAGCCTTGTCCCAACTACGTTGGGGACCCAGTCTAACTGGATGCCGTGCCCAATGTCATCATAATCATCAGCATCTGCCTAGCCTTATCCCAACTACGTTGGGGACCCAGTCTAACCGGATGCCGTGCCCAATGTCATCATAATCATCAGCATCTGCCTAGCCTTGTCCCAACTACGTTGGGGACCCAGTCTCACCGGATGCCGTGCCCAATGTCATCCACATCAGCATCATATGCCTAGCCTTGTCCTAACTATGTTGGGGACCCAGTCTAACCGGATGCCGTGCCCAATGTCATCATAATCATCAGCATCTGCCTAGCCTTGTCCCAACTACGTTGGGGACCCAGTCTAACTGGATGCCGTGCCCTATGTCATCATAATCATCAGCATCTGCCTAGCCTTTTCCCAACTATGTTGGGAACCCAGTCTACCCGGATGCCGTGCCCAATGTCATCATCATCAGCATCATATGCCTAGCCTTGTCCTAACTATGTTGGGGACCCAGTCTAACCGGATGCCGTGCCCAAAGATCGCTTAAAATTCTGAAACTTTAAAATCAACATAATATTTCGCCGGTTTAAAAATTAATAAGTATAATAAATAATATTGTAGGTATATTTTTTAATATATTGCATGTGTTTCAAATAAGGACGGCTTTCGACCTTCGTGATAAGATGGCAAGTTTTAGTCTGTACCGCTACCGGCGCCCAACATTCTCTTCTCTTCATTATTTATTTAGCTTTCATAGACTAATTATTTTCATACCGGAGGCATTCTCTTCTTATTTCTTAATACCATGCAGGACAAACATAATATATCCAGCATCTTTAGCCTGACAAGTCGCATGTGAGTCAAAAATCAGCACAACCCGGCCAGGGGAACCGGCCAACACTCAAAACTTGCAGCACGCACTCCATCAGGATTGAACACGGTAAGCCGACGTGTGATGTGCGTGTCACGTGACGCCGGCTGCTGAATGTATTGCTGTTCAAAATACTTCGTTCCTTGTGACCTACATATATCTTACTGTTTAAAACATAATATGTAACGTTGTATCGTTACTTTAAATAAAATAACATATTGCCAATGTCTTTATTCAATGCAATACGCGTGACTTTGGGTCGACTCAGGAGAACTCATCTTGTTAGCGTTCCCTCTCCCTTGTCATCGCCTTGGCAAGCCCGGCCGTCAATCCGTGCGCACCGGCTTGCCACACCGTCACATGCTGGCTACGGAGGCCCACACTCGTGTCGCCCGTTCTCAGCGGCGCGACTTGTGCGTGAGGGGTGTGTAATGTTTGGTATAACAACAGATAGTCTAATTTCATTTGACATACCTATCATATGATATAATTTTCATATCCTATAAAAACCTTTAACCTAATTTCATATGATCTAATGTTATATTTGATATAATTTTCTTTTTCTCTAATTTCATTTAGTATAACGTTCATTTCATATAATTTTCATATTGTATAATGCTACCTTTATATAATGTTCATTTGACCTAACATTCATATTAACTAATTTTCTGTCCTTCGCTCACTCTTGCATTCTATGTCGACGGAGCCCCGCTTCGCGGGGCCCCTATTTTTGTGTAAAGGGTTTAAAGTAACCTAACCAAACCTAACCTCGGCGTGCTCTTTGCTCGCTCTTGCATTCTATGTCGACGAAGCCCCGCTTCGCGGGGCCCCTATTTCAGTGTACAGGGTTTGGAACCACTGTACTTCCACACCCGGCGCTTTTTGATAGTAGCTACTTTTTTTTTGGATAGAATAGACCCTTTGTAAATTTGAAAACCGCAAAGTTCGCAAAATCATAGTGGCCGAGAAAAAAAATCCCAAAGTTTTTTTTTTACCTACAAAACGCTGTTAGGCGTAGTCGACGGAGCCCCGCTTGGCGGGGCCCCTATTTCTGTCAACAGGGTTTAAAGGAACCTAACCTGTCCGAGTCAGGGTGCCCCAAGTTCCGAGCTCGCTTCGCTCGCTCTTGCATCCTAAGTTGTCATTACAAATGTGTTACTTTTGTATATTATGTTGGTTTAGTGTGAAATATAATCAGGAAACACAAAAAAAAACAAAAATAATTTAAAACGACGAATGACAACTGTCAAACGTCAACGTCCCTCACTTACATTCGATTACGCACAAAAGTGGCGGCGCCGCCACAAAACGCCGCCAGCGTTTAAAATCTAATCAATTTTTGCAAAAATAAAAGTAGACATTTTCTAATTATATTAAACGTTACTTATAGATTTTGAATATTATAGCAACTGAATATTATATTATGTGAATATTATTTCAAATGTTCATTATATAAACTGTTCATTATATCATATGAAATCAGGTAAAATGAAATTATGTCAATAATTCATTATATAATTTGATCGTTATAGTAAAAAAGAAATATATTAAATGAAATTAGGTTTTTTGATCGTTAGAACTTTTGTTATTATATCAAACGTTACACACCCGTGCGTGAGACCTCCACGACAGCCACGGTGGTCTCCGACGGCCACGGTTAATCTTATTTTTCTAATTGACTAAGTATATAAGTATATAATAAACTTAGTGTAACCATATATTGGGTGAGTGTTGAACAGTGTCATTTTTTATATTGTGTGTAACTGTGTACCTACCTATTTAGGTCAACATGTGCCATTTGCTACTACTTATTACTTTAGCTAAGTATGCCTTCTGCATATTATTAATTTTCATGCAACCTGTTTGCCTTCAGCTTTTTAATCATTTTAATCATTTGTGTTTTCCGTACATTGAGATGTGCAAGTAATGTCGTGCTTCTCACATCCATTTTGTAAACTCCGCCTACTGATTGTGACAACCTCACAACACCTCCATTAGAGCGCCAGTACATCTCGCTTTGCTTATGCTTTAGTGTCACAATCAGCGGAGATGGCTACAGGCCATCTTGTGACGCAATGGACGTTATTTCCAGGGTCCAAAGTATCGATTCACCATCGTCAAGGTTCCCATCCGGAACTATCGGTGGCATCTGAACCCAGAGCGCCGGCCCACCACCTTCCGGCAAACCCCTTGCCATCGAGCTCCGCGCTGGGTGCTTATTTTACCCGCGTGGCCGCGTCGAGCTCAACGCGTCTGGCGAGAACGCCACCGACGGGCACCTTACCTGGCGTCTGCAGCGTGGCACACCGCTACGGTGATCGCCTCACCAAGCTGAGCCAGGAGAGTACTGTGCTACTCCCAAGGGAAATTAAAAAAACCTTGTGACCATAAACCTACCTACTATTCTCATTTTTACCTAATATATTTTATGTTGACACTTTACGTGGGTATCATTTATCTCAATTCAATAATTCAAAAGTGTCTGTAAATGGTTTAATTGAAATAAATGCTTTGAATTTGAGTTTGAGTTTCTTCCCACGTAAACCTCATACGTCACAAATAAAACATGAATTTAAAAAACCGGTCAAGAGCGAGTCGGACTCGCACACCGAGGGTTCCGTACCATCATAATCATTTATACTAATATCATAAATTCGAAAGTAACTGTCTGTCTGTCTGTATGTTACCTTTTCACGCCTAAACTACTGAACGGATTTCGATAAAATTTGGCAGAGAGATAGATTGCATCCCGGGGAAGGACATAGGATAGTTTTTATCGACATACCTCGAGGGCGATGATTTTTTCTGTTTTCCTTCTTAGTTTTAAGCATGATCTGGCAGTTTGAGTAATTAACGCGGCCTACCCAAATGTCCTTTCTTTGGTATTGTTCGTCGAATCGTTGAGCTCCTCAATTTCTGAGTCGAGCTGCACGATTTTTGACAAATGCGTGCACTGATTGGACAGGTCCGCTCAATCTGTGTGGTTCTTTCCTCAAAAGACCATTTCAGACATCAATCTACATGGTCTTCACACGATCTGACCAAGATTTTGTCTGGACTTTAAAAGAGACTGTGACCTCTGAGTTTGTTTCGGCCTTTCTTCTCAGAGTAGTCAGATAGGAAACGCCGACCATATCTAGTTTAAAAAATATGATGACGTGTAAAAGTGTTTGTAAAAACCTACTTACAGAAAATAAATCATTTATAATTTATCAAGGAGTGTCAGATACAAAAAAAAAAACTATACTATCAAAGTATTAAGAAGTTTGCATTCCAACTTTTATTCCAACAGTGACCTCTATAATACAAGTACGTTGTATTATATAAAATAAAATACCCCATATGCCCTAGTAGCCTCACTTCGAATTTTTCAGATCACCTTTCAGTCCCTGTTGCAAAAAAATAAATATTTCTTTCTTATTTGCAAAATAGTTGGGCAAACGTCATCTGAAACTGTTCCAAAGGAGAAACCCAAACTCCATAGAAACTTGGGCCTGGCGTTACAGGGCTGGAATTTGGCCATAAATTAGAGCATTTAGGAAGGTTTCACGAGCCCAAATTTCACGTCTCCCAGCAATGGCCAAATTGGTAAAATCAGACAACAAAGTTCACTTTTTAGGTTATTTTTAGTACCTAGTTAAACAATGATATTTTTGAGACTTTCGTTTCCTACGTAAATCTGAAACGCACATGTGCTGTGCTGCAGCACCTGCCGCCTATCACGATGAGGTTTTAGGTACGTATGACTTCCGATTTATTTAATTGTTCTTGTAGCGGTAGGTACCGAAAACCTCAGCAGAAAACTATGTTTATTATACAAGGCTTACTTACATCACTACTGGCTTGCATTTGTTAATATTGTACCTAGGTATTTGATGCAATCTCAGATTACAGTAAGTAAGTAATCTGAGATTGCAATAATATATTAAAATAAAATAAAAACACAGGTAATTGTGATGGTTTTATTAATTACTTTCTTCATTAGGATTATCATAATATAATAACACAGTAGGTATCCAGAAATTGTGTAGGAGGCAATTGACTACCCTGGTGCCGTGCCCAACCAAGATACCATATTATGCTCATGGTGCGGGTACAGCATCCAACCGTTCTTTTGCTAACAATACAGGTTCGGTTATAGCATCCCTTCCACTTAGAGAGCTGTCGACTAAATCCTATTACTAATATGCCTCGACTTTATTCTTCCTCTTAAGTTTGAGTCCGATGTTGACAGCTCTTGCTGTAGATCATGGAAATGCCGGGATGCTCTATTTGCTCGCACCCAACAAGAGTGACAGACAACACTTGAAGCACCCACCTGAAAATAATATATCTACATTAAAGGGTGCCTTTACACCAGAGATGTGTGGTGTGTTATTGCCCACTTTGAAAAAGAATGATCTAAAGAAATCCTGATGTAGGTTAGTAAGCCTGAGTTAGCTTAACCATTATCACACTGTTCTAATTCACTTAAATGTTTTAGCATACCAAATAAAACTTTTGAATGCCCTTGTTATCAAATCTAAACTAAAAAAAAATGTTATTAAAAAAGCATGAAAAAAGCTATTATATTAACCGTGCGTGGTAGGATCCATCCTCTTATAACTTCGTGTATTCTGTGTTCTTGCACTGTACCAGTAGTCGTAAGTTGATGGCAACGAACTCTTCTCAGAAGAGAACGTTCACAGTGAATACACACTCGTTGGTGTCCTGTAGGTGTCTGTTCACTCCCTTCTGGTATATTTCCATCAAGAGATACAGCATTGGCATGATTCCAGCAAGCTTGGCAGATTAAAGTCATTTTCATTTACCTGAAGCAAACATTTATCATTTGACTATTAGGTCTAGCATTAGCATTTAGCAATAAACATCCGAGTGGCACATTTGGGTAAACATACTTAAGCGGCCTTATTACATTCCCACTGCAGGGACACAGGTCTCCTCTCTAAGAGGGAATATAATTAACCAATAACCATGCAGGTTCAGTCCGGATTGGTGAAGTCACAGTCATGTCTTCGAATATGAAGCATCACATCTGCACATTCTGGTATCATTATATAAAGTACAACTATCAACAAACAACTGAACAAATGCGATAACACTATTTAGTTCGACTACATTAAATTATTACATACATTGTACAAAAATGTTACAATATAGAAATATCGGATACTAACCGTTTAAGGCGCGCGCGACCCATTCCTGTACAATTGAAAGAATCATTTTCATCTTGCAATCTTCGTCTTTCTATTGTATGGCAGTGGGCCGTTGCTATTCCGCAATTAATTCACAGGTTCATGATGTCGTGCCAGTCATCAAAAAGAGCAATAATCAGAACCGGTTTTCCAGCAAAAGTCAGCACAGGTGGCAGGTTATGTAACGGTGTCCATTGTTCAAGCGAGGGTCAGTCAGAATACAATCAATTTCGGAGTCCAGTATTCGATTAGAGGTCTTATGAAAAAATAAATCCCCAGAAATAAAGAAAAACAACACACTGACTTTCGCAAAAATCTGAAAAGCGAATGACATTAATGACATGACATTACAACCATGCCAATTGACAGACGTTGACATTGACATTTGCCGTTTACTAGTGTAATCCATGGTGCAGTCGATTTTATCGATTATTTATTTCTTTTAATGTTTTTTAATGGCGATTACGTTAAATATCAATTAGTTTCCAGATTGAATTGCTTTACATTGATTTTAATACCTAAAAAGTCATTTATACTAAAACAATGGAGTGTTATTTAATTATTTGTATCAGCATCGATTTCCACTAAATCGATCATATTCTTAGGGTACGCTCTATTGATAGAATACCAGCATTTGTGAAGTTAGTGACGTATAACAAAATAAGTGTTGTAACAGTTTACAAAGGTGGTTTAAAACAAAAAAATAGAAATCTAATTATTTTCTACACTTGGCCATTGTAAATAAGGCTAAGATTTAAAAGGGTTAATTTAGAAAAATAGACGATTTTTTTGGTACATATCTTATTCGTGTAACGGCTAGGCCCAGAAACGGGTTTCTCCTTTCAAGTTGATAGCATTAGTAGTACTTGAGATATTCAGCTGTGACAGATAGACAGACTGAGTCGCACCATAAGAGTTCCTTTTTACCATTTTGGTAGGGAACCCTAACAAGGTTGTATGTCCATGATAACGACGTACTAACAACGCTATTCAAACTAATATTCCAGCGCGGGACAGAACGCCACAGTCAGCGTTTGAGCGTGTGCCACTGTAGCACTAATATGAAAAGTTGCACAATAATGCGCCGCAACACAAACGACGCGCGCCGCTCAGCAACAATTCAGTGTACACTGTGTGCGGCCACAGCGCGCGCGGACCTGCGGCCCGCTCACCCTGCAACCTGTGCTTCAATGTGCATGGGTGAGTGGTAGCGCTGCACCAAGCTCTTGTCAGCAGTTCATCTTCAATTTCACTGCTTTAACTGATGCCGCGAAGACGACATAAACTCTTTAATATTTTGGTCTTGCGTAATGCGGTATAACTATACTGTTAATGGAATATTGATACAAAAACATTAATAAAGTAATCTACGTATCTACCTAGATTATGAAATTCGTATCTAACTTCGGAATGAAAAATATAACCATACTTATTGTTTGCCTGGTTTTACCGAAAATTTGATTTTTGTGAGGATAGATTAATAAAATTCACGGATAGCAAGTAACGGTGTATTCAAGACTGACTAATAAAAACAATGTAGGTACATAAATAAAAAATGTCTCACTCGCGATGATGATTAGTGTTACGAATGAGACTAGCAGCACCATCTAGTAGTGAGGCGCGTAAACATTCCGCCCACCAAGAACCTTCTGTTCTTCCTAACACCGCCCACCATACCAGAATCGTCTTCTTTTATGCGGTGTCTAGGCGGGGCAGTAAAATAATCTTTGATAAAGGTCTTTTGAAGGTAGATCCTTTACCCTTTAGCTCAGCTACTCTAGCTTCTCCGTCTGGCCCTAGATGTATATGTGTTATACGAGCTAGTAACCACTTAGCTGGTGGTAAATTGTCATCTTTTATCACTACTACATCACCAATCTGAGGAGGTGTTGTTTTGGTTTGCCATTTGTAACGTTGTTGCATGGTATGCAAAAATTCTTTAGACCAACGGTTCCAAAAATTTGACATCATTCTCTGTATTAATTTCCATCGATTCAGCGGACTTATCCATTCGTTTTCATCACGTGTATCCGGGATTGTCATCAATGATTCTCCAATCAAAAAGTGTGCGGGTGTGAGTGGAGCCAAATCGTCGGGATGGTCATTCAACTGTCCTATGGGTCTTGAGTTGAGACAAGCTTCGATTTGACTCAGTAAAGTTGACATTTCTTCAAATGTTAAGGTTGAAGCACCAATTGTCTTTGTTAAGTGCGTTTTTACTGATTTAATACCGGCTTCCCATAGACCGCCAAAGTTGGGAGCTCTTGGAGGTATAAAGTGCCATGTAGTTCCGTCGTTAGACAGGAGCTCAGCCACTTCCATAAGTACTCCGTTCATACTCTCATTTAACATGAGGGTTAATTCCTTTGCTGCTCCTACGAAATTGAGTCCGTTATCGCTCCACAAATCGGAGCAGTGTCCACGGCGTGATACAAATCTGCGAAATGCTGCCATGAATCCTGGTGTTGTCAAGTCGCTTACCACTTCTAGGTGTATTGCACGAGTCACCATACATACAAAGAGGCAAATGTATCCCTTGAAAGATTTCTGCCCTCGTCCCTTACTGGTGCGTATTTGTATCGGTCCGGCAAAATCGACGCCAGTGACTTTGAAGGGTCTCCCGGGATTTATCCGTTCCCTGGGGAGTTCTCCCATTTGTGGTTGGATCGTAAGGGCTCTGTGCTTGGTGCAAACGACACATTCACGATAGCACCTTTTCACTAAGGGCTTCAAGCCAATTATCCAGTACCGGGAACGAAGGAAATTCATCGTAAGTGCTATGCCGCCGTGCAGTAACTTCAAGTGAGCATCTTTGACTAGAAGAATAGAAAGATGTGAACCACCTGGGATGATGACCGGATGTTTGTACTCATGTGGTAATGTTGCTGCCTGTAAGCGACCTCCCACTCTCAGTAATCCATATTCATCAAGATAAGGATTTAAGGAGATAAGTTTACTTCTTTTCTTAATTCTTCCCTTTTCTTTTAAATCTTGTATTTCTTCTTCAAATTTTTGTTTTTGTGTATATTTTAAACATACATCTAAAGTTTCTGTTATTTCTTTGCAGGTCAAATATCTCGGCGGTTCTTCTCTAACTTCTTTTTTTAATTTCAGACGGAGAAATCTTCTACAATAGGTAAGTACTCTTAACATTTTATTAAAGTTTGAAAATCGTTCCATAAAATTATCTCTTTCTTCCAAACAGGTAAGGGTTACTTTTGCTTGGATTTTCTCTTCTAGGTCAGTGTTTAATATTTCCCTTTTGCTTCTATTTATTTCCAGATCCATAAGCCAGTGTGGTCCTTCCCACCACAGTTGCTGATGTTGCAATTCGGACGGGTTAACACCACGTGATGCAAGATCAGCAGGATTTTCTACGGATGCAACATGACTCCAGCAGTCATTATCAATACGGTTTTGTATTTCTGTTACTCGGTTAGCCACAAAAGTTTGCCATCTTATTGGTGGGGCTTGAATCCATGCTAATACCACCATTGAGTCAGTGTAGGCGTAAATTTTATCTCGAGGTATTTTTAAGACAGATGCCGCTTCAGACAATTGTTTAGCTAATAAAACAGCTGCACATAATTCCAGACGAGGCACAGAAATTTGTTTTAAGGGTGCTACCTTTGTTTTACTTTCTACAATAGAGACATACACTTTGTTATTTTGGACAACCCTCATATACAGGACTGCTGCATAAGCAGTTGTCGAGGCGTCCGCAAATCCATGAATTTCGGCTTGATCATTGTCAGGGTGAGTATACATCCATCGACATAGTTCTATGTTGTGCAGGTTTGGAAGTTGTTCACGAAAAGATAGCCACTCTTCTTGAAGGTTAGATGGCAGAACATCATCCCAGTCAACTGAGCACAGCCACAACTTTTGTATAAATACCTTAGCCGTGATAATCACCGGCGCTAACCATCCAAAGGGATCAAATAAGCGTGCTACTTCTGCTAATACGCTTCGTTTCGTCATTGGGGATGTAACGTCAGTTTGGTTTATGTGGAACTTGAATTTATCCTTTACTCTATCCCAGGACAATCCTAATGTTTTTATAATTTGGTCAAACTTGATTTCAAATGGTTGGAATTCACGTTTGTGTTGAGCAATATTCTCCAAGAACCTGTCAGAATTACTGGACCATTTTTGTAATTCAAATCCTGCGCTACTCAGAAGCTGTGTAATTTGTGAATAAATTTCTGTGGCCTGTGCTTCGTTGGAAGCGCCTGTCAGCAGGTCATCCATGTAAAACGAAGTTTCCACTATTTCAGCTGCCAAAGGGTACTTCTGGCCTTCATCTTTTGCAACCTGAATAAGAGTGCGAACTGCTAAAAACGGAGCAGATGCTGTGCCGAATGTAACCGTTAACAATTTGTAGGATTTAATTTCTTCATTGGAGTTGCTTCTCCAAACTATTCTTTGGTAATCAGTGTGTTCATCGGATACTTGTACTTGTCGATACATCTTGACGATGTCACTTATAATCGCTATTTTGTGTTGTCTCCATTGCATGATTAAATAACGTAGATCTTTTTGTAGTGTAGGCCCCACTAAAAGAATATCATTAAGAGAGGAACCTTTTGATCCACTGGCTGATGCATCAAAGACTGTTCTAACCTTCGTAGTATCTTTATCGTTTCTGATTACCGCATGATGCGGTAGGTAGATAACATTTTCTTCATTGTCTTTAGTTAATGTCATATGCCCAAGGTCTAAATATTCTTGAATAACATTGGTATATTCCTTGTGTAACATGGGGTCTTTTTTGAACCTTTTTTCTAGTTGTAAAAATCTAGATATCGCAATTTCTTTGGTTTTTCCTATTATTTTTACCGGTGACACCACGTCTTCTTTGAAAGGTAAGTTGACCTTGTATCGGCCACACTCTGTTCTTTTAGTAGTTTCACGGTAGATGTTTTCACATCGTTGTTCTTCTTTTGACAATTTTCTTTCGAAGGTAAGTGTTTCGTTTTCTATTTCCCAGAATTTTCTTATCATATCATTAACGTTTACATTTAAATGCATACTAATCATTTGTTTTTCTGTTTCAGATTTTGATCGTCTGCTAGCGCTTCCCGATAGTATCCAGCCCAGTTGAGTCTGTTGCGCTATAATTCCAGATGGACTCTTCAGCAAACCGTCGTCTATTATCTGAGTAAATACTTCAGCGCCCAGCAAAATATTTATTTTATTACCTTTGTTGAATTCAGGGTCGGCTAACTCTATGCGCGTTAGATCAGGCCAAGTGGGTGTGTTCAATGGTTGTGTTGGTAAATAGTTAGTAATCTTTTTCAAAACGTACGCCTTTACAAGGATAGTGAAGTTTGAGTTGCATCTAGACTTTAGGTGAACTTCAACCATAGACTTGATATGAAGTGTGTTGCCTTCACTTAATCCTGAGACCTTGCCGTTAATCTTTTCTCGTTTCAGACCCATAGTCTGAACGAGATCTTCCGTTACGAACGAGGCTTGTGAACCCTGGTCAATGAGAGCACGGTAAATTTGTGGTTTCTTGTTCCTTGATACGACATCTACCAGTGCTGTAGCTAAGAGTACTTGACCAGGTTGATATATAAAATGTGATGAAATATTGTCCGATTGGTCTTGATGAGATTCTTCCTTCACCGATTCTTCCTTCACCGATTCATCCTTCACAGATTCTTCTTTCACCGATTCCTTTTTATCCGGATGTAGCAGTGAGTGATGTTTTCTTTTACAAATGCGACAAACCGTGTCTCTCATGCACTTCGCTGCAGTATGATTTGGGTTCAAACAATTAAAGCACATGTTATTATTCTGAATAAATTCATGTTTGTTTGAATATGGCTGTTTTGCAAATTGTCTACATTGGTATATATAGTGGTCTTCTTTACAATATGCGCATTCGACAGGTGTGCCAGATGGCGTTGGTGACGAAGCGTGAAAGGATTTTAATGTAGTTGACCTGCTTACATTTTCAGTCATTTCAAGTGATCTAAATCTTGTTTCCATAAACAGCTTCAATTTATTGAATGTTGGAAACTCGTTGTTACAATCAATTGATATATGTTGTTCCCATAATTTTTGGCTTTCAGGGTCTAATTTAGTCACGGTCATGTAAATGACGATTATATCCCAGGAACCAGTTGGAAGGCCAAGATTCTTTAACGAACTCAAACATTCCACAGTTATATCTAACAATTGCTTTATGCTCAGTGCTGATTCTGTAGTTATGGCTTTAACACCAAACAATCTCTTAAACAAACAGTTCGATATATATCTTTTGTTGTTATAGCGGTTGTTCAAAGTTTCCCACGCTAATCTATAATTTTGACTTGTCACTGAAATGCTTCTTAATAATATTTCCGCTTCGCCAGCTAAACTTGATTTGAGATAATGTAGTTTTTGAACATCGTCCAATGTCGTATTGTTATGTATGATTGATGTATATAAATCCAAAAATGACGGCCAGTCGATGTATTTTCCAGAAAAGGTCGGTATTTTGATTTTCGGTAACTTAATTTCGGCAATAGGATTTTGTTTTTGCGTAGTGTGTGGTTGTTCTTTAGGGGCCAACAGTTGAAGTTTGGTTTTTAATTCGCTTTTATACATAATATATATTTCTTCACACTGATCGTACATGTCATCAGAGAAGTAAGCTAAAGCTGTTCGCTGTTCTTTAGCTATATGAGCTACAAGGTGATCGTGTGACGTTTTAAAGATTTGCCAATCCTTCTCCAAATTCTCCAGACGAGTATCTAAGTAACTTAATACTAGTCGTTCCTTCGGAGATTTTTTATAATTAATTTGAGCTTTTTGAATTTGCTCATGACGTTCCTCTTGCAAACGTAATAGCTGATTAATTTTTTCCATGCTTAAAGTTTGAATCTAAGTATACCTAGGTACACAACTTTATCACCAAGTAGGATAAATGAGTCCACAAAATCGTTCGTTCTTAGGTACTTACGGCACCGTTCCAATCACCATTTATAAAATATAGCTAGTCTTATCAGTTCAAACTTTTAACACATACACTATTTTTTTACGAAAAGTCACAAACTTTCAATTTGTAAACAGTTATTTATAACTAATCAACCACTTATGCACACTATTAATCGATTATTCTATAGGTCTATTATTTTATTAGCACTGTGTCGCACTGTGTTCCACTGTGTCAACTCGTAACCGTACTGTGTCACTTGAGTTTTACACTGTTCAGTTTTTTATACTACACAATGTTTATTTCTTGCGAACTACACACTACGCGTCGCGGTTCCGTTATCCGGACTTCGAAGGACCAAATGTTTGCCTGGTTTTACCGAAAATTTGATTTTTGTGAGGATAGATTAATAAAATTCACGGATAGCAAGTAACGGTGTATTCAAGACTGACTAATAAAAACAATGTAGGTACATAAATAAAAAATGTCTCACTCGCGATGATGATTAGTGTTACGAATGAGACTAGCAGCACCATCTAGTAGTGAGGCGCGTAAACACTTATTATAAATTCGAAAGCAACTCTGTCTGTCTGTCTGTATGTTGTGAAATGAATTGCTAAATACTTTTATATCACTAATAAATACCGTAATAATAAAATATAGGTACCGTGAAAGCCGAGAAAGATAAACAGATCAAGTATCTTGACTTGACTCGCGAGGTTGTCGACATGTGGGATGTAGACTCAGCGATCATTGTGCCGATAATCGTGACAGCCAATGGGATAATAGCCAAGAGCCTCGACCAACACCTAAGGAGGCTCTCGTTGGGCAGCTGGATCAAGGGCTTGGTTCAGAAAGTTGTACTTTTGGACACGGCCCGCATTTTTAGGAGGTTCCTCTCTCTGGAGCCCTGACCGCCGGTAGCTTGGACCCTGTTCCCGATACCGGTGGGCTACTATTTTTTATATTTTTAAATGTTTTTATTATTTTGTATATTCTAATATTTAAAAATATAATTATATGTATATACCTAATGAAATAAAGGAAATAATAGGTACATCTAAAATTATAATTCCAAGGAGACAAAGAATCTTGAAACCGTGGATTACCCCTGGCTTGTTGAAGTGTATTCAAAATAGGGATCAGATGCATATGAGATTAAATAAATCACCTAACAATACAACCCTAAAGGTAACTTACACGCTTTGTAGAAATTTCTGTAATTACTTGCTTCGAAAGCTCGAATTAACCTATGAAAAATGTGAACTTCAAAAAGCCCAATGCAATCCAAAAGAACTATGGTAACCATACAAGAGATAACAAATACGCGTAAGGAACGGACCAGTCCTGACAAGTTGTTAAAGTTAAGCGATAGTCCCCAATCCTCGGTGAATGACGTATGTTCATTTTTTTGTAATATTGGAAAAAACTTAGCGGATGATCGAAGCGCACGGCAGTGCGCAGGCCAATTTCCAGCAAGTGGCCGCACGAACACCGTGCACTATTTACCCGAACCGCTTCGAGCTACTTTTGACCAAACTGTATCTAACTATTTGTCACACAAATCGAATTAAACTTCACTTACATAATACCATGACTGCTGTTAGTTCGAATACCAAATTTCATAACTGTAGCTTTAATAGATTCTAAGTTATGGACTTTTGAAAATAGCTAAAGTGGCACTGACTGACTGACTGACTGACTCACTCACTTAGAGTTAATCAAAATGTTTAGGGACTTCTAGTAGGCCTAGAAACTTGAAATTTGGCACGAAGCTAGACATTAGCATGAAACTAAAGGAAAAATTAAAAAAATGGTCAAGTGTGAGTCTGGCTCGCGCATAGAGGGTTCAATATTAAATTTTTATTCTAGCCGGCCTAGAAACTTCTAACCGGCCTAGAAACTTGAAATTTGGCACGAAGCTAGACATTAGCATGAATCCCACCAAAAACATATAATGTTGAAAAAGAAAGCCAACTTCCTTACTTCACGTAGATGTTTGACCAGCAAAAGAGTTGAAATCGAAACCAACGCCAAGTTTTAAACCATTTTCTTTGCACCAGCCTTATTTTGCAATTCTGTTGTAAGCAATTTGTGTTTGAAACTTTTTAGATATCAATACAATAATATTGTTCCATTTACACTTGGCGGGTTTTCGTTGTGTTATAGTTATTTTTTATGCATATTATTTTATGGTTTTCTGAAAACCCGCCAAGTGTAAATGGAACAATATTATTGTATTGATATCTAAAAAGTTTCAAACACAAATTGCTTACAACAGAATTGCAAAATAAGGCTGGTGCAAAGAAAATGGTTTAAAACTTGGCGTTGGTTTCGATTTCAACTCTTTTGCTGGTCAAACATCTACGTGAAGTAAGGAAGTTGGCCTTCTTTTTCAACATTATATGTTTTTGGTGGGATTTCATTTCTTTTTGCCAAGTGGGTAGATATATACACGTGTAGGATTAAAGTGTATAGCCTAGGTTTTCTTTTTTTTGATAATTGTGGTTTTTTATTATTCTTTCTCTTACGAGGTGTATTTTAGGGTTCCGTACCCAAAGGGTAAAAACGGAACCCTATTAAGTACTAAGACTTCGCTGTCTGTGCGTCTGTCCGTCTGTCTGTCTGTCACCACTCCACCAGGCTGTATCCCAAGAACCGCGATAGCTAGACAGTTGAAATTTTCACAAATTATGTATTTCTGTTGCCGCTATAACAACAAATACTAAAAACAAAATAAAATAAATATTTAAGGGGGCTCCCATACAACAAACGCGATATTTTTGCCCTTTTTTGCTCGATATCAAAAATGGCAACAGGTAGGCACTTGAAATATTCACAAAATACTCAGTTCTATTTTAACTTTAATAATAAATAGTAAAATTAAAATAAAAACATGTTTTTTCGGCGTTTTTGCCTTGTGGTACGGAACCCTTCTTGTGCGAGTCCGACTCGCACTTGGCCAGTTTTTTATTAAATGATGAGCCCGCTGCAGTCTGAACTGCGGCAATGTTTGGACGTATAGACCATTCGTGGACGTATCTATCAGCTATTTTTTTTTAACTTATTCTTTTTCACACATATGTTTTTAGGGTTCCGCACCCAAAGGGTAAAAACGGAACCCTATTACTAAGACTTCGCTGTCTGTCCGTCTGTCTGTCACCAGGCTGAATCTCAAGAACCGCGATAGCTAGACTGTTGAAATTTTCACAAAGTATGTATTTCTGTTGCCGCTATAACAACAAATACTAAAAACAAAACATAATAAATATTTAAGGGGGGCTCCCATACAACAAACGCGATTTTTTTGCCCTTTTTTGCTCGATATCAATAATGGCAACAGGTAGGCACTTGAAATATTCACAAAATACTCAGTTGTATTTTAACTTTTAAATAATAAAATTAAAATAAAATTAATATTTAAGGGGGGCTCCCATACAACAGACATGTTTTTTTCGGCGTTTTTGCCTTGTGGTACGGAACCTTTCGTGTGCGAGTCCAACTCGCACTTGGCCAGTTTTTTTAAATCCGGTCTATAGAGCGACCTTAATCTGTTGTGTTGAGTACAACAGATTAAGGTCGCTCTATAGACCGGAATAGCACTTTCTTGTGCTTTGATCTGGCTAGGATCGATATTTATTAAATGGTCACCACTCAATTTTTTTACCCTAGATAATGGTACGTAGGCTTGACCACAAGTGAATATAGAAGAACCAATATCAATTAAAGCATTGTCCAAGCTCAAACCTTGACTCTTATGAATGGTGATTGCGTAAGCTAAACATATCGGAAACTGCTCCCAAAACTTCAAGTTACAATTTGAAATATTAATGATATTAGTTATACTTTAAAAAAATATACTTACTTTTTGAAATAAAAATATGAATCTGCTTAACAAAACGATTTAAAAGGGGTTAAATAAGTATTCTTGAAAAATATTTTGCGTTTATATCTTATGATATACGTCATTTGAGATGTTTTAAGGTTTTTAATAATTTATCTTTCTAAGAAAGTCTCATACTTACCTAAAAATTAAGCTTATTTTTTTTTTAATACGGAACACGGATTACAGAATGTGTGATAGCCGAACTCACACTTGACCGCATTTTTATTTTTACTTTAGCTTCGTGCAAAATTACAAGTTTCTAGGCCGACTATAAAAAAAATGTAATACCTACGGAACCCTCTGTGCGCGAGCCAAACTCACACTTGACCGCTTTTAAAATGTTTCTTTTAGTTTCATGGTAATGTTCAGTTCCAGCTTGAAAAAAAATCATACGGGACCCTCTGCATGTGAGCCAAACTCACATTTGACCTCTTTTTAATTTTTCCTTTAGTTTCATGCTAATGTCTAGCTTAATGCAAAATTTCAAGTTTTTAAGCCGGTTAGAAGTTTCTAGGCCGGCTAGAATATAAAATTAATACGGAACCTTCTATGCGCGAGCCAGACTCACACTTGACCATTTTTTTTATTTTTCCTTTAGTTTCATGCTAATGTCTAGCTTCGTGCCAAATTTCAAGTTTCTAGGCCGGTTAGAAGTTTCTAGGCCGGCTAGAATAAAAATTTAATACGGAACCCTCTATGCGCGAGCCAGACTCACACTTGACCATTTTTTTTATTTTTCCTTTAGTTTCATGCTAATGTCTAGCTTCGTGCCAAATTTCAAGTTTCTAGGCCGGTTAGAAGTTTCTAGGCCGGCTAGAATAAAAAATTAATATTGAACCCTCTATGCGCGAGCCAGACTCACACTTGACCATTTTTTTAATTTTTCCTTTAGTTTCATGCTAATGTCTAGCTTCGTGCCAAATTTCAAGTTTCTAGGCCTACTAGAAGTCCCTAAACATTTTGATTAACTCTAAGTGAGTGAGTCAGTCAGTCAGTCAGTCAGTCAGTCAGTGCCACTTTAGCTATTTTCAAAAGTCCATAACTTAGAATCTATTAAAGCTACAGTCATGAAATTTGGTATTCGAACTAACAGCAGTCATGGTATTATGTAAGTGAAGTTTAATTCGATTTCGTGTGACAAATAGAAGCGTTTTACCTGAAATAAAACGATTATTATATACTTACCTTAGTAGAAGCTTACAAGTATTGAGATAGGCGACTTCATTTCCCGCTTTAGCAGACCTCTTTTTCTACCCTGTAGTATGTCTCTTTCGCACACACCTCCCCTCCAACCAGGCGCGCGAGGTAAATGGTGATCCGAGCTTGTTCGTCATTGTGTCGAAATACCACCAGGCAGAGATTAAAAGTAAGCTTCTACTAAGGTAAGTATATAATAATCGTTTTATTTCAGGTAAAACGCTTCTATTATAAACTTGACCGTTAGTAGAAGCTTACAAGTATTGAGACCTGTTTGTTATCGCCTGGTGATGAGGAAAAACGCCAATGTGATTGAGTATAATATGTATCAATAAACTACCATGAAAGTAGTAGGTGTGTATAAAAATAGGTACCTAAAATAAAATGAAAGGCAGTGTGTAAAGAAAGAGACTTCTATTTTTAAATAATTAATTCAATTATCATATGATAAACTTATAAATGTAGACAATTTTATAATTAATCAACAATTATAATTAAACGATAAATCATCATTTTATAAGCAACTGAATGTCATTCACTAATGTTTAATATAGCAATAATGAAGTAGGTATCTAGCTAGTTTCAAAATCAACGAACCGGAACAAAAAGTGTAGAAATATCCGTGTTAGGATTACTGTTACTTGAGGAAACCATTACCTCTCGGCGATAGAATTTTTGAAAAGTTTTTACAGATTTCCAATTCCCTTTCTCTAAAATATCATCCAAGGGGAAATTGTCTATCCAACTTCTAGAGGCTACAGCCGAACGCACACTTCCCGGCGTTGCAGATATACCTGCTGCCTTCAGAAGCGATTTGAACCAACCTGCAATGACCGTCCTGGAAGCAGGTGATGGTGGACCTCGCAACGTTATAAATAAATTTGATGTACCAGAGCTCCTACGTCTTTCATTTAGAGTGGCTATAGTTTGATTGACCCAAAATACAGGATTTAAATTTTGATTTTGAGTGTTAGCCATGAGACTCCACCCTGATTGTCTATAATCTCTACAGTCTGTTTTGGACCCAAATTGAGGCCAGAAAGTAATTAGGTCATTCTTGATTATGCATTGATCTCTGTCAACTCCCAAAAGGGTCAAGTCGTGAATCCTGCGACCCGAACAAAGGCACAACAATGCTACAGTATGTCGAACAGTTTGGAAAGTGTTTGTACTGTCTACCGAGTAATTACTCATAAAATTGGTCAGTATGTTAATGTCCCAGATAGGTGGTTTTGGAGTAATTGGATTTTTTAAAGATATTGCTTTTATAATATGTTTTACAAGAACATTTTCACCTAATTTACCAGACAGTTCTGTATTACAGAGAGTGGAAACTACTGATTTGTGAAGGACGATTGTGTTATAGGAAAACTTAAATTTAATATATAGGTCGGCTAAAAATTGTGCTAAATGGGATGCATCAGGATGCATTGGATCTATGTTATTCTGTTTTGTCCATGACACCCAACGATTCCATGGTGCCTTGTAAGTTTTCCACGTCGAAGAACGCCACGCCGATTTAAGTAAGGATACCTGATCAGAATCCCATGTTTTTATTTTGTCCTCCCACCCCCACATTTCCAGACCTCTAGAACCATGTTCTCGACTTTGGGGGGTGGTAACCCCGTTGACGTGTCGACTAGGAATCGTTTCAGATTCGTTAAGGTGAAAGGGGCTGCGATTGTCCGTGATTTCAGGTCCGCCCGCCAGAATACCTTCTCCCAACGTGGGACTACAATGAGGTACAGACCTGTTGCTTGATTGAGGTGCATCAATACTCTGGGAATAAGAAATGGTGGTGGGAATATCCATGCCAGAGGGAAATTCCAAGTTGTGCTGAAAGCATCGTGAATCATCGCTTCGTGATCGTTCAAGTCTAGGGTTGCATAATTCGCTACTACTCTTGCGGTCTCGGATGCAAACAGGTCGATCACTGGTATTCCCATTTTTGCAAAGATCATCTCTGTGCAACTCGATGTTAAGTGCCACTCTGGGGTCCGCCGGTGTCTGGATAAACAATCCGCGTGATTGTTGAATCTCCCGGGAATATAATAAATTTTGAATAGAATTTGATGATGGTCCAGGATCCGTAGAATTTTGTATGTGACCTTCATGAGTAACTGGGACTTGGTCCCGCCCTCGTTGCGAAGATAGGCTACTGCAGATCGGTTGTCCGATTGAATGAGAACTGATCCTCCCGCTATGTTTGTCGCTTGTAGCTCTAGGGCTCTCAGAATGGCTAACAACTCCTTTACGTTGCTGTGTAAAAATCGTTCCTCTGTGTTCCAAACACCTGACATGGTCTGGTTGTCGAGTTGCCCTCCCCATGCTATGTCCGAGGCGTCCGTAGTTAAGTAATGTGTCGGAGGTGGAATATGAAGTGGGGATGAAAGATGGCAATGTTGAAGCCACCATTGCATCTCGTCTAACACCGAGCGAGGTAGCACATATCCGGTTGATGGGGCTGTGTACTTGGGCAGAGAGTTTAGGAACTTCAGAGTAGACCGGTGGTTTAACCTGCCTCGGGGGACCGCAAAGCTTGCAAAGTTCAGCAGGCCTACCAGGCTTTGTAATTCTTTTAGGGACATTTTGCCTGTCATCAAAGCATGTGTGACTTTTTTGATTACGGCAGATGACTTTTCCGCTGGTAGTTGCTTGTGATTTGTCCAAGGATGCCAAACAATTCCGAGATATGTTACAGATTTTTGCGGAACAAGGACAGACTTTCCGTAATTCACTTGGAATCCGAGGATTTCTAGCGTCTCCAACAGCAGATCCACATGCTGGACTAATACCTTTGGGTCTTGATGTGTTAGCAAAAAATCGTCTAAATAAACTATTATTCTCAGACCTTTTTCTCGAAGAATTTGAGCAATCCAATTTGTAAGACAAGCGAAAATTTTTGGGGCTGTACTTAGCCCGAACGGAAGGCATGTCATTTCCAGTACCTCGTCCCTGTAAAGGAGACGTAGAAATCGCCTGTGTGACTCTGCTATCGGCAGATTGAAGTACGCTTGTGAAAGGTCGACCTTGCACATCCAATCCTGAGATTGGAGAAAGTCCGGGACGCGGAACATGTTTATTAATCGAAACCGTTCTGTTAGCACATAGTGGTTGAGCAACCGTAGGTTGAGTACGGGTCGGTATGATCCATCGCTTTTTGGTACCAAGAATAGGGAGGACACAAAGCTCGGAGTGAGAGGTGCTACCTTCAGCACGCCTTGATGTTTCATTTGACGAATGAGTGAAGACATCTCCTCTGACTCTAAGGTGCGATGGCGATCGCCTTTTAGGTCCGGTGTTATCAAAGGAGGTCTTTGCCGAAAGGGTATGCGATACCCTGTTATTATCCGTAATATAAAGGAAGGGGCTGCCATTTGCTCCCACTGGTTGACAAAATGTGCTAACTGTCCGGCTAGGAAAGGTTGCGAGTCATTGTCTCTGTCTTTTATTGCCTCTGTAGCCCGAAGGCGACGAGCGGCGTTTCTGACCTCTTTGAGGGTGTCGCGATCCGCGAGATCGAAAATTATTATTAGAACTCCTATTGTTAGAGTTACCACTGCGTTGGTCTGGGCCAGCAGTGTTTTGTGCTTTCGTGTTGTAGTTACGATAGCCTTGATAATTACCCTGCGAGGGCTGAGTGTGAGGGCCATGCATATTGCTTGATACATCATAGCAATAGCTTGGGTGACTGTGACCATGCGATGGCACATTACGTACGTGCCCCTGCGAGGGGAAACGGGTAGCAGAATTAATGGGTTTTGCTCGCGAAGCATTCCCGCTGCTAGGCTTGTTCACTGGCCAGAATGCCTTCCTAACACCGCCTGCTTTTTCAAGGGCCGATGTGAGAGCTTCCGGATTGAAAATATGTGTATTTGAAGGAGGGATTTTATTTACAGCCGTTTTTACCAAAGGATCTCTAATGTACTTAAGGATACCGTCCCTTCTCATTTCTATAGTCTCTGCTCTGTGACCACAAGCCATTTGTAAGAGGTCTTGAGAAACTTTCTGGAATTCTCCTTTTAGAAAGATTTCATCAATTTTATTTTTTAAATCAGTAAGAATAGCATCTGGCGTTTGAGACCATGCAATTAAGTTACGTAAACTACTTATTAAAACCTCTTTTTGCTTCAAAATGCCGAATGTAAAAGCTGCGTAAGATTTATCAGAATAGGCCAGGTGGCGTATATTATCATACGCCTTTACCTCCTCGTTTGATTCCATTTCCGTAAATCCCGGTGAATGGTTATATAATTTTTGCGTTTCTGCGTATCTAATATCAGTCCACGTGTTTTGCCCAAAACGCTGAACTTCGTCCAACATGTTTAAATAATTTGCTGGAGTTTTTGGAATCGCGGGGTCTTTTAACTTTGTTTCAATATCAAAAGATAAATCCGGTACAACTACCGGATGCTCAGAATTCTGTATTGGTGACGCCTGCGAGGCGCAATATTCGTTATAAAGCTCGTTATCTACATCTCGGCTTACAATGGAAACATTATCACTATTACAATTATAAATAGGAGGGTATTCATAACTCTGAACTGTTTTTTGTAACTTTTCTAAATCCTTCGATAATTTATCAATAAGATGACGGTCACGCCTTTGTTTTTTAGACCGATGCCGTCGACGGCGCTTAGAATTCCTTTTCTTTGAACCTTGATTTGAGGAGCTAGATGATGATGTCGAGCTGCTACTACTACTACTGCTCGATAATGATGATTGCCGTTCACGTAAACGCGATTTACATTTCTGCGGTTTGGTACCCGATCCGCTAGCGGTTGCCACTGGTTTATCTTGGACATCGGACCCCATGTTAAGCGCTCCTAGGTTTAGGTACACTACCTTAAAAGGATATAATAAACCCTAAGTAAGACACAATCTCTAAAAGGAATTCATATACTTAAAAAGAAATACTGAGGGTAGAAAATTACATGAAAGATTTTTAACAGGTTCGCGCGCAGTAATTAAACGAGACACAATCAAGTTTTATTGTTAAAATGACGGCTATTAGCCGTGCCCATACCGCGCTGGAACGTGTTAAAACATTTTTTTAAAAACGAACGATAACATCGTTTAATATAAAATCACTTGTGCACTTACGTGATATGTTCTTCCTTGGAATCAGATAATAAAATATTACTAATATTAGTCTTAGCACAAGTGAACTGCGCGGGAAATATCACGCCAATGACGAACAAGCTCGGATCACCAGTTACCTCGCGCGCCTGGTTGGAGGGGAGGTGTGTGCGAAAGAGACAGACTACAGGGTAGAAAGAGAGGTCTGCTAAAGCGGGAAATGAAGTCGCCTATCTCAATACTTGTAAGCTTCTACTAACGGTCAAGTTTATAATAGTTAGATACAGGGTGGTCAAAAGTAGCTCGAAGCGGTTCGGGTAAATAGTGCACGGTGTTCGTGCGGCCACTTGCTGGAAATTGGCCTGCGCACTGCCGTGCGCTTCGAACTAAAGGAAAAATAAAAAAAATGGTCAAGTGTGAGTCTGGCTCGCGCATAGAGGGTCCCGTATTAAATTTTTATTCTAGCCGGCCTAGAAACTTCTAACCGGCCTAGAAACTTGAAATTTGGCACGAAGCTAGACATTAGCATGAAACTAAAGGAAAAATAAAAAAAATGATCAAGTGTGAGTCTGGCTCGCGCATAGAGGGTTCCGTATTAATTTTATATTCTAGCCGGCCTAGAAACTTCTAACCGGCCTAAAAACTTGAAATTTAGCATTAAGCTAGACATTAGCATGAAACTAAAGGAAAAATTAAAAAGAGGTCAAATGTGAGTTTGGCTCGCATGCAGAGGGTCCCGTATGATTTTTTTTCAAGCTGGAACTGAACATTACCATGAAACTAAAAGAAACATTTTAAAAGCGGTCAAGTGTGAGTTTGGCTCGCGCACAGAGGGTTCCGTAGGTATTAATTTTTTTTTATAGTCGGCCTAGAAACTTGTAATTTTGCACGAAGCTAAAGTAAAAATAAAAATGCGGTCAAGTGTGAGTTCGGCTATCACACATTCTGTAATCCGTGTTCCGTATTAAAAAAAAAAATAAGCTTAATTTTTAGGTAAGTATGAGACTTTCTAAGAAAGATAAATTATTAAAAACCTTAAAACATGTCAAATGACGTATATCATAAGATATAAACGCAAAATATTTTTCAAGAATACTTATTTAACCCCTTTTAAATCGTTTTGTTAAGCAGATTCATATTTCTATTTCTAAAAGTAAGTATATTTTTTTAAAGTATAACTAATATCATTAATATTTCAAATTGTAACTTGAAGTTTTGAGCCGTGCTTTTGTTTACCGGGAGCAGTTTCCGATATGTTTAGCTTACGCAATCACCATTCATAAGAGTCAAGGTTTGAGCTTGGACAATGCTTTAATTGATATTGGTTCTTCTATAATAAATTGAGTGGTGACCATTTAATAAATATCGATCCTAGCCAGATCAAAGCACAAGAAAGTGCTATTCCGGTCTATAGAGCGACCTTAATCTGTTGTACTCAACACAACAGATTAAGGTCGCTCTATAGACCGGATTTAAAAAAACTGGCCAAGTGCGAGTTGGACTCGCACACGAAAGGTTCCGTACCACAAGGCAAAAACGCCGAAAAAAATATGTCTGTTGTATGGGAGCCCCCCTTAAATATTAATTTTATTTTAATTTTATTATTTAAAAGTTAAAATACAACTGAGTATTTTGTGAATATTTCAAGTGCCTACCTGTTGCCATTATTGATATCGAGCAAAAAAGGGCAAAAAAATCGCGTTTGTTGTATGGGAGCCCCCCTTAAATATTTATTATGTTTTGTTTTTAGTATTTGTTGTTATAGCGGCAACAGAAATACATACTTTGTGAAAATTTCAACAGTCTAGCTATCGCGGTTCTTGAGATTCAGCCTGGTGACAGACAGACGGACAGACAGCGGAGTCTTAGTAATAGGGTTCCGTTTTTACCCTTTGGGTGCGGAACCCTAAAAACATATGTGTGAAAAAGAATAAGTTAAAAAAAAAATAGCTGATAGATACGTCCACGAATGGTCTATACGTCCAAACATTGCCGCAGTTCAGACTGCAGCGGGCTCATCATTTAATAAAAAACTGGCCAAGTGCGAGTCGGACTCGCACAAGAAGGGTTCCGTACCACAAGGCAAAAACGCCGAAAAAACATGTTTTTATTTTAATTTTACTATTTATTATTAAAGTTAAAATAGAACTGAGTATTTTGTGAATATTTCAAGTGCCTACCTGTTGCCATTTTTGATATCGAGCAAAAAAGGGCAAAAATATCGCGTTTGTTGTATGGGAGCCCCCTTAAATATTTATTTTATTTTGTTTTTAGTATTTGTTGTTATAGCGGCAACAGAAATACATAATTTGTGAAAATTTCAACTGTCTAGCTATCGCGGTTCTTGGGATACAGCCTGGTGGAGTGGTGATAGACAGACAGACGGACAGACGCACAGACAGCGAAGTCTTAGTACTTAATAGGGTTCCGTTTTTACCCTTTGGGTACGGAACCCTAAAATACACCTCGTAAGAGAAAGAATAATAAAAAACCACAATTATCAAAAAAAAGAAAACCTAGACTACCTATACACTTTAATCCTACACGTGTATCTATCTACCCACTTGGCAAAAAGAAATGAAATCCCACCAAAAACATATAATGTTGAAAAAGAAGGCCAACTTCCTTACTTTACGTAGATGTTTGACCAGCAAAAGAGTTGAAATCGAAACCAACGCCAAGTTTTAAACCATTTTCTTTGCACCAGCCTTATTTTGCAATTCTGTTGTAAGCAATTTGTGTTTGAAACTTTTTAGATATCAATACAATAATATTGTTCCATTTAAACTTGGCGGGTTTTCAGAAAACCATAAAATAATATGCATAAAAAATAACTATAACACAACGAAAACCCGCCAAGTGTAAATGGAACAATATTATTGTATTGATATCTAAAAAGTTTCAAACACAAATTGCTTACAACAGAATTGCAAAATAAGGCTGGTGCAAAGAAAATGGTTTAAAACTTGGCGTTGGTTTCGATTTCAACTCTTTTGCTGGTCAAACATCTACGTGAAGTAAGGAAGTTGGCCTTCTTTTTCAACATTATATGTTTTTGGTGGGATATAATTAAAACAAATAGGCAAGCTACGACACCTTCGAATAGCGATCCATGCGAAACTTTAACTCCAATTGACTCTCTTGTTTTACTAGAAGTCTATGAAACTGAAGTCGATTCAATCATCTCACAATAACGGAATGATTATGCAGTGGGTTGGGACGGAATATCATCATCTCTTTTAAGAAAATATCGCCAGGAACGGGTGCCTCCTTTAACCTATATGTGCAATCGCTGTATTCAGACAGGAACTATTCCTGCTGCACTAAAGAGGCTATCATTCTTCCAATATACAAATCTGGGAACAGAGACTGTGTCAATAACGACCGGCCAATCTCAATCCTGCCATTGATTTCTAAAATAATTGAGAAGATCCTCAATAAGTAACTCAAAGGTTTCTTGAACAAACATCGCATCATCGCGAGAAACTAGTATGGTTTCAAAGCTGGGGTCGACAGAGGCGACAGACAGACGACGACGGTCGAGAGCGACAGAGGACGCTGTTTTGGACCTTACACAATTTGTGGCAAAGGAACTTGATGGTTAGTCTAAAAGCTTAGGCATATTTCTAGACCTCTCGAAGTTTCTGTTCCCAAACTCATAGCAAGGATGGAGCGTCTGGGTGTGCGGGGCACAGCACTGGAAATGTTTAGAGACTATCTTAAAAATCGCTCCCAGCTAGTTAAGATAGGTGATCATCTCAGTGATGAGGAAATTGTGATCTATGGCGTACCACAGGGAAGCATATTGGGGCCCACTACGTTCCTAAATTACATGAATGACCTCTGCAGAATGATTCTCCCTAACTGCAAGATATACGCGTATGCCGATGACCCTGCAATCGTTATTTATGGACCCACTTGGGATATTGTTAAAAGAACGGCAGAAAACTCTCTAAGTCAGATCATGAGCTGGTTCCGCGATAGCCTACTAACTTTCAACTTAGATAAAACCTGTTACATTCCCTTCGCAATCCGCCGAAATACTATGCCCCTTAAAAACTTTCCAATAATTGCTCACTTATGCCAGAGTTCATTTAATATATGTACTTGCCCTATACTGGACAGATGCGATATTGTCAAATATCTAGGTTTGCAAATCGATGAATGCCTTAGATGGAACAAACGGCTCGATATGATAACTTCCAGAGTACTGCGGCTCATTTACGTCTTCAAATCGCTAAGAGAACCCGCTGATATGGGCTCAAACTCAAACCATTTATTACAATTAAACCATTTAAAGGCACTTTTGAATTGTCAAGAAGTCGGTCAGTCAGAAAATATGAAGCTAGTTGCCCATTCCAAAGCGTGGACAAAACATGGTGGAAACTCCATGGACACTCTTTTAAATTGTATTTTTACAAAAATATTAGTTACATCATTAATGTTGAATTTACAATTATATGTGAGAACGATGTAAAAAAAAATACGTACGCGTTAAGAGCGTCCAGAGTACAGCAAGTAGTAAGAAGACAACAATCCAAAAATAAAATAATTAGAAATAAGCCGAGGCAGCTGAGTGATGACCAGCCCCAACTGACGGCGCCCGTTCACGAACATGACGCATAGATCAGCACCATTCAGCTCAACCATTTTGAAGGGAGCTAAATGATCCAATACACACGCCACCGTCAGCGAGACATTTGTGTGAGCATGACATACTATCAGCCGCCATGGCACATTCAAGCCAATGAAAGACTTATTACCCGGTAAATGGTAAATAAGGTATAGTACATACTTACATAGAACTCACTTCTGTGCTATGCAATTATACATTGCAAAGAAAATTGAGTTTATACAATGCAAAGATTCTCTTACAATCTTCAGCAGCTCCAACAGTATTTTCAAGTGTTAATCAATTAGTTGTGGTTGTGGAGCAGGGCCAGCATTGAGCCAGGCATTTTTATCAGCAATGTAATCTCCTAACTTATAATATGCCTGACTGCATAGTGTGCGTTTTATACAAGACTTGAATTTTGTCTCATTCAGTTGAAGGATGTGGGGAGGTATTTTATTATAACATTTTAAACAGTACCCCATAAAAGATGAGTCTACTTTAGCCAGTCTGAAACCTGGTTGAACTAATAGGTCCCTATTTCTAGTACTATAATTATGTCTTTCACCTCTTTTACTAAAAAGATGTAAGTTTTTTTTTACATACATGATGTTTTCGTAGATATACAAGGCACCGTCATGATGTTAATTTCCTTAAACAGTTCCCTTAGAGAATCACGCCTGCAGAGGTTATATATGGCTCTGATTGCTCTTTTCTGCAGAATAAAAATAGAATCGATGTCTGCAGCCCGTCCCCAAAGTAAAATACCGTAAGACATGATACTATGAAAGTAACTAAAATAGACTAGTCTCGCGGTATCTACATCAGTAAATTGACGGATTTTTCTGACAGCATAAGCTGCTGAACTAAGCCGTCCTGCAAGAGATGTTAAATGAGGACCCCATTGTAGCCTTGAGTCGAGCGTGATCCCTAGGAAAACAGTTTCATCGACGAATTCTAGTTTCTCTTGATTCCATATTATCTTACAATTGACATTTGACATTCCCTTGACATTTGGTAAAGAAAATCTTATGCACTTAGTTTTTTTTCCATTTAATACTAGATTATTAGCAGTGAACCAATTTTGGACCTGCAGTAGGGCGTTATTTACGTCGTCAAAATTTGTAGCACGTCTATTTACCTTAAAAATTAAGGAAGTGTCATCAGCAAATAACACCATTTGTGGTTGATTTTTTAATAAATGGAGTAGATCATTTATATACACTAAAAAGAGGAAAGGACCTAATATCGAGCCTTGTGGCACACCAATTTTTACTATTAAACCAAGTGAATTGACACCATTTATTTGAACTTGTTGTTGTCTATCATTTAAATAAGAACTAACTAAACTAAGCGCAAGTTTTCCAAGTCCGTAATGCTCAAGTTTCAAAAGCAAGGTTTGGTGATCGACGCAATCAAATGCCTTGGAGAGGTCACAAAAGATTCCTATGGCGTCTTGGGCCTCTTCCCACGCGTTAAAAATGTGTTTTAATAAGGTTACACCGGCGTCGGTCGTACAACGTCCTTTGGTGAAACCATATTGTTGATCATGAAGGATTTTATTCGTGTTAAAATGATTGAGCATTTGATTAAGCATTATCTTTTCAAACACCTTACTGAAAACCGGCAACACGGATACGGGTCTATAATTATTGGTGTCTTTACTGTCCCCAGATTTGTAAAGTGGTATTACCTTACTGAATTTCATTAAATCGGGAAAGACTCCTTGATCAACACACGAATTAAATACTAAGGCTAAATAAGGTGCAATAGTCTCAATTATGGAGGCACAGACTTTAATGGACATTCCCCAAAGATCTTTTATTACTCTTACGGGGTTAATATGTGTAAATTGAAATTCAACCGGGCAGGCTGGAACGTTTGCTCTTAATAAATCAATTGATACGTCGGATGAGGAATTTAAGGCTTCCGTCGTTTTTGATGGTATATTAGTAAAGAAATTTACAAACTCCTGAGCTACTTCTAAGTTAGAGCTTATAGAAGTCTCCAATGTGTAATCAGTGTATCGTTTTTTTTTCTACTAGTTTCGTTATTTATAATTTTCCAAACTGTTTTTATTTTATTTTCAGCTGATTTGATTTTATTACTAACTAGCTGACCCGGCAAACGTTGTTTTGCCATATAAATTATTTCTAGCTGCCCGGCGCTACTTCGTTCGCATGGTGTCCTTCCCTTACCCTACCCTACCCCTACCCTACTCCTACCCTACTCCTACACTACTCCTACGCTACTCCTACCCTACTCTTACACTACTCCTACCCTACTCCTAACCTACTCCTACACTACTCCTACCCTACTCCTACCCTACTCCTACACTACTCCTACCCTACTCTTACCCTACTCCAACCTTACTTCTACCCTACTCCCATCGTCGTTTCAGCCGATCGACGTCCACTGCTGGACACAGGCCTCCCCCAATTTTGGGAGGGTTTGCCATAATCGCCACGCTTGGCAGGCGGGTTGGCGATCGCAGTATGGTATGGTGGTGGAATACATAGAGAACGCTGCTGCCCATTCTCCGGTACGATGCTTAGTCGCCTTTTACGACACCCACGGGAAGTAAGGGGTGGTGGTATTCTTTAAGTCCGGCACCACACAGACTCCCATAGATATATTAAATTTTTCTCTGCGTAAGAACTATCCTCGTACTTCAAGGAATATTCTAAAAAAAGAATTAGTGAAATTGGTTCAGCTGTTCTCGAGATTTGCGCTTAGCAACACATTCAGCGATTTATTTTTATATTATAGATGTACAGTCGGTGATAGCAATTAACTGACCCCCCTAAAAATTACTCGATTTTGCACCCTCTGCTCATAACATTAAAGGTTATTCAATATGTATGAGTTTATCAGACTAACACTACTCGATGAACAGAAACAATAAATAATTTTGATACGCAAACTTGAGCTTTAAGATGTTGGTGTTAGGTCATTTACTATGTATATGGGTATTTGTTACGCAATTTTCATTTTTATGCAGCAAGACTTAAAGGTTAGGTTAATGTTCTGATAATTTGTCTCATTGCTACTGATACCTTATTTCATCTGTCTTACCCAAGTTAATCTGGTGTCGTGGTTTGTGTGTGAGGCTGAGACGTGGAAGATGCAAGTTCAAGTCCTGTCTCAATGTTTAATTTTGTTTTCAATAAGTATATAAAATTGTTCGCTAGGTATTTCTTGCATTATTGTAAAGAACAAGCACATCAATTAAATTAATAAAATTTTCATCTTTTTCAATAAGTGGGTAGTTAGACGTCATTATGCGTATTCAACAAAAACTGCTATTGAGATGATATTAAGAATATGGGGTAGAAGAATAAATTGAACAAGACATTCTATGCACAAATAGGAGTGAATACGCGCGAACATTTTTACTTTGCCTTACAAATTGCGAAAATCCACGCCTTTTTCCTTTTTATTAATTGTCAGTTTTGATACAGTTTAATCGTCATGTCTCAGTTGTGATTATTTAAAATACAAAATAATCTATTTGCATGAGGAGAATGTTGGTGTTAAAGCGATTGCTAGGAAACTTAATATAGCGGTAAGTGTATTCTTTTTTATGCTTCATTTATACTTATAGCTATTCCTTAATTTGTTAGTTGGCTTAAAAACTTGTGAATGAATAATAGAAAATTAACTGTGTTTCATTATGAGATCATGTAAAGGTCTAATGTGGTTTATCTAAACTTATTCGAAAAATTATGCTTACTTCGTTACTAAAATTATGCTTATTGTGTTGTTTCAGAGAAATACAGTCAGATTGTGGCTAAGACTTATTGAAGAGACAGGGAATATTCAAAAGGATCGTCCTGGAAAATATGGCCCAACTTGTGACATCAACATGGGAATTCATGAGAGGAAGTGACTGTTGTTGGAATATGGTGCGCGGTATGCGGAACCGCTTGCAAGTAGTAGAAAAAATGGTGCTCCACTTCGCTATTAAAAGCACCACTGAATGACTTCAGTGACCAGTGTTGGCCACAAACAATACTAACGTGTCAGTGTGTGTGTTAAATTAACTATTGTTATAATTTTTAACGAAGTATTTCGCATACCTAGTTTTTGTCAAAACCTTATTTATAACTAAAAATAACTACTTACAAAACAAATTGATATAGGTAAAACATTAACACATAATGCTATTTTATTCAGTTAATTGATATTTAATGTGGTGATGTTATTGTTATGAAATAAAGAGAAATACCTATATTTCTAAATATTCTAACATGTTGATTCACTACATTAAACTCTGTGAAGTATGTAACAACGTTATTAGTAAGCAGGTAAATGTTACCTATATCATTTACGTTATTCTTATAATAATTTTATTTATAAAATAAAATCGTTTTTACCATCATTATCGTTTTTTATTTCTGTTCAGCTTTTTTTGTAGCTAAATTTATAATTTATTATTTATGACTTAAAAAAATATTGTAAAACAGAACGCGTAACAGACAATAAAATATTGGTTTCGAACTCACAACCTCGTTCTCGTCAGGTTACTACAGCTACTACTAGACCACACGAACATAGTGAACGTCGTTGAAATTAGCAATTATATTACAAGGTAAAACAATATTCAAGATCATACCTACCTTGACACTGCGTGTTAAAGTTCAAATTCGAATAACTATTTTATTAATCATAGACGAACCAGTTGTTCTAGTTCGACAAGCTTACTGTTAACAAGCAGAAGGTTCAAATTCGTTTAATTTTTAAGGGGTCAGTTAATTGCTATCACCGACTGTACAGTGCTTTTGCTATTTTGCAAGTATTTCTAAAAATTTTGGAATATGTAGCAACATACTTGCTGAAAGTTTCAGTATTGATGTAAGGCTTAAGGCCATACAGCTCGAACAGTCTTTCCCTACTTATCCTAATACCTCTAGTTGCCCAGTCACTAAATATAAAATTAGGGCAAATGTTTTTTGTTTTCTTTTCAAAAGTTGTATTGAATTGAGTGTACACTACTGAAAAGAAATCCTCGTACAATTTATTTGCATCATCCATATCATGGCCCAGATCATTTAAGTTATTATTTAGGGTACTATTGAATCTATTTAGTTTACCAGTCGTTATTGGTCTAAATTGTATTTGCACTTATTGCAAAGGTGTTTTAAACTTAAAAGATACCGTTTGTCCACTATGATCAGACGGCAGATAATTTACGATGGCTTTATCTAAATAATCACAATCGCAAAAGACATTATTTATACAAGTAGCAGAAGTTGGAGTTATTCTAGTCGGTTCTGTAAAAACATTTGATAAATTGAACGATTTAAAAAGGCTTAATAATCTACTGCTATTAGAATTATTTTCCAAAATATTAATATTAAAATCACCACAAATAATTGCGGCTTTGTTATTGGATGCAAGTTTTGCTAAGACATCTTCCATTATTGACTCAAATACAGAAAAGTTTTGATAATTAGGGGGTCTGTAAACGCACACTACGACATGCTTATCTAGCTCAACACAGGACAGTTCGATGCAATGTTCAATTGATAAACCCAAATTGACAAAAAGATTAGGGCACACTGAGGATGGTCTATTTTGCATTGTGTCAGTCTACAATTGGATATTGCATTACTGCATGGGGTGGTGCATCAAAAACCAACTTGCTGAGAGCTGAGAGAGCTCAAAGAGGTATAAGATATCTATACTAAAGGTTATGTGTAAAAAACCATACTGAAATCCAGGTCCCCAACGATCCAGCTGCCCAACGAGAGCCTCTTCAGGTATTGGTCGAGGCTCTTGGCTATTATTCTATTGGCTGTCACGACTATCGGCACAATGATAGCTAAGTCCACATCCCACATGTTGACAACCTTATTATTATTATATTAACTGTTCACGCCTAAACCATTGAACGGATTTCGATAACATTTATAACATTCGGCAGAGAGATAGATTGCATCCCGGGGAAGGACATAGGATAGTTTTTATCGACATACCTCGCGGGCGAAGCTAGTTTAAATATAACTCAAACATACTAGTATACTAATCCTACTTCATACTAATAATATCATAAACGCGAAAGTTTGTGAGGATAGATGGATGGATGGATGGATGTTAGTTACTCTTTCACGCAAAAACTACTAAAAGGATTTAGATGGAATTTGGCACACAGATAGTTTATGACCAGGATTAACACATAGGATACTTTTATCCCGATACTCCCACGGGATCGACACTTATGCGGGTGAAACCGCAAGCGCAACTAGTAATATTATAAATTCGAAAATAACTCTGTCTGTCTATCTGTATGTTACATTTTCACACGTAAACATATTGCAAATTTGGCAGAAAGATAGATTGCATCCCGGGGAAGGACATAGGATAGTTTTAATCCCGATATTCCCACGGGATCGACACTTATGCGAGTGAAACCTCGGGGCGCAGCTAATTAACAATAATTTTGATGATCGCATGATTAATTAATTGTAATATTTATTCATGTAGAACTTTCAGTATTCATTTATTGAATAATATAAAAGCAGCCGTTTGAGAAAACCATGATTTAAACCATACGTTGCACTAGGAGCACACTATACAGACTCAGAGTCTCGTGTCTGGGGGCCGCACGCGAAGGAGCCAACTTGTCGCTTTTGTGTTCTCAACTACAATATCCAGCGACGAGCCGTGCCGCCGCTGCCGCGCTGCTCCGACACGCCACGGCCACGCCACGGCCACTCCACGGCCAAGCCAGCGCCGCCCGCGCCCCCCGCGCCCCCATGTATCGTCACCGTAATAGCCTTTTGATATCAGTTAAAGACTTGAATAGCTTCGCGTTTGTAAGAAACTTTTACTTCCAAAGTACCTACTACGCAAGAGTTATGTTTTCTATACATTTGTAGGTTGCGACGAGTTTGTTGCATGTAATAACGATCATTGGTGTCGTTGTGGTGACGAGCAGACTCACGACTACGTTGTCACACGTTATTTGACAGTCAAAATAAAGGGTTACTAATACCATGTCAGTGAACAATATTTCAACAGGTTTTTTTTCATGAAAGCTTGGTACAACTAGCTTAGATTAGCTAGCTAGATTGCGTCCATAAAATAAACTAATAAGCCACTGTAGTGACGTTATTGTAGTACTTGAAAGTTGTTAGCTACTTGTGTGACGTCGGCTGTCATTTGGCAGCACACCACACACACCACAGAACATGCGCTACTCTTGGCGCCGACTGTGCGCTATATTAACACTTTCCGTATAAAGCGCAGCGTACATTAGTACATTTTGTATAATCTAACGCACACTACAGGCGCGCCGCTCCGCGCTTTATTGTATTGAATGCAATGCGCTGCGGCCCGACGCAGCCTTGTATGTGCGCCAGCCTTTACAAGCCACTTGCTCTCCCGCCGGGGTCCGGACCAACTCTTTTTGTTATGTTATTTTATGATTCAGAGAACGTTATTTTCGACCTCGAGGTTGCCTAAAAGAAACGGGTTCCATTCGAAATCGAATTAACTATTCAACGAACGACACATTTACAGGATTTAGAAATGAATAGTTGAAAACAGTAACAGGTCTCATTAAGCTATTTCTTGATTCAATGAGGACCTGATTTTGACTAAAAAACAAGTGTTCAGTTCAAATCAAATTCGTTTATTTGTGCACACAGCGCACCTCACACTTTGACACGGGGTAGCGGGATTGCAGTCGAGCGAGTTAATAGGTTGTGCCGCAGAGGAGCCGGCTGGCGGCGAGCGGCCGACAGCACGCCGCAGGATACGACCCTACGGAAGCTCTTCCACCAAAAATAAACGGCGTGTTCGTTCGGTTTTCGCACCCGACCTACGGTTTACACTGGTATGCAAAACTTGAGGTTCAGTCACAATGTACTGATCCATAATCATGAACATCTATTTCGATACTGACGCTATCTCATGCAGATGTATGAAGCCGACGTGTGCTCCCAACGGAGAACAACTAGATGTGAGAACAACGGGATGATTGTTGAACGTGTGATGAAGCCCTTAACGCCCTCAGCGTTGTTAAGCTTTCATTGACACAAACTCATTGACATCAACTTAACAATACGTTAGTTCCTGCTTTCTAACTCTTCCAACTATTTGAATCATCAGATTCGGGGCCCGTGGCTAAATTAATAGCCGCACATGTCGATCGATCAGGTTAAGCTTTGCTTGCCGCGGTTGGTCTGTGGATGGGTCGGCGTTGGTTCCGGCTATCATTCGTGGATCATTGCAAGTTGTAATGGGTAGTCAGAAGCCCGAAAGTCTGACAACCAGTCTTTTCAAGCAAGGGGTATCGTATTACCCAGTAACTGGGTTGTGGAGGTCAGATAAGCAGTCGCTCCATGTAAAATACTAGAATTCAGCTGCTTCCGGTATGACTGGAAGCCGACCCCAACATAGTTGGCAAAATGCTAGGCAGATGAGGTTAGTTCAAAAACTTTGTATATTTTGATGTCAATTATTTGTTCGTTTATTGTTATAGAAATAACCAGTAGTGAGTAATAACCAGTAATTAACCAGTAGTGAGCACTTGTTGCTGCCGTACCTATGATATGGCAACACGACATTTAGGAATACTTAGCAGGATGCGACGATTATCGAGCACCAATACGACATTGAGGAATACTTAGCAGGACTGCGACGATCATCGAGCACCAACACGACATTGAGGAATACTTAGCAGGACTGCGACGATCATCGAGCACCAACACGACATTAAGGAATACTTAGCAGGACTGTGACGATCATCGAGCACCAACACGACATTAAGGAATACTTAGCAGGACTGTGACGATCATCGAGCACCAACACGACATTGAGGAATACTTAGCAGGACTGCGACGATCATCGAGCACCAACACGACATTAAGGAATACTTAGCAGGACTGTGACGATCATCGAGCACCAACACGACATTAAGGAATACTTAGCAGGACTGTGACGATCATCGAGCACCAATACGACATTGAGGAATACTTAGCAGGACTGCGACGATCATCGAGCACCAACACGACATTGAGGAATACTTAGCAGGACTGCGACGATCATCGAGCACCAACACGACATTAAGGAATACTTAGCAGGACTGTGACGATCATCGAGCACCAACACGACATTAAGGAATACTTAGCAGGACTGTGACGATCATCGAGCACCAACACGACATTAAGGAATACTTAGCAGGACTGTGACGATCATCGAGCACCAACACGACATTAAGGAATACTTAGCAGGACTGTGACGATCATCGAGCACCAATACGACATTGAGGAATACTTAGCAGGACTGCGACGATCATCGAGCACCAACACGACATTGAGGAATACTTAGCAGGACTGCGACGATCATCGAGCACCAACACGACATTAAGGAATACTTAGCAGGACTGTGACGATCATCGAGCACCAACAAATCAAACGGTCTACCTAGGTACTATTTTCAAAACTATACAAAATAAATGAGAAATACAAATGAACACGGACGTTAAGTTGATCGCCAAAATTTATCAAATCAGTGACCGCAGCTGAGTACCATAGTGTTCGAAATAATTACTCCGCCGAGACCATCCGAACAGTTTTATGTATCATAAATCACGTAAATATTGCGGACAGTGAGTAACCACAAAACACACGCGAACGATAAACGTTAAGATTTTCAAAAATTAATCATTTAAAAACACGTCCGTGTTACGAAATATATATTTACATTTTACAACAGCTGAATGGTACCATAGTAAGTCGGTTTATGTTCAGTTGCGACCACAGATAACTCTATGGTTGCACCCCACCCCACAAAAAGCACCGCCGACGGATTGCTCCAAATTGCATTCAATCAACGCCTCGTGACGCTACGTTGAGCTACGCGACTGCTACGCCAGCGCTACATTATTGCTACGTGCGTAGCATTCCTGTCGCGAATGTCAGACAACAGAATTACACTGTCATAAACTCGTGAAATATAAAAATAGGGAATTAATAATTTAGAAAATGCTCTTGTGATAACAAATAATATTAAATTGTTTAACTGACACACACAGACTCATTTCATTTAGGCTATTTGCACTCTCTGCTCTAGGAACTGTCAACTGAACTTTGAACTGGCAATTTAACTCGAAAAATTAATTTCGGTTTTTAAAACAATTGATATAACTAGGTAGATTAAAAGCGTCGAAATTGAATTGAATATCGGAATGTAAGTGCTGGTCGACGGTCGTACGTGGCTTCAATTTAAAATCTCCGGTGATTATTCATGCGTCGGGAGCGAGCAGCGACGCGAAATATGAGAATAGTTTCATGAATTATAACGAGTGGAGATAATAGATCAGTTTCAATATCCTGTAACGTTGTAAACTGTTATTTTAGTAAATAGGCAAGCAATCCAAATCGTCAAGTCATTGGGATATAGTTCCAACCCGTTCACATCACTTAATGCGCCTTTATTTTGTCTCACTCGCTCACGATCTTAAAAACCAGTTTACTTCCCACTCCATACGACCTATGCGCGCCGCGAGCCGCGATCGGGGAGCAGGCTTGAGGACGGCCAGTTGAGACGCGCGTTCACGCATACTACACTTGTGCGTGACGTCACACGTGCAGTCTCACTAAACTTTCTAAAGCTCAGATTTTTGTCTAAACTATACTTAAGTACCTAATACCTATTATTAAAGTTAAAAAAGATTAATACAAAAATATAAACTGTGTTTTCCCCGTATGGGTAAGCGTTTGCAAAGTTACGCATTGCGTTCTCATGCGTCTTGGTGGTGGTCAATGATTTGCAAAATTGTGTTTCATCATCTTTTTTCCTTGACACCCATTTCAATCATTAGCTTACGTCATAAAATCGCGCGCGACACAAAGGCACAGTAAATCGCGGAACGAGCGGTGCCTTTGTATCGCGCCTGTTTGTAGGAGCCTTTAATGTAAAAGTGCTTCACACTTTTTTTTTTAAACTTTGTAAACTCCGATTCTAAGTTGACCTTTACACACATTCACCTTACAATAGTACTTGATTCGCCTTACGCTTATGCTTACGCCGCCATGTGCATGGTCACCGTCAGGAGAGGATTAGCAGACATACATACGTACATAATCAGCCTATAATGTTCCCACTGCTGGGACACGGGCCTCCTCTCTGTGAGAGGGAGTGGGCCGTAATCCACCACGTGGGCCCAGTGCGGGTTGGTATTTAAGTCCTGGACATAATTTCTATGGTTTCAAGTTCCGGGTTCATTTGCCCAAGAAAACCGCTGCCGTACTACCGTGACATCGGGCGGTCAAAACACAAGGCTGACATCTGGCACCTCTTCCGTCGACCCTGCCAATCCTCTACCACCCAGGGTCAACTCCTCAGCTACGCGTAAAGCCAGGACAGTATTTGATGCGCCTACCTCCTTAGGACAGAAAAAATTATGACAGGCTTTTTGTACCTTCGACCTAAAACAAATTCATATTGAAAGTGTTTTTTTAATCTCATTAAAAGTTTATAATAACACACGCCTTAATCGGTAAGCCGTTTTCAGCGCGGCATCATCCAACGTGAGTCACTTCACGCGGTCACCGCATGCGGATCACTGCGCGTGTATCACCAGCCTCCACGTCACTTGTTGACACTCTCTTAATCTCTTTTGATGTTCTCTGTTACAGCGAAGATAAGTATGATTTTTTTTTATTTTTCCAAATAATAATATCTCAGTTGATTGAAAGAAACCGTAGTTTAGACGTCAAGCCATCAGTAATATGAGAATCATGTGGTTAGCAACAGGTGTATCTTGATTGCACTATTGGTTGACCTAATCAAATAGCAATCAATAGTCGGCCGCACTTGGCGAGACAGGCAACCACGACACACTGACTCGGATATATGTTATACCAGGCTACTCAGAAAGTATTGCGAAAAAAAGTTTTTATGTATGAGAGACTGGTCAGTTATAATCTATTTTGAAAATATGGTTATTTATAGGTACGTTCCAATTTCAAAACTTCCCTCCACATTGTTTGCGAGCTAATTTAAATTATCGTGTCTCATTAAAAAATGGATCTGCGCCGGGAACGTTTTCGCTCTATGATTTTTTACGATTTCAAGTGTCGCCTAAAACCGGACGAATCGTACGATAGACTTCAATTGGCATTTATGGATGAAGGACCTTCTAAGGCAACCGTGTATCGTTGGTATAATGAATTCAAGCGCGGTCGACTAACTTTGGGGGATGAAGAAAGAAGTGGTCGCCCTTTGACGGCTGTTACGGAAGAAAACGTGCTAGCAGTGAAAAATGTAATCCAAGACAATAGGTGAATTACGTATCAAGAGATTCTGCACATACTTCAGGTTGGATCGGAAAGCTTTCATGAAATTCTACACATGCATTTTCGTGTGAGGAGGATAGTTTCATGCTGGGTGCCGCACAACCTCACCGATGCTCAGAAGTAGGCCCGGGTGGAATGGTGCCGTGATATGATAAACAAATTTGAAGCAGGCTCGTCTCGGCGTGTTTACGACATCATTACAGGTGATGAATCTTGGATTTATCAATACGATCCAGAAACGAACCGCCAGTCGACGTTTGGGTGTTTCAAAACGAATCAACGCCTACCAAAGTGAAGCGATCTAGAAGCGGAGGGGAAGATTTTGATCGCGAGCTTTTTCAATTTGACTGACTACTTTGTGTCAATTCCTTTACGGAACCAAAGAAGCATCAACGCTGAATGGTATACTACCGAATGCTTGGCAGAAGTTTTCTCTGTTGTGAGCAACAAGCGACCAAATACAGGGCTCCGCGGGCTACTGCAGTGTGATTCTGTAAGACCCCTATATAAACTTCGCATCTGAATCCGCTGTGAGTTTCTTAATTGGCATTCTAAAAACGAATGATAATTCGAATTTACACTAGAGCGCTATCCTTGCGAGCGTGTCAGCGAGTTGAACTCAATTGACCGTGAGATTTTGACAGGTAAAGTATGAGATGATGTAAGAAGTGGCATTCTGTAAGGTAATTCCGCCGTCACTTCGACGCTCGCTCCGCACTCGAACCCGATTCAAAGTGTCAAATAATAAGCATCTATTTTACGAGTGAAAATAGAAGAAATCCTATTTAAATTGTGTTAAAATAATATTTTTATGTCACAGTGTTAAAAATTAGTATACAATAACTATATAATTTGCGGTTAAAAACTACTTTTCGGGCGATTGTAGTGAATACAGCGATAACGATACAGCGAGAACAAATAATGTTTTTTTGTTTAATTCTTTATTAGAAGAGGCTCATGCTTTGGATAAACTAGAAAAGCGTCGAAAATTTAACCAAATTCGAAGTATGTAATTTGTACGGTCTCATCAACCGTACATTTACTTTGCGAACGCAGCAACCTACTTGGATGTCGTGCGTCACAAATATTATGCTATAATTAGAACGTTTTAAGCAATGCACATCGAGTCAGACAATAACTGTGGAATTAACTACTTGTCAAGGGTAAGAATCGCTACCACATTAACTTGTTAACCTTCTATATTTTAATATACTTAACTTTAAACTCAACTGTGGTTCTTTCTGTGTACTCCATAACTAAACTAACATTAACAAAGTGATAGTGTACGGGGCCTACAACCATTGGCTCCTACATTAAAAGGTCCTTCGAGCCGGATTTCTATTGTGTGTGGTGGCCGGATCTCTATTTACGATAGCAAATTAGTTCAGCTGGTCTCCCACAAGCAGGGCGCCCCAATTGGATTGAGGAAGCGCATTATATCGTACATAGAGTGCGAACGCAATAAATAGAAACAAACGACAATTTCAAGACGCTAAGAACTAAGAAAACGGTTCCGTGGAGTCTTGAAAGAAGAAGCCTGCAAACTGCGGTCTTCGTGTCGTGAACTAACGTCAAGCTATACGTCTATCACCGTCAACTACGTGGTGGACTACTGAGCTACATACATCAAACTAAACTGACCTCTTTTCGACAACTAGGGAAGAGAAACTACTATGGAGAAGCTACAACTCCAACAATCGTGTTTTGAAAACATCAAAGCTCTGTGCTCTAACTATAAGAAAGATAGCTCCTCAAGGAAAACTGAAGAGTACTTAATCAAACGTCTAGAATCTCTCGAAGCACAGTGGAATGACTTCGATGAACGACATGCGATTCTCGAGCAAACCTTAGAGGACAAAAACATCAAATACTTCGTGGATAACGTGTACAGCAAAACTCAAGCTCAATACGAATCTACAAAAAGAGACATGCTTAACTTACTGGAGCAACTACAGGGAAAAAAGTTTGTGAAGTTCGACTTAACTGGAATGCTGGATCGAGATACTGACGATACCACCAAAGCATTGCTGAGTAAGCAAGAGTGCAATTTTAAAGCCCTCGACCGCGCCATGTCGAAAATTGACATAAAGGCTGTCACGGAGAAATGGGAGCTGGAAGACCATCTCTCCATTTTAAAGGCAAAATGGAATGTCATCGACAAACAACACTGGGAGCTGGAAGCGTTACTCAAAGGCTCCAACGGTAACTACTACAACATGTTCGTCGATATGGAGGACAAATACGACGAGCTAAGGAAAAACTTGAACAGTAAGATTTGGTCGACAGTGCACTACGAAAAGTCGGCGCCAAAAATTGAGGTTCCTGAATTTTCGGGTAGCTATACTCAATGGATTTCCTTCAAGGATCTCTTCATGGAAACCATTCACAACAACCCGATGATTAACAAAGCGCAAAAGATGCAGCATCTGAAAACAAGGTTGAGAGGCGAAGCTGAAAGATTGGTGCAACATCTCAGTATTGGCGCAGAAAACTACACATCCTGTTAGGAAATACTGACTCAGCGTTTCGACAATCGAAGGCTGCAATTTACGTCATTCCTGAACACCATGCTCAACCTGCCTGTCATTCAACAACCCGACAACTTCAACCTAAAGAAGATGCATGACGTCATAACTGAATGTACGAATGGACTATCAAACATTGGTTTAGATATCGCAACTTGGGACCCAATTATCGTACACTTGATGTCGCAGAAACTTGACACGACTACCTACAGCGAGTACATAAAGGAACTGCGAGATCCCAGAGATTTCCCAAACTTGAACGAGCTATTATACTTCCTGGAAAACAAGTTCATGGCGTATGAAACCATGAAGAATACGAAAAAAGAAGTACCCAACCAGCAGAAGCAAGTCTCGTCCAAGTCGTTTAACAAGCATCATCCTGCAAACCCGCACGATGCCGAGCGGAAGAAATCTTTCAAGAGAACTTATCATACAGCATACGGACGCTGCCCACACTGTGACGGAAATCATGTATTGATGAAATGTCCAAAGTTCATCAACATGGACTCATTCCAACGGAATAACACAGTCGCAAAATTAAACGTGTGTAAAAATTGCTTATACAGTCATGGCAACACAGATTGTGCGTCAGCAAAAACGTGCAAAGAATGCAATATGAAGCATCATACTTTGCTGCACAACGCAGACAAGAAAAATCGGTCAACTCAACGAATACGGAAAGAAACAACGACAATTTAGGTCAACGACCAACCACATCTACACACAAACAAAGCTCCAACCATATATCTACTAACGAGATGGAGGTTTTACTAACTACTGTGCAGCTTAAGATAAAGTCTGCAAATGGGGACTACATTACGCTTCGAGCACTACTAGACCAAGGTTCGCAAGTAAACTTGATAACCGAGAACGCGGCACAGATGCTACGACTTCCAAGGAAACGGCTGAACGCAACCATAACGGGAGTGGGAGCTGCACCTGGAAACTGCAAAGGACGGCTTCAGATTACCTGTAAATCGATTCACTCAGACTACGCATTCGAAACTCAGGCACTCATCTTAAGCAAACTAACAAACAACTTACCCAACTCATCGTTCGAAAAGGCTAACTGGCCACATCTGGAAAACTTGAAACTAGCAGATCCGGAATTCAACGTGTCAGGTCCTATAGATCTACTACTTGGGGCAGATGTATATTCCGATATTATCCTTGACGGAGTCTTGAAAGGCAGTCAACAGTCTCCTGTAGCGCAACAGACGCACTTAGGCTGGATCCTATGTGGCAAACTAAAAACGTTCAATTGTCACATAACACTGATCGACCTAAGCGAATTAACTAAATTCTGGGAGAACGAAGACATAACTAACAGCAACCATGACATGCCCAAGGATAATCAGTGTGAAGAATACTACACCAAGACAGTACAACGAGACGCTGATAACAAATACATCGTTAAAATGCCTATGAGCTCTGACTGGCAAAACAAACTAGGCAAATCAAAGTCAATGGCTATCTCGCAATTTCTCCAATTAGAAAAACGCCTGGGAAAGAACAACAGACTTGCAACAATGTACCGGGACTTCATCAGAGAATATACGCAACTACAGCATATGAAACCGGCGTCTCCAATATTAACTTCTATGTCTGAATGCTACCTTCCGCACCATGGTGTTTTGCGAGAACAGTCCACTACTACCAAACTAAGAGTGGTATTTAACGCCTCACAGAGGACAACAACTGGGTACAGCTTGAATAGCTTAATGGAAAAGGGTCCAAATCTGCAGAAGGACATTCAAGCCCTCATACTAAAGTGGAGATCCTACAAGTACGCTTTTACCGCCGATATAGAGAAGATGTACCGATGCATCGGGTTAGCTGAAGATCAACAGTCACTTCAGAAGATAATATGGCGCGATTCTCCTGATGAAAGATTACAAGAATTTCAACTTTGCACCGTGACTTACGGGACCAAGTGTGCGCCATGGTTGGCTATGAGAACTATGAAGCAGTTAGCCCTGGATGACGGTCACAAATATCCAGAGGCCGCCAATATATTACTCAACGAGTTCTACGTTGATGACGTGATTAGCGGTCACTACTCTCTGGACAAAGCTAAAGACCTACAAAGTTCCCTGATAAACTTGCTGAAGGGCGGCGGCATGAACTTACGGAAGTGGTCAGCCAACCACCCGGCGCTACTAGAGAGTTTGACTGACGATCAAATATCGACTAAAAGCATATTTGATTTCAAAACTGAAGACTCGACAAAAACTCTCGGACTGGGCTGGAACCCAAACATCGACACGTTCATGTTCAACTGGAGTCTGGAAGGAAAATCGAAGGATCGGACAACGAAAAGGCACCTACTTTCCGAAATATCGAAACTGTACGATCCTTTGGGATGGTTGGCTCCCGTAACTGTGTCGGCAAAACTATTATTTCAAAGAGTATGGAACAGCAAACTGGCCTGGGATGAAGAACTACCGAGTGACATACTAAATGATTGGGTCAAATTGAAAACTGAACTTCCAAACGTAAGAAAAATAAAACTAAATCGATGGATTGGTGCACAACAATCAATAGAATTGCTGGGGTTTTGCGATGCGACTGAAAAGGCGTATGCGTGTGTCATATACAGCCGAGTAAGAAACGAACAAGATACACCGACTGTAACTTTACTCGTCGCTAAAACCAGAGTTTCGCCTTTATCACAAAAAACTACGTTGCCGAGATTGGAACTATGTGGCGCACTACTGTTGGCTAAACTCATGGAAAAAACTACGGAAGCTTTAGCTGGATACAAATTGACGATACAGGCATGGTGTGACTCTCAAGTAGTCTTAGCGTGGCTGCAAGGAGATGCATCAAGATGGGATAAATACGTGTCCAACAGAGTTGACAAAATAAAACAAATTATTCCTTCCGACAAGTGGCGCTACGTCAAATCGGCACAAAACCCCGCTGACTGTGCATCTAGAGGAATGCTGCCGAGCAAACTAGTAAACTTTGATCTCTGGTGGCAAGGTCCGGAATTTCTAAAAAGAACAGAAGACCTCATGACAAACTCAATATGTTTGTTTACAAACAATCTGGAAAGTGCCAACTTAGCAATGGCAACCACAACGGTGCCGCAAAACAATGAACATTTTATAAATAACTTGTTACATAAATATAGTTCATTGACGCAAGTAATTCGAGTAACGGCTCAGGTACTGCGTTTTATCGCGACAGCACGCTCCAAGATGAAATACGAAACCAACTATCTAAGTGTGAGCGAACTTAAGCTAGCAGCCGACCGTATAATTACATATGTGCAGAGTACGGAGTTTGAAAATGAATATACACAACTGAAAGCAAACGGAACTGTAAACAATAAGAGCATTATCTACAAATTGAATCCTTGTATGGATGAAAAAGGGGTCATAAGAGTCGGTGGAAGACTGAGAAATTCCTACCTGCCCTTCGAGATGAAAAATCCTATTATACTTCCACGAATGGGACGACTAACGCAGCTCGTAATTGAACAAGCACACTTTACAACACTTCATGGAGGTGCGCGGCTATCTTTGGCCCAAATCCGACAGCGATACTGGATTGTCGGAAGCAACAGGGCTGTAAAAACTCAACTGCGACGTTGCGTGCGATGTCACCGCTATAAACCAACAGAGAACTACCAACTTATGGCGGACTTACCTCAACAGAGAGCGATCCCATCCCGACCTTTTACACATACTGGTGTAGACTTCACTGGACACGTGCCAGTCAAACTAAACAAAGGAAGAGGGGTAAAGACTACGAAGGGATACATCGCTATTTTCGTGTGCATGGCTACTAAAGCTGTACACATTGAACTGGTGTCTGATCTAAGCACCGAAATGTTCATTGCCGCTTTTCAGCGCATGTGTGCTAGGCGTGGTACACCCAAACATGTGTACTCAGACTGCGGCACTAATTTCATTGGAGCTTCGAAGATGTTGCGCAATGAATTCGAACATTTCAAACAAGAGCTTTCGCCGGACTTCTTCAACGAGATCGGAAAAATGGAGGTAGAATGGCACTTCAATGCTCCCGCGTGGCCAAGTGCTGGTGGGCTGTGGGAAGCGGCCGTAAAGTCAATGAAACATCATCTCCACCGTGTACTAGGAGATCAGAAACTAACATTCGAAGAGTTTACGACCCTACTGGCAAAAATAGAAGCCTGCATGAACTCAAGACCCCTCTGTCCACTCACTGAAGATCCCGATGAATTTCAGAACTACCTAACACCTGGCCATTTTCTCACTGGAAGCCCAACAATGTCACTACCAATATCAACGTACTGTGACGCAAATAACGTTGATTTACGTCAACGGTGGCAGCTAACAGAGCACATGCTGCACCAATTCTGGAAAAGCTGGTCGAGTGAATACTTAACACAACTTCAGATCAGGAGCAAATGGAACAAACCAAGAAACAACATCCAGGAAGGCGATATAGTCTTGATCAAGGACAACAACTTGCCACCAGGAAAGTGGGCCATGGGACGCGTACTTGAACTGCATCCCGGTTCCGACGGCTATGTTCGAGTGACCACGGTTAAAACTCAATCTGGTATCATCAAACGTCCAGTCGTGAAACTGTCACCACTTCCTATCGAGAACAGCGTCCAAGATCACTCAGAAAAGAAAACTCCAATCATGCCATAGACGGGCGGGAATAAGTGTTTTTCCACCATTCTTACAATGTTATTAATTGTATTTACGTTAATAACTGGGTCATACGGCAAAATCGTGACGTCAGGCGTTCAAATTACTAACTTTGAACTTGAGCGGCCGATTTATTACGACACAATAGGAAACGTACAAGTGATTCATGACGAATGGACACTACTCATGTACTATAACTTAACAACTTACTGGGATGGAGTACGTCGAATTGAAGCTTACCTCAAGGGATTGAACGAACTGTGCCAAAAAACCGACCCAAGATACTGCAAGACAACTTTAGAACAGCTTAACCACGAAATGGAAATACTGAGCTATTACAACACTATACTACTAGCTCCTCATAAGCACTTGAGTAATCGGAAGAAACGAGGAGTGATTGATGGAATGGGGTATGTTGCTAACAGCCTCTTTGGTATACTAGATCAACGGTTCGCAGATAAATACCATAACGACATACAAGCTGTCCAAAATAATGAAAACTATCTACTTGATTTGGTAAAAAATCAAACTTCAATAGTCGAACTACAAAATAATATGCTGAAGAAAAATGAACAAAATATTATACGACAGTTTGGTTTAATAGACGACTTTATGGCGCAGACTAACACCAACCTAGCCAAAGTGGAGTCTGAAATGGAAATAGTGATGGCTACTAACTATTTCAACTCGGCCTCACTAACAGCATATTTGCTGATTACCAATTTAGAGAGGGTTCAAGAGATGCTGTTTGAAAGCCTAACTGATGTCTACAAAGGGCACATAGACATCCATCTACTAACACCTGTCAACTTGATCGAGCAACTAACTGAAATCGCGGGCAAGCTCCCGAGGACCACGTCGTTGCCTATCCGAAACATCAGAAACGATATCAAAGACCTCTACAAACTGCTATACGTAAAAGCACGAGTGACCACTAACTACTTTTTGTTCGAGATACACATCCCATTGATCTCCGATGAAGACTTCACTCTATACCAAGCTATTCCGTTGCCTATGAAAACAAGCACAGGAACAGTCATCGTCAAACTAGCTTCGCAGTACATAGCAGTAAACTTCGGGAAGAGCACTTACGTCTCTTTATCTGAAGATGACATGAAGCGGTGTAGTCACATTCAACCAGGCAAGTTGATATGCAACAAGAATCTACCGATATTCAACTTGCATAGCAACAATGCCCCCTGTGAAGCCAAACTATTGGGTCATCGAACGACCTCACCTTGTGACGTAAAAAATGTGCTATGTAAGCAGGAGTGGATCGCGTTACACACAGCGAATACTTGGCTGACGATTTGTTGCGGAACTTGCACAATACGAATTGTTTGTGAAAATGATATCACTACGCACTCCATGACGTCTTGGATACTGACCTTGGCACAGGGTTGTTTGGTGCAATCGAAGGAATTAACAATTCACTCGCGTAACCAATACAATAGCAACATGAAGATGGATCTTTCTATGAACATACCGTCACTCAATTCGATGGTAAATAAAATTGTGAACATAACACATAATATGTCACACGTGATGTTGCCAGAAACTGCAGAACTGGAGGAAATCGACAAACAATTAGCTATTATGAAAACACAAAAAAACCACCTCCCATCAACCATCTCCACTCATGACATACACCAATACGTCGTCTCGTATACCATTGTGGGCGTAATAATCACTGTCTCTGTGGGGTGGTTAATAAAGAGATACGGACCATCTTGTCGCTCAAAACAAACTAAGAGTCATCCAACTGCGAACAATCAGCTTGAAGAGATTGAACTGCAACCGATACAACACAGAAGGCAAGAAGAAACCATTCATACGGCGAGCCAAGCAGAACTGCAAGCGGGACGTCCACGTCATGCGGACAACATCGCGTTCAACTTCGAATAATTTAATTTATCATTTGTATCTTTGTAATAGGGTTCCTTCTCTTGACAATCTCTCATTCATTTTCTTTACATCCTTGTGGGGTTGCCAACATGTACGGTCTCATCAACCGTACATTTACTTTGCGAACGCAGCAACCTACTTGGATGTCGTGCGTCACAAATATTATGCTATAATTAGAACGTTTTAAGCAATGCACATCGAGTCAGACAATAACTGTGGAATTAACTACTTGTCAAGGGTAAGAATCGCTACCACATTAACTTGTTAACCTTCTATATTTTAATATACTTAACTTTAAACTCAACTGTGGTTCTTTCTGTGTACTCCATAACTAAACTAACATTAACAAAGTGATAGTGTACGGGGCCTACAACCATTGGCTCCTACATAATTAAAGAAATTGTAAAAAAATGCTGTCAAAATACACATGAATTTTTCAAATTATATTAAAAAACTCCTAAAAATAAGATAACATTTTTGAAACCAAGGAACACACTTTAAACCAAGATTCGTCGCACATTTTAAGTGGTTTTCTTTGAGGAATGTTAATTGGTAACTAACATGTGTAAAAAAAGCGACGCTAACCTTGGTCCACTGTTTGTAAATTAGATTTTAAATAAATTTTATTATAATTAATATCATTTTTAAACTTCACAACCACAAATATAAACTTACTTCATGATTATTTCACAATTATTTTCGGCACTGAACGATCAAGTCAAACACAAACAAAACAAAACAACACAATGCACTATCAAAATATTGTCCACAGAACACATATTGTCTGTCTGACATTTATTTTTTCGTAAGGGAAGCATAGATTATAATTATTCATGGCACGAATTTAGAATTATCCGTTTTTTTACTTATTCATCATCATCATCATCATTTCAGCCGAAAGACTTCCACTGCTGGACATAGGCCTCCCCCAAAAGGGGGGGTTTGCCATAATCGCCACGCTTGGCAGGCGGGTTGACAATAGCAGTATGGTTTGCTGGTGGAATGCATAGAGAACGCTGCTGCCCATTCTCCGGTACGCCCCTTAGTCGTCTTTTACGACACCCACGGGAAGTATGGGTTGGTGCTATTCTTTAAGTCCTGCACCACACAGACAACTTTTTTGGGTTCCGTACCCAAAGGATAAAAACGGAACCCTATTACTAAGACTTCGCTGTCTGTCAGTTTGTCCGTCTGTCCGTCTGTCCGTCTGTCTGTCACCAGGCTGTATCTCAAGAACCGCGATAGCTAGACTGTTGAAATTTTCACAAATTATGTATTTCTGTTGCCGCTATAACAACAAATACTAAAAACAGAATAAATTAAATATTAAAGGGGGGCTCCCATACAACAAACGCGATTTTTTTGCCCTTTTTTGCTCGATATCAAAAATGGCAACAGGTAGGCACTTGAAATATTCACAAAATACTCAGCTGTATTTTAACTTTAATAATAAATAATGAAATTAAAATAAAATAAATATTTAAGGGGGGCTCCCATACAAAAAACATGTTTTTTTCGGTGTTTTTGCCTTGTGGTACGGAACCCTTCATGTGCGAGTCCGACTCGCACTTGGCCAGTTTTTTTTATTTACTTATTAGCTGCCTCAAACAAGAAAAATAAAAAAAAAAAATAAGAAAGTTTAATTTAAACATCATATTAGCTAAAATTCTGTGCCAAAAACGCAACAATTGTGTCAGAAAACTGGAATCGACAGAACTCGACTAACATTTTGTTGAGAGTGGCAGTCACTAGTACAATATTGGTCACTCCGGAACTCACTTCACTTCGCAAGTGACTAAGTGATGCTTACAGAATGGAAAATCAAGGTCATTTTGAACCTTATGCGAAGTGCGAGTGAATAGCGAAGTGAGATGCGAGTTCTGGATTGAATTTTACAGAATCGACGTACTGACTCGTGACTTCTTTTTATTCCCGAAAATATAAAATCAGCTCAAAGGGATACAATTTTCGTTGCCGGAAGATGCGCTGTCAGCGTTCGAGCAAGCTGTAACCGAGGTGTCAGCGGTGGAGTGGAAAAGTGTTTCGAAAACTGGTTCAGACGCATGAAATTTTGTACAGAGGATAATGGAGAGTACTTTGAAAAGATTTAATAAAAAAATATTTACCTATAGAACATTTATTTTTATTTTCGCAAAACTTTCTGAGTGTCCCACGTAGTTTGGCGCTTGAATGTCCCGGGAATACGTCATTCTCCGCACCAGTCGCTCGTCGCTGGCGGCTCGTGTCTAGACGCTCACCGCTCGGCTCTAGTCGCTCGCCGCTCGTCTCTAGTAGCTCGACGTTTGCCGCTGCTGGCATCACTTGCGCGCTTAAATCACATTTATAACATCTCACATGCAGCGCTCTCGGCGCCGAACGCTCTGACAAATTGAACGACAGTTATAAAGTGAGCGGCAAATAAACTACCTTCACTTGCGGCGGCAACGTACTGTGCGAGGCGGAGCGGTGCGGCACGATGTAGATTATAACAAGCTTTTATATTACAACATGTCGATATATTTAATTGTAAGAGTTATTCGGGTTCAAGTTTCATCACCACGGCCAAGCTATCATGAAGTATAACACACAGTATTCAGTTAGTGAAGGTGCGAGTTAGCGCCGACGACTCGGATGATGGTGTAATGATAATGTGACGGCCGGCTATAATGCTGCATGACGTCATTATTATAACCGCGCGGGCAGCTCACTATGTATGCGTAGTGTTCACTACCGAAGCCTTGCTGCTTCTGCGCTGACTCCCGCAGAGAACACTTCCCAGAGACTAAGTCACTGTAGTGAACCCGAAAGCAAATAGTCTCTAATCTCATTCATTCACGGGCTACGTCCTCTTTAGAATTCACATTTACATCATTGTGAATAAACTGGCTATCATATTATTCGGAGTGAGCCTTCTGCACACTCTCGTGTGACGTGTTAATAACGTGCTACAAAGTGTGAGCTATAAAATTAAACGTAATGTTTGTTCGTGCAGGTAGTACTCGTCTCTGGAGGTGGAGACCAGTCCAGTGACATCATCATACGGTGTTCCCGGTACGCGGGTGTAGAGACACAATGCTCAGAAGTAGAATTTACACATCATGAAAAACCGAAATACGAGTAGCTAAGTAGAAGTTACATAATACTTAGTAGTACATAACTAGTACAAAATACGAAATATTGGATTTCCTGTGACGTCACCAATCAATCCAGTGACTCCTCAGTTGTTGAAATCGGTTTTGAAGTTAAGGCCACAGACAACAGACCTACTGACATACATACAAAGCTTTGTATGTAGGTCTGTGGTCTGTGTTCTTAACTGGCGGTCACGGTCTGTGGTCTGTGTTCTTAACTGGCAGTCACGGTCTGTGGTCTGTGTTCTTAACTGACGGTCACGGTCTGTGGTCTATGTTCTTAACTGACGGTCACGGTCTGTGGTCTGTGGCGAGCACACTCGGCAGTAGGCAGGTGAGCCTGCTCGGCGAGAGTGTAGAGTCCTCTTGCAGCGGACGACGCCTGAAACTTAACTGACGGTCACGATCTGTGGTCTGTGTTCTTAACTGGCGGTCACGGTCTGTGGTCTGCGGCGAGCACACTCGGCAGTAGGCAGGTGAGCCGGCTCGGCGAGAGTGTAGAGTCCTCTTGCAGCGGACGACGTCTGAAACTTAACTGACGGTCACGGTCTGTGGTCTGTGTTCTTAAATGGCGGTCACGGTCTGTGGTCTGTGTTCTTAACTGACGGTCACGGTCTGTGGTCTGTGTTCTTAACTGACGGTCACGGTGTGTGGTCTGTGTTCTTAGGGTTACAACCCTAACTTTTTTATAATGATGATATTTAATGTAATATCGTTTTTTTTTCCAAATTAAATAGATAGAGAATCGTAAATCAATAGAGAACCGTTTCAGAAACTTTTATAGAGCATTTATAGCACGGGTGTAGATAAGTAACTATTATAACACTTCATTCAAATATATAGTGAAAGCCCCAGTAAAGATATTATCCATTAACTTCGTAGGTAGTCTTAACACACAATGTAGTTCCCGAAAGAACAAACGATCTCTTCAAATGTAAACCATTCCAAAGGAACAGCTACGCGAACTGCGAATGCGCGGCGACCTGCGCGCGAGTACCAACTGTGGAGTCGAGCCTGTCCAGCGCATTAGAATGTTGGAGAGCAATGATTAGCGAACTTATTTATAATTACCCATTAAATTAATAAGATAATTTCTAATAGTAAAGAAAATCTTATCAGAGCAGTCTAATTAAAAATCTTCGTCAAATATCGGTGTGTAGAAAGATTGTCAAGCATCGCATGATGAGAGTTCCCTCCGAGCGTCTCTCAAGAGGCGAGCCGGCACGGGACCGCGCCGGCCCGGGACCGCGCCAGCCCGGGACCGCGCCGGCCCGGGACCGCGCCGGCTGGGACTGCGCCAGCCCGGGACCCCGGTGGTATCGGTCATCGTTTGTATGATAGCCGCACAACGACTCGAATCGAGCGATTTACTTCTATTATTTGAAAAAGTTGCATGCCGAAAGGTAAACAGTATATGGATTCCATCTTGTCTGTAAAACTATCATAGACTCGTATGCAAGTGATTTCTATTCAAACATTTTTCAACCTGCTTTGACCCACCACGGGGCAAAGGTCTCCCCCACAACTTTTCATTAACAAGATTAATAACGCCCTAGCGACCGGCCCCTGTTTCGCACGGTTTTTACGACTTGACAAAACTGCGAGATTTATTTATTATACGTTAATTCAATATTAAATTAAAGTGTTATACACCTTCCGGAATATATTCCCTAAATTATGGTAAAAACTGCATCAAAATCCATTGCGTAGTTTAGATAAACAACGCGGTTACACAGACAGACACGAAAAGCGGCTTCAATTTATGATATGTCTAGGTATAGATTAGCCAATGGAATTAGACAATGGAACGCTAACAGACTACGAACACTCAAAGTGACTGCTGCAGTAAGGCCCACTTGCACCACAACATACAAATAAATAAATGAATTTAATGCTAAAAGAATTTAAACATCATTCTGTCTGCATCATCTTCTAATGATTGACAGAACTATTTCAGTCAATCATTAGAATCATTAGACGAATTTATAACATGATTCTATAATCATGTTATAAATTCGTTTAGAGCTTAATACTATACATAACAATTAGTGGTGGGGGTGCTAGTGAAAACGCTACGCCATTGTTAGAGCTCTGCGAAAGGCGTAGCGCATCCTACGACGTAGCGCGTACTACGGCGCGCTGCATGCTACGACGTAGCGCGTGCTACGGCGCGGCATGCTACGACGTAGCGCGTGCTACGGCGCGGCATGCTACGACGTAGCGCGTGCTACGGCGCGCTGCATGCTACGACGTAGCGCGTGCTACGGCGCGCTGCATGCTACGACTTAGTGCCTGCTACGCCGCCGCTGTAGTGATGCGTCATTAAACCGAAAAGAGCTGGTGGGGTGGTAAGTAATTATTATCAAAATGAGTGGCTGGTTATTATATTCGTACAATAAAGTAGCTGACATGTTATCGGTTACATACTGTGTGAAGTATTCATTAATTCAGCCGAAAGACGTCCACTGCAGGCTGGATATAGGCCTCCCCCAAGCACCTCCACTTCGGCCGGTGCTGTGCTTCTCGCATCCAACGGATTTCTGCGACCTTCACAAGGTCGTCGGTCCACCTTGTGGGAAGCCTTCCAACTCTACGTCAGAACCTTTCAGCCCCATCGGTCATCTGTTCTGCGAGCAATGTGCCCTGGCCACTGCCACTTAAGTTTGGCAATTCTTCGGTGTACGTCGGTCACCTTGGTTCTCCTGCGGATCTCTCCATTTCTGCACGCGTAGCATGATTCAATAACGCAGGGAAACTCCAAGCATAGCCCTCTCCATTGGGTGACTTTGAGCCTTCTAATAAGGCCCATTGTGAGCGATCACGTTTCAGTGCAAAGACTATATAACCACTTGACTGCGCATACAGTGCCCCGACGTTAGACCTCTGTGCACGCTAAATTTTTTATAACTTTATATGCAATTATAACGCATCAAAATGCCTGCATGCGCGGTGAAGTGGTGTGGGAAATATTCCAAGACATCTAGTTACAAAAAGGATGGTATAACTTTTCACCGGTAAGGAAACAGTATGAAAAATTATTTTTGATTTAATCAGATTATGAGCCACCACCAGGGGTTTATCTAAAATGGTCGCTGGGTAAACGAGCACTTTTTTATTAGTCCCGCGTTGATGTATTTTAGAAAAGTCTCGTTCTCGTATTAGACAATTCTAATGCTTCTATCCCTTTCTTTCCATTTGTATGTTTATCGTAAAAAAATGTGGTTTTACCTTTAATAGCTGAAAGTTGATATCGAAAATAATAAAATTAATACAATTTTTATTCAATTCACTTACTGTAATAAAACACCTATCTACTTTTAACCGACTTCAAAAAAAGGAGGAGGTTCACAGTTCGTCGGTTTTTTTTAATGTATGTTCTGGGATTTTTTTGTTCTCTCTCTCCCTGACCGGAATCGATCGGCCCAGGATAATTTTTATGTCGTCAGGCACCGCTGCTCCCCACGTGCTGTGCTGGGACCGATCGGTCCCAGTGCGGTCGGGCGATTTTACCCCCAATTATTACGAAGCCACAGATATCAACAAATTAGTACAACTTTCACTTGGATTCCCTACAATTTCGTGGAGACGGTCACACAATCATACATAATGTTCTATTTGTTCTTTTGTAAGTATAGTAAATATTTTTCACTTTGAAGTTTTTGAGGGCGGTGGTCTTTGATGTAAAAAAGTTTTTTTCATCTGTTTGTTTGTCATACATGTTTTTGTGTTTTGAAATATAATACCGATTATTTTATAAGGTCGGTTTTAAAAGCTCTGATTTAATTATATATTTATTCCCGGATATTAATATTCATCAATTTAAAATAGAATCAACAAATCATCTATTTGAATTAGCAAGATGCATAATTCAAAAATATGTAGACGCTCGTTTATAATTACAAAGAACAATCAGGACCCTAAAACTTTAATTCGTAAAACATAATTATAACAAATTAATTCATTTTAAAATCAATAATAACAGGTTACATGCTTTTTTTTTTTTGTAATTGATTGATTTTGATTAAATATTATTTCCATGATTTTAATTGAGTATTTTTCATAATGTTAAAATCCATTTCATCGATATCGACTATTTTCCCTTAATGAAGTAGAGCAGCCCTAACGATAGGCATACCTACAAGATCTGACCAATTGCAGCCGCGCGTTCTTCCTCATCCCCCGGCCCGCGGTAGTGAGTCGTGCGCTTCGAAGAAATCGCCCTATACGCTCTCTAGTGGTTTTATTCTCTGTGTTTCAGTGCCATAGGTCATCACTGGCAACACGCACTGTTCAAAGTCGTGTTGTCTTGAGACGCTGCGTGGGTACACTGTATGTGGGTAGAGAAGATATTGCGTAGCTTCCCGAACGCTGCCCAGCCGAGCCGGACTCGACGATTGACCTCTTTCTCAAGTTGGACCTAACTAACTGGACAGTTTGTCCCAGGTAAACATACTCGTCCACGACTTCGAGTGTAGCTTCTCCGATCTTCATGAGAGTGGGTGTTACATGGGCATTTGACATGACTTTCGTTTTGTCCATGTTCATTTTCAGTCCCACTCTTTCGGAGATAAAAGTTTAAAGTTATGCTAATTTCAAAGCAACGAGTCGTCTACGTGTAATATTCCTTCTGTAGTACACGGCGAGCGAGAATGCAAGTCTCGCTTATAAGCGTTGTTGTGAAGACGCGGCCGGCTCGCGGCCCGGCCGCCCGACGTGGCGGACCGGTGCCGTCGGGCGGGCGGTGGAATTTATATTGGCCTCCAGCAAACCATCGGCATCTTAGTGGCCTTTACGTGCTCGCCTCGTTGAACACGGACGCGTTCTGGGTGAGGAGATTGTTGCTCTAAGATGCGCGTAGGATTAGTTCGATGATCACTGTTACTTGATAATCAGAAATGATGTTCCTAGTTTATTATTTATATGAATAAAAAACAAACAATAGAATTTCATAAAGTACAAATATTTCTTATATATCGAAATGTTTTCGATATCAATATTTTTTTAAACATCGATACGAAATACATCGACACTTTGCGTCCCTAGCTGCAGAGTGGCAGCAGAGCGGCGGGGGTGCAGCGACAGACGTGAATATTCAAGTCAACTCGGACGTAAAACAGGTAGCCTTGGACATGCAAACAAAAATTAATTACCAACAAGAGTTACTGCAGTTAAGGATAGTTAAATTTTTCTATTTTGTAATAAAAGTAATTAATAAATGATATTGTTAGGTTTGGTAAGAACTAGCTGTATGGAGTGAGCCTTCTGTTAGTGTAGTACTGCGGCAGTGCGGCCGGCAGCACTCGTCGGTGCAGAGTCGCACAACACGTAGCCGGACAACCGGATAGCCAGACAGCCGGACACTGACGCACAAATTACGCAATCATAGAGCAACCATCAACCAAGATGAAACCTACCTTATCGAGTATGCGACGCAGCTGTTAATGAAAAGTTTTACAAAAAAATATTTATAGCGTAATAAGTTTATTAGCTATCAATAAAAAAGCTGAAAAGTTCCCTGTTCAATTATTCAATCAATATAAACAACCCAATACCCCACTACACTGTAACGTCACTTATGTCTCTAGAATATGTGGATAATGTTGCGAGTAGTGTATTCGTTACATCTATTATTAAGTTATAACCTATGTTTACTTATTATTACACTATTGTTTGTTGTCCCTAAATAAATAATTATCTCGTGCTACTTGTTAGTACCTGCCCAGTGAGAACACAATAACAATGAATTCCATTATATGTAGAGCAGAGAACGTCTTGAAGTAATAAAGAAGCGCGGCCTGCGCGGTGTAGCCATTACTGCTTGTTCATCATTTACACCTAGCGACATACACTCTTGTCGTTATTTACCCGAACTTATTATAGGTACCTATAGCCTGAGCGTGCAGCATGCGGAGCAGTGCGGTAAGGGTAGTGCGGTGCGGGGTGGTGCGGTGCTCCTACTAGCTCCTGGCGCCAGGGAAGAGCTGCGCTCTATTTTACAGTCGTGTGCTACAATACGAACTAGCTCCTAGTGCCATGGAAGAGCTGCGCTCTATGTTACAGTCGTGTGCTACAATACGAACTAGCTCCTAGCGTCATAGAAGAGCTGCGCTCTATGTTACAGTCGTGTGCTACAATACAAACTAGCTCCTAGCGCCATGGAAGAGCTGCGCTCTGTGTTACAGTCGTGTGCTACAATACAAACTAGCTCCTAGCGCCATGGAAGAGCTGCGCTCTATGTTACAGTCGTGTGCTACAATACGAACTAGCTCCTAGCGCCATGGAAGAACTGCGCTCTATGTTACAGTCGTGTGGTACAATACAAACTAGCTCCTAGCGCCATGAAAGAGCTGCGCTCTATGTTACAGTCGTGTGCTACAATACGAACTAGTTCCTAGTGCCATGGAAGAGCTGCGCTCTATGTTACAGTCGTGTGCTACAATACGAACTAGCTCCTAGCGCCATGGAAGAGCTTCGCTCTATGTTACAGTCGTGTGCTACAATACGAACTAGCTCCTAGCGCCATGGAAGAACTGCGCTCTATGTTACAGTCGTGTGCTACAATACAAACTAGCTCCTAGCGCCATGGAAGAGCTTCGCTCTATGTTACAGTCGTGTGCTACAATACAAACTAGCTCCTAGCGCCATGGAAGAGCTGCGCTCTATGTTACAGTCGTGTGTTAAAACAAAAAATTTAAAAAAAAATTACTATATTGTTATGTATACTTAGGTTAAGGTATGTATCTATGAGTCTTTGTTACCCGAAAATAAATGGTTCATATTATTATTAATACGCCTCCGATACGATTAAGCCCATGAAAGCTTATCACCATATACAATTTCAATCCCGATCTACTCGTATACCCAACTGAAAACTTCCAAACGGGAAAATTCAATTACAGTTTGCGGCCCCTGTTCTGGACCGTTGTAGACTTTACTCTATGTATTGGGAATCGAAGCCGGGACGATATACTGACATGCTCAGCGTTGGACCAGTCCCTACCCGCACTTACCCGCAGGTTCATGTGAGCTAGTACATAGTAACACAATACGCTCAATAAACATCGCATCAGTGAATCATTAGTTCATTAGTTAATAATCTTGCAAAAATAGCAAATGAGTCCGTAGTTTTGATGGCATACAAAGCTTATAATGTCTCTTCAACGTTACGTTTTTAACCACCGACAGAAACACAGGGGTGCTGTAAGTTTAACATGTGTATCTGTGTATCTGCGTATCTGTGTATCTGTGTGTGCCATCGTAGCTCGCAAACGCCTGAACCGATTTTGATGTTTTTTTTTTTTTGTTTGAAAGTGATTTGATCGAGAGGGTTCTTAGGTACGTTTCAAGAAAATCGGTTCAGCCGTTTGAAGATTATCAGCTATTTTCTATTTGATGAATTGATGTGAGCATCTTCCACAGGTCGGATTGAGTCGAAATTTGATGTTTCGTTACTTCAATGATATTAAAATAACATAGTAACCTTGAACTGCTGCTAGTGTCAGAATATCCAGTTCCCTTAACATACAGCAGATGTATTGTGTTTGGACTCCTTGGAATGGTCTCAATGAATAGGTTTTAGATAGATAAATTGATCAGGGGCTGATGATGGATTAGGAAAGAGAAATGCGAGGACCGGACAAAATGATCCTCACGGCCAATAACAACCAAACATATGTCATTAGATAGGCATTTTAATATAGAGCAGTAACAACTACGGTTTATTGCCAATCGCTGTGTGAAAAAAGTTATGGCTGTCTTCCGTAGGACAGATCTGGATGGTAGATAACGGAGTACTTGAACAGTAAATCCCTTCTAGTGGTCTTACTTTGAATATTCGCAAATGTATGTATTCCAACGTTAAAAAAATAGTAAGGTACCATCGAGCTGGTCAGATGATAGACCTGGACGGTAGTTAACGGAACTCTTGAATAACTGCTGGTAAACCCATCAAGTGTGGGCTCATTAGATATGTCTCAACGAGTACTTTTACCAGATAACGAGGACCTTTTATCTGTGTTGGATGCTAGATAACGGAACTCTTGTATAGCTATTAGTAAACCCCACGAATTTGGACTCACTAAATGTAATTATTAGCCTATGTTTTGGTTTATTGCGTAATTATATTCGTTGTAGAAAAATATATATAATTAGGCCAAAATATTTAGACTAGTATCATTATCCAGGGAGAAAACGTTAGTATGGATGAAAGCCAACTACCGCCAATAACTAGCTTCACTGTGGTAAAAATACGTACAGCTGCGCAGATTTCGGCGAGTCACGTGTCGATCGTAGCATGTTTTTAGTAATATAATATTATAAAGTTAAATTTAAAGAACCCCCGACTCAAACAAAAACCTCTAAAACTAAAATTATAATATTGTTGGATACTACCCGGCCCAGGAGTGCGGGGGACGCGGTCACTGAAAGGAGGCTCCCGCAAGTGGCAGGCAGGCTCTCTGGTCTTTGTTTGGCGGTCTATGGTTTTTGACAGCGTTGCGTGCAGAAGCGCTATCCGTCAGTCGTTCAGTGTAATCTGGTATCTCAATAATCTCGCCCCGCTTCGCGGGACTCCTACTTCTGGGTGGTTATTTTTCGTGGTCCCTTCTAACCTTCTAACCTAACCTGTCCGAGTCGGGGTGTCCCAAGTTCCGAGCTCGCTTCGCTCGCTCTTGCATACTAAAGAGGAGTAACACTGTAGTAGACTCAACATCTTTCTAGGTTGTTATAAAAATTAAACAACAATACATAATTATAAACATCACGTGCGGGTCTAAATTTGCTTTCAATCAATATTAACAAAATGAATGGAAAAACACAAGTTTTTTTGCGTTCCTTTTCTCCAATTTGGTATGATATTGTACACCACAGACAATATACTAGAACACATTCGGTTGTCAATCGCCCATTTTAACGTTCCGTTTCACCTAATAACGTTTACATTTCGCTTTTTATCTGATTTGAGGTTAAAAACTATTTTTGTTCATTTCTCGAAAAATATCCATTACCTTGTAATAAGATTGGTAGCGTTATAATCGGGGCCCCACCCTCTACCAGATTTAACCACTTTTAACCCCTTCGCCTGCCAAACGATACTAAAGCCAACCTTTAAGTTAAGTTAAGTTGTAGGAAATATTTTAATCCAAGCGTCCTCGCGTCGGGACACGGCTAATGAAAATTAGATAAGTTAGGATAAGATAAGATTTATTTATTTAACCTTGAAATAACATAAGACTGTTTCCCGGTGCGCCCAACCTTCACCACTTCCTAGTGAAGAGTTTTGTTGTGTTTACGGATGCGGTTCACCCCGCACACTAATCTAAACCGACGCAGACGGACGACACGCGGTGCGTAGATACCACGCGCGGGGCGATACACTTACGGCAAGCCGCAGAAGGACGACGCGCGCAGTGCGTACCACGCGAGGGGCGATACACTTACGGCAAGCCGCAGACAGACGACACGCGCGGTGCGTACCACGCGCGGGGCGATACACTTACGGCAAGCCGCAAACGGACGACAAGCGCGGTGCGTACCACGCACGGGGCGATACACTTACGGTAAGCCGCAGATGGACGACACGCGCGGTGCGTACCTTGCGCGGGGCGATACACTTACGGCAAGCCGCAAACGGATGACAAGCGCGGTGCGTACCACGCGCGGGGCGATACACTTACGGTAAGCCGCAGACGGACGAAACGCGCGGTGCGTACCACGCGCGAGGTGATACACTTACAGCAAGTCTAGCAGAGCTATCGGTAGGCACACACTGCATAAGTTGAAATCTTCTTGTCTCCACGGCGCGCTTCATGGATCGTAGATATGGACAATGAAATCGCATTCTTACCATTACTTCAAAGCTCTTTGGTTTGTTTCCGTTCCAGCACAGGCGTAACTGTGTATTTTAATAAATAAATGACTGCCTGGAGTATATCGTGACACTACTGTTGATGGCTCAGTATGTTGTTACGTCTCGTATTAAGAAGGCCGCATTTATGTGCTTGAAGTGTTAAATAAATAAATAATAATAATGGAGAGAGCAGTGGTGGCCGAGTGGTAACGGCCTCGACTTACGAGGTGTAGGTCGTAGGTTCGAACCCAGACACGCGCTTTACTTTGTGTAAATTATTTCATCACCACTGCTCTCAAAACATTGAAGGAAAGCATCGTGAGGAAACCGGCATGTCCTAGAACCAAAAATTCGAAGACATGTGACATCTGCTAACCCGCACTGGGCCCGCGTGGTGGATTACGGCCCACTCCCTCTCACCGAGAGGAGGCCTGTGTCCCAGCAATGGGAACATTATAGGCTGATTATATAATAATAATAGTAATATATTTATTTGTATAAAAACACGGTATAAAAATATGGTAAAATTACAATTTAGAACAAAACGTTTTGCCAATATAATATTAAGCATGCAAATTTTCAGTAACTGACATTAACATTTTTTGTCAATGAAATCCTTAACACTGTAATAGTACATTATGATACATGTGTGCTATGTTGATGAAAGAAAGTCGAGAGTCTAATGATCAATGCACACGCGTTTCATGCGACGTTTTTCAACACACTTGCGAGGACAAAAACAGACTTGTATAGTTAAATATTAACTTGTTCGGAAAATGGCGCACTAGTTTTGTTTTCGCGCCGTGCTAGCCAGCACTAGCGATGCGCGCGCAGGTGTAAATAAAAGCACTGACTCTCATTTTAAATATATTAGTCATTGGCACTGACAAAACCTCCAAACAGCCTATAAAAAAAATATAATAAACACAAAATAATGTTTAGACTGGTCGTAGTGTTGTCATATGTTAAATTGTAGTTTAGTTAGTATGGAATTAGAAAGTACTATTGGTTATAAATTAGTTCAGTGAGAATCCGCAATAATAGAACGCCAGTCAGGGTCTTTTCCGTTTGGTTTCGGAAGTGACCACGGACAATTTAAGGTAAATAATTAAAATTTTCTTGCGTTTTTTTTGTAATTTGCAGGTCAGTATCAGGTTGTATCTTGATCAAATATGATGCGCGACCATAATTTAAATGTATTTACATAATTATAGTCATTAGAATACAATCTTTTAAGTTAGATTTATTCCCTAAGAACTTTTCCGTAAGAAAGATGTATTAATGATTCGAATGATTATCATTCTGTAAAGACGTTGTTATAGTCGCAAATCATATTTTGATCAAGATACAACCTGACACTGACCTGAAAATTGCAAAAAACCTAAGAAAATTTGAATTTTGCGGTATACCACTGCGCATTCACCTTAAATTGTCCTGTGGTCCCTGCGCATTCACCTTAAGATAAATAAATATTAGATGAATAGAGATTAAACAACTTCCATATGCCACGGAGAACGAATTACCGACTGAAGTCGTCTCTACGTCGGAGATTCAGAGATGGCTTGGGTCCATCGACACAATTTTGACCGAAGTTTGCTCGATTGTGGCGGAAGGAAAAATGAATTCAGACCAAAAACTCCGTGTCACCAATCTCTGTCGCAAAGTAAACCATGGGACGTCTCAGATGGCCGTGCTGTACCAATCCCTGAAGCAGAAGTCCATCCAGGCGCACACAACCATCCAGCACCTTCAGGTGCAGCAGAATGTTGCGGAATCCCTTTGCCAGTTTAAGGAAGTCGTGGAAACGAAGATGAGCCGAACCGAACCAGAAAGTACTTCCTACGCTAACATGGTAAAGAAAGGCTCTGATAAATTTATTCGCCCAGCAAATCTCAGTTCGGTCGCTATATATCCCAGCGATAAAACCAAAACCAGTGACGACACTAAGTCCTTGTTACAAAAAATTATTTCGCCTGAGGAATTAAAACTCCATGTCCGCGGCCTAAGGAAAATTAGAAACGGAGGCGTCATCATTAGGACGGATAACAAAGACGACATTAATAAATTAAAAACATCCCAGAAGCTAGTTTCCTCAGGCCTTACAGTTGAAGAACCATCTAAACGCCGTCCTAGGATTGCTGTAATTGGTGTCCCCGTAGCCCTGACTGAAAAAGAGGTATTTGATTGCATTTACGTCCAAAACTTGACAGATAAATTGCCGAACATTACTCTTGAGTCCTTCTTAGAAAGTATAAAATTGAGCCATAAGTCAGGGAAGAAAGATCGTCCTACCTGCAATTATATATTGGAAGTTCCTGCCAATATCAGGAAAATTATGATGGACCAAGGCCGAATTTTCATAAACTGGACATCATGTCCAGTGAGAGATTTCACTATTGTGACCAGGTGTTTCAACTGTCAGCAGTTCGGACACGCAGCCAAATTTTGCAGAGAAACGAGCCCTACTTGCAACCTCTGTGGCGAAACAGGACATTCTTTCAAGGAATGTAATAATAAAGGTTCTCCGCCCCAATGTGCGACCTGCCGACGATTCAAGAGGAAAAACGATCATCCAACTGGTGATGTAACTTGCCCAGCACGTAAATATGCAGAAGACAATTACATTAATTCCATTGACTATGAAGGCGCCTAGGAGCGCCGCCGACTAACTTGTCAATTAAGCACATAGATAGTAGTTTAACTTCTACATATAATTTTTATTATGGCTAATCAGCTAATATGTGATCTAGATGGGTTTTCCGTGTCTGAAGCTAAAATCTGTAATATTGAGGAGTGCAAAAACATAGTCTATACTGGGGATAAAACATTGACTTTACTTACACAAAACATACGCAGTATAACTCGAAATTTTAACGGTTTTCAAGTTTTGTTACAAAATCTTGATATAAGCTGCGACATTATCGTTCTAACAGAATGTTGGTTATCCAAACAAACAGCAAATATACCATCTATCGATGGATTTAATCTTCACAAAAGCGATAGAACATTCAACCAGAATGATGGCATAGTGGTTTATATTAAAAATAATTTAAAAACTTTAGTAGATGAACCCCATTTTCTAGACTGCAACTGCTTAGTAATTAAAATTATTCCCGAAACAGTAATTATAGCTATTTATAGGCCTCCATCCCAAAGTATTCATGGGTTTTTGGATTCGCTTAACAGTAATTTAGAAAAATTATCTTCGTTTAAAAATATCGTACTGGTAGGTGATATCAACATAAACATTGCTGCCGGAAAAATCGATACTCATTCACATAATTACCTGAATATTTGCTCATTTCATGGACTATTACCAGCTCATTATCACCCAACCCACCAGAGCGGCTCTTGTCTGGACCATATCCTTATAAAATCGAAAAGTCCATCCAAAACATTGGTTACTAATTCGTCACTTACCGATCATCAAGCTGTTTTACTAACATTACTAATTTCTTCACCCAGAAATAACTGCATGCGCAGCTATACTAAACTCAATATGACGAGTCTTGAGATTGACTTACGCGGCATTAATTTTGACCCCGTTTACAATTCACACGATCCAAATGTTTCTCTACAATATTTTGTCGATTTATTACGATCTACGATAATCAAAAATACATTTACTAAAGTAATACCTAGAAAGTATAGTAATATTAAACCTTGGATTACGCCCGGACTTGTTCGCTGTATCAGACATAGAGATAAACTACACCAAAAATCTAAAAAAGCACCGGATAATGAACAATTATCGAGTATTTACAAACGATATAGGAATTTCTGTAATAATCTGTTGAAAAAGCTAAAAAACCAATATGATCATAGTCAATTACAGAAAGCAGGTAAAAACAGTAAACTTATATGGAAATTCATAAAAACCAACACTATTAGGTCAAAAAATCCCGAACCGGCGCTAGATCTTTTATCTTCGGAGCAAAGCCCTACCGAAGCAGCAAATAAAGCTAACAACTTCTTCATTAATGTATGAAAAAGCTTAGCAGAAAAAACCTTAATATCTAATAAAGCTTTTTCCATTCAAAGCCAAACTAAGTCATATGTAGCACGAAACTCTTTTGTCCTATTAGATACAGATGTTAATGAGGTAATAAGTATAATAGATGGATTAAAGGAAACCTGTGCCGTAGGATGTGACGACATACCTAATAGCATACTCAAAAGATTTAAATATATCATTGCCCCTCCCCTGACTCACATTTATCAGTTATGTTTAACAAAAGGAATATTTCCTAAATTGCTTAAAAAAGCCATAGTCACCCCTGTGTTTAAGGCTGGAGACAAAAATTGTGTTAATAACTACAGGCCAATTTCAGTTTTAACAGGCATCTCAAAGATTTTGGAAAAAATTATAAACAGTAGATTAGTAAAATATCTTGAAAGTAATAAATCACTCTCTGATCAGCAATTTGGTTTTAGGCCAAAAAGATCAACAAGTCAAGCTGTTCACCAACTGACAAATTTTATAAGCACAAACCTGGATAACGGCATGTACACCATAGGGATATTTTTAGACCTTGCCAAGGCTTTTGACACAATTTCTTGTACTTTGCTTTTGAACAAGCTGGAAATGCTGGGAATACGGGGGGTACAATTGCAACTATTATCTGATTACCTTACCGACCGCCATCAGTGTGTAAAAATAGGTACGTGCATGAGTTCCGAACTTAAGAATAGCTGTTACGGAATCCCACAAGGCAGTATTTTGGGACCTACATTGTTCTTGATCTATATAAATGACCTGTGCAATTTGACACTCCAAAAAGGTGTAATTATCTCATATGCGGACGACACAGCTCTACTGTTCGCAGCTAAATCAAAGGCTGAAGTCTATGAGGTAGCACAGAATGGTTTTAATACTGTGTCTAATTGGCTTCATAAAAATCTCTTAACATTAAATACAGATAAAACCAAGTACCTTTTATTTACAATGAGAAACACTAATCCAACGCTTACTAACCTAATCATCCAAGCTCATAACAATTGCAATTTACATTATGCTGACATTGCGTGCACTTGCCCCACTTTAGCTAAAACCGACCATATTAAATATCTAGGCGTCACGATTGACACAAATCTGAACTTCCGCAAACACATCGATTTATTATGCACCAGAGTGCGCAAACTAATATACATTTTTAAAAACTTACGTAACATTGCCGACTTTAAATTAATTAGACAGGTTTATTTGGCTTTGTGTCAATCTATTATTACCTACTGTATAACGTCCTGGGGTGGTGCCGCTAAATCAATTTTACTGCACCTAGAACGGGCCCAAAGAGCAGTTTTAAAGGTTGCTACTTTTCGTCCATTTCGATTTCCTACACACCAGCTTTATATGGCATGTAAGGTGCTAACAGTACGTCAATTATTTATTTTGAATGTAGTTTTATTGCAACACACTGAAATTTATTTTAACCCAGTACCTTCAGATAAGAGAAGAAAAGATTTGGTTTGTGCTAACTCGCATACTAAACATGCTTTTGCTAACCGATTTTATTTATTTTTAGGACCCTACTTGTATAATCAGTTTAACAGAGTGCTAAAGATTTATAGTTTAAGTTATAATAGGTGTAATTTATTAGCACAGGAATATTTGGCAAAACTCAATTATGCAGACACGGAAAAACTACTAGAAATTTTAAAATAAAATCTTTCTACCTAATCTAATAATATGTCTCTTCATTTACCTAATTAATAATAGTCTCCACTTTATCTGCTTTAATATTATTCGTTAATTTATTTAAACATAAATATATCTTGTATAAACTAGTTTTATAATAATATACTCTATAAGACATTGAAAATACTATACCTTCTTTTCAATTTAGCGTCTAATACATTTATTGTTGTCTTCTTTTTAAATATTTGGTGTAAATTGATGGCCTGAAACACAGGTTTTTCATAAACCTAGATCAGGCAAGTCTATATTACAGTTAGAATTTAATTTTCCTCGATTGTAATTAATGTAAATCCTATTTTTAGTTTACTTTATACTTGAATAAAAATTTTATTATTATTATTATTATTATTCGTACATTTTAATTTTAAACAACTTAGTATTCAAAGAACAATGCCCACTTTCCATACATTTAAAAACCTGATAATGAAAGTTAATGTATAGTTAGAAGGTATAGTAGAAAGAGTACCTGTAAGATTAGAAAATAATGTCATATAGTCATTTTTACGATTTAAAGTCTACAAAGGCCAAAAAATATAAATGTTACTTTTTAGGTTAGGATTTGCCTTTACGATAGTTTGTTTACATATAAAAACTTGCCTACCCATTTCGTTGACCGCAATACATACATACGTCATCCAGAAATTCTGCTGGAGCAGAGATATTGTCTTGAAACCTAGCCCATCTCAGTTGTTACACACACAAAATGGCACAATACACAACTTGACGCAAGCGCAACAACGAAGTTGCAGAACTGTCAAAATATCTAAAAAATCCGTTTCACTCGTGCGAACTCAATTATAATCTGCATAATTAATTTATTTAATTATCATGTTATTTTGAATTGATCTGTATTATGCATAGACTAATAAAAAATAGTAATTGATTAAATAAAACTTAAAATAATATAAAAAACTCAGAAAAAGAGTTGAATAAAGTCAAGAAGCAGTTTGCAAAACGGAACGCTGTAAAAAATGAGTAGTTGGATGCGTTCAGGGTAATTAAGATGCGTTCAAAATAAGGTAATAAGACATAGAGTTAGCATAAAGAAATTAATTAATAAATATTTTTTTCCTGGCCTTCTTTTAAAATTGTGATTAGCGTAATGAATGTACAATTAAATTAGCTGAATTTTAATATTTATTTCATTTCTATACATTGTCAGGTGAAAAATGGGCATCCGTCTTTTTGAGATCTTTTGGTAACTTATTATATAAACGTACACACATTGCAAGGCAGCTTTTATTATATTTAGCTAGCCTTGGAATCTCACTTAGTACGAGCCTGTTGAGGTCTCGTCGGCTTCTGACACTAATATCAAAGGTTGACTGGTAGAAAATGCCTATGGCATTAAGTCTGCCTCTGTACATTTATGTGCATGAAGTATTAAATAAATAATAAATAAATATCATCAGCTTTGACAAATAAATTCTGATGCTTTTTGACAAATATACATATCTCGTTTGTTACCGTTGCCGTATAAAGAGACGGCAACGGTAACAAACCAAGTTTTTTAAACACTGGTCGACATGAGTCATCAGGTTGAAGGCCACATATTGCTTTTGTGCACTTTTTTTGAGCGACAAATGCTCTAATCAGATCGGTACTATTACCCCACATTACAAGACCATAGCGTAGTAATGATTCTACACACGCGTGGATGATGATAGATAGCAGTTTTTAAATTCGTTACATTTTAACCTGTTTCAGTGCATATACGAATATATGAATTCTAGTGCTAACATTATCTACGTGTTCTTTCCAATTAATATCTATCTATTATTACGCCTAAAAACCTGGTAACCTTCATTGATTCTAGTTGTATTCATTTTGATGTTGTATTTATTATTATTTGATTGATTAAATTGAATGTAAACGGATTTATCTAAATTTATTTTTAAATGATTCATGTCAAGCCAATGCAATAATGTGTCTATTGTATTATTGATATCAAACTCATGAGCTGTAACGGTACTTTTCTTTTTAAGAGCCTATACTACCTCAGCTAAAATTCACTCTTTATCTCGCTCGCACGATACTGCTCGCGGACTGTGTGAGAGCGAGACAGAGTGCGGTGCTTGGCGGAAGGCAGCGCCAATAGTTTAGGTATTTGCTTTTTACGGTGAAAATAAAGGTAGGTAATTCAAAAAAATGAAATAACATAAGACCTGCTTTATAGTTAGTTCAGTTAGTATGCAAAGTTTCATGATCTAATTTGAAGTAGTTTTTGAATACCAGCGGTTTATTGTTCGGTTTGGAGGTAACTTTGGAATTTTTTTCTATCGAGAAAATTTAATGGAATCGTGTTTTCGTCTAACATAGTACTGAACATTAATCCTCAACTTTAGCATATATTTATTTCAAAATTAATGCTGCCGTATTTTTGACATAATGGAGGTTCATGCTAAGCAATTTGAGGTAGTATAGGCTCTTAACAGATGTCACTATAATAGATATGTCGTCAGCAAATAATACGCATTTATGCTTGGTTATTTTTGTGATGTCATATATGTATAAAATAAATAATATTGGGCCTAGTACGCTTCCTTGTGGAACACCCTATTTATTTACTTTATATTCCGATGAGTAGGGTGTCATATCTTTATTTTTGGCAATTTTATTGATAATGACACGTTGTTGTCTATTACTTAAATAGGACGATATCCGATGTAGTGCAGGTCCCCTAATCCCGATATTCTCTAACTTATCTAGCAATATCTCGTGTGACACCAGATCAAAGGCTTTCGATAAATCAAAGAAAAGACCAGTGGTCAGATGATTATTGTTAATATTCGAAACTATATCTTTCATAAGAGTGAAAATGGCTAAAGATGTGGATATGTTTTTTTGAAACCCAAACTGCTCATCACTTATTATTTGGAATTTGTTGCAGAAATTAAGAAGTCTGTTATACATACATTTTTCGTAAATTTTGGACTAGATATGTATTAAAGTTATAGGTCGATAATTATTGATATCACATTTATCTCCCTTTCTGAATAACGGTTTTATTATGGATAATTTTAATTTATCGGGAAACGTCCCATCTAAAAATGACATATCGATTAGGTAAGTTAAGATACCAGTCAGTCTGCCGGGTCAGCGGGATTGTGCCGGGTCAGCGGGATTGTCCGAAAGGGTTACCGCTGGCCCGGAACATAAAGGGCTAAGGAAGGAACACGGGTGGGTTTTAGTCAGTAAGAGTCTGATACTCCTTTCCGCTCCACCCAGAGCGGGAGGAGTCATTTGATGATTTCCCATCCGCAAAAAAAAAAAAAAAGATACCAGTCAGTTCATCACAGCAGGCTTTTACGATTTTTGTGCTAATTTCATCATAGCCCTCTGCTCTGGTGTTACGCAAAGACATTATTTCCTGTCGAACTTCACTTTCCAGCATAGGTTTGAGAAACATAGAGTTGACACTTATACTTTTCCTAAAGCTTTGGCCAGCACTTTGTTGAGTCGGTGCGTTATGCGTTAAATTTAAATTTATATAGTGGTCGTTGAATAGAGAAGCCCCTTCTACAGGGTCAGTAATTACGACATCATTTAACTTTATGATTTCTATGTTGTCTTTGGGGGTAGTATTATTTACTTCATTTTTAATAACAGGTCAAGTGGCTTTGCATTATTTTGTTATCCTGTGTGTTAATATATTTTATGTTTGCGTTCTTTTTTGATCCGTAAATACATTTCTTTAGCTGATTGGAGTAATTTTTATATTTAGTTTTATTAATAGGATGTTTAGTTTTGTAATACTGGTAACGTCTCCGTTTAGTTTTGCAACTTTGCCTTAGACCTCGGCTTATCCACTTTTGAGTATTTTTATTATTACTGTTCACTCAAACTCTTACCTTGGGAAAACAGAGATTGCAGAATAGGCTTACCAGTTCATGAAAATCACAGAATGCGGAATTTTCATCAGTATTTTGATAAATATCAGACCAAGAGAGGTTTTCCCAGCATTCTTTGAATTTCCTGACATTATCTAAGTTGTAATCTCTTTTATAAATGTAGTGTATTGGTGCTTTTTGTAGTTTATTTTTAACCGACTTCAAAAAGGAGGAGGTTCTCAATTCGACGGTATGTTTTTTTTTTTTTGTGTGTTTGTTACACGATTACTCCGCCAATTGTGGACCGATTTTCAAAATTCTTTTTTTTTTTTGAAAGGGTATACTCTCGAGGTGGTCCCATTATCATCAATTTTGAATCTGATGAGAGGAACCCATGGAAATCGAGAGAAACCCTCATATTTTATAGGCAAAGCTATAACGATTTGGGTATTTTTTTAAATAACTTGAGCATTTGCTCTCGGAAATCATCATTTGGTAAAGTAGAGCTGATGAAGAAGACCACAGATGGCCATTGGAACTACTCAATGACAAATATTTCACGGGTTGCGATTCGATTACTTTATTAAGGTTGCTAAGCAATTTATGCTCGTCACAAAGCGTATGGTGAGTGGTTGTTGAGGAGTTCTCCTGGTTCTTACCAGGAGAACTCCTCAACAATTAACGTCCCAAGATCGGGAAAAGCAATATTTTGTAACAAGTGATGAGCAGTTGACATTAGGCTATTGTAACTTAGATAAATTACAAACGGACCCACTAAAAAGTGAAAAATAAAAACTTTTTACAAAAAAAAAACAACCGACTTCCAAGAAAACACTACAAATTGAAAAATAACTTTAATTTCGGAAGTCGGTGTCAATAAACGAAAATGCGGAACCAAAGACACCGACTTCCGAAATTAAAGTTATTTTTCAATTTGTAGTGTTTTTTTGGAAGTCGGTTGTTTTTTTTTTGTAAAAAGTTTTTATTAGTAGGACAGCTTAACATTTGTGCTGTGTCATGATCTGAAAGATGTAGAGGTAGTACAGTTGCTGTCGCGTTAGCAATGTTGCTCAAGATATGGTCAATACAAGACTGTTTACGTGTAGGAACATTTATGTGGATTTTCAAATTATAATTGTTGCAAAAATTTTGCAACTCTTTTGTAATGTTACCTTTTTTAGGGTTCCGTACCCAAAGGGTAAAAACGGGACCCTATTACTAAGACTTCGCTGTCTGTCCGTCTGTCCGTCTGTCCGTCTGTCCGTCTGTCCGTCTGTCCGTCTGTCCGTCTGTCTGTCACCAGGCTGTATCTCAAGAACCGCGATAGCTAGATAGTTGAAATTTTCACAGATGATGTATTTCTGTTGCCGCTATAACAACAAATACTAAAAACAAAATAAAATAAATATTTAAGGGGGGCTCCCATACAACAAACGCGATTTTTTTGCCCTTTTTTGCTCGATATCAAAAATGGCAACAGGTAGGCACTTGAAATATTCACAAAATACTCAGTTGTATTTTAACTTTAATAAGAAATAATAAAATTAAAATAAAATAAATATTTAAGGGGGGCTCCCATACAACAAACATGTTTTTTTCGGCGTTTTTGGCTTGTGGTACGGAACCCTTCGTGAGCGAGTCCGACTCGCACTTGGCCAGTTTTTAACGTGTTTATATTGAAATCACCGGCTACAACTACATTTACTTTAGATTTGTATTTCTTTAGCAAATCACGTAAAAGTTTATGCAATTTTGTTAAAAACTGATTTGGATCAGATTGAGGTGTTCACATATGACTACTAATTTACTACACATTATCTCTATGCCACAGGCTTCAAACGTGTTTTGTGCTGCATAGTTTTTTACGAATAGTAACTCCTTATAATTCAATCCTTTTTTACTAATATACAAGTGCTGCCCCTTTGTTTCTCTCTACAGAAGTTGGAAGCCTGCATTTCATAGTTATATATTTTAACATAATTTTCATAGCCTTTTTTAATAAAAGTTTTAGATAAACATATTACATCTGGATCATTATACACTTCTTTTAATTCTTGAATAGTTATTTCTAGTAACTCTTGTTTGGATAATAGACGACTTTGTACTTTAAAGTAATAGGGAATTGTGCCTTTTTTACCGACTTCACAAAAAGGAGAAGGTACTATGTTCGGATGTTTGTATGTTTTTTTTTTTTTTTTTTTGTATGTTTGTTCATCGATTACTCCGCCAATTGTCGACGGATTTACAAAATTCTTTTTTTGTTCGAAAGTAGATAGTTCTGAGGTGGTCCCATTGTCACCAAGTTAGGATCTGACGATGGGATCTTAGAGAAATCGAGAGCAACCCTCAAATTTTATAGGCTCACTTATTGTTTTTCGCATATTTTATGAAGTATCTTGTGTATTTGCGTACGGTTGTCACCATCTCAGGTAGCTGGGCTGATGATGGAAGGTTCAACTCCTTAACAGTAAGAAGTTTCTCGAACAGGCAAGGACTGTTTTAGTAAATTGTTTTGATGTTTGATAGGACATTTGCCACATTTGGTCTCATGATCATCAAGTTATGACCTGATGCTGCAGTCAGGATAGTCTGCAGAGTACCTAACTCCTCGACAACTAACAGCAGATATATCGTGTTTAGGCTCATTGAAAAGGGCTCGATGTGTGGATAAACGTACTGTTAATGAGGAACACCGAAGTACATAGATACCTGATGCTGAAGCCAGTCGAGCATCAGAAAAAGTACAAACCTTGAAATTACAGCACCGTAGTCGTGTTTGGGCTCATTTTAAACAGGACTAAATTTTAAGTTCAATGCAATGTTGACATAAGTCTGGCCTGATGCTGCAGCCAGGATTATCAGCATCTAGTCTAAAAACTAATAAATACTTCTTAAAGTAAAATACTTTTGCGAGTTTTTCTTCTGTATAATTATCCTAACAAAGGTTGCCGGTAGTGGCTAGATGAGAGAAGCGGAGGATCGCGAACGTTGGCGCAAACTTCGGGAGGTCTACGTCCAGCAGTGAACTGCAATTGGCTGATGATGATTTATAAAAGCCTCAATCGTTGCATTTCACGCAATGCCTTTTCGTCATGTGGTCTATTTAGCAATTTGGTAGGTTCCAAGTCGCATAATACAATGTCATACAGCATCTTTATACGACTAAGCGTAACATAAACTTGGCCCTTAGCAAAATTTTTCTTGCCTAAGTCTATTATTAAAGTAACTTGAGCATTTACTCTCGGAAATTATGATTTGGTAAAGTGGAGCTGATGATGAAGACCACAAATGGCACTACTCAATGACAAATATTTCACGGGTTGCGATTCGATTACTTTAATATGGCTGCTAAGCAATTTATGCTCATTACAATGCGTATGGTGAAGTGGAGCTGCTAGTGACTTCTCAATCAGCTCCAGTTCTCCTGGTTCTTACTAGGAGAACTCCTCAACAATTAACGTCCATGCATCGGGAAAAGCAATATTTTGTAAAAGGTGATAAGCAGTTGACATTAGGCTATTATAACTTAGATAAATTACAAACAGACCCGCTAAAAAGTGAAAAATAAAAACTTTATTACAAAAAAAACAAGCGACTTCCAAAAACACTATAAATAAAGAGAAAAATAACTTTAATTTCGGAAGTCGGTGGCAAAAACTAAAATACAAATCCAAAGACACCGACTTCCGAAATTAAAGTTATTTTTCTCTTTATTTATAGTGTTTTTGGAAGTCGCTTGTTTTTTTTGTAAAAAAGTTTTTATTTTTCACTTTTTTAGGTTCCTGTGAACGAGTGTTGAATTTTGAACTTGCTTTGTTACTTGCAATATTCTCTTTCGAATTTCGCTGGGGTTCAAATATTTATCACTATAATCACAACAGTCTATTATGTAATTTAATGATTTACAAATCTCGGATAGTTTTGTGCGAGTTTGTTTTACAAAATGACATTTTTATATTATATATAGAATAGTTTAATTTATTGACATTAAGGTACACTTTGTTTACGACGTTTAGTACAATGATAGTATTATTTTTAAATATATCTAATATCATTTTTAATTGAGACAAGATTATGTTTAGGTTATGATAATTTTCACCTACGCAAATAACAAGTTTGTAGTCTGTTGTCAATTTGACATTTCTACTCATTGATATAATTATGTTACACTAGATTAGTAATTACCGCGCCAAGGCGTTGCCACTGGACATATGGCCACAGCCATATGCATAGCTAACGTCAGTACAGTGTTCTGTGTGACGCCAACCGAAGTTAACCGAGTGACACGCGACAAAAAGTTACAATTAGTGAAAGAGTGCGATTCAAGGTCACAAACACACAATAAATTAACCGGAATGACTTTCCACTTATTTCTGTGTTTATATCAACGTAAAATGCAATAAAAATAAATAAAAAGTAGAATTTTGTAAATCAGGTTCAGTGTTACCACTAAAAACTTAGTTTTAGTTTCCCACATTTATGGGAGTTTTATAATTTATGGAATAAGTGATTTAAAATATTTTATAGGACATATAAATATATGACAATGTGTAACATAAAAATAACATTGTAACCTATAACTAATTGTTTCTAAATATTTAAATACAATTAAAAATTTTAAAAATAACGTTTAACGTATTTTTTAGCATTTTTTATGGCTTAAAAAATTGGGTAAAATTTCGCATGGCTAGGCAGCCCCATCCCGCCATTGCATGTTTATATTGCGGTCTTTGTCTAATCTAAGTAACGGTATTATTCTTGCGACTTGTGTAAGTGAGACAGTTAAATACTAAACTTACTTTTAAATGTGTAGTGGTTTCAAAGCTACGTCGTCGCGTTTAAATATATATGTTAGTCTGTAAGGTATTTATCTATGGGCCAAAGTAGCCTGAAAATAAAGGTTTTATTATTATTATTATTTTTAAATAGTGGTTACATTTTTTGACACATTTTGATTAGGTTTGCTTCTCTAGTTATTTAAGAGTGGGTTGCATCAATAGCTCCGTTATAGTTTGTGTCAAAGTTAAATTTAACCGTAACCATAACAATGACCATAGAATCTACTATCCGTTGTTGCACCATCATGTATTTCGTGTATTTCACAGTTAAAGTTAAAAGGGTGACAAGTGACAAGACGTCATATTTCCCCAAAATGTACGTGGGTAATTTTTTGACAAGGGCAACACTTCAAGCTTGTTGTCATCACGCTTTGTTTATTTGACACTAGTGATGTTAATCAGTCATTAATGGTCAGGACTCGATTGTCTCGATTATTTCATTCAAAAACTTAATTTAAGTTGATCTAAGGACTAGAGGGAGGTTCCCAGCAGCTTCGTACGTTTGAAACGCACACAAAAATAAACTTCAAGAAAAGAATCATAGCAAGATCCAAAATACAGTTACCGTTCTATATTGGTAATGTACCAAGGTATTTAAGTCAGTGACATTCGGCTCAGATTGGCTTTGTTCGACTTTGTAAAGAGCGTATTAATACGAATAATAATAATAATAAATGCCACTGTGGAAAACCACACTTCAAATAAATTCCAATCACAATTTAAAAAAAAAAAAAAAATTTAAAAATAAAATTTTTATTGAAATAATAATAAGTTTACAAAAAGTGTACATATGGTTCAGTAGTATATATTAATCTAGGCCTATAAAAGGATTATAATAATCTGGATATAGACTATGGTATGTGAAATATGTGATTACAGTCTAAATTAGAACTCTGAAGGTAATGTAGTGCGTTGCCTGATCTAGGTTTATTTAAACCTGTGTTTCAGGCCATCTCCCTACAAAAGTATTTGTTAAATAGGACAGTCAGTGAATTAAAATAACATATATTGTCAGTATCTAAGCAGAGGCAATATTTTGCGCAACCTTATTATAAACTATTTATATCTATAACTAAAATTATTATGAAATAATACTAGTACTAATTACAGTTAAGTCAGCTAGTTTAGTTCAGCACCTCTAGTAGTTTTTCCGTGTCCGAGTAATTTAGTTTTGCTAAATAATCGAATAGCATTATACTACACCTATTATAACTTACATTATATATCTTAAGCAATTTGTTAAATTTATTGTATAAGAAAGGTCCTAGAAATAAATAAAATCTTTTTGAGAAAGCATGTTTAGTCTGAGCGTTCGTGCAAACCAGATCCTTTCTTCTCTTGTCTGAAGGTACAGGTTTAAAATCTACTTCAGTGTGCTGTAGTAAAACTATATTTAGAACAAAAAGTTGTCGAACTGTTAGCACCTTGCATGCCATGTAAAGCTGGTGTGTGGGAAATCGGAAAGGACGACGGGTGGCGACTTTTAGGATTGCTCTTTGAGCACGTTCAAGCAGCAGTAAAGTTGATTTTGCGGCACCACCCCAAGAAGTTATGCAGTATGTAAGAATAGATTGACACAAAGCCAAATAAACCTGTTTAATTAGTTTAAAGTCGGCTATGTCCCGTAAACTCTTAAAAATATATATTAATTTACGCACTCTAGTGCATAATAGTTCGATGTGTTTACGGAAGTTTAGGTTTGTGTCAATCGTGACGCCTAGGTATTTGATGTGGTCAGCTTTAGTTAAAGTGGGACAAGTGCATGCTGTGACAGCGTTTGTATTACAATTATGCGCGTGAATGTTTTCGTTAGTAAGCATCGGGTTAGTGTTTCTCATTGCAAATAGAATAAACTTAGTTTTATCTGAATTTAACGTTAATAGATTGTTATGTAGCCAATTATACACAATATCAAAGCCATTCTGGGCAAGTTCATAGACACCAGCTCTTGATTTACCTGAAAACAGTAGAGCTGTGTCATCCGCATATGACATAATTAAACCATTTTGAAGTTGTAAGCGGCAAAGGTCATTTATATATATTAAAAATAATGTGGGCCCCAAGATACTGCCTTGTGGTATTCCATAATTACTATTTTTTATTTCAGAGCTCGTGTACTGACCGATTTTAAGAGACTGGTAACGGTCGCTAAGATAATCAGCTAACAATTTTAACTGTGTTCCTCTTATCCCAATTTTTTCCAGTTTAAGTAATAGAAGAGAACAAGAAATAGTATCAAAGGCCTTCGCAAGGTCTAAAAAGATCCCAATGGTATGCATGCCATTATCGAGATTTTTACTTATAAAATTCGTCAATTTGTGTACTGCTTGGCTTGTTGATCTTTTAGGCCTAAAACCAAATTGTTGATCTGAAAGCAATTTGTTATTTTCAAGATATTTTACTAGTCTGTTGTTAATGATTTTTTCCAAAATCTTTGAGAGTCCCGTCAGTACTGAAATAGGTCTATAGTTAGTAACACAGGTTTTGTCTCCGGATTTGAAAACAGGGGTGACTACTGCTTTTTTAAGCAATTTTGGGAATATTCCTTGGGTTAAACATGTCTGAAAAATGTGAGTTAGTGGAGGGGCAATTAGGTATTTAAATCTTTTAATTATAGCATTAGGAATTTCATCCCAACCGACGGCGCATACGTCCTTTAACCCGTCTATTATACCTAACACTTCACTCACGTCCGTATCTAATAGTACAAAAGAGTTCAGTGTAGTATGAGTCATAGATGGACTTTGAATAGAAGAAATTCTGTGGGATAAGTTTTTTTCTGCCAGATTTTTCCCAATGTTAATAAAGAAATTGTTTGCTTTATTCGCCGCTGCGGATGGGTTCAATTCGGATGTTAAAAGTTCGAGCGGAGGTTCTGAGTTTTTAGTTCTAAATGTGTTACTTTTAATATATTTCCAGATAAGCTTACTGTTTTTCCCTGCCTTCCGTAGTTGATCTTTGTCATATTGTTTTTTTAGTTTTTTTAACAGATTGTTGCAAAAATTTCTATATCGCTTATAAGTGACTGATAGTATTTCATTGTTAGGGGAAAGTTTACATTTTTGGTGTAGACTGTCTCTGTGTCTGATACAGCGAACAAGTCCGGGCGTAATCCATGGTTTAATGTTATTGTACTTTCTAGGTATTACTTTTGTTAAAGTGTTTTTCTTAATCGCAGATTGTAATAAATCAATGAAACACTGTAACGAAATATTAGGGTCACTCGAATTATTATAAACGGGGTCGAAATTAATTGCTCGTACGTCATTTTCAAGATTAGTCATGTTGAGTTTAGAATAGCTGCGCATGCAATTTTTTCTAGGTGAAGGTATTTGCAATGTTAGTACAATAGCTTGATGGTCGGTAAGTGACGTATTAGTAACCAGTGTTATGGACGGCGCTTTTGACTTTATAATGACATGGTCGAGGCATGAGCCGCTCTGATGCGTTGGGTAATAATGAGCTGGTAGAAGTCCATGAAATGTGCAGATGTTCAGATAGTTATGTGCATGAGTATCGATTTTCCCGGAAGCAATGTTAATGTTAATGTCACCTAACAGTATAATATTTTTAAAAGATGATAATTTTTCTAGGTTTAAGTTAAGCGAGTCTAGGAATCTGTCAATATTTTGAGATGGAGGTCTATAAATAGCCATAAATACCGTATCGGGGGAAATTTTAATTGTCAAGCAATTACAGTCTTGAAATAAGGGTTCTTCTACCACTGCTTCTAAATTATTTTTAATATACACAACTAATCCACTATTTTGATTAATGTGGCTATTGGTTTTGTGTAAATTGTACCCGTCTAGTGATGGTATATTCGTTGTTTGTTCGGAGAGCCAACATTCTGTTAGTACAATAATGTCACAGCTTATTTCAAGATTCTGTAATAGCACTTCAAAGCCGTCAAAATTTCGGTTTATACTACGAATGTTTTGTGTAAGCACTGTTAACATTTTCTTACCTATGTGAAGGAGATTTTTACACTCCCCAATATTACAAATTATTGCTTCGGACACTGAAAAACTGTCTAGATCACTGATTAGCTGATCAGTCATGTTACTAAAAACTAACTTATCTACTTTTTATGTGCGAACTAACAAATTATTCGATGGCGCTCTTAGGCGCCTTCATAGTCAATTGAGTTAATATAATTGTCTTCCGCGTATTTTCGTGCTGGGCAATCCACGTCACCTGTTGGGTGATCATATTTCCTCTTGAAACGTTTGCACGTTGCACACTGAGGAGGAGAAGTTTTGTTGCTGCAATCTTTGAACGAGTGTCCCGTCTCTCCACAGAGGTTACATGTTGGAGATGTTTCGCGGCAAAACTTGGCTGCGTGACCAAACTGCTGGCAATTGAAGCACCTGGTCACTAAAGTAAAGTCTCTAACTGGGCAAGATGTCCAATTTATAAAAATACGGCCTTGGTTCACCAGTATTTTTCTGATGCTCGGAGGGACTTCTATTATATAATTACATGTTGGGCGATCTTTCTTTCCGGACTTATGGCTCATTTTTATTGTTTCTAGAAAGGCTTCTCGAGTAGTTTTCGGCAATTTCTCAGACAGGTTTTGCTCATAAATGCAATCCAATACCTCTTTGTCACTGAGAGCTACGGGGACACCAATTATTGCTATCCTGGGGCGGCGTTTTGAAGGTTCTTCGATTTTAAGGCCCGACGAAACCAGTTTCTCCGAACTTTTTAATTTAGCAATGTCGTCTTTGCTATCGGTGCTAATAATAACGCCTCCATTCCTAATTTTTCTTAGGCTACGGACCCGAAGTTTCAGTTCCTCCGGCGAGATAATTTTTTGTACCAGTGTTTTGGTATCGTCACTAGAATGATTCTTATCGGTAGGATAGATGGCAACAGAACTAAAATTTGCTGGGCGAATAAACTTATCTGTACCCTTTTTAACCATATTGGCATAAGACGTAGCTTCTGGTTGCGTTATCTTTTTATCGACGACCTCTTTGAACTGGTGCAGAGTATTTGCAACGACTTGCTGATCTTGAAGGAACTGGATGGTGCTGTAAGCCTGAATGGATTTTTGCTTAAGAGATTGGTATAGGACAGCCATTTGGGATGTCCCATGTGCGACTTTACGACAAAGATTGGTAACGCGGAGCTTCTGGTCAGAGTTCATTTTTCCTTCGGCAACAGTAGAGCAAACTTCGCTTAGAATGGTCTCTATGGATCCTAACCATTTCTGGATCTCCGGCGTAGCGACGACATCAGCCAGTAAGTCATCCTGCGTGGATGCTGGTGGCGTAGTTTCAACTGGTTGGTTTTGGTCAGAGGTTAATGGAGTAGGCGGTGGACTTCCCCGCATTAGTTGGCTACGACCACAAGGGCTAAACCCTTGGTTAGACATCATTAATACAGAAAAACACTCTTTTTTATGTATAAAAGTAATTAGTTCATTTTGCACTGTGAAAAAGTTGTTAGTTGCACAATTAACACGCGCGACACACTTTACTCAATATGATTGAGACCGCAAATTGTTATATTAAGTCATAACAGTTAACACAAAACACGTCCGCTTAGATTCGCGGTGCGATCACGAAAAAGACAATAATGTTACAACGCGACAAATATCCATCAAAAAGGGTATCTATCAAGGTGATTCACTAAGTCCCCTGTGGTTCTGTCTCGCACTAAATCCTCTGTCTCATCTGCTGCAGCACTGTCAGGTCGGCTATTGTCTCAAACACACTGCAGAACAAACAACAGTCTCACATCTCATTTACATGGATGATATTAAACTATATGCGCAAACCGAAAAAGATATGAAGAAACTAGTAGAAGTTACAGCAGAGTTTAGCCTAGATATAAACATGCAATTTGGTCTGGATAAATGTAAGACACTTCATGTCATACGTGGCAAGATACGGCCCGGTGACTATGTTGTAAATAACACAGACACCATAACAGCAATGGAACCGACCGACTTGTATAAATATTTAGGGTACACGCAACTAAAGGGACTAGATCATGTTAGGATTAAAGAAACACTTACTGCAGAGTACAAAAGGAGACTTAACACCATATGTAAAACACAACTTTCTAGTAAAAATCTCATCAAGGCTTTAAATACATTTGCCATCCCCATATTAACATACTCATTCGGTGTTATTAAATGGACAAAAACAGACACAGAACAATTAGAACGAACCACACGCACCACTCTTACAAAACATAACAACTTACACCCTAAAACTGCAACAGAAAGACTTACTATCAAAAGACAACACGGAGGGAGAGGCCTAATAGACATCCAGCACCTTTGGCAGAAACAAGTCTTTCGACTTAAAACATTCTTTCACTCAAAATCTCGCACTAGTAACATTCATAAAGCCATAGTCCAAAATGATTTCAACTACACCCCACTTAATTTAAGTGAACAGCTAGATACTCCACAAATTACTAGCGATGACCCGCAGATACAAAAAATTGAGAACTGGAAGAAAAAGGTACTGCATGGCCGACATCCTCATGACCTAGAACAATCCCATGTAAACAAAGTAGCCTCAAATAAGTTTCTTAAAATAGGTAATTTATTCCCAGAAACTGAAGGATTTATAATTGCGATACAGGACCAGATTATTAACACTAAAAACTATAGAAAATTTATTATCAAAGATCCTTCAGTAATAAATGATAAATGTCGCAAGTGTCACAGCCAACCAGAAACAATTCAGCACATAACAGGAGCATGCACAACTCTCACGCAGACAGACTACACACACAGGCACAATCAGGTGGCGAATATAATTCACCAAAAACTAGGACTCAAATACACACTCATACAAAACACAAACACTCCCTACTACAATTACACACCACAAACAATCTTAGAAAACGACACACATAAACTTTACTACGACCGCGCCATTCTCACCGACAGGACAATTCACTACAATAGACCGGATATAACCCTACAGGATAAAATAAATAAAGTAACTTACCTTATAGATATTGCTGTCCCCAACACACACAACATTCAGAAGACAATATCTGAAAAAATTAGTAAATACGCAGAACTCAAAGATGAAGTAACTAGAATATGGCGCCAACAAAAAGTTTATGTAGTCCCTATAGTACTCTCCACAACAGGCGTCATCCCAAATTACCTTCTCCATTGCCTTAAATTACTAAACCTAAAAGAAACCCTGTATATCACCCTACAAAAAGCTGCAATTTTAAATACATGTCGCATTGTCAGAAAGTTCATGCAAATAGATGAAAACGAAATAGGTCCTCATCACAACACATCTTTAACATAATTCACCACAAGCTGCGTTTACTTGGCTTCGGTCCGTAAATGTTGCAAAAACCAGTCAAAGAGCTGAGAAGAGGAAACACTCCAAATAAATAATAATAATTCCTACGCATATTCCACTGATTGTCAGATTGATCTGATAAAATCAATGACGATTTAATGACAAATTACACTTTATTATCTGACAGCAATAACCCACAGAATATGTATTTTCTGTTATTAAAACTCTGTGACTGTACATCACAGTATTATGACGGTTTATTACAAGAATATATTTATTACCTGGTTTTTTAACCAAGAATGACAGTTAACTAGTGTGGCAGTGTTGGTGATATTTATCTAATCGTGAGTACATCGAGTGGCACCTCGAGGGAAAATGGACTCAGCTTTTGAGTAACGAGTTAAATAAAATCGAGCCGCATCACTATCTGACACTGTCAGAAAGACAAGTGTCAAGTGACTATAACATTCATTTTATTTTTCCGTTTCTTTCGAATTGCATGAAATTGATATTTCTGTTTTCCTGTATGTAATTGAAGGATTATATTATTGGAAGATGTATTACAGCATTTACTCCAGAAGGATGTTGTGTTAATTGTTCAATAAGATTTTAACGCAATGTGCGAACACATTGCCGGAGACTGCTGCAAATGTACGGTAACTTGTGAACGCAAGGATTCACGAACGCTAGTCAAACCATCTTTAGTGCAGTTTAACGAAAATGCGTATAGACGATGCAAGAAAGTATTGAAACTGTTTATACATTATGGAGATTTGAATACAGGAATATTTACATTATATGTCGATTTTCACAGCAAACGCATACTGTGCCTGATGAATGCGGGAAAGAACATTGTTTTGCAGTGGCATCCAGCACACCAAAAAGAACAAGAATAATATTAGTTAGAATACGCTTATTTTCTAACATAAATCATCTATTTATTTTCAGGTGCATTATTTAGGTAGGTACCTACCTACCTAAAAATTCATTTCTAACACCCAACTGCTCTTGCTGGATGCTATTGCAACTGTTTGGTGGACAGACGTTGGTATTGTTAGCTGTTGTGCACATGTACTGTTGAGCGTGCGGTATTGAAGTATTTTCATCGGTGGAGTGACCTGCATATTTTTCAGATGAAATATTACCTACTTCTAAGTCGTCTGACGTTGAAATTAATATAAGTAGTTACATTAATAAAAATGCTCTGCTATGTACAATTTGTTATTATTATTTTTTTTTTAACCGTTCAATACACTCCTACTATTTATCGCTGAGCAGTGGTGGGTCCGTCGTAACAGCTGCGACTTACAGCATAAAGGTCGTAGGTTCGAACCCAGACAGGCGCTTTACTTTGTGTAAATTATTTCATCACCACTGCTCTCAAAACGAAAACATCGTGAGGAAATCCTATATCCATACTAATATTATAAATGCGAAAGAGTGTCTGTCTGTTACCTCTTCACGCTTAAGCCGCTGAACTGATTTAGATGAAATTTTGTATAGAGATAGTTTGAGTCCCGGGAAAGGACATAGGATAGTTTTTATCCCGATATTCCCACGGGATCGTAACTAATGTGTGTGAAATCGCGGGGCGCTGCTAGTATTATACTAAATTAATTTTGATAAGCATTGACTTTCATAAAATAAGGAAGAAAAAAAAACAAGTACAATTTTAAAAACATAATATGACCAAACAAAAACAACCTGTCTTCAAAGAACTTAATGAAATTGAAATGGATCAAATCAGATAAAGCATTTGGAATCAAGATGAACTTCATCGGCATAATGAAGAGAAGTATAAGCTAGGAACTAGAAAAACTGAAATTAGTAATCGATATTCACAATACACTTGCTACAGTTTACATAATAACATTTTACATAAGAATGTCGATTTCAAATTTCAGTTTTTTTAGTTCTAGCTTATACTTCTCTTCACTGTGTTGCTTTAATTGCCGAAGAAGCTCAAGCTCTCGCGTATTCTTCTGAATTTTTGGTTCTAGGACATGCCGGTTTCCTCATGATGTTTCCCTTCACCGTTTTGAGAGCAGTGGTGATGATATAATTTACGCAAAGTAAATCGCCTGCCTGGGTTCTACTCAAATCGTAAGTCGGGGCCATTAGGTAATTATTTATATAATATGTAGAGTTCTCAGGGGTTCTTGTTTTCAGCAAGGGAGGACCCTTGCTGAAAACAAGAACCCTTGCTGAGAACTAAGACCTTAGCAAGGGCTCTGGCTTCTAACTAGGAAAGTTAGAAGCACTTGCTAAGGTCTTAGAACCCGGAATCTGTCCAAAAATTAATTCTCATCCTACTTATGAAATCGATCAATGCGAGGGTGAATTTTTTTCTCTTCCTAACTGGCAAATCGGATTCACTGACACTATCATCGCTAGAAGAGCTTTATTTCCACAATATATCGCGGAGTAAAGACTTACCTAATTTGTTTTAGTAGGTACTTTATTCAATAACACAATATTTTTATAGGTTACAATGCAAAGCAGATGACATTATACAATGACACAAACCGTAACTATAGCCCTTTACCGCCCGAAGTTGGGCGATTAAAGTTATAGTTATCTGTGACGTCATTTTAACTATTTTGTCAAAATTAAAACGATGCAACCCGAATTTCGCTTAACCGGAGATTTGACGTCTGTCAAAGCTTTGATTATAGTTAAAAATGACTTGTTATAGTTATTTATGACGTCATTTTAACAATTCTCAAAATGATGCAACCCGAATTTCGCTTAACCGGAGATTTTGACGGCTGTCATGGGATTGGTTATCGTTATAGTTAGCTGATGCAACTCACTCTAAGTCAATGTTTCTACTACAGTTCGCTATAATTTCGATGCACGGTGCATTTGGCTGGGTTCCTTCTATTTGGCAGAATCTTGATACTCCGATTTTTATTTGGCATAACTCACATGGCATAATCTTATTTAATCGAATATTTTTAAGGCATAAAAATTATTTAGCATAACTTTTGTTTGGCAGAATATTTACTTGTCCGAATTTACAATGGCATACTTTTATCTTGGCAGAATTTTGTTTCGCATAATTACCTTTGCCATAATTAATATTATGCATAATTTTGTTTAGCATAACATTTATTTAGAGATACGATTATTTGGTATGGGTGCATATTTGAACATCAAAAATTAAAATAGATGTATCTTCTTGTAAAAATTAGTGTTCAAAACATCAAAAACTTATAATATATACATACGTGTCATAAAAAGTCAATACGTTGTGCTGCAAAATTTTGTGACAGAAACGAATCGCTGCGAAACCGACTTTACGCAGTCTTGTCTGCCCTACCCCTAGAGTGTAATTTAAACCCGCGTAGGCGCGGAGGGGTAGGGCGGCCCGCGAGCTGAGGAGCAGGTGGTTTGAAGGCCCGCCACCGCGGCTGAGGCTGGCCGGCGAAGCCAGCCAGCAAGCCGAAGCTGCGGTGGTGAGCGCATGCTACATGCATCCAAGCCGACAATATTTTTGTAATTAGCATTTAGGTTAGGGTAGGTTTTTAATGACTATCGATATAAAATGTATGCCAAAAGACGATTCTGACTGTGAATTTTCTGCGATATGATGGTTCTGCTTTTTAATTATTATGGATATAAACATTATGCCTAAAGATGATTCTGACTAACAAAATTATGAGTTTTGAATGTATGACAACTGAGTGTATGCGAAATGATTTTCTGCGAAATGAAGTTTACGCTATCCGTTGTTATGCAAAACAATATTATGACGTAAAAAGTTCTGCTATAAAAGGTAGACCCCATTTGGCTTCGTTTCACCAATTACTCTGTATTTTTCGTACTGTGTGTTTGTTCTTGAATGTGAAATGGCAGCTGCTAGCCCAACGCAACGCTGAGTGACGAAAATATATTTTTTTTTCTGCGGAATCACTTTTTGTCCATTTGCGGCAGTGCAAGTCCTAACACTGGCGATTTTCACAGTATCCTGCTTTGGCTCCTGGATGACAGTTTCAGTCTCACAGGCATTGTGGCTACGTTGCATTAATATTACAATGCGCTCTGTAAGGGTTTCAATCTCCTGCTCTGCAGCCTTTAATTGCTGTTGTAGGGATAGAATTTTCTGTTTTAAGCGTAACATATTTCCGTAGTCACTGGTTTCGACGTTCAATACGGATGACAATGGAGTGGATGGTGTAAAACTCACGTTGCGTTGTTGTAATATAGCTTGTTTCTTTTTCTTTGTGCTTGTGCCAGGGATTCTGAATATAGAGGAAGAATGACACAAAGATTTCAGCGTTTCGTTTTCTGTAGATAGCTTGTTTATTTGTTAATGTAGATCGGTGTTTTCCAACAATATATTTCCTGGTTCATTTTCCGTACTTTCAAGTTTATGTGTAAGTTGAGCTATTGTCTCCTTCATTTCTTATGCTGATACTAACTCAGTTACAGTTCCGTCAACACTCCTCGATAGCTTATATGACTCATCGGATGTTTCGCAGTCGCACAGTATGATAAATGCCTCGAAAAACGGACATCGCTTTTTTATTCTTCTAATCGATAGTATACCTACACTGTTTTGAATGCTAGAGTAGAACTCCCAAAAACCAATTCAGCTTAGAACCAGAGCTATATTTTTTCAAATATTTTATTCTGGTTATCCATAGAAATCAAAAGAATTGTATTATCTTATTATGTATGCAACGTTTTTATGTTTTAGTGATAGTATATGATAAAGCCAATTATTTGTTATTTTTAGAAACAAAAAACTTTTTTTTAGATGTTATTTAAAGCAAGCTACGTAATTTTTTCTGTAATTTTGAAATTATTTTTTTGCGCAGGTTCTATAAGGTAGTAGCATTTTATTTTCACACACATTATTGTTTAGTGTTATGATAACCTGCCTGTAAAATATCAGATGCCTAACATGAGTTATTGGACTCCCTCCAATAACTTTATGCTACTTTGGACTGGAGAAGGACGTCTCAATGATTCACTATACTAAATGTATCCCCATTTTATAAATAAACAATTATTATTATTATTATTATTATTATTATTATTACTATATAGAATATTGTTCGTATCTGGTGCTTGATAGGCTGGTGACGGGGTTTTTAGAGAAGTTTGCTTTTTTCGCAAGGTAATGTTAGATGTACCGACGAAGTTAGAATATTTTTTATTTCTGATACACTCCTTTCATCTTCCATGTTTTTTTTGCTTCCGTATCCTGTAGCCGATATGTTGGTTCTGGAAAGCCCAATCAAATTCGTATCGGTTATCACAGGCGGAACCACATCCGACACAATGATCTTTATGTTTACATTTTTTTTACATTTATGACATCTTACTAGTGTTGCCATCTTGCGGGCGCTGCTGCTATTAAAGTTAGATGCCATTGTTGGTAGGAACTAGGTATGATCACAGTAGTATGATGTAGAAATATGTTCACACGTTAATTTAAATTACAAATATGAATTTTTGAAATTCCGAAAAGTGAAAGTTGGTACTGAGATTTGAACTCGCGACCACTAGTGTGAGGCTACTCAATGGACAAAAGTATTGAAGACCAGTGTCTTATCCACTAAGCCAACTATATATTATACAAGCACAGCGAAATTATTAAGTACTAGCTGCGCCCCGCGGTTTCACCCGCGTAATTGTCGATCCCGTTGGAATATCGGGATAAAAAGTATATGGTATGCCTATATGTTAATCCAGGGTGTCAGCTATCTCCATACAAAATTTTATCAAAATTGGTCCAGTCGTTTGAGCGTGAAGAAGTAACAAACATATAAACACACACACACTCACATACACACTCACAAACTTTCCTTTTTATAATATTAGTGTGATGTGATTTGTGACAAATTAAATGTCTTATGCATAGATAGGTTGTTGATAGGTTGTGACAGTCGAAATTTAAATCACTTTTGCACTTTTTTATTATTGTTCATGTTTTAATGACACTTTTTATGATATGTTTGGATCACAGAATGTTATAAGATTTGTATTTGCTTAAGTTAATTGCGAATTATCACTTTTATTTAATGACTATTATATATCCCAAACTAAGACGACCAATACAGACATGCAATATGACATGAAAATAGCCACTCCACAAAATCCTAAAAGCATTTTCCTTACACCAGTAGATGAAACAGACGTTTATAAAATAATTCACAGTCTAAGAAACACAAACTCGACTGGATATGACGACCTGAGCACTAAAGTGTTAAAAATATGTGCAAAGAGTTTAGTGTCTCCCTTAACCTACATCATAAACCTGTCTCTAACAGAAGGAGTATTCCCAACACGTCTGAAAAGGTCAATTGTTAAACCCCTTTATAAGAAAGGTGTAAAAACTGACATGCGCAATTATCGTCCAATAACGTTAATTCCAATCCTATCCAAAATCTTTGAAAAAGTTATGTGCATTAAAATAGAGAACTTTCTAACAACATGTGATATTCTTAAAAAAGAACAATTTGGTTTTAGGAAGGGCAGTTCCACTGCTTTAGCATGTTTTTCGCTAATAAAATACGTAACTGAAAGTTTTTTAACTGAAATTTTGTCTGCCATAAAAAACTACTCTCAAAGCTTGAGCATTATGGGATCCGAGGTAAGGCCAACGACTGGATCAAAAGTTATCTTTCTGAGAGAGTACAATGCGTAGAAATTACAAAAACTTGTCAAAATGAAAAAAAAAAACCTATAGATCGGACTATAAACAAAATAATTATGGCACGCCACAGGGAGGTATCGTATCCCCACTACTTTTTCTAGTTTACATCAACGACATTCCAGAGGCGATAGGCAAAGAGTGCATACTGTTCGCTGATGACACTACAATAATGATTAAGAGTGACAATGACAAAAATTTAGAAAATGAAATCGTCCAAGCTCTGGATAATGCAATCGACTGGTTAGAAAAAAAAAACTTAAAAATAAATATGACTAAAACAAACATAATACAATTTCAAACATACAACGCAAACATAAATAAACTAGACATTCTTTATAAAGATTCTCAATTGACCACTGTCGATAATTGTGTATTCTTAGGTATAACCGTCGATAAACATTGCAACTGGAAAACGCACATTGATAAAATTCTGACAAAAATAGATCGCTTTATATATGCCTTGAAAAGGATCAGACAAACAGTAAACTGTGATACTGCATTGATGGCTTACCATGGTTATGTATCATCCGTACTTAGATACGGCATTGTAATATGGGGTAACTCAGTAGATCTTGACAGAGTCTTTAAAGCTCAAAAAAAATGTATCCGAGCAATTTGTGGTGCTCACTTTTTAGACAGCTGTAAGCCACTATTTCAAAAACTTCACATTCTACCTTTGCCATGTTTATATATTTTTGAAATATGTATAAGAGGAACTACAATTTGTTTGAAACGAGCACGGACAGGCCAAATAGCCGAACACGGCATAAAGATAGACTTCGGCTGCCACCAATAAAAATAAAATTATTTAAGAAAAATGTATACTGCATGTCGATTATTATTTACAATCATTTACCAAATAGTTTGCAAGACTTACCGCTGACAATGTTTAAAAAAATACTTTTCAAACTATTGCTATTTAAAAGATATTATACCATTAAGGACTATTTAGATGACACATCAATAGAAGCTGTAATTTGTAAGCTAGATTAATTGACATCGCTGATGTGAATACATTTGCACGCCATGTTATGGCAGGATATGCTGAAACAAATTCACTGTAACACCTTATGTACCATATTCTAGCAAATAAATATATTTGATTTTTTTTTTTTGATTGATTGATTTTATTATTTGCTTTGTGAGTAACTGTGAGGTAATTAATGAATTTTAAGTTTTTTGGTTTTGACTTCACAGTTTGTATATAAAACTCATGGATAACAATAATAAAAATAATAAATAAGTATTATGACTAGCCTGACTAGGCATCAAACATATCCCCTGGTTCCCAGGAGCTACCAAGAAACAAGATTACGGTGACACCAGTAACGTTGAGGAGTTCAGTCCCCTTGATGGAGATATAGTAGAGGGTGTTGATAATATGATGATGATGACGTAGTGCAGGCACTTGTTCTAGCAACACGAGCACAGCAGCGGATACTTACGACGAGCGTCCCAAACATCTACACGGTACACTTTTATATCGGGTCAGGAGTAGAGCGAGCCCGCTTGCGGGGGGCAGGGGGGTGCGCAATTAATAACCCGCGGCAAGTTGTCTCCAACACTATTAAGATAAGCCACTTTAACTTTTTGTATCCAGCGACTGAATATTGTCACAACTCATTGAACGTTGTCAGCTACGGTTACTCGAACGGCATGTTCTCCTTTAACGCCCACTTGCCACCTCACCGACCATGGACGTTCTGACTCAGGGCAGCGTGAGGTCCGTTAACGCCCACTTGCCTCGTCACCGACCATGGACGTTCTGACTCAGGGCAGTGTGAAGTCCGTTAACGCCCACTTGCCTCGTCACCGACCATGGACGTTCTGACTCAGGGCAGTGTGAAGTCCGTTAACGCCCACTTGCCTCGTCACCGACCATGGACGTTCTGACTCAGGGCAGTGTGAAGTCCGTTAACGCCCACTTGCCACCTCACCGACCATGGACGTTCTGACTCAGGGCAGTGTGAAGTCCGTTAACGCCCACTTGCCACCTCACCGACCATGGACGTTCTGACTCAGGGCAGTGTGAAGTCAGTTAACGCCCACTTGCCACCTCACCGACCATGGACGTTCTGACTCAGGGCAGCGTGAGGTCCGTTAACGCCCACTTGCCTCGTCACCGACCATGGACGTTCTGACTCAGGGCAGTGTGAAGTCCGTTAACGCCCACTTGCCTCGTCACCGACCATGGACGTTCTGACTCAGGGCAGTGTGAAGTCCGTTAACGCCCACTTGCCACCTCACCGACCATGGACGTTCTGACTCAGGGCAGTGTGAAGTCCGTTAACGCCCACTTGCCTCGTCACCGACCATGGACGTTCTGACTCAGGGCAGCGTGAGGTCCGTTAACGCCCACTTGCCTCGTCACCGACCATGGACGTTCTGACTCAGGGCAGTGTGAAGTCCGTTAACGCCCACTTGCCTCGTCACCGACCATGGACGTTCTGACTCAGGGCAGTGTGAAGTCCGTTAACGCCCACTTGCCTCGTCACCGACCATGGACGTTCTGACTCAGGGCAGTGTGAAGTCCGTTAACGCCCACTTGCCACCTCACCGACCATGGACGTTCTGACTCAGGGCAGTGTGAAGTCCGTTAACGCCCACTTGCCACCTCACCGACCATGGACGTTCTGATTCAGGGCAGTGTGAAGTCCGTTAACGCCCACTTGCCACCTCACCGACCATGGACGTTCTGACTCAGGGCAGTGTGAAGTCCGTTAACGCCCACTTGCCTCGTCACCGACCATGGACGTTCTGACTCAGGGCAGTGTGAAGTCCGTTAACGCCCACTTGCCACCTCACCGACCATGGACGTTCTGACTCAGGGCAGTGTGAAGTCCGTTAACGCCCACTTGCCTCGTCACCGACCATGGACGTTCTGACTCAGGGCAGCGTGAGGTCCGTTAACGCCCACTTGCCACGTCACCAACCATGAACGTACTGACTCAGGGCAACGTGAGGTCCACACGCCGGCGACCATAAAGTCAGGAATCTCATTCGAAGCATCATAAGTTTCCGTTGTCGTTTCAAGTCAAATACAGATTGTCTAAACTAAAAGCAAACCTGGGGTTGGTTGCCACGTACTGTAACTCCAAATACCTATATTATAATATAATTATGATTATACACAGAAATTATATGGTTCGCCGGGAACACATAATATTCTTACAAGTTTACAACAGATGAACTCTGGGCCCCGCACGGGACCTCTTGCGAACATTACAAAACTTATATCCGGCGGTTCGCATCGTAACTTTTTAAAACGGTCCTTGATAAGGTCATTTCCGTAGTAAAGGCGAGACGCAAAGAAGGCACTCTCCCGAGCTAAGGACTCGCGCATGAATATTCAGCGCGCACCGAGCGGCAGGCCGCCCACTTGTGTGCTCGCAGCCTTATTACTACGTGTACGTGTGCCTTGTTCTTTTGGAACATATAATAAAACACTAGTATTTGCATAAAGAAGCTTCACTGGGAAACCGGCTCGGTGACCACACAATCAGCACATCCTCTCGTTTCAAACACAATGTTCAAAAACTGCAATAGTAAGATGAGCGCAACATTTGGCTAACTTTTTCTTTAGCTAGGTACTGCTACTGTCATACCAATACAGACGATATAATTTGATGGGCGCTCACAAGACTGTAGACGGAAGGATTTACAACAATAACTTCACGATAAAGGTGCGATACACCGCTTAATAAAAAGTTTTAAGCGCTTAAATCTTCGCACTCTGCTGGAAGCTGCGGGGCTCTCCACGCCTGAGCTCGCATTATAAATCTCGTCGCAACAAAAAGTGAGTCTAAGAAGCGTGCACCAGGTGCGAGTGTCGGCCCGCATCACCTCGCCTCGCACCGCACCGCACCGCACCGCGCCGCACCGCGCCGCGCCGCGCCACCCGTGACCCGCTGCGCACAATCATCAATCAATTACTTACCGCGACGTCACGTACACCACTCGACGGCCTTCGCACACAACTCCTGCACACTACCCATACTATTATATAACTAAGTTCACGAAGTTCGTTACGGAACGCATCTTCAAATGAGTCGACTGGGTGAGGCGACGACTGCTCGCCGGCGGACGTCAGTTCCCGCAGCGGTTGATAGGATTGAGTCCAATCGTTTAATTATAATATTCCTCATCATTTAGCATGCAATCGCTCGGCAAAATGTATCAGTAATGAGGCGACGGCGGGCGCGGGAGGGGTGCGAAGAGGCGCGCGGGGCGGCGCGCTGGAGCGGCAAATGAGCGGCAGATTACCGGCGCGTTGTTTTGCCAAATTTTAATAACCCGCCGAGCTAAATAGCGCGTTGTAATACTAGCGCAGCGTACTCGCGCCGCTCTCGAACCTACCAGGCTACAAGTATTCATGTTCTCAAATACATTAACAAATTCTGGTGTTTCTCCAATTTGCACGGTTTCTATTAGGTATTATTATTATTATCCATTTATTTCAGGCATCAAGGCCCATATAAAAACACATACAATATTAATAACTTAAAAATACTATAAATACATACATTATAATTACAATAACAAACTAAAGCACACGAAGTGTCTGCGTCGTGACTCGCTGACTGGTGTCATGTAGTCACGGAACAGAAAATGTAGTCGGCCACGAAACCGGCGCGGCGGTACACAACACCCTTCGGCCAGAACTCATTCCTTGAGGAACTTCTCGAGATGATGTGTCGGAACACGTACCACGAACGACTTGAAGTTCGTGTTGTGAAACGACTCCAACTTCTCGACCCTCAAAGTCCAGCTGGTCTTCACACGCACGTACTCCACGATCTCCTCAACCTTCGTGGAGTGATGCAGTCTGGACACGTACAGCTGCGTCGTCATGATTGCCGGACGCAGCAGCATGTTGGGTCCCGCCAGCGCGGTGCCGCACTGGTTCCGACAAGATTATATTAATATTTGGTATTGATAACCCGAGAGGGTTATCAAACCGTGTAATATGCACCAGACCGAAGTAAACGAAAGTAAATGAAACTTTGCACAAGCAAAGATCGTACCACATCGATCGCAAAAGATAACTCTATAGTGCAGTCGCTAGAAAATGACAGTCTTGCAATTCTGATATCTAAGAAAGAATCAGTTTTTATAAAATTATCGTTTTTAATATTTTTATTGAGAGATAAAATAGAATAAAGAAGTCAGGCGCGTAGTACTCGCACGGGCGCGCGTGTATGACCAAATGCATAAACTTGGAAGGAAAAATGAGAACTTGTATGAAGATCGTAGCAGGTGACGTTCTGTAACTGCTGGCTACCCAGTGGGGAAAAGGCGTGAATGTATGTAATCTGAATGAAGTTATGTAGCTTTTTGTTGAGTCATGGTTTCTCATTAGTTTCTTTAGTTTAGTAAAGTATTGGGAACATGGAAGGCACAAGTGTACCGCCGCTGCCTACTCGTGTCCGCACGCGCGTGTCGGAATATATAATTTCCCAAATTCAAACGAATGTGCTCATACTCGTATGTCATCAAAATGTATGTGGTATCAGTAACAAGAAAGTGAACTAGAGGTTCGCGAGATATGCTAGTAGACTTTATATGTATAAATGATCATGATAAATCGATTCATGAACTTAATCTTGAAAATTACAACTTAATTAAATTGATTGGAGTGTTTTGGGAGTGAACACGTTCTTGAAGACATTTGCTACAATTTTGAGATAACAAAATATTAAACTCAAAAATGGTTATAAATTAAGGTCATCCACCTTAATTAAAGAAAACATCAAACCAAATGAAACGTTTGCTGTGTGCTGGTAGTACTAATAAGCTGGAAGACAGTGTCCAGAATTATAAAAAAAAAAATATAAGAATATACAGCTGTCTAGTCTATTGCTGTCTAGGTACAAAATAAAAATATTTGATGTTCGTTCTTCTGATTCATATAACGCGTCCGTTTGCCATTTTCCGGAACAAAATGGTCAATTTCGCATTTTCCCTTTGATACATCAATATAAATTATAATTATATCGAAAAGAAATGAATTGACTTCTTACAAAAAAAATGTGAGTTATAACTACGTTAGTCATCTGCCTAGCCTTTTCCCAACTATGTTGGGGTCGGCTTCCAGTCTAACCGGATGCAGCTGAATACCAGTATTTTACATGGAGCGACTGCCTATCTGACCTCCACAACCCAGTTACTGGGTAATACGATACCCCTTGGTAAGACTGGTTGTCAGACTTTCGGGCTTCTGACTACCCGTAACGACTGTCAAAGATCCACAAATGACAGCCGGGACCAACGGCTTAACGTGCTTTCCGAGGCACGGAGGGGTCTCGGTATGTAAAGATGGTCACCCATCCACAGACCAACCGCGGCAAGCGTAGCTTAACCTGATCGATCGACCTGTGCGGCTGTTATTATTTAGCCACGGGCCCCTCTACGTTAGTCTGTTTATAAATAAGTGTCCGGGGTATAATACTGATTAATGTGGCGTAAGCTGCGCTTGACCGTACTTGGTCGGGTAATAATAATGAGAGTCTGGCTTCCCGCGCGGGGGGGCACGCCAAAGGTTACATGCTCTGTGCCAGTCGTGCAACGGACGACCTAGAAGGTGGACGTGTGTTAAATATTACAATAAAATACCTTGTAATTAAATGAAAGAAAATTTAAAACTCACATTAAACGTACACTTTGTAAACAAGCATACTATAAATTAGAAGAATATATCCAAGATAAGAACGCTTGGAAACATGCTGGCCGTGCTCCATAGAACAATCTAGAATCTAGACAAAATTAAACTGGTTGCTAATTATTAAAATTGTAAATAAAATGATTTACATTCTGTAACTACTATAACTCACACCCTGACTTATTACTTGTAATTTTTTTATTTAAATGATCGTCGTTTACTTTTACCATGTTTGTAAATATGTGAGCACCATGTATCTATCAGACAATTAATTTATATGTCATGTTTTCATTTTTATTCTTTTACCTATTGTGGTACCCTTTTATAACGTGGTATAGTTATTTTAGGTGCATCATCTTCACATATTATTATTACATAATTAATATATGCAAAATATTGTAAACCATTTTAAAAGAGTAACGGTGGAGTTTCTTGCCCATTCTTCTCCATACGAAAACTACCTTTTGGAATGGGCGACTAGAATCAATTCTATTTTATTGTAATTTTTGACATTCAAAAGTGCCTTTTATGTGCCTATTTGAAATCAATGCTTTGACTTTGACTTTGACGTGCGGCCGGTTGACTTAGATCCCGGAAAATATCTGATTCATCTGTGTTTGGTTCAGTTGGCATTCTGATTACAATGCCTACTTTATAAAATTTATTTTATTTTTTTGCCAGCGTTAATGACATCATCCGTCGTGCTCTTGTCACCGCCGGGGTGCCAGCTATTTTAGAACCCAACGGCCTGGCGCGCGACGATGGGAAGAGACCAGACGGAATGACCATAATGCCCTGGAAGTTAGGCAGACCTTTGGTGTGGGATGCAACATGTGTCGACACCCTTGCGCCATCTCATCTTCCTAGCACGGTGGGCTGTGCTGGGGCGGCTGCTGCAGGTGCAGAAAACCTCAAACGGCGAAAATATTCCAACCTGATTGGGAGTTATATGTTTGAGCCGTTTGAGGTTGAAACACTAGGGCCATGGGGTCCGAGTGCCCACTTGGTTTTTCAAGATATCGCCAAGCGGTTAGTCGACTCTTCACGTGACCAGAGGGCTGGCCTATTTCTTGGCCAAAGAATTAGCATTGCCATTCAACGTGGCAATGCTGCCAGCCTTTTGGGCACTGTTCTTGTTGACAGCGATGCGGACGAATTTAAATTTTATGACGTCCCGTTGTCCCCGTAACGGGGACACAGATTACGGGGACAACGGGAATACACGATTTTTTGATGCCCTATGATTATTTTACTTATTTTTTCATATAAATGAACATATTATTATTATTATTTTATTGTTTTAAAACTTCAATCTGTATTTCGTGTGATGCTTTTGGGTTATAGATTCGTGTAGAAAAAACTCATCATATGTATGATGAGTTACAGACAAGTCTGTATATACAGACTTCATTATTTTCAAATAATGAAGTCTGTATGTATGATGAGTTATGCATGATTGTAGGCAAAATCCTGATTCAGCTGTGCCTGGTTCGTATGGTCAAAACCCCATATGAATCATAAAATAAATTAGTTTTTCCCTTCTCCAGCACGAAAGGAGCGCTTTTGTTGCGTAATTCTCCTTGTCCAATTTTGGACCGGTACAAGTCATTAAGTCTTATTTACTTAGCCGTAACCTATTCAATAATTAAAAAATGACAGGAGTATAAACTTGTTCTAAATATGACACTTTTGATGTCTTAGTTTTAAGTAATAATTATTGTTTAAAATTTACAATCATAACTAACGTAAGAGGTTTGGAAAGCTATACATAAAAACACGAATAAAATAAAAGCACCGAATTCTGAAATTCTCTTACGAATTGTGGAAAATACCTTAGATGTTATTTATTTATTTATTACCTTTACAACATCATAACAGGTCTAACCTAATGCGATGGTGTGGTATTTATATACTTACAATATTGTTGTATTGTTGCAAACGTATTAGTAAATCAATTTAACTACAAACATGTGTCGACACCCTTGCGCCATCCCATCTTCCTAGCACGGTGGGCTGTGCTGGGGCGGCTGCTGCAGGTGCAGAAAACCTCAAACGGCGAAAATATTCCAACCTGATTGGGAGTTATATGTTCGAGCCGTTTGGGGATGAAACACTAGGGCCATGGGGTCCGAGTGCCCACTTGGTTTTTCGAGATATCGCTAAGCGATTAGTCGACTCTTCACGTGACCAGAGGGCTGGCCTATTTCTTGGCCTAAGAATTAGCATCGCCATACAACGTGGCAATGCTGCCAGCCTTTTGGGCACTGTTCCTGTTGACAGCGATGCGGACGAATTGTTTGATGCACTATGATTATTTTGCTTATTTTTTCATATAAATGTACATATTTGTATATAGATAGATGAGCAACTACAAATGTATTTTGAGTAATATTAAGAATCTAGATCCCCATATACATATTTCTTGAACAAGCACTAAAAGAGTTCAAAATGACAAGGTCATTGCGCCTGTTACTCCAAATGAGATGGTGAAAATAGTTAATGGTATGGAAAATAAGAAGTCTTGTGGCTATGACGACATTCCAATAGCAGTAATAAAGAAAATTTAGATATATTAGCTGAACCTTTGCCTATTTTTTAACCCCCGACAAAACTGAGGGGTGTTATAAGTTTGTCGTGAGTATCTGTGTATCTGTGGGTCTGTCTGTGCCATCGTAGCTCCCAAACGGCTGAACCGAATTTGATTTTTTTTTTGTTTGAAGGGTGTCTTGATTGAGAGCGTTCTTAGCTATGATTCAAGAAAATTGGTTCAGCCGTTTGAAGATTATCTGCTCTTTTCTAGATGATGAATTGATGTGAGCATCTTTCACAGTTCTGATTGAGTCGAAATTTGGCATTTCGTTACTTCACTGATAGTAGAAGAACATAGTAACCTTGAACTGCTGCTGTAGCATCACCTGGAATTTGCAGGATACAACTCCCTTAACTTACAGCAGAGGTATCTTGTTTGGGCTTCTTAGAATGGTCTCAATGATAGATGGTGACCAGGGGCTGATGATGGATTAGGAAAGAGAAATAAAGGAGGACCGGGCAAATTGGTCCCCACGGCCAATAACAACCAAGCATAATCATTAGATAGGCATTATAATAAAGAGCAATAACTACTTAGGCGGTTCTTATCAAATCGTTGTGTGAAAAAGTTATGGCGATGATCCGTAGGACGGACCTGGGACGGTAGATAACGGAGTACCTGAATCGCTGCACTAACATATTATAAGCTATGGTAGCATGCGACCACGGGAATGTACTTTCTTGTTTCATCCTTTTCAGTAGTCGAGTATTAGTTTTTAAACTTATTTAATTAGTTTGGAACTTATTTCAGTAATATTTATATTTTTGATATGTGCTAATTTAAGCCCTTTCATTTGATACCCAACACGGCATCATTATTTTTTATTATTTTAATAAGTCATGATTTTATGTCCGCTAGAGAGCGCCATATTCAATTTAATGTGATGTCACATAGCCTATAACTAGCGGACAATCAAGACCCTTCCAACAATACCTCATTTGTCCAATTATGACAAGTAGTTTAGAAGTTATGAGGGAACAGATGAACATACATACATACATACCGGTCAAAATCATAACCCTCCTTTTTGCTTCGCCGTAGTCGGGTACAAACAAGTAGAACGGATAAACAGTTGCTTATCTTCCACAGTTATGTACCTATGTTTTGGATTTTTGCGTAAATAGACGTTGTAGAAAAAAAAAAAAAAATAAGCCAAAATATTTAGACTAGTATCATTATCTAGGGAGAAAACAGAGGAATACGTTAGTATGGATTGAACGCCAACGACCACGAGTCTAGCTTCACTGTGGTAAACATAGGAATGAACGCCAACGATCACGAGTCTAGCTTCACTGTGCTAAACATAGGAATGAACGCCAACGACCACGAGTCTAGCTTCACTGTGCTAAACATAGGAATGAACGCCAACGACCACGAGTCTAGCTTCACTGTGCTAAACATAGGAATGAACGCCAACGATCACGAGTCTAGCTTCACTGTGCTAAACATAGGAATGAACGCCAACGACCACGAGTCTAGCTTCATTGTGCTAAACATAGGAATGAACGCCAACGACCACGAGTCTAGCTTCACTGTGCTAAACATAGGAATGAACGCCAACGACCACGAGTCTAGCTTCATTGTGCTAAACATAGGAATGAACGCCAACGACCACGAGTCTAGCTTCACTGTGCTAAACATAGGAATGAACGCCAACGACCACGAGTCTAGCTTCACTGTACTAAACATAGGAATGAACGCCAACGACCACGAGTCTAGCTTCACTGTGCTAAACATAGGAATGAACGCCAACGACCACGAGTCTAGTTTCACTGTGCTAAACATAGGAATGAACGCCAACGACCACGAGTCTAGCTTCACTGTGCTAAACATAGGAATGAACGCCAACGACCACGAGTCTAGCTTCACTGTGGTAAACATACGTACGTACAGCTGCGCAGATTTGGGAGACTCACGTGTCGATAGTAATATAATATCTATATATATAAAAGAAAGTCGTGTTAGTTACTACACTTATAACTCAAGAACGGCTGAACCGATTTAGCTGAAAATTGGTGGGGAGGTAGCTTAGAACCAGGAGACGGACATACGATACTTTTTTTTTTTTACTTATAGGATTAGGGTAGGAGTAGCGTAGGAGTAGGTTAGGAGTAGTGTAGGAATAGGGTAGGAGTAGTGTAGGAATAGGGTAGGAGTAGGGTAGAAGTTGGGTAGGAGTAGGGTAGGAGTAGGGTAGGAGTAGGGTAGGAGTAGTGTAGGAGTAGGTTAGGAGTAGTGTAGGAATAGGGTAGGAGTAGTGTAGGAATAGGGTAGGAGTAGGGTAGAAGTTGGGTAGGAGTAGGGTAGGAGTAGTGTAGGAGTAGGGTAGGAGTAGGGTAGGGGTAGGGTAGGGTAAGAGGTAGGGGGGGGGAGTCACCACGCGAAAAAAGTAGCGCCGGGCAGCTAGAAATAATTTATATGGCAAAACAACGTTTGCCGGGTCAGCTAGTTACCTATAAAGTATAAAAGCAACAAATAAAAGTTAAATTATACAAACCCCCGACTCAAACAAAAACCTCTAAAAACTAAAATAATAATATATTAAATTGACCCTTTTTTAGGGTTCCGTAGCCAAATGGCAAAAACGGAACCCTTATAGATTCGTCATGTCTGTCTGTCTGTCTGTCTGTCTGTCTGTCTGTCTGTCTGTCTGTCCGTCTGTCTGTCTGTCCGTCCGTATGTCACAGCCACTTTTCTCCGAAACTATAAGAACTATACTGTTGAAACTTGGTAAGTAGATGTATTCTGTGAACCGCATTAAGATTTTCACACAAAAATAGAAAAAAAACAATAAATTTTAGGGTTCCCCATACTTAGAACCGAAACTCAAATTTTTTTTTTTCATCAAACCCAAACGTGTGGGGTATCTATGGATAGGTCTTCAAAAATGATACTGAGGTTTCTAATATCATTTTTTTCTAAACTGAATAGTTTGCGCGAGAGACACTTCCAAAGTGGTAAAATGTGTGTCCCCCCCCCCCCTGTAACTTCTAAAATAAGAGAATGATAAAACTAAAAAAAATATATGATGTACATTACCATGTAAACTACCACCGAAAATTGGTTTGGACGAGATCTAGTAAGTAGTTTTTTTTTAATACGTCATAAATCGTCAACCGCAATTTAAAATTCATTCAATCAACTTAAAAATAAAAAAAAACATTTAATTTCATAAACATAAACCTTATGCATAAACCCGGATGTTACGGAACCCTCGGTGCGCGAGTCCGACTCGCTCTTGCCCGGTTTTTTTTTAACTTTAATATAAGTAATTGTAGGAAATATTTTGATCCAAGCGTCCTCGCGTCGGGGGACGGCTAATGAAAACGGCAAACAGATGAGGCTTCTACCCAGCAATAATGAATGTATGCTATTGTAGAAAACATAGCTGCTGTTAATTTCCAATCTTCATTAGCCGTCGGCCGACGCGAGGACGCTTGGGTCAAAATATTTCCTACAATAAGGTACTGATAATTAAGTTAAAGGGTCAATATAATATTAATATTTCAGTATTCAGAGGTTTTTGTTTAAGTTTTGATGATGACCTAGTTTTGGAACGGACAACTAGTTTTTTAATTTAAGTGACAAGCCAAATTGAAATGTATGCCTAGTCTTGTCTTTCGGTGCTTTTCTTCATAAAACCCTTTCCGTTCACATCATATCCATAGGTAGTTTATACACAGTAAATTACTAGTAACCATTCTGACACCAATTGCTTGCTAATTAAGCTGATACCTATACATATAATTTTCATTCCTCTTTGTGACACGCGCATACGGCGCGGCGCCGCAGGTGGTCGCGGCGGTCACGTGATGCACCGCCTTCCGGTCACGTCTTTCAAATATAAATATAAATAATGACATTTATTCGATCAATTTGCTCAGCACGTGACGAATGAATTCTGGCTTCTTTAGCCAGAACAATATTAGCCATTAGTCAGTCAGCAGCGAGGGCGTCCGTGGCTAAATAATAACAGCCGCACAGGTCGATCGATCAGATTAAGCTACGCTTGCCGCGGTTGGTCTGTGGATGGGTGACCATCTTTACATACCGTGACCCCTCCGTGCCTCGGAAAGCACGTTAAGCCGTTGGTCCGGGCTGTCATTCGTGGATTTTTGACAGTCGTTACAGGTAGTCAGAAGCCCGAAAGTCTGACAACCAGTCTTACCAAGGGGTATCACCCAGGAACTAGGTTGTGGAGGTTAAAATACTGGTACTCAGCTGCATCCGGTTAGTCTGGAAGCCGACACCAACATAGTTGGGAAAAGGCTAGGCAGATGATGAGTCAGCCAGCAGCGTGTTAGCAGACCCAGCGTGCGCCCACCGGCACCATACTATAAATTACTATACTACTGGTTATATACTAGCTTCTGCCCGCGACTTCGTCCGCGTGAAATTTCTTGTACCTCCGACCTACCCCGTCGCAGCGCACCCCCTGCCCGCGCTATCACTTCGTGTTCACTTAGCGATCTGACCATTTTTTTGCTCCTTCCTCTACAATTGGGCTATCAAATGCAAAAAAAAAATTCAAATCCGACTCCAGTAGTCCAGACTCCGGTAGTTCCAGAGATTAGCGCGTTCAAACAAACAAACCCTTCAGCTTTATTATTAGTATAGATATAGTCGTAGAGATGATCAATAAACTTACAACTTTCAGAATATTCCACTCTCAAATTATTAAATTGATTAATTGCACAATAGTATTCATCGCCTACGTCTTAATTGTTTGCACGAAAATCAAAATATGTAATAATAGGAATAACTGATAGAGAATTATCGTAGAGAATCGACATCTCGCCTCATAGCCCGTAGCTTGCGCTACGCAATCGTAGCCCTACGCACTCGTAGCGCTAGCGTAGCATCCCTCTCGTAGCAAATCACACTAGATCATACACCTCTTTAATTTTATTTTACTTGCTACACCCGCAAGTTATTACATCTATCGTAAAATAACACATATCTTAAGTAAGCCCCTACTCTAATACTGGACCAAACATGACCCTGTTTGGTCCAGTATTAGAGTAGGGGCTTACTTGTTGTTGTGCTGGCTCGACATGACGAGGATTTGCGAGTTTGACCTATCGTTGTGAACGTTATCTGTGATTGAATGAGATTATGAGTTATTTTATAATTAATGCACAACACACAACACACGTGTTTAGCATGTGTTTTTTCATTATGGTAAAGCAATAAAGATATTGAGTTTTAATCATGCATGAAATGCACGTGTTACATGGAAAAAAGTTGTTTGATGTTTAGTAGTTTGGTTTTTTTATAAATAGGTAGTTTTTGAAGGTTTAGGAAGTCGTAATTGTGCAGTATTTTATTTATTTATTTTATTTTGTAAGATTTGGACTGGTTTTTTACTCGTTTTTATCGTTTGAAAAGAAAAACCCGTGCAAGATTATATTATGGAAATTGATGGGTAAGTAAAAAATGTAGGTACTTATTCTTAGTTTTTCATCAGCTATTTGATGTTTACAACTTTAAAACAACTTTACTTTTGTAACCGAAGTGCTTCGCTAAAGTTGAAACATTCATTCAACCTCGACGTCAGCGCAGCCACCGCACACCGACCACTTCATCACAATCAATGCTACAAGCCACGGGCGTAGCCAGGGGGAGGGTTTTGGGGGTTCAAACCCCCCCCGAAAAGTCCAGATATTAACATTCATAGAATCAAAATAAGAACACATCAAGTGAAAACAGACTGAACGGCTTGGCTCTCCTAAACATTCACTATGGGATAGAAATTGATGCGAATGAAGTAGTGGATATATCTAAAAAGAAAAACAGAAGATTAATTTTGTAATATTCTGTGTTTCTGTGATATATAACAGAACGTTATTTTTTTATTTAGCTTATAGTTTATACTGTCCCACTGCTCGAAAAAGGATTCCCCCAATTCTTTCGAGGAAATTTTTTCTGTATTTATTTTTCACATCTTAAATATTTTTCTTCATATATAAGGGTTATTTTATGTGCCGGACGGCGCGTATGTGTTCCACGCGCGCCTCAAAGAGATGTCAGCATCGAGGAAGGGCCCCCTTAGGGCCAAAGCCTGTCGGGCCAGCGGGATTGTCCGAAAGGGTTACCGCTGCCCCGGAACATAAAGGGCTAAGGAAGGAACACGGGTGGGTTTTAGTCAGTAAGAGTCTGACACTCCCTTCCGCTCCACCCAGAGCGGTAGGAGTCATTTTGATGATTTCCCATCCAAAAAAAAAAACCGGGCAAGAGCGAGTCGGACTCGCGCACCGAGGGTTCCGTAACATCCGGGTTTATGCATAAGGTTTATGTTTATGAAATTAAATGTTTATTTTTTATTTTTGAGTTGATTGAATTAATGGTAAATTGCGGTTTACGATTTATGACGTATTAAAAAAAAACTACTTACTAGATCTCGTTCAAACCAATTTTCGGTGGTAGTTTACATGGTAATGTACATCATATATTTTTTTTAGTTTTATCATTCTCTTATTTTAGAAGTTACAGGGGGGGGGGACACACACATTTTACCACTTTGGAAGTGTCTCTCGCGCAAACTATTCAGTTTAGAAAAAAAATGATATTAGAAACCTCAATATCATTTTTGAAGACCTACCCATAGATACCCCACACGTATGGGTTTGATGAAAAAAAAATTTTTTAGTTTCAGTTCTAAGTATGGGGACCCCCAAAATGTATTGTTTTTTTCTATTTTTGTGTGAAAATCTTAATGCGGTTCACAGAATACATCTACTTACCAAGTTTCAACAGAGTAGTGCTTATAGTTTCGGAGAAAAGTGGCTGTGACATACGGACGGACAGACAGACAGACAGACATGACGAATCTATAAGGGCGGAACCCTTTTTGCCATTTGGCTACGGAACCCTAAAAAGGGTTATTTTAGGTACTTTTAGTCGCTTTATTTTCTTGAACCCCCCCCGATACTAAAACCTGGCTACGCCCGTGCTACAAGCACAAAATACAGATAGTACAGAAGGCAATCACATGTATGAACTTCACTTTCTTTTGATACCTACGCTCGGCGGTCGCGCTAGGGTTATCAACTTTGGCTTATGCAAAAAACTAACGTGGTAGTGGCATTCGTACCTAGTTGTTTGATTTGTTGTTGAGCTTATTCTAAAATATTAAAACAAAACAATAAACATAGTATTACAATACAAAAAGTTTACAGAACAAAAACATATAAAATTTCACATTTGTCAATTTTTACCACCGAACATCCCTAATAACTTCAAAACGGATTACCCTATTTACACCATTTATTTCGCCCTATCCATTTTAGACCTAAACCTATCAAATGACACTAAAAACAACACAATATCTACATAAACAAAAAATCATGTTTTCAACTTACGTAATAGTTGAAGTAACTTATTTACCTTACAAAAAAGTTACTTCATTTATACTGATTCGTATTGAAAAAAATTAAATTAAAAATTTAAAAAACCCCCGAGACTAAAACACATAAATTTCTATGGCAGTCGGGGGACCTCTTAGAATAGAAGGTGTTCCACAGGACGGTCCCCCGACTTCCATAGAAATTTATGTGTTTTAGTCTCGTTACCTAGATTCTTAAAGTTGGGGGTTTTTAAATTATTTGATCCTTTTCCAATTACTTACATTTAATTTTATTATTTTTTTGTGTCGGGGGTTTTTTAAATTTTTAATTTAATTTTTTATTTCATGCTTTTTGTAGGGACTCGTTAATTTTTGTATTTCATTTCTTTTATTTTCTTGCGTTTTAAGATTCAGGTAATTTGGTGTTTAATCAGGTTTTTATCCGTCAAAAAATAATCATTAATTTATAGTTGAAGAATAATTTTTAAGACTAAACAGATTTTTTTGTTTTATTATATACTTTTTCTAGTTCTTCCTTTAGTTATTCAACATTCGTACAAGTATTTCATAGCTATTAGACATCTTAGGTATTTCAGATCTAGTTTATAAAATGGGACTGCGACACTATCTGATGTAGAAATACCTACGCTTTTTAAGTAGGATATTTCAATTCGTAATAAAAATAGTCAAAGTCAGTGGTCGTAGGCACCAGTCATCACTCCACTTTCCTCATCATTCTAGAGCATTGATCAGATTTTTTTTTTAAGTTTTTAGTTTTCATTTCGTTTTTTTTTAATATTCCTCATTCCTTTTCAATATAGTGTAGATTATTCTACTTGTCAAGCCCTTGCATTTGATACCTATATTGAAGGAGAAGTGAAAAAAAAAAAATTTGCCATTTTGTGGTGGCGGCCATCTTGGATTTGAAATTTGTAATAGCGTATATTATTCTACTAGTCAAACCCTTTCATTTGATACCCACATTGAGGGAGTTGAGAAAAAAAAAATGTAATTCGCCACTTTGTGGTGGCGGCCATCTTGGATTTGAAATTTATTATAGTGTATAGTATTCTACTATTCAAGCCCTTTCATTTGATACCCATATTAAGGGAGTTGTGAAAAAATATGTAGTCAGCCATTTTGTGGCGGCGGCCATCTTGGACCGATTTTCATCAAACATAGCTAAGAACACTCCCGACTAATTCACCTTTCAAACAAAAAAAACAAAATCAAAATCGGTTCATCCGTTCAGGAGCTACGATGCCACAGACAGACACACACACACACACACACACACACACACACACACACACACAGACACGTCAAACTTATAACACCCCGTCGTTTTTGCGTCGGGGGTTAAAAATAAGATGGCGTCGTTGTTAGTTCCGATTTTGGCCACGCGCCAAAAGATCCTTGTGCAGGCTATTCATGCGCACGTTTGCGACTGTCAAATAAATATTAATTTGATTTAAAAAAACTATTACCAATATTGTATTTTTTATTGTTACACTAGTGACTTACCCTTGCGTGTCGCACGACGGGCGCCGAGAGGGGCGAGGAGTCGCGCACGGGCGGCGCGGGGGCAGGCGCTCCCGCGCCGCCCGGCGTGCGACTGCGGCGCGGCTCATCTGTACACAACATCATACCTTTAACTCTAATTTTTAAGTAAGTAAATTAGTAGACATTATAAATATTAAAATAATGTAATACTTATTGAATTTTATGTTCATTTTTTTTTATAGGTATGTACTGTTTCTCAGTAACAGCCTTTTTTTTTTTTTTTTTTTTTTTTTTTTTTTTTTTGAGGATGGGAAATCATCAAATGACTCCTCCCGCTCTGGGTGGAGCGGAAGGGAGTGTCAGACTCTTACTGACTAAAACCCACCCGTGTTCCTTCCTTAGCCCTTTATGTTCGCCCTCGCTCGCTTTTGATTTAGTAAGGGCGAACGTTTCAGCCTGCCCGATTGAATTTAACTTTAGGCATATTAACCCCTTAATTGTAATTAAAGCTTTTAAGCAAATTAAGATCAAATTGACCGAAGATCTTTGGGGAATGTCCATTAAGATCTGTACCTCCATAATTGAGACTATTGCACCTTACTTAGCCTTAGTATTTAATTCGTGTGTGGATCAAGGAGTCTTCCCCGATTTAATGAAATACAGTAAGGTTATACCACTTTACAAATCCGGAGACAGTAAAGACACCAATAATTATAGACCCGTATCCGTTTTGCCGGTTTTCAGCAAGGTGTTTGAAAAGATAATGCTTAATCAAATGCTCAATCATTTTAACACGAATAAAATCCTACACGATCAACAGTACGGTTTCACCAAAGGACGTTGTACGACCGACGCCGGCGTAACTTTATTAAAACACATTTTTAACGCGTGGGAAGAGGCCCAAGATGCCATAGGAATCTTTTGTGACCTCTCCAAAGCATTTGATTGCGTCGATCACCAAACCTTGCTTTTGAAACTTGAGCATTACGGACTTGGAAAACTTGCGCTCAGTTTAGTTAGTTCTTATTTAAATAATAGACAACAACAAGTTCAAATAAATGGTGTCAATTCACTTGGTTTAATAGTAAAAATTGGTGTGCCACAAGGCTCGATATTGGGTCCTTTCCTCTTTTTAGTGTATATTAATGATCTACTCCATTTATTAAAAAATCAACCACAAATGGTGTTATTTGCTGATGACACTTCCTTAATTTTTAAGGTAAATAGACGTGCTACAAATTTTGACGACGTAAATAACGCCCTACTGCAGGTCCAAAATTGGTTCACTGCTAATAATCTAGTATTAAATGGAAAAAAAACTAAGTGCATAAGATTTTCTTTACCAAATGTCAAGGGTAGTGATTGTGAGATAATATTGAATCAAGAGAAACTAGAATTCGTCGATGAAACTGTTTTCCTAGGGATCACGCTCGACTCAAGGCTACAATGGGGTCCTCATTTAAAATCTCTTGCAGGACGGCTAAGTTCAGCAGCTTATGCTGTCAGAAAAATCCGTCAACTTACTGATGTAGATACCGCGAGACTAGTCTATTTTAGTTACTTTCATAGTATCATGTCTTACGGTATTTTACTTTGGGGACGGGCTGCAGACAACGATTCTATTTTTATTCTGCAGAAAAGAGCCATCAGAGCCATATATAATCTCCGCAGGCGCGATTCTCTAAGGGAACTGTTTAAGGAAATTAACATCATGACGGTGCCTTGTCAATATATCTATGAAAACATCATGTATGTAAGGAAAAATTTACATCTTTTTAGTAAAAGAGGTGAAAGACATAATTATAGTACTAGAAATAGGGACCTATTAGTTCAACCAGGTTTCAGACTGGCTAAAGTAGATTCATCTTTTATGGGGTACTGTCTAAAATGTTATAATAAAATACCTCCCCACATTCTTCAACTGAATGAGACAAAATTTAAATCTTGTATAAAACGCACACTATGCAGTCAGGCGTATTATAAGTTAGGGGATTACATCACTGACAAAAATGCCTGGCTCAATGCTAGTCCTGCTCCACAACTAATTGACTAACACTTGAAAATACTGTTGGAGCTGCTGAAGATTGTAAGACTATCCTTGCATTGTATAAACTCAATTTCCTTTGTATTGTATAATTGCATAGCACAGATGTGAGTTCTATGTAATCTATAGCTACCATTTACTGGGTAATAATATATCTTTCATTGACTTGAATATTCCCTGGCGGCTGATAGTGTGTCATGCTCACTCAAATGTCTCGCTGGCGGTGGCGTGTATGTTGGATCATTTAGCTCCCTTCAAAGTGGTTGAGCTGAATGGTGCTGATATATACGTCATGTTCGTGAACGGGCGCCGTCAGTTGGGACTGGTCATCACTTAGCCGCCTGGGCTTATTTTAATTGTTTTAATTTTGGATTGTTGTTTTGTTACTATTTGTTGTATTCTGGACGCTCTTAACGCGGACATCTTTTTATTTTTTTTTACATCGTTCTCACATTATATAATCATAAATTCAAAAGAAGTGATGTAACAAATGTTTTTGTAAAATGTAATTTAAAAAGAGTGTCCATGGAGTTTCTTGCCCGTTCTTCTCCATAGGTACCTACGCTTTGGAATGGGCAACTAGCTTCATATTTTTATGACTGACCGACTTCTTGACAATTCAAAAGTGCCTGTTAAAGGTTTAATTGAAATAAATGCTTTGAGTTTGAGAGTTTGAGTTTGAGTTTGAGTTTGGGCCAGCGGTAACCCTTTCGGACAATCCCGCTGAGTAACAGCCTGGATTTTGATTTCTGCCCGTTAATATAGCGCATCACTTCCGTTTGGAGAAAGAAGGCGTGACATTATAATATCCAAGCTGCATTACTGTGTTTCAGATTATTTGTTATTACTTTTATTTATTTTTTTGCACTGGTTCGACCGACGACTTGTTCGAAAATTTCTACAGTAGCAGACAGAATAATGAAACAAGAATTTATATAAATCACAAGAATTAACAGAGAAATGATTGCATCAACTACTAAACAATTTTACTGTAAGTACAACATTATTCCCTTGGCATTAGGTACTGACCAACACATACAGCAAATCAATTGATTTGATGTGACCAACTTAGCTTACCAATCAACTCAGCCTATTGCAGTCCACTGCTGGACATAAGCCTCTCCCAGGCTGCACCACAACGCCCTGTCCCACCTTTCACTTAGCTTATACCTACGCTAATGTGAATACTTTCCTTGACTACATATTGCCTCTGAACTGAATGTCTGATGATGACTGACGAGCCGACCTTGACGTACCGTGACTGTATAATTAATTGGGTGGAGTTGTACCACTGGCCTCCAAGCAGTCTGTTCTTTAATGGCTTGAGTTTGGGAGGCGCAACCAGCTGATGACCTTGAAGACGCTGCCTTTCAGTGGGAGGCTAACGTAGGAATACTAGTGCAGTATGTACCGTGACATCTCCTGGACGGCGTGGGGTCGGGAGTGCGTGCGCGCCGCGGCGGCTGTGCGGGCGGCGCGGGGGGCAGCGCCAGCAGCTGGCGGTACAGCTCCAGCTCGTGGTAGAACTCCAGCGAGTCGGGCGAGCCCCCCCCGCCGCCCTCCCCGCCGGTGCCATCCCCACCGGCGCCCACCTCCGCCGTGAGTCCGTTGAGCACGAGGCGGCGCGCCGCCATGCCGCGCCAGCAACAGCATGCAGCTCGCGCGCCGGCACTCCGCGCGCTCACGTCACTCCGCGCCGGCACTCCGCTCGCTCGCCACTCCGCGTTGCGACCACATCGGGCAACGGATCGCTCAGTGTTCAATACCAAAGACGATTGACATTTATCCACATCTGGTTAGACTGGTACGGGACAACACTATACTTCAAAAAAACAAGATTTCGTGCTTAATGCCATTCAGCATAGAACACCCCAAATATCATAGCAAGTCAATTCAAAGCGCGTCTCGTCACGTCAATTAAGATGACAAAGTGAGTTGTAAAAGTTGCAGAAGTATTCCGAGCACATCGTAAGATTCCGCGCGCGTCGTTCTGGATGTGCCGGTTGCGTCCGTCGCGTCTGTCACGCCGCTCGCGCGCCGCCACACTGCCGGAGCACGGCGCGGACACGCGACGTTGCGCCGGCCGCTCGACGCACGCCGCGCGTCACAGACGGCGACCAGCTCTTTCCTTGCGGCGGCGGCGACCCGATTCATTAAGACCAGTCACGACGCTTCGCGCGACTTTGTTTCAGCAAAACACAGTTTAGTAGGTTCTATAGGTAATGGTTCAGTATATCTAAACTAAACGAAGCAAAATGAATAATTTTGGGTATGAAACCCAATCACTTTGCTTCGTTTACTACCAGATTAGCTTGAATTGCATACCCAAATTATACATAGGTCAGGAGGTGCCGGATCCCAAAACAAATGCTATTGAAAACCAGCTACAGCAAAAATGTTGTGGGTTTAAAATAAAACCTTTTGCTCCTTAAAGACAAAAAAAAAGTTGTTTAAAAAAAACAAAAACATACGCTTTTAAATACCAGTATTTTACTTGGAGGGACTGAATGCTTATCTGACCTCCACAACCCATTTACTGGGTAATACGATATCCCTTGATAAGACTGTGCGCTCCACGCTTTTAGAATTTAGTTTAATTAGGTATTTTATAACTTTTAGTGGGTTTTAAAAGCGTGTTTTTTTAGTTTTTTTTAAACTACTTACATATTTTTAACTTTTACGTCAAGTATATTCTTCATAAGTTAATAAGTATAAAGTCAACGAAGTTATGACGATAAGGGGCTAATAGCAAACTCGAGGGGTTTTCAAGTTGCCCCTAAAGAGTTCCACTATCCACCTTCTAGCTCCATCATCATGTAGGTACTGTTCCTGTTATCAGATGTCCTCGTCATCTGATAACAGTAACAGTACCTCATAACTGACATGGACGCTAGATAACGGAATTTTTTAATCATAAGTCATAAGAATAGCTTTATCACAGCAATTAAAATTTTCAACAAAATTCCAAGAGAAATAAGGGAACTCCCTTTAAAACGCTTTAAATCAAAACTACACAAATGGCTTTTTGGTAATTGTTTTTATAGTGTAAAAGAATTTTTTGATAAAAAAGAAGCAGATAAATACAAGCTAAGATGCTGAGATATAATTATATTAGGTACTTTATATTATACATATTATTCTTATGTGTTCAAATAGATACGAAACCCATTAGGATTTCGTACCAATGTCATTAAAAATGTTTTTGATTTTAACAAATTACTGTGTTAAATTTGTTACATTTAACATGTTTAAATATTTGTATGCCAGTCCATGGCAAAACATGTAAGATCATAACTTTATTTATAAGACCTTAATGTATCATTTTTTAAAACAAATAAATATATTCTATTCTATTCTACCTACTAGGAAACCCATCGAGTGTGGGCTCATTAGATGTGTCTCGATGACTCCTATTCATTTTACCTAATGCCGAGGACCTGATGACTGACCTGGACGCTAGATAACGGAACTCTTGAATAGCTACTAGTAAACCCCTCGCGTGTGAGCTTATTAGATCTCACCTAGAACTGTTAATGTTACCCGATGACGAGGACCTGGTAACTGACCTGGACGCTAGATAAAGGAACTTTTGAATAACTATTAGTAAGCCCCTCGAGTGTAGGCTTATTAGATTAATTTAATTAATTAATTATTAATTAATTAATAATTAATTAATTGATTATTTATTAATTTAATTCGTGTCTCAACGAGTCCTATTCATTTTACCTAGCGACGGTAGATAAAATATCGTTAAAAATGTTGCCACACTATCTCTACAAGTGATGTGATTAAAACGCAATGAAACATCGTTTTAATCGAGATATTCGAAATTGACTAATTTTGATTTAAACGTAGACAATCAAATATTTTAGGTATTGATCGGATAAAAATATGCTTTAGTTTCAAGTCAGCGTAAATATACACAGTCTACTAAAGATAATTTTGTAACAATGTTTACTCTAAAACTTCTACTAAGTACTTATATCGATCTAAGAAATCAATTTATTAAATAAATTAAAGTTTTCATTAGGAATAACGTTTAATAAACAGGATTGCAAAACAACAAAAATCTCAAAAATAAGAATATTTAAAACATGTTTGTGATTAGAATGAATGCTTTTTAGGGTTCCGTACCCAAACCATTTCAGACATCTCAGACCATTTCAGACATCAATCTACATGGTCTTCACACGATCTGACCTAGATTTTGTCTGGACTTTAAAAGAGACTGTGACCTCTGAGTTTGTTTCGGCCTTTCTTCTCAGAGTAGTCAGATAGGAAACGCCGACCACATCTAGTTTAAAAAATATGATGACGTGTAAAATTGTTTGTAAAAACCTACTTACAGAAAATAAAACATTTATCATTTATCAAAGGGTAAAAACGGAACCCTATTACTAAGACTTCGCTGTCTGTCCGTCTGTCCGTCTGTCTGTCACCAGGCTGTATCTCAAGAACCGCGATAGCTAGACTGTTGAAATTTTCAGAAAGTATGTATTTCTGTTGCCGCTATAACAACAAATACTAAAAACAAAATAAAATAAATATTTAAGGGGGGCTCCCATACAACAAACGCGATTTTTTTGCCCTTTTTTGCTCGATATCAAAAATGGCAACAGGTAGGCACTTGAAATATTCACAAAATACTCAGTTGTATTTTAACTTTAATTATAAATAATAAAATTAAAATAAAATAAGTATTTAAGGGGGGCTCCCATACAACAAACATGTTTTTTTCGGCGTTTTGCCTTGTGGTAACAGGCAAAACAGGCAGGCCTTTGGTACGGAATCCTTCATGTGCGAGTCCGACTCGCACTTGGCCAGTTTTTAGGGTTCCGTACCCAAAGGGTAAAAACGGAACCCTATTACTAAGACTTCGCTGTATGTCCGTCTGTCCGTCTGGCCGTCTGTCCGTCTGTCCGTCTGTCCGTCTGTCTGTCTGTCACCAGGCTGTATCTCAAGAACCGCGATAGCTAGACAGTCGAAATTTTCACAAATTATGTATTTCTGTTGCCGCTATAATAACAAATACTAAAAACAAAATAAAATAAATATTTAATGGGGGCTCCCATATACGACAGACGCGATTTTTTGCCCTTTTTTGCTTGATATCAAAAATGGCAACAGGTAGGCACTTGAAATATTCACAAAATACTCAGTTGTATTTTAACTTTAATAATAAATAATAAAATAAATATTTAAAGGGGGCTCCCATACAACAAACATGTTTTTTCGGCGTTTTTGCCTTGTGGTACGGAACCCTTCGTGTGCGAGTCCGACTCGCACTTAGCAAGTTTTTATAAATCCAATCCGATCACTGCTGCACTGATGTGATGACAAAACAGTAATTAGGCATTGCTCAATGTTTTTGTTGTAAACTTATATTATCCTGAATTTCATTATAAATACATTATCATCCTCTAATATCCTTTTTAATAATAATAATAATACCTTTATTTTCGGGCTACTTTGGCCCATAGATAAATACCTTACAGACTAACATATATATTATAATAATACAATGTGTGTTAGTGTATAAACTTAAAACTATGTTAGGTAGTAAAACACTTCACTCAAGCACTGTCTTTGTCTCGATCGTGTGGCACTTGTCCGCGGAAGCGACGGAACATTACCCCTTGCGGCCAAAAGTCATAGGAGACTCATGGGCAGAGCCCATGAGTCCTCTGTCTCTTTTAAGGTTCCGTACCAAAATCGTAAAAAGGAACCCCTAAGGTGAGACTCAGTCTGTCTGTCTGTCACAGCTGGATATCTCAAGAACTACTAATGCTATCAACTTGAAATTTAGAACAGTTTTAGATGACGTTTGCCCAACTATTTTGCAAATTAGAAAGAAATTAAAATACAGTGTGTTTGGTGCATCGTTTGCCAAATGGAATTGGCCGAAAGGAGAGGTTATTTGCTATCTCTTAAGGCCCAGTAACTCATTCCTTGTTACATCGGTTTTTTATTATGACATTTTAATTTTTGTTTAGAAAAATACAAGAACTCTGCATTCAAACTCAAGTTTAAAAAAAGTTATGAGTATAGCCTTCAAATTTCATTTTAATTCTTATGTAATACTCTTGTATAGTTCTATGAAATTCAAAATTACTTGCTAATAACATCTAGTTCCTTTTTAATAACTCACAAAGTTTTTGAAAAAAGGAAAAATACCCTTAACGCTCTACTTAAAATTGCTGTAAAAAAAAAACTAAAAGCGATCGGGATCTTCTAATTCTTTTAAAAAGTTCTCTAGTTTATCCCCTTTCCAACGGTGTGAAAAATACCAAAAAAAAAAAAATTATAACTTCACTGATTCGCCAAATGTATAATCGAGACACATCAGGTTGATATTCGATATTACGGTAAGAACACTAGTTTTCACATAAATAACATTCTTTAAGTAGGTGGATAGTGTTATCTCACTCTTACGCAGTCTCTCATCTCTTTCTAGGGTTCTAACTTTCCTCGAACTTGAATTAAAAAATTAACTTGTATTTAAAACTCGTAAGTATGTACCTAATTATAAATTTTGTTCAAATTGTCCTCCACTATTGCGTACACACGCACGAGCGCGACATCTTCGTCTTATCTCGACTGTAGTGGTGTGTAAAAGTATTTCTGCTTTGATAGTGACTTACTACCGTACGCGCTAACATGGAATGCAAACCCTTTTTAACCGACTTCTAAAAAAGGAGGAGGTTTCTCAATTCGACCGTATATATGTTTTTTTTTTTTTTTTTTTATGTGTGTTCGCGGATAACTTCGTCGTTTATGAACCGATTTTGATTATTCTTTTTTTGTTGGAAAGGAGATATGCCAAGGGTGGTCCCATGATAAGGAAACCAAGATCTGATGATGGCATCCCAGTGAAATCGAGGGGAACATTCGAAAATCGTAGGAGCGACTAGTGCGTTTGTTATGTTTTTCATTAAGTATTTTAAAGCACTATAATTTAATGAAGGTCTGGAGTCGATCTGATGATGGAGCCGAAAGACAGTCGAGGGGACTCCTCAACGATTTACAGCAGTTACCTTGTGTTTGGGCTTGATTAATTTGTATTGATGTGAACTTTACACCTAGATAGGTTGTGACTGTCATTAAGGGTCTGATGATGAAGACGAAGGACAGTTAAGGGAACTACTCAACAGTTTACAGTAGCTACCTTGTGTATGTTCACCGATTACTCGAAGACGGCTGGACCGATTCCAAAAGTTCTTTTTTTATTTGAAAGGGTATACTCTCGAGGTGGTCTCATCATCATCAAGTTGGAATCTCATGAGAGGATCCCATGGAAATCGAGGGAAACCCTTAAATTTTATAGGCAAACGTATAGCGATTTGGGTATTTTTTAAAGTAACTTGAGCATTTGCTCTCGGAAATCATCATTTGGTAAAGTGGAGTTGATAATGAAAACCACAGATGGCCATCGGAACAACTCAATGACAAATATTTCACGGGTTGCGATTCGATTACTTTAATATGGTTGCTAAGCAATTTATGCTCGTCACAATGCGTATGATGAGTGATTGTTGAGGAGTTCTCCTGGTTCTTACCGGGAGAACTCCTCAACAATTAACGTCCCAGGATCGGGAAAAGCAATATTTTGTAAAAGGTGATGAACAGTTGGCATTAGGCTATTGTAACTTAGATAAATTACAAAGTGACCCACTAAAAAGTGAAAAATAAAAACATTTTTACAAAAAAAAAAACAACCGACTTCCAAAAAAAACACTACAAATTGAAAAATAACTTTAATTTCGGAAGTCGGTGTCAATAAACGAAAATGCGGAACCAAAGACACCGACTTCCGAAATTAAAGTTATTTTTCAATTTGTAGTGTTTTTTTTGGAAGTCGGTTGTTTTTTTTTTTGTAAAAATGTTTTTTTAGCTCTACTGCGTACTCACCGATGTTCTAGGTAACGGCTTTGACGTCACTCTGCCAGATGTCATGTTATCCCGCACGGAGTGTACTTTCTTCTTATTCATTACGCAATAGTGGAGGACAAATTGAACAAAATTTATAATTAGGTACTTATTAAATAAAAGTTTAATTTTTTTTAGAAGTTCGAGGATAGTTAGAACCCTAGAAAGAGATGAGAGACAGCGTAAGAGTGAGATAACACTATCCACCTACTTAAAGAATGTTATTTATCTGAAAACTAGTGTTCTTACCGTAATATCGAATATCAGCCTGCTATGTCTCGATTACACATTTAGCGATTTACTGAAGTTATTAAAAGTTTTTTTTGGTATATTGCGCACCGTTGGAAAGGGTGTCCCCTTTCCAACGGTGCGCAATATACTATATATGTAATGAAATGAAACCTACTTACATAGCTATAATTTCATTGATTGCATTTGACTGACTGACAGGAAGAGAGATGTCAGTGTGTTGCCATGGTGTGCATTGTGTTATTGGAGGTTAGAAACTATTGTGATAAATAAAATACTTGAAGATAAAAAGGAGACGATATTCGTGAAATTATAAGCTTTGAATGTTGTTTCTTTATTTACAGAAACGCAATTGAGTTTATTTACGGATGTCGGTTACCTTAAATAAGATATCTTATAAAACAACATTCTCTGCAAAGGACATTTTACAGAAATGGATAAACTAAAATTCGAGTTTACAATTAAAAGTTTCGAAGACCAAAAAATAAATGTACTGGCAGTAACCTCAATAACGACAAAAGAGGGTAAGATTTACCTTGTACCACAAGAACTACAGCCAATAAAAAATCATGAAAAATTAATGGAAACTGAGCCATGTAAAACGATAAAAAATACATTGCAAAGGAGACATGAAAAGAGGAGTTTATGGATAACTTTATCAGATGAACTAAAAAAGACTTACATGGATGACAATGACAATATACAATTCAAGAAGTATTACTTGGAAGAAGTGATAAGTTCAACAGGAATAACACAACCAATAATAAAAGAGGGTATATCTGAAGAAACACTGTCAAGAATCCTAGAAAAAATAGCTAATATAAATCCACAATTACCAAAGCTGACTAATTTAAAAAAAATATCAGACAAATTTGTAATAGAGAAATTCACCGGAGAAAACTCAAATGTAACTCAGTGGATGGCTACCTTTGAAAAAGAATGTGATAGATTGGAAATAATTGAGGATGAAAAAAAAATTGAGATTTTTAGACTGTTTTTGGATAAATCGTGTTTGAATTGGTACAGCTCTACGCTAATAAGATATACGTTGACTTGCGAATGGAAACAATGGAAGGAAGATTTTTGTGATACTTATGAGAATAAAGGTTGGACACCAATAAGATATGCCATAGAATTTAAATACAAAACAGGATCACTATTAGACTATTCAATAAGAAAGGAAAAAATATTGTTAGAAATGGACAGCACAATAAACAAAAGTACTTTGATTGATTTGATTGCAGTAGGTCTACCTAGTTATATTACACACAGAATTGATAGAAAGAAAATAAAGGAGACTAAAGATCTGTTCAATGAAGTGAAAAGCTTGGAACATTTAGTAAACAAAAAAGGTTTTGATACAAAGAAAATTACCAACCCTTTATTAAAAACAAAAGAGGTTAAAGAACCTTGCAAGATTTGTAAAAAACTATATAAAGGTAATAGGTATCATCCTGAAGACTCATGCTGGTTCAAAACAAATGAAGGCAATAAAGATAAACCAAATATTATAAATTTTGTTAACAATTCAGAAGTAGAAACTGAATTAAATAATATGGACCAAAAAAACTAGTAGTGCCACCATTAATCAAAGTCAAATTAACATTAAATAACACACTAGATGCATATGGAATATATGATTCCGGTTCAAATATCTCATTAGTTAATTCAAAATTACTAAAGCTAAAAGATGAAGAAATAAATAATGCACAGACAGTGAAGTTAACTACGATTAATGGTGTGAAAAAAACAAATGGAATAGTAAAAATAAAAATCTTTGAAATAGAAGAAGAAGTGAATGTGTTTGTAATTAACAAGAACAATTTCAACTACGACTTTTTAATTGGATTAGATATGATAAAACAATTTAAATTGATCCAAAATGAAAAGCTAGAAATAACACAAAAAACACAAGAAATAATTATAAATGCAAAAAAGGAAGCAGAAAAAAAAAGCAAACAAAAAGCTGTGACGAGTTTACAGTGAACTTTAACGAACATGTCGACGAAACTAATTTTAAAATTTTTATGAACGACCTCGAATATAAACAAGAAGCTGAAATAAATGAACTAATTGAGAAATACAAATCGATATTTGCAAAAGACAAGTACGATATTGGAACTGTTAGGGATTATGAAGCCAGAATTGATTTATCAGTCGATAAATATTGTAGCAAAAGACCCTACAGATGTAATATTGAGGACAAGAAGGAAATAGAGAGTCAAGTAACAAAGTTATTAGAGAAAAATCTAATTGAGGAATCATACAGCCCATTTGCTGCTCCGGTAACATTGGCATACAAAAAGGAAGACAATAGAAAATCAAGACTTTGTATAGACTTTCGCGATTTGAATAAACTTATTGTTCCACAGTCACAACCTTTCCCGTTAATTGAAGATCTTATGGTAAAAACAAGAAATTGCAAATATTTTTCAACCCTTGATTTAAATTCGGCATTTTGGTCGATACCATTACGAGTCGAAGACAGAAGAAAAACAGCCTTTGTGACACAAGACAGCCATTTTCAGTGGACTTGTTTGCCATTTGGACTTAAAACATCTCCAGCAATATTTCAAAGAATATTGAGTAATATTATAAGACGACATGAACTTACGGAATTCACGGTAAATTACATAGATGATATATTGATTTTTTCAAAATCCTTTCACGAACACATAACCCACTTAACAAAATTGTTAGAAGCAATAAAGAAGGAAGACTGAAATTTTCTAAATGCACTTTCGCATCGGATTCGGTGAAATATTTAGGGCACATTATTCATAATAATTCAGTACGCCCAATAAAAGATAATTTAATATCAATAAAAAAAATTCCAGTACCCCAAAATCAAAAAAATGTGAGACAGTTTTTGGGAAAAATTAATTTTTATAATGAATATGTACCAAATATTGCAATAACATTGGATCCACTACACAACCTACTAAGGAAGAATCAAAAATTCATTTGGACAGAAGAATGTCAAAAATCATTTGAGAAAATGAAACAACTATTATGTTCACAACCTATATTAGAGATATTTGACCCAGACTTACCAATACTAATTTATACAGATGCAAGTATACTAGGTGTTGGAGCAGTATTGAAACAGAGACAACAAAACAAAAAAGAAAAACCAGTTGCATATTTTTCCAAGAAACTAAATGAAGTACAGAAAAGGAAAAAAGCAATTTATTTAGAATGCCTAGCAATAAAAGAAGCAGTTAAATATTGGCAACACTGGCTCATAGGTAAACGATTCACGGTTTATACTGATCTACCATTAGAAAAATGAACATTAAATCGAGAACGGATGAAGAACTCGGGGACTTGACATATTACCTTTCTCAATATGACTTTGAGGTAAAATATTCACCTGGAAAAAATAATCTTGAAGCTGACTGCCTAAGCAGAAATCCAGTATTGGAAGTACATGAAAATGAAGATGAACAGTTAAAAGTGGTCAATTGGATAAAACTAGAAAATATTATTGTTGATCAAGAAAATAACGAAGATCTACAAAAAGAAAAACAAAAATTAATATTAAAGCACTCCATATACTATAAGAAAATCAAGAAAAAAGAAAAAAATTGTTTTATCAGAAGACTTCAGTATAAGTTTCATCAAAGAAATACATAAAGAATACTGTCACATTGGAATTGAACAAATGCAAAAGAAAATTACACCATACTACACTGCTAAGAATTTAAGACAGAATATAAGGAAAATTTGTAGAAAATGTGAAGTTTGCATTATGAACAAATCAAGAGGCCAGGATAAATTAGGACTGATGTCTCATCTAGGACCAGCCACATAGCCTTTTCAAATAATGTCCATTGACACAATTGGTGGATTTGGGGGCTCTAGATCGACGAAGAAGTACATGCACCTCTTAGTGGATCATTTCACTAGATATGCATACATTGTCAATTCAAAAACACAGAATTCAAATGACTTTATAAAACTTGTCAAAAATGTCACAGAAAATAGTACAATTGGTATGATCTTAACAGATCAATACCCAGGAATAAATTCAAAAGAATTCAAATTATTCTTAGAGGAAAAAAATATTCCAATTGTTTTCACAGCAGTAAATGCACCTTTTTCAAATGGAATAAACGAAAGACTTAACCAAACCCTGGTCAATAAAATAAGATGCAAAGTAAATGAGGAAAATAAAAAAATAGCATGGACAACGATAGCACAAATATGCGTGGAAAAGTACAATGAAACAGAGCACACTGTCACAGGCTTTGCACCTGTGTACTTGTTACAAGGAAAGAATATATCATTTGTTCCAACTGAACTAAAAGAAGAAAAATCAGAAAATGATTTGTTGAGAGACAGACAACTGGCTATGGAAAACAGTATAAAATCACACAACTACAATAAAAAACTATCAGATAGGAGTAGAAAACATTATGAGTTCAATGTAGGAGATATGGTATTTGCGGAAAATGGCAATAGATTAAACAGAAGAAAACTGGACGAGTTGAAGATTGGACCTTATGAAATAATAGAGAAACTATCAAACTCAATATACAGAATCAATACAGGACATAGAAAATCAGAATCAAATCTCTTCCACATCACCAAACTACTCCCAGCTCCTGTATTTGAAGATGCCATTTAATGAAATATTGTGATACAATATTCTCCCCGAAGAGGGGGGGTGTAATGAAATGAAACCTACTTACATAGCTATAATTTCATTGATTGCATTTGACTGACTGACAGGAAGAGAGTTGTCAGTGTGTTGCCATGGTGTGCATTGTGTTATTGGAGGTTAGAAACTATTGTGATAAATAAAATACTTGAAGATAAAAAGGAGACGATATTCGTGAAATTATAAGCTTTGAATGTTGTTTCTTTATTTACAGAAACGCAATTGAGTTTATTTACGGATGTCGGTTACCTTAAATAAGATATCTTATATATATATATGACGGGGAAAGTATAGTGTGTCTCGTTATTATCAGCCATAATTGAATTAGAGTGGGCTACAGTGGGTTGTGTGTTGGATAATGCGCAATAGAAAAACGGTTTTCATTTCAAATGAGATTATAATTTCACAAACAATTTAATCACGCTAGCAAATTACACACTAGGTAGGTACACGACACAACCAGATACGGAACGCCGACAGTTTCTGAGCACATGTTGTTCGTACGATGTCCAATGTCCAAGAGAGCTCCACCGTTCTTCTCGCGCTGCCTTCCAGCGTCGACCCCCCACGAACTCAGGCCAGACTCTGTCAACGCCACCAGATGGCGCTAGCGTTCCGATTCCGGTTGTCAAGTCAGCTCCCGTACTAATGACGTTTCCGACACGGTCATCCTGCGATACACACGTCCTCGTGTGTTAATCTGTAAACAAACATACCCGCAAAGTATCACATAGCTCGGTCACTCCTGACCAATATGGTACAGGCAAAAACACAATGAAAATTCGAACAACCTAAAAAATTGCAGAGTTCAGAGCATTACTCATTATTTGATTAACAAATCTCAAGATCACAAACTAAATAATCAACTAAGGTGCATGTCTCATACTATCAAGTAGGAGGAGGTTACCTCCTGTTACTCAACCATTCATTTGCGCATCCCCTCGGATCGCCAAGTCACTCACGGACGTTGTGGTTTCTCACAAAACCCTACACAACACACACACACACACACGACTTAATCTCTGCTCTGTTTCATCAACAAGACTTTTACTTGGCTTTCCTCAAATTCGTCAGTAATACTCTGATCCCTTGGCCTGTGCCATGGCATGTGCGTTAGCGTCATGAGCGTACTTGATTCAACCAGAGCCATGTAATCAAACTGTAATCAATCATAGCAAAAAAAAACATCAACCATAGCCATGTACCATCGTTATCCACATTACAACAATAATCTTTTTCACTAAGAGCCATAGGCACCTGGAAACCCACACACGAGTAAACCACTCTAACGCCACGGCGCTCCGGCCGACCAGCAATCCACATTGCTCTCACACATCCAGCGCATGGATCCACATCCATCACCCTGTGACTACACACAACTTTACTACGCCCGCGCCCGTTAGAGAACACCTACTCGCGTGGCTCCCACTACATAGGCTTGCTCATTGCTCATCACCACTGTGTTTCGACTGGTACATGACCTACTGACATCATTCTTAAACTAACGTGAGCTTATTTAAAATTGCATTGTAAATTAGATTGGGCTACACCCAACAATGTAACCATTTTTACTGTTATCTACCAGGGAAGCACTCAGTACCAGAGTCAAAACAAAATGAAAACGGCTCACCAGATTCGGTAGACAATCCACTCGCCGTCACTGCCTCTCTGGCAGAAGTCGTGAAACCTCTTGCACGAAAAGCACCGTCCCTGATCAGCGAGCACTCCCACAGGAGATCCAAAGAATGCAGCGCCGCCCGACACTGCCATCCCGCCCGCACACGCCGCCGCGCGCCAACCTGTAACCACAAAAAAAACCAACAGCAGTGCATGTTCCACTCGGCCAATTCTGACCACTTACGGCTTCTAACTTTTGAAAACAGAAAGCTTTAATTCTCTTCTCATTGTTTTTACAAAACAATACCTCTAAATTAACTAAACAAACTTTGATTAATCATAGCAAAACATCCAATGACCAGAGCCATGTAAACAAACTTTGATTATCTAGTCAAAGCGAAAATTGTTGTAATTTTATCTATCACTAACTGTAACTGTAAGTTTATTGTTACTAACACTGTATGGGTCTCATGGTTACTCGCAATAAAGAATTTAATTTTTATTAATTACTTTTAATGAAAATCATTACCAACTCTTTCTCTCAAAGCGACATGTTGAACAACACCCATACTCATTCAAATAATAGAAAGCTCATTAAAATATTGCAGCGCTCATGCTCTGACTTCCATCGGGCCTTCATATCATCACACTTATAACTTCCATCCAGTCATAAGCATCAAACCAAACGACCTCCATCCGGTCTTCAACACGTAACCTCCATCCGGTTACTAACACAACAGGCAACCTCTATCTGGTCACCTCCAAATGTAACCTCCATCCAGTTACACACCACCCAAACGAGTCACAAGCCTACGAGCCTTTGTCAAAATAAACTTAAACTAGGTCTGTTCAACATGTAACTTTATTTGTCATATCATAATATTACTTTGCCAGTAAATGTCGGGTATAAAATCTTAAGTCTTTGCTCGCTAATTGCAACGCTACATATGATTTGTTCTGTGCTGAATACACGCGTTTGACCAATACTAGTCAATGCAACAACGTTATTAAATCATTTGCCACTTAATTTGGCTGCACAACTCGCTTTTACTAACGAGCATTCAGCACCAGAATCGTAAACAAAACAATACAGCTCACCTTTATTTTCTAACGTGCCTGAGAGTAGCTGTACGACGCAAACGTCCACTCGCCGCTGCTGCTTGCAGCACGCGGTCCACCTCCACCATCTGCCTGGCTGCCACTGCTCGTGCACCGGGCCGCGGCTCATGACATGTCGCGACATGTCCAGGATTCCCTCACTTGCAGCACACGAAGGGCTTCACCGACGGCTGCAGGCTGCTTGGCTCGATTCTTCAAGTCACCCAACGTCACTGGTAGCTCCACGCCACGTCCTTGGCTCCCTTTGTGCGCCTTAATGACGGTCACAACAAGTTGACCTCCTTGCAGTGAATTTTCAGCAAAACGCAATCAGCTATCGTACTGTGTGCTGTTACGTTTGCACACGACGCGTCCTACCGTGTGTTCTTAATACGAAAACAGGATACGACGAACTCAAACGCCGGTTACAGACACACTTTTTTTTCTTTTTTTTTTTTAACATGGCGGTAGGGCGCAACTGGCGCGTCACTGTGCAAAGGTATTTCTGCATACAGCCTATGCCCAAAACAACATGTACTATGATCGCGCATCTGTATCTGGTTTGTCTGGGTCGAACTTGGACAGATCCACACGATTATTTAATAAGCGCATGCGAACGCTTATTTGCACTTTGTTTATCAAATGGCAACGGTCACTTTAATTTTAAGCGTTCTGATTTTGCGCATGAACCAACACTAATCCCAATTCTGATGACGGGGAAAGTATAGTGTGTCTCGTTATTATCAGCCATAATTGAATTAGAGTGGGCTACAGTGGGTTGTGTGTTGGATAATGCGCAATAGAAAAACGGTTTTCATTTCAAATGAGATTATAATTTCACAAACAATTTAATCACGCTAGCAAATTACACACTAGGTAGGTACACGACACAACCAGATACGGAACGCCGACAGTTTCTGAGCACATGTTGTTCGTACGATGTCCAATGTCCAAGAGAGCTCCACCGTTCTTCTCGCGCTGCCTTCCAGCGTCGACCCCCCACGAACTCAGGCCAGACTCTGTCAACGCCACCAGATGGCGCTAGCGTTCCGATTCCGGTTGTCAAGTCAGCTCCCGTACTAATGACGTTTCCGACATATATATAACTAGAGAACTTTTTAAAAGAATTCGAACATCCCGATCGCTTTTAGTTTTTTTTTTTACAGCAATTTAAAGTTGAGTGTTAAGTGTATTTTTACTTTTTTCAAAAACTTTGTGAGTTATTAAAAAGGAACTAGATGTTATTAGCAAGTACCTAATTTTGAATTTCATAGAACCTTACAAGAGTAAACATAAGAATTAAAATGAAATTTGAAGACTCACTCTCTCTTAACTTTTTTTTAAATTTATGATTAAATGCAGAGTTCTTGTATTTTTCTAAATTAAAATTAAAAAGCCATAATAAAAAAGGGTGTAACAAGGAATGAGTTACTGGGCCTTAAGAGATAGCAAATGACCTCTCCTTTCGGCCAATTCCATTTGGCAAACGATGCACCAAACACCCTGTATATCTATATTTTTCGCAACAGTGACTGAAAGGGGGTCTGAAAAATTCTAAGTGGGGCTACTAGGGCATGTGGGGTATCATATGAAAGAGCGCAGTTTGCACATTCTCAAACATTTTTTTTTAGGCCGCCTTGTTTTCGACTTTTGATGAAAAATGTAAAAAAAAATACCCCCCTTATCTCAAAAGTTTGCAAAGAGAAAAATCTGAAATAATTCTATGTGATAGAAGTTTTTGTAAAGATTACAGGAAAAATAAAACGAAGTCTCTAAAAACGAAGTCTCTAAATAGCACACTTTTTCAGAAATCGTCAACAAAAGTTACATTAGTTCCACTATCGGTCAAGAGATGGCGCTGACATAAAATTACAATATTCTACACCGCAGTGCACAGTGTTAAAATTCCCTGACGAATATAGGCCTCGACGATGAAAATTTAAAAACATATGATGGTACCTACGGAACCCTCGGTGCGTGAGTCCGACTCGCTCTTGACCGGTTTTTTATAAAATAAATTTAACATGGATCGATTTTGAATTGAATGTTACTTGAATGAATCGATTATTTTGTCCCATAACTAATTACATTTCGTTAACAAACAAAAGTGGTAACACATAAGCTGTCATTTTACTGCATTATTAAGTGTCGGACTATAGTAAACCCCTCGAGTGTGGGCTTATTAAATGTAACTCAACTAGTACTGTTCGTTTTACCTGATGACGAGGACCTGATGACTGACCTGGACGTTAGAAAATGGAACTCTTGAATAGCTAGTAGTACACCCCTCGAGTGTGAGCTTATTAGATGTGTCTCACTTAGTGCAGTCGGTGACCAATATTGTCTGACCCACCCAACATTGCCTGACCCATCGGCATATCTTTTTAAGCCATTTTAATCATTATCTTCTTGTCGTTAAGGTTGAAAAGCTTTTAAGTAACACGGCAATACTTACTACCTAATCTTTAATTTCGCGTATTCTCAACCAGTCATTGTGGCTTCGCGGTTCGATGCTGGATTGGCGACGAACAACATGTGGGTTCGAAAACACAATCCACCTATTATCAATTTCTTTTTCTATTTGTTTTCATTTATGATTTCTACAATATTTCTTGCATTATTAAAAAAACCGGTCAAGTGCGTGTCGGGCCACGCACAGCGTAGGGTTCCGTAGTAGCCCGTTATCACAATGTACTACGATTCTGTTGTTCTTTATTCTGAAAATAAAAAAATAAAAATTTTCATATTTTGTTTTTCAATGAAAGTCTTTACCCGTTATAAACAAGCAACTAATTCATCTTAGTCACTTTAAAGTATTAACGCTAAGGATTTTGTATTTGGTACAAAATTATCCAACACCCAAGTTCAACGACTATTACTGCTAAACTAATAAAGTTATTTTAACCGCTATAGTTTTCCTTCAAAATTCATGAAATGCACTATTATCGTGAATTTTTTCAGATTTTTCAAGCCAGCAGTTTAGGTTTTAGAGGGGGGGGGGGGCCCTACTGGAACAAAAAATTGCACTTCAAAGTTTAATATTTCGTAAATGGAGCATTAAGAGCGTTTACGCCCTACGGCATTTCATACAAACTTATTTTCCGAAATGAATGGACCGATTTTAATGAAACTTCGTACGCATAAGCAGGATACAAAGGTCTAAAAAGTTAGTAGAGAACATTTTCGAAAAATAGTGTTACAGCCAAATTAAACCGATTTTAAATTTTCCATAGAAACAGAGATTTCCAGTTATATTTTTTTATATAAGACATTTCGAAAATGTTCTCTACTAACTTTTTAGACCTTTGTATCCTGCTTATGCGTATGTAGTTTCATTAAAATCGGTTCATTAATTTCGAAAAATAAGGGCTTGAAAGTTTGTATGAAATGCCGTACGGCGTAAACGCTCTTAAATCGAAAAATAATTTTAGCAACCCCTAAGTTATTTTAGAAGACTTATTCAACGATACCCCACACGATGGGGTAGATGACGAAAAAAATATTCATCCCCACTTGACATGTAGGGGAGCTACCCAAAAAAAAATATTTTCAAAAAATTTATTTTACCACTATGCGGCGTAATTGATATACGCACTCCTACAAAATTACAGCTTTCTAGTATTAACGGTCTTTTAGCAAAACTTCGGACAGACAGACGGACGGACATGACGAAACTATAAGGGTTCCTTGTAGGAACTACGGAACCCTAAAAACGACCAATATGATTTTCGCCTAACAACTTTTCTGCAAAACAATTGGGTACCTAAATAAAAAAAACTGGCCAAGTGCGAGTCGGACTCGCACACGAAGGGTTCCGTACCACAAGGCCAAAACGCCGAAAAAAACATGTTTGTTATATGGTAGCCCCCTTTAATATTCATTTTATTTTAATTTTATTATTTATTATTAAAGTTAAAATACAACTGAGTATTTTGTGAATATTTCAAGTGCCTACCTGTTGCCATTTTTGATATCGAGCAAAAAAGGGCAAAAAAATCGCGTTTGTTGTATGGGAGCCCCCCTTAAATATTTATTTTATTTTGTATTTAGTATTTGATGTTATAGCGGCAACAGAAATACATATTTTGGGAAAATTTCAACTGTCTAGCTATCGCGGTTCTTGAGATACAGCCTGGTGACAGACAGACGGACAGACGGACAGACAGCGAAGTCTTAGTAATAGGGTTCCGTTTTACCATTTTGGTACGGAACCCTAAAAACTATAACTCCTCAAATGAGTAGGAAAAAATCCTCCTCAAATGAGGTAAAAGTTTACCTCATGGGGTAGATGGATACTAAATTGATCTATGTGTCAAAAGTCAGTCTAAACATTTCTAAAACGTTTGACGTAAATCGTGAAAGTATTTTTAATGAATTTGCTGTAATCAAAGCTTCATGTCGCAATTTAATGACTATACAAAACATTGCTGGCTGGATGTCGTCTATGGGACCTGATGGATTGGTAGAAGTTGGTGGTCGATTTATTAGGAGTCAGTATTTGAAGATTCTGTGTGACGTCATGCTGCCGACTGTGCGAATTATACTCAGCTTCGTCCTCGAGATTAGCATAACCACAATGTAGTAACACGTACGGTATTGACTTTACGCACTGAAAGTAAAAAGCCCTATACCCACAACAACAAAAAAATAAGCGTTTATTTTGAACATTTTCAGGTGAGGGTAGACGATAGCTTCTTTGCTCGATACCCCGTTCTATTGCTCATTCACAGTTCAGTGCTCTGCCGGAGCGCACATAATTTTTAAATAATTATTATCAGTGTTGTTAAAGTTAGTCCCGTTAAAAAGTGTCATGGGGAAACGAAAAATTAAAGATGATTACGAAAATATCACAAAAAAGTTGAAGAAATGGGAGAAGAAACTTCAGCATGAGACAAGATCGATGTCGAATACCAGAGGTTAGTCAAGTGTCATTACTCATATTACGTAAATTCGTTATAATGATAACGTGCATAATCACACCAACGTTTTAACGTTATCATAAGTCGTTGCGGTTAACTTTTGGGGTTAAAACTTCGGACTCATATCATAAACGTTATTTACATAACTTATTTTATTTCATATCACTTGCAAGGCTAATATTGCGATCAGGTTACCTTGTTAGTATACCTACGTGAAGCTATACGGATGATGCGGGCAGTCTTTGGGATTGTCACTTCACCGTCGATACTAAGTTGCACGCGGTACATATCTACGTATATAGATATGTACAGATATAGATATATGTATATAGATACATCGGCCCACCTGCGTGCGCACTTATCTTATTATTTTAAATTAATTATCCATTAGTCCGGTTCATTTGAATAAAAATGAAGACTGATCTTCTTAAATAACATAAGAAACCTGCACATTACAGAGGATACACCCTCTCCTTGATGTCGATACTACGACGAAGAACCTTTTGAGGAAGTCCTGGAATCGGAACCAGAATATAATGATGAGCCATCCATGAGCGCAGGGGATCCGATTCCTTCCATCAGTGCCTTGGAACCAGTTCCATCAACTAGCACCGCAGAACCAATTCCATCCTTGTGGATGGAATTGTACTACATCTTTTTAGTAAAAGAGGTGAAAGACACAATTATATCACTAGAAATGGGGACCAATTAGTTCAACCAGGTTTCAGGCTGGCTAAAGTAGACTCGTCTTTCATGGGCTACTGTTTAAAATGTTACAATAAAATACCTACCCAGTACCCACATACTTGAACTGAATGAAACAAAATTTAAATCTTGTATAAAACGCACACTATGCAGCCAGGCATATTATAAATTGGGGGATTACATCACTGACAAAAATGCTTGGCTAAACGCTGGTCCTGCTCCATAAGGACGCACAAATAAATTGATTAGCATTGAAAAACACTGTTGGAGCTGCTGAAGATTTTAAAATACTATTTTTGCATTATATAAATTCAATCACCTAGTATTGTATAATTGCATAGCACATGTGTGAGTACTATGTACATACTATAAAGCTTCCATTTACTGGGTACGCCTTTTATTGACTTGAATGTGCCCTGGCGGCTGAGAGTATGTTACGCTCACTCAAATGTCTCGCTGATGGTGGCGTGTGTGTTGGATCATTTAGCTGCCTTCAAAATGGTTGAGCTGAATGGTGCTAATACATGCGTCATGTTCGTGAACGGGCGCCGTCAGTAGGGACTGGTCATCTCTTTGCTGCCATGGCTTATTTTAATTTAATACCTATTTGAATTGTTTTTTATTTTTTTCGTCTTTTCATTACGGACGCTTTTAACGTTCTGCATCGTACTCACATGTATAATTTTTAACATGAATGATGTAAACAAGACATTGTAACCATATTATTTTGATTTAAAAGAGTGTCCATGGAGTTTCTTGCCCGTTCTTCTCCATAGGTACCTACGCTCTGGAATGGACAACTAGCTTCATCTTTCTGACTGACCGACCCCTTGACAATTCAAAAGTGCCTGTAATTGGTTTAATTGAAATAAATGCTTTGAGTTTGAGTTTGAGTTTGACTTCACAGCCACAGGTCTCTTTCTCGGAGACTGAAGTCCTTATTGCAACTGACACACCTCCGAACATCGAGCTGGACTCGAAAATTTTAGAAATATTTGGAGAGGATCCGTCTGTGGAGAAGATCTACGGCAAAGAAATTTAGACTGACCTAGCTATTCGGCTACAGCATGTGGCTACTAAGGGCTGGTCCAGCGAACTTTGTAAGGAGTTGTTAGAAAAATACTTACCTCCTAGTAATTACAAGCTAATTAATTCGCTGGAACTTAATTTAGAAATAAAAGCAGCCTTATCAGAAGTCGTCTTAAAGAGAGATAAGGGTATTGAGATGAAACAAAACAGTTAGGTTAGGTTGTGCCATTTCATACTTAAGTAATGCTATTACTCTTAAGATTGCTAAAGAGGACGACAACACTCTGACTCAACACTCTGCCGGAACTTTAATTTACACAATTTAAAAAAACCGGGCAAGAGCGAGTCGGACCGCGCACCGAGGGTTCCGTAACATCCGGGTTTATGCATAAGGTTTATGTTTATGAAATTAAATGTTTTTTTTTTTATATTTGAGTTGATTGAATGAAAGGTAAATTGCGGTTTACGATTTATGAAGTATTAAAAAACCGGGCAAGAGCGAGTCGGACTCGCTCACCGAGGGTTCCGTAATATCCAGGTTCATGCATAAGGTTTATGTTTATGAAATTAAATGTTTTTTTTATTTTTTTAGTTGGTTGAATAAAAGGTAAATTGCGGTTTACGATTTATGACGAATTAAAAAAAAACTACTTACTAGATCTCGTTCAAACCAATTTTCGGTGGAAGTTTACATAGTATTGTACATCATATATTTTTTTTAGTTTTATCATTCTCTTATTTTAGAAGTTACGGGGGGGGGGACACACATTTTACCACTTTGGAAGTGTCTCTCGCGCAAACTATTCAGTTTAGAAAAAAATGATATAAGAAACCTCAATATCATTTTTGAAGACCTATCCATAGATACCTCACACGTATGGGTTTGACGAAAAAAAAATTTTTTAGTTTCAGTTCTAAGTATGGGGAACCCCAAAATGTATTGTTTTTTTTTCTATTTTTGTGTGAAAATCTTAATGCGGTTCACAGAATACATCTACTTACCAAGTTTCAACAGTATAGTCCTTATACTTTCGGAGAAAAGTGGCTGTGACATACGGACGGACAGACAGACAGACGGACAGACAGACAGACAGACAGACAGACAGACAGACAGACAGACATGACGAATCTATAAGGGTTCCGTTTCTTGCCATTTGGCAACGGAACCCTAAAAAGAACTACTTACTAGATCTCGTTCAAACTAATTTTCGGTGGAAGTTTACATGGTAATCATATATTTTTTTTAGTTTCATCATTCTCTTATTTTAGAAGTTACAGGGGGGGAGACACATTTTACCACTTTGAAAGTGTCTCCCACGCAAACTATTCAGTTTAGAAAAAAATATATTAAAAACCTCAATATCATTTTTGAAGACCTATCTACATATAGATACCCTACACGTATGGGTTAGATGAAAAAAAATATTTGAGTTTCAGTTCTAAGTATGGGGAACCCCCAAAATTATTGTTTTTTTTTCTATTTTTGTGTGAAAATCTTAATGCGGTTCACAGAATACATCTACTTACCAAGTTTCAACAGTATAGTTCTTAAAGTTTCGGAAAAAAGTGGCTGTGACATACGGACGGACAGACAGACCGACATGACGAATCCATAAGGGTTCCGTTTTTTGCCATTTGGCGACGGAACCCTAAAAAGGAGATGAAAGAACAACTACAAAAAACAATAATTGACAAACACCTTTTCGGATCAGATTTAGCTGAAACATTAAAAATTGCAAAGACAATTACAAAAACAGGAGCAGAATTAAAATCAACCATATCTCGGCAACCTACTATACATTGAATTTAAAAAAATCAAGCTGGAAAGATCTCGACTGATGAAGTCTACGCTCCGTGCAGCACTGATCCAGATCCAAAACCCCGAGAGCTTTCAGCTCGAACTCCAGAATCGTTTCGAATGCCTAGGGAGCTCCGTGGACGATTATAACAATGAGTTCGTGGAAACTGTCCATACGGTCGGGTCTAAGATCTTCAAGACCCGCCGTACGAATTCAAAAAAAGAAGCTCTCTGATCCTACTTTGCGGCTCATGAAGGAGAAGCGGGAGATGATCCTGCAGTCTACGGATGATGCGCTAAATTACCGGCAACTCAATAGACGGATCACTAAGTCATTGAAAAACGATCTTCACCGCTTTAATACAGATCGTATTAAGGACGCGATAGAGCGAAATAAAGGCTCCAAGATCTTTGCTAGAGATCTGTCTATTGGGCAGAGCCAGCTTATGAAACTGAAGACCGATGATGGCAGGATCGTATCCGACAAACCTGAGCCGTTGAGAGAGATCGAGAGGTTCTGTGGACAGTTATACACGTCAACAAATAACCCCGTTATGAATCTGGCAAACGACCCAAAAGCTAGATTGACCCGGCACTATACCGAAGACATCCCGGACGTCAGCCTGTGTGAGATTAGGATGGCTCTGAAGCAGCTCAAAAACAAGAAGGCACCGGGTGATGACGGAATTACGGCCGAGTTGCTGAAGGCCGGCGGAAAACCCGTTCTGAAGGCCCTTCAGAAGCTGTTTGGTTCCGTCATACTCGAGGGCAAAACACCACAGGCATGGAACAGGGCTGTGGTGATACTTTTCTTTAAGAAGGGCGATAATGCCCTACTTAAGAATTATAGGCCCATCTCACTCCTGAGCCATGTCTACAAGCTGTTTTCTAGAGTCATCACGAACCGTCTCGCGCGCAGGTTTGACGACTTCCAGCCTTCCGAACAAGCCGGATTCCGTAAAGGCTTTAGCACCGTAGACCACATACATATGCTGCGACAGGTTATACAGAAGACCGAAGAATATAACCTGCCTCTCTGCTTAGCGTTTATGGACTACGAAAAAGCCTTTGATTCGATCGAAACATGGGCTGTGCTACAGTCTCTTCAACGGTGCCAGATCGACTATCGGTACATCGAAGTGCTGAAGTGTCTGTACGAAAACGCCACTATGTCAGTAAGACTCCAGGATCAGACCTCGAAACCTATCCTTCCGCAGCGAGGTGTGAGACAGGGAGACGTTATCTCTCCGAAACTGTTCACCGCTTCACTGGAGGATGTCTTCAAGGTTCTGGACTGGAAAGGGGCTAGTATCAACATCAATGGCGAGTACATAACTCACCTTCGGTTTGCCGACGATATCGTAGTCATGGCTGAGACTATGGAGGACCTCAGTACAATGCTCGATGACCTCAGTAGAGCCTCCGAAAGAGTGGGTCTTAAAATGAACATGGGCAAAACGAAGGTCATGTCAAATGCCCATGTAACACCCACTCTCATAAAGATCGGAGACGCTACACTCGAAGTCGTGGACGAGTATGTTTACCTAGGACAAACTGTCCAGTTAGGTAGGTCTAACTTCGAGAAAGAGGTTATTCGATGAATCCGACTCGGCTGGGCAGCGTTCGGGAAGCTACGCAATATCTTCTCGTCTCACATACCGCAGTGTCTCAAAACGAAAGTCTTTGACTAATATCTCGAGGACGAAGCTGAGTATAATTCGCACAGTCGGCAGCATGACGTCACGCAGAATCCAAACTTCTACCAATTCATCAGGTCCCATAGACGACATCCAGCCAGCAATGTTTTGTATAGTCATTATGTTGGAATATTTGGTTTTAAGAGTTGGAAGAGTATTAATAATAATAATAACTCGACGCCCTGGATAGGAGGGTCCGTACACTGCTAACTGCAAATCGAATGCATCACCCACGGTCATCGGTAATGAGGCTGTATATCCCACGAAAATGTGGAGGTCGAGGGTTTTTAACACTTTGCGGGACACTTAACGCCTCTCGACGTAATAACAATAAAACTTCTATTGTGTCTCGTTCAGTGTCCTTCAATGTGTTAAACGCTAAGATGCTCCACAATCGCGAGATATGCAGTCTCAGGGAATATTTCCTAGAAACCGACGTGGGGATGCATCGAGATGTAGTCATAGTAGCCAAGGGCCTCACCCCGCTCTCCTTGGCTAAAGAGAACTGGCGCAAACCAGTAGTGCTTGACACTAATGATCGCATGGAGGTATGGCAGAGTAAGGAGCTTCACGGGCGCTTTTTTCGGGCCCGATGTAGATCTAGTATCGTCCGTAGCCTGGCTGCGTTTCGGTGACCTCTTTGGAGAAACCGAAGGTTTTGTTTGTGCAATTATGGACGAAGTTATGATGACGAACAATTACCGGAGATTTATTGTGAAAGACGGCACGGTTGACATCTGTCGGGCATGTCACCGGCCGGGAGAATCAATCAGGCATATTATCTCCGGGTGTTCTCGTCTGGCTAACGGAGAGTACTTGCATAGACACAACCTTGTAGCCAGGATAATCCATCAGCAGCTTGCTTTGAAATACAGCCTTGTGGAATCGGAGGTGCCGTACTATAGGTATGTGCCCGACCCAGTTCTTGAAAATGGTAATATCACATTGTACTGGGATCGATCCATCATCTCTGACAGGACTATTGTTGCCAATAAGCCTGATATAGTGGTGGTGGATCGATCAGAGCGACGCGCAATGATTGTTGATATAACCGTCCCGCATGATGAGAACCTCGTGAAAGCCGAGAAAGATAAACAGATCAAGTATCTTGACTTGGCTCGCGAGGTTGTCGACATGTGGGATGTGGACTCAGCGATTATTGTGCCGATAGTCGTGACAGCTAATGGGTTAATAGCCAAGAGCCTCGACCAACACCTAAGGAGGCTCTCGTTGGGCAGCTGGATCAAGGGCTTGATTCAGAAAGCGGTACTTCTGGACACGGCCCGCATTGTTAGTAGGTTCCTTTCTCTGGAGCCCTGACCGCCGGTAGCTTGGACCCTGTTCCCGATACCGGTGGGCTACTGCTATTTTTTATATTTTTAAATGTTTTTATATTTTTTATATTCTATTTAAAACTATAATTTATAATCTACACTAATATTATAAAGAGGAAAAAGGAGGTCAGCAAAAGCCCATACAACTTTGCCCAAACATGTACCTTGAGGTACACGTGCACCAAATCGTAGAGAAAAAATAGGGGAATTCGAAAATAATTGTGTTTTTATCCATAAATAATTTAAAACTACATAATAAATTATTTAAAGTTTTAATAACCCGTAACACAATTAAATCATGTGGCAACTTTGCATGTACGAGTTGACATTAAGAGTATACGTGTTCTGTGGACATCACATTATTTCGTGGGTAAATGTTATTCCGTTCGTTTCTGCATAAACTATTTATATAAATGTTTCTGCGTTTCGGGATACTCGTCTGTGTTGTGTATTTTGTTTAATAACTTGGCTATTCTTTCTGGTATTCCGTTTGTCACCTCACGAATTGGTTCCTGTCCTGACGGATTGGGTATTCATAATGTACAATACGATTTAGATTCTCAGGATTTTGGTTTGTGCGTCGCGTAAGTATCCTGTTCACGTTTTATCATTATGAAGAGAATAAAATACTTAAGATTTTAACAAATCTATTGCTTTCAGGCTAGTGCTTACAAATATGAGGTGCGTTTCTTGTCAAGGAGTACATGATGATAACATACCTACAGTCTTGCAATATCTCCCATGTAATATATCTAACAAGACCGGCAAGGCACATCACCAAGATAGTGATAGCCAACATATTGCTGTGATTGAAAGCCAACCATCAAATGATACATCAAATTGTGTATGGTGTCAACAATCCCTTGCTGGTATCCATACGCATTCTTTGCCTCAAGGACCTGACAGAGATGAAATAGCATTTCTAATATTACCTATTAATATGAATAGATGAAGAGCACATTTTCATAGCATTGATGCAGGTGTAACACTTTTGGAAGAGTTCTCGATGATGACAATATCAGACTTAATTTTGTTTGCACTGGAAACTTATCAAATTAAGCAGGCCCGGTCATAATATGGGCATCACATTAGAGAAAATGGATCTTTTTTAATTGAAATCTGTGATGCCGAGCAAATCCATATACCAATTAAAAGTGCACAGGAAGTAAAACTAATAAGGGGACGAATAAAGTCAAAACATACAGGGTCTAAAATATATTATACCTACATTTTATTAAATATGGCCCATAGCAATTGGGAGCACAGAATTCACAGCTACTACTGTAGTTGCATTGTTGGCAAATGAACAGTGGATTGCTGTGCTCACATAATGACAATTATTTGGTATATGGGTTGGGCTCGGCATCAAGAAAATATAACAGCGCCTGCCACTTTCCTTGATAATATTTTAGTGAGAGATGAAATTGAAAATGAAGAACACTAATAAAAAAACAAAAATATTTATTGTTTTATTCCATACAACTAACTCGATAAGTCTATTTATTCCAATGTTATTGGTAGATATTACTGGAAAGATGACTTCCAGGCTTTAATTGATTCGAGTGCCGCTCGGGCTCCAGAGCCCGATAACAATAGGAAATGCTTTTGAATTCCATGAAGTGGGCTACTCGGTATCGAATCTCAAATTCAACTTCCACCCCTTATGCACATCACAATAAAGGCAGAGTAAGCATAAAAAAGGGTGTTTTATGTGTAAGTATTCGATGTTTCTTGGCCTAATGTTTTATTTATTTCAAGAAATCAAGACGAAGTCAATAAAAGGCTTTATTTAAACGCGACTTCTATTCACTGAAACTTGATGATCTGGCTTATGTTAAGCTTGCTTGAAACCCTTGTATATCGACGCTAAGGAACTCATTTATTTATCGAGTTTGTTAATCGCTCTGATAGACTTCTAACACTGCTTCTAATATTATGTACTGGTCATCAACATTCACAACTTGTATTCAGCTACTTTTGGGTATAAGCATCCTTTCTTATGTTAGGTAGGCACATGCCTAACGATAATCGAATAGACAATGAGAGTAATTATTTAATTTAGATTGAATTATAATATAAAAATATTTGAAATGAAACAAAAACAACAGCAGCTGAAGCCGACAGCAGACAACTGTCAACTTCACATAGTACTTTTTGATAGACTGAAACGTCAACTTGACAGTTTTTTCTTTTATTAGGGTAAGGTAATGGACCAAGGTAGTATAATTGTGCCTAAAATGGCGATCTTTTTATTACGATAAAAGTTATTTTATTCTCGTCCCCGGGTAACCATAAGAAAAATATATAAATGCAACATTATTCAGTGTAATCTAGTGTATTTTATGCCACTAAGTGTACCTCGGTACTTCGTTTGGGCAGATTGTGGTGACATCCTTGTATTTTTGTTTGTTTGTTTGTTTGTTTGTAATGGATAAACTCAAAAACTACTAGACCGATTTTAAAAATTCTTTCATCATTAGAAAGCTACATTATCTACGAGTAACATAGGCTATATTTTATTTGAGAAAAAATAGGGGTCTGTAAGATATTTGGGTTTTTCGGAACCAAGGTGTAAAAAATCGTCCAATAAAGTTCCTTTTTTGGCGTACGCCGCCTAAAATATAAAAGATAGAACCATAAAATGTTCTAATTAATTAAAGACCTTAAAAATATCTACAAAAAAGTCCACGACACTCTATACCTATCTATTTCGAGTTAAGCACAACAAACATTTTTTTATTTAAAAATCTTGAATATTTTTAGGACTTCATTTAAACGCATTTATTTTACACATGTCATTACTCCTTATCAAAATAAACGATTTTTTCATAAAGTACTGTTTATGTAGATAATATTTAGTCTTTAATTCATTAAAATTGGACGTTTGGTTTGAAAGTTATGGCGAAATCAATATAATACTATTTCTGCGCTCCGCGGCCCGTGGCGACAGGCGAACTAGGCGTCACCAAGGCGGAGGTGCAGTTGCTGGACCCCAGTTTAGGTCTATGAGTAAGGTACACGCGCGGCTCAGACGCGTGGTCCAGCTTGCCGTGACCGAGGTTTACTTGAAAACGATGACCATTGGGGCAACACTTTAAACGAAGCTTCGTTTTCACAGTGTCCAAAAAAACTAAGGGAGTTGTTCGTAGTCATACTTTTATTTTGTCAGCCATCGGAACCATTGAAGTTATGGGATACTTTCAAAGGTCAGTTATGTGAAGATATTAGACATAGAATCAGACAGCAAAATCAAGATTTTACTTTACCTTTCAGTGAAGACATTTATAATGAAGGATTGATACAAATTGAAAATAAACTACTTGAATTAAATGACAAAAATTTAAGTGACTTTGGATTACCTTCTCCAGTTCGTACACAGAATAATACTAGGGACACAATGATACAATAGTACAATACCAATGATCTAACAGCGTATGTCAATGACAATGTGCCAAAGTTAGTCCCAGATCAAAGACATGCTTTTGAAACTATTGTAGACAGTGTGAATAATAACAGGGGCCAATTATTTTTTTGGATGCGCCAGGAGGCACAGGAAAGACCTTTCTCGGTACTTGCTAAGATAAGGCAATCTGGGATGATAGCGATTGCAGTTGCTTCGTCAGGAATTGCTGCAACTCTCTTGAACGAGGAAAAAACTGCTCACTCTACTTTCAAACTATCTCTATCCGTATCTTTAGACCAACGGTCAACGTGTTCTATTCGCAAAAATGGGCCTCTTGGTAAATTGCTACAAGACGCATCGTTTGTAATATGGGATGGATGCACGATGAGTCATAGAGCTCATGTGGAGGCTGTGGACAGAACTTTAAAAGATCTCAGAAACTCTGCTGCTATCATGGGTGGTATAACTGGAGACTTTCGACAGACACTTCCAGTTGTTAACAGAGGTACGCGAGCAGATATTATGAAGGCGTGCTTGAAATCGTCTCGCCTTTGGACATCAGTTCAACATTTGGATTTACGGACCAATATGAGAGCTCATCTTCATGCAGATACGCATAGCAATTTCTCACAACAACTGCTAAAACTTGGAGAAGGACTTTTTCCGTCTCCAAATTTAAGCAGCAGTTATACCGTTATTTTGGATGAGTCTCTGGGTCAAATAGTTCATTCTTTAGAAAGCTTGATAGATGCAGTATACCCTGGCATAGAATATTTTCATGGAAATTACTGTGTTCTAGAGCAATAGTGTAAACAACAATTTAATTATGCAAAGAGTCCCGGGTCAAGTTAAGCATTGTAAATCCATAGACACTGTCACTAATATCGAAGACGTAGTACATTACCCACAGGAATTTTTAAATTCTCTCAACCCCGCTGGACTGCCACCTCACCAACTGTCGTTAAAAGTCGGAACGCCAATAATGCTTCTCAGAAATTTGAGCCCTCCTAATATGTGCAATGGAACGAGGCTACTTATAAAGGAATTAAACGACAATTAATTGTAGCGACCATTATCACCGGCCCTGCTGCTGGTGAACTAGCTCACATTCCTCGGATAGTGGTGATTCCCACCGATGTACCAATTCCATTTAAACGACTTCAATTTCCGGTGAAAACTTCTTTTGCATTAACAATAAAATTAACAAGTCCCAGGGCCAAACTTTCAATTTAGTAGGGATTGATCTACGAAAGGAATGTTTTACCCATGGCCAACTGTACGTTGGCCTATCACGAATTGGGTCTCCCGGATATCAATACATTTTGTTGCCACAAGATAAAATTACATCAAATGTTGTTTATAGAGAAGCTCTAATTCAGTAACTTTTTTTTACAAACATTTTATCCTTTAAAACAAATATTTAACACATGAAGTTATTTTATCCTGCTAATAAAGTAAATGCAAAGTCTGTTTGTTTATCTGCCTGTTTGTCGGCTAAAATGCTGAATTTACTTTTGGGTAGTTGAACACATGGGATCAAACTTAGGCTTTTTGTAGCGGTAATCGACATCCACGCAGGCGGAGCCTAGAGCGGGGGACCGCTATAGGTTATATAAATCAGAATAACACATAGGCTACTTTTTGTCGCGAAAACCGACATCCACGCGGGCGGAGCCGCGGGCGACCGCTAGTATGTATATATAATGAAATAAAGGAGATAATAATAATAATAATAAATCTTTATTTTCAGAACATTGATCCATAGAAGGTATAAGTACATAAAACACGTTAAATAAAAAATAATAAGAAAAAATAACAAATAAAAACTAATCTAATAAAAACCTACAAAACAAAAACCTAAAAAATAAAAACCTACCTTACATATCTTACCTTAAATAAATTATATGTAAAATAAGAGTTAGAAAAGATGTTCATTGACAAGAATGTTTATTTCAAGTCGTCGTCGTCATCGTGGTTTCAGCCGATAGACGTCCACTGCTGGACATAGGCCTCCCCCAATTTTGGGGGGGGTTTGCCATAATCGCCACGCTTGGCAGGCGGGTTGGCGATCGCAGTATGGTATGATGGTGGAATAGATAGAGAACGCTGCTGCCCATTCTCCGGTAAGACCCTTAGTCGCCTTTTACGACACCCACGGGAAGTAAGGGGTGGTGCAATTCTTTAAGTCCGGCACCACACAGACAAGTAACTAGGCAATAAGAGAAGAAACAGGTATAACTATAAAAAAATAAAAACAAATCTGCACAACAGAGGTTACTTATCTACAACAGCCGCCCTTAACCGAAGTTGGGCAAGAGAAACACACAAACAGAAAAAACAAAAAATAATAAAATTAAGTTTCTAGACCTAAGCTAATTACACATCGTTTGTGTACTATAGGCCCTAGTGGCTTTGTAAGCACATCAGCAGGCATATAACTTGTTTTCACATATTCTAACATTACATTATCTGATACTTTTCCCTAATAAAGTGAAAACGTGTATCAATATGTTTCGTCCTTCTGTGGTGTACAGGATTTAGAACGAGATTAATGGCACTCTGACTGTCAGAAGCTAAGTTAACTGATGAAAGTTTACCTGTTATCTCATAGATAAATCTACGCAAGTAACACGCTTCCTTCGTGGCAGACGCTAGTGCCATATACTCTGCTACCGCCGAGGATAAGGCAACAGTAGGTTGCTTTTTGGACTCCCAGGATACAAGACCTCCACTCAACTTGAAGGCGTACCCAGTATATGACCTTCTATCTATCGTGCAGTTTGCCCAGTCAGCGTCACAATAGCCTTTTAAGGGTTTTCTGCTTCTCCTGTAAACCAATGAATAGTATAGAGTACCCTTTAGGTACTGCAGAACCCTTTTAGCAGCATGCCAGTGTTCCTTCGTATAACACGTATATTATACTGACTTAAGAAGCTCGTAGCGTAGGCGATATCGGGCCTAGAGTTTACCGAAACGTACATTAGTCCTCCTATTGAATTCTCTCCAATTTGTCCATCAGCTGTTCTTCTTTTCATATTCTTTTTAACCAAGGGAATATCCACTGTCTTGCAGTTTTTCATATTAAACTGATCCAGTAACGATAAAATATAATTTCTCAGATTTACTTTTATACTCTCGGAATCATATTCAATTTGTAAACCTAAATAACATTTTAATACAATGAAAATAGGAATTAAAATCGTTCAGAAATCAAAAACAAAATAATATTATCAATCAACGAAATAAATATTTAAAAAAAAACAATAATAATAAAATCAAAGAAAAGATCAACATGCATAATTTATAGACATAAGTAAACAAGGTGGCATTATTAATTGGAATGGTGGAAGAGTAGTGTGTGTGGACAAGTGAGCATGTGTGTGTGTGTGTGTGTGTATGTGAGGGTGTGTGTGTGTTAAAAGTTTAAGACAGGGGTCGGGAAAACGGCGCGTACGTGTTCCACGCGCGCCTCAAAGAGATGTCAGCATCGAGGAGCCCCCTTAGGGCCGAAGCCTGCCGGGTCAGCGGGATTGTCCTAAAGGGTTACCGCTGGCCCGGAACATAAAGGGCAAAGGAAGGAACACGGGTGGGTTTTAGTCAATAAAAGTCTGACACTCCCTTCCGCTCCACCCAGAGCGGGAGGAGTCATTTGATGATTTCCCATCCACAAAAAAAAAAGGGGGTCGGGAAAGGTATTAACTATTTGAGGGTCATCTCACCTATGAGAGTGACGTATGAGTGCTAGTTACTTCAAGGGGCGCAAGAGATCTTCTGTTTCATCATAGGTCAGGTCCTGAAGCCATTTCTTTATAGCAGTCTTGGCTTCGTGTATATTTCCAGGGATCTTTAGTGTGGATTTATTGACTGTGTTAAAAACTCGAAAAGGGAGAAAGAGTGAAAACCGTGTATCAAAAACCGTACTAACTCTTGAGATTGGAAGTCTATCAGCACCTATTCTACCTCTTTGTACGTATGTAAATTGTCTCCCTGACGCAGCAATAAGTTTAAGAAGGGACTTCAAGATATATAGCTGTCGAACACGTAAGACGCCTTCGCGCTTCTACGCGCTTCTTTGTTTATAGTTCGTCTGTTGGATAGCGACGCGGTTTTCCAAGGAAGACTTTAAGAACAGTCCGTTGAGCACGTTCGAGTTCAAGCATATAGGATTTGTCTGCGCTACCCCAGACGCCTACACAGTACTGCAGCAGCGATTGACAAAGAGCTAGGTAAACTTTTCTGCATATGTCTTTCGGGGCACTGGCACGTAGGGATTTAAATATAATATAAATAAACTTACGGATTTTTTTAGAGAGTGTTGAGGTATGTTCCTTAAAAGACAAATTCTGGTCAATTGTGACTCCTAGATATTTAGTTGAATTGACTCTGCCTATATCATCACAATTGCAATTCGTGGCATGACAGTGGATGTTGTGAATTTTGACATTATCAATCGCGGGACGACAGGAACGGCTGATGTAAAACGTTATGAAATTTGTTTTTGCGACATTTAAGGTTAAGAGATTACTATCGAGCCAGTCAGATACTACGTCCTCGCATGTGTCACCGTGAAATATGATAGCTGTGTCATCTGCGTAACAAATCATATCTGATCGTGGGATAGTCAACCTCCAAATGTCATCCATATACATGGTAAACAATGTCGGCCCTAGAACACTGCCCTGTGGCACGCCAAAAATGACTGGAAGGTTTTCGCTGACATTGTCCTCGATCACAACATACTGCTGTCTACCCATTAAGTAGCTTCTAAACCAGTCCCGAGCGATGCCTCTTATGCCAAGGCAATCTAGCTTTTTTAATAGCATTGGAATGGAGACCGTGTCAAATGCCTTGGCCAGGTCAAGAAAGATACCAATTGACCGTTTTCCACGATCTACCTTTGAAGAGACAATGTCAGCCAAAAGCTCTACGGCTTGCTCTCTGGACTTACCGCGCCAAAAGCTGATGAGACGGTTATTAACGAGCTTTTCTAAGATCTTTGATAGAACACAAAGTAGAGAAATAGGCCTGTAGTTGTCAGGACAGTCTTTTTCATCCTTCTTGTGAATCGGCGTTACAGCGGCCACCTTCCAGCAGTTAGGAAACGTACCCGTTGACATGCTCAGGTTACAGATATACGCTAAAGGGCTTAGTATAAATGGTTTAATGTGTTTGAGGAGGAGTGGAGGGATCTCGTCAGAACCAGGTGCACTGTCGTGTCTCATATCAGTGATGAGATTGTCAATTTCACTATTGTCTGTTGGCTGAAAGAACAGAGAGTCCCTGGGTCGGTTTACGAGAGTGGCATCATTGCATAGTTTGCTCTCTGTAGTTTGGAGTTTGTTTAAAATGTTGAGTGCCAAGTGCTTACCCGCTGAGACGAAATGGCTGTTGCAGTAGTTAATGGACGAAGAGCTATTTTCTTTACACTTGAGGAGTTCCTGGTTGTCGTTAATTTTTTTAGGAAACTCACAAATGTTCTTAATGATTCGCCAGGGCTTTTTGGGTTCGTTGCTGTGATTCTCTATCTCTTTACCCTCATAATCTGCCTTACGTTTATTAAGGATATTGTTACAGAAGTTTCTATAACGTGTTTAAACGGATTTTAACTCGTGGTTTAATGGTAGCGCATTCACTTGAGCATGCAGCGCGTCTCGATGGTGCGTGCACCGAATCAAGCCGGGGGTGACCCACGGTTTCAAGTTAGACTTCGAACGGCTAATTTTGATTTTTTCCGTGTGCTTCTCTGTGGTGTCTGTTAAAATTTTGTTGAAAATTAGCACCGCGTCATTCACTTCTGTACTAGATGTTACTTCAGTCCAGTCGACTTTACTAATCTCCTCGATGATCCTAGAGTAATCTAATTTTATTTTAAACCTGTTGCGTGGTGGATTACTTACTTTTAACATGTTTGTGCCTAAGATCACAAGGTCATGGTCTGTTATAGATGATTTACGCGCGTTGATCCTTTAGTTCTAAATAGTTCTAATAAACGCGTGGTCTAGGCAAGCTTTGCCTCTAGTTGGTTTAGTGATAGCAGGGAGGAGCCCGCATTCCGACAGGAGACACTGATATTCCACACGTGCAAGGTATTAATGGCCGGGCATGCGCAAGTTCATCGCGAACTATATTAAATTGCCTCAATCAATTCAAACACTGTTCGAGTGCGAACCTATTTGCCTATGTTTGGTTACACCATAGAAATGTAATTCATATATCTATGGGTTACTCAATGTACGAGAACGCAGAGACCTATCGACGCTGCCTGCCCGCGGACAGTCCGCGAAGTTTATCCCACGTCGTGACGGAAAAAAAAAATACAAAATCGGGAATGTTATCAGCCCGACCACTTACGGTCTGGAAAACGTACCTACAGACCGGTAGAAACGTAGGGAAATATCACGTTTCGCACCTCATGCCTTTCGCCGGTCAGGTAGAGCCACCCATTCGAGAGAAACGTAGATGTCGTAGGCCGCGTAGGTACTTAGACTAGTCTAATCGCGAGGACACTTAGAGAGGGAGGATATAGCACGGGTTTTTCTATGGCTACGATGTTGTTGCTACGCAGTGCCACACCGCATGCGCCCCCCTCCTCCGCCGCCCGCGCACCTCGCTGCTAGCGCAGAGCGACGCGGGCGACACAGAGAGAGAACCCCAATCGCGAACGGATACGGACGTATATCGGCGATCCTCCGCGACTCTCAGTCGCGAAGCCATTTTTAGGGTTCCGTAGTTTTGACAAGGAACCCTTATAGTTTCGTCATGTCCGTCTGTCTGTCTGTCCGAGGTTTTGCTAAGAGACCGTTAGTAGAAAGCTGTAATTTTGCAGGAGTGTGTACTCGTATATCAATTACGCCGACAAAATGGTAAAATAAAATTTTGGAAATAATTTTTTTTTAGGGTACCTAGCTTCCCTACATGTGAAGTGGGGACGAATATTTTTTTCGTCGTCTACTCCATCGTGTGGGGTATCGTTCAATAGGTCTTCTGAAATGACTTGGGTGTTGCTAAAATTATTTTTCGATCTAAGGCGCCATTTACTAAATATTAAACTTTAAAGTGCAAATTTTTATTCCAGTAGGGTGTCCCCCCCCCCCCCCCCCACCCTTTAAAAGCTAAACTGCTGGCTTGAAAAATCTGGAAAAATTCACGATGATAGTGCATTTCATAAACTTTAAAAGAAAATTATGACGGTTAAGATAACTTTATTAGTTTAGCACTAATAGTCGTTGAACTTGGGTGTTGGATAATTTTGACCCAGTTACAAAATCCTTAGCATTAATCCTTTAAAGTGACTAAGATTGTAGTTGATAGTTGCTTGTTTATAACGGGTAAAGACTTGCATTATAAATAAAATATGAAATAAAAAAAACTGGCCAAGTGCGAGTCGGACTCGCACACGAAGGGTTCCGTACCACAAGGCAAAAACGCCGAAAAAAACATGTTTCTTGTATGGGAGCCCCCCTTAAATATTTATTTTATTTTAATTTTATTATTTATTATTAAAGTTAAAATACAACTGAGTATTTTGTGAATATTTCAAGGGCCTACCTATTACCATTTTTGATATCGAGCAAAAAAGGGCAAAAAAATCGCGTTTGTTGTATGGGAGCCCCCCTTAAATATTTATTTTATTTTGTTTTTAGTATTTGTTGTTATAGCGGCAACAGAAATACATCATCTGTGAAAATTTCAACTGTCTAGCTATCGCGGTTCTTGAGATACAGCCTGGTGACAGACAGACGGACAGACGGACAGACGGACAGACGGACAGACGGACAGACAGCGAAGTCTTAGTAATAGGGTCCCGTTTTTACCCTTTGGGTACGGAACCCTAAAAACTAAAAAAACCCATAATAAATTATCATAAGTTTCACAATGCTGCCGCTAGATGGCGCTGTACCAACGGGTTACGTTTTCATTCGAGTACCTATAGAAGTCACAAACGACCTTTGTTTAATAAAAATAATAATAAAATCTTTATTTTCCAGTTTACATTTTGCATTTACCACTTGATTTATCATACCCAGAAGTCTTATTATAAATTGTAGGTTTATACAGAGTTATAAACCTCTGACACCCAAGATATGATTGAACTTGTGTTATGTCAGGGCTCTCAAGTTAATACCAGGTTGACAATTAATATAGTCTCCCCAAATTTAAGATCCCTCTTCCGATTAATTTCCCCTCCCTTTTAACGTATCCCTCCTCAGAATTGCTTGTGGCGCTGATGATATTCATCCGCCACAATAATATAAAATTATAATTTGTTTCCTTAAATATTCTATGTTTGGATGTGGTATATTTTAATGTTCTAACAATTATTCTAATATTACTCGTATAATATGTAAATTTATCTTTTTGTTTGTTCCAGTCCAGTACTAACCCCACAAGATCTACAAAGTTCAACTGTATCATATATATATATAATTTTTTTTTTTTTTTTACATAATCCACACTTGCTTTTCCAATTCACTTTTGACATTGGCAGAATAGTCGACATCGGCTTTACTTGCCATAATTCAAAATAGAAATAGAAAATAGACAATTAATATAAGTTCGGAATTTCATAGTGTTTCTTAAACTTACTTATACAAAAATAAACTAATAAAAAAGAAAAACCATCTGTATAGGTAGTGTTATTTTATGTGTTGTGTTGTATAGTGTTGTGTTGAGTAGCGTTGTATAGTGATGTGTTGAGCAGTGTTGTGCTGAGTTGAGTAGTGTAGTGTTATGATGTGTTGGTAAGGTTGTCGGACGGGGTACTGTTTAGGTGAAAGGAGGTGTGCGGTAAAGCTACGTAATGAGGATTTCTTCAACTTCATCGTAGCTCAGGGTTATGATCCATTCACAGACCTTTGCTTTGCAATCAAACCTGTTAAATGTGTAGATGTTACATTGTTTGATAACAATTGAGCAGTAGGTACTATACCGATAGTGTTTAAAAGTCATGACCTTGAGGACAGCTCTCTGAGCCCTTTCAAGCTGTATCATACTTGTCTTCGAAGCACCGCCCCAAACCGTTATGCCAAAAGTTAAAATTGACTGACACAGAGAGTAATAAACCATACGTAAGGTATCTAAGTCAGCACTGTGCCGCAGGCTTTTAAACACAGTAATTAGTTGTCTAACTCTGCCAGACAACATCCCAATTTGAGAATTCCATGATATATTATGAGGTTGTCTAATAGAAGGTATTTGACACTTGTTTTCCTTGTCAAGGGAAAACAGGAGCATTGGCCTGGGTGAGCATTCAATTGCAATTAATGTGAGCTTTAACTGAAAAAGTGAGATCTGGTTGCGAAGTCGATTTGAGGGAGAAAGTGATAAAGTTGGTTTTATCCACGTTTAGAGTAAGGCTATATTTGCTGATAACCAAGACATGACAATGCCAAGAACAGATTCGGCTCTTTCTCGAGCTTCGTCCCAATTCTCAGCATGTACTAGAAGGGCCGTGTCATCCGCATATGTGTAGATGGAGCAATTTGGGAGTGCTAAATCACATAAACTAAAAAAAGTGTGGGCCCCAAAATGGAACCTTGAGGCACTCCGAAAGACAGTCCACACTCATCACTAACATACAAAATGTTTTGTTATTATAACCATTAACTCCTAATATCTTTACCATCACACTAATCACACTAATATTATAAAGGCGAAAGTTTGTGAGTGTGTGTGTGAGTGTGTGTGTGAGTGTGTGTGTGTTTATATGTTTGTTACTTCTTCACGCTCAAACGGCTGGACCAACTTGGATAAAATTTGGTATGGAGGTAGCTGACAACCTGGATTAACATATAGGCTACTTTTTATCCCGATATTCCCACGGGATCGACATTTACGCGGGCGAAACCGCTGGGCGCAGCTAGTTACTTATATTTCAGAATAAAGAACAACAGAATCGTACTATATTGTGATAACGGGTTACTACGGAACCCTACACTGTGCGTGGCCCGACATGCACTTGGCCGGTTTTTTATATTTTTGTACAAGGTGTTTTACTCATTGTATGTTAAAAGTCCAATAAATGATTATTTAAAGACAGATTAACATGATTATTATACATGATTATTACAGATTATCATGATTATTTAGGTACATTAAATAAGTAAATAGTTTGTTGTTATTTTTGTTTGTTTGTATGTTTTAACACGCTAATCTCTGGAACTACAGTCGGATTTGAAAAATTCTTTTTGCATTTGATAGCCCAGTTCTTGAGGATGGCTATATGCTATTTAACATCACGCTAGAGCCCTCAGGAGCCTTAATTTGCCTTACTTTTTGTTTAGTTATTTAGAAGATATTTGTCTCTGGTCGTATTATAGGTAACTTTATTTATTTATTTACCATGCTACCATTATGATTAAAGTTCAGACTTCTATCCAGCTCTGCTGGGAGGCGCTTGGCGTAGGTACCTAATGATTACGAGGACCTACTGGAATAGAAGAAGATACCTATACGCTCCATCGCTTGCTGAAGCGTATAGTATTTTCGCGAAATAGTATTTCGAACTCGTATAAGGAACCCTGCAATAGGCTATTTTTGCTTAGTGTTCTTTTTGGCTTTTTCTTTTTGCTCGGCTCCTTAAGGTCATAGCGTGATGTTAAATAGCCTTCCTCAAGAATTAAGCTATCAAATACAAAAAGATTTTTTCATATCCGACTGTTAGTTCCAGAGATTACCACCTACTTAAAGGTAAACTTTACCCCTTTATAACAAGTATTAGTATAGATTTGGAGCAGCCCCTCGCTGCATGCATGCTCGGTAACAAGCTGGACCCGAGGTGAGCCAATGCTATTACGCAACTGAGAAGTGTGTGCCACACACAGTTTCACAGAAATAATGCTGAACGACTCGAATCGAAGCGATGCCGATTCGGAGTCAAGAAGTGGGGGAATGAAAAACAGACATAGTATAATAAAATTTTATTCTAAAGTTAAAAGCAGATCAGAGACAATACAATATCGCGATACACTTCGCGGACTAGCGCACACATCACACGGCAGCCAGCAGCGTGTGCAGGCGGCGCGGGTCCAGCCCCTGCGCGGGCCAGCGCACACATCACACGGCAGCCAGCAGCGTGTGCAGGCGGCGCGGGTCCAGCCCCTGCGCGGGCCAGCGCACACATCACACGGCAGCCAGCAGCGTGTGCAGGCGGCGCGGGTCCAGCCCCTGCGCGGGCCAGCGCACACATCACACGGCAGCCAGCAGCGTGTGCAGGCGGCGCGGGTCCAGCCCCTGCGCGGGCCAGCGCACACATCACACGGCAGCCAGCAGCGTGTGCAGGCGGCGCGGGTCCAGCCCCTGCGCGGGCCAGCGCACACATCACACGGCAGCCAGCAGCGTGTGCAGGCGGCGCGGGTCCAGCCCCTGCGCGGGCCAGCGCACACATCACACGGCAGCCAGCAGCGTGTGCAGGCGGCGCGGGTCCAGCCCCTGCGCGGGCCAGCGCACACATCACACGGCAGCCAGCAGCGTGTGCAGGCGGCGCGGGTCCAGCCCCTGCGCGGGCCAGCGCACACATCACACGGCAGCCAGCAGCGTGTGCAGGCGGCGCGGGTCCAGCCCCTGCGCGGGCCAGCGCACACATCACACGGCAGCCAGCAGCGTGTGCAGGCGGCGCGGGTCCAGCCCCTGCGCGGGCCAGCGCACACATCACACGGCAGCCAGCAGCGTGTGCAGGCGGCGCGGGTCCAGCCCCTGCGCGGGCCAGCGCACACATCACACGGCAGCCAGCAGCGTGTGCAGGCGGCGCGGGTCCAGCCCCTGCGCGGGCCAGCGCACACATCACACGGCAGCCAGCAGCGTGTGCAGGCGGCGCGGGTCCAGCCCCTGCGCGGGCCAGCGCACACATCACACGGCAGCCAGCAGCGTGTGCAGGCGGCGCGGGTCCAGCCCCTGCGCGGGCCAGCGCACACATCACACGGCAGCCAGCAGCGTGTGCAGGCGGCGCGGGTCCAGCCCCTGCGCGGGCCAGCGCACACATCACACGGCAGCCAGCAGCGTGTGCAGGCGGCGCGGGTCCAGCCCCTGCGCGGGCCAGCGCACACATCACACGGCAGCCAGCAGCGTGTGCAGGCGGCGCGGGTCCAGCCCCTGCGCCGCCGCGCGCGCCACCGCGTGCGCGTGCGCGGGCCAGCGGTGCGCCAGCAGGGCTAGTAGCGCCGTGGCCGCACACAGCGCCGCCGCCAGCGGCAGCAGCGCGGGCGCGCGGCGGCGCGGGAACACGGACAGCGCGTGGTGCTGCGGCAGCAGCTCGCGGTCCGCGCACGCCGCGCAGCCCGCGCCCGCCGCGCCGCGCTCGGCCGCCGCCCACGCCGCGCCCAGCAGGCGCAGCGCGCCCGCGCACGCGCGCCAGTGCCGCAGGTGGAAGAACGCGTAGGCCAGCGCCTCGCTGTCGCCGCGCCGCAGCACGTGCTCGGGCGGCAGCGTGAGCGGCCGCAGCTCCAGCAGGTACTCGGGCACGTGCGGGTTGAACTCGATGGCGCGGCGCATGGCTTCCAGCGCGCCCAGCTCGGCCGCGCCCCGCGCCGCGCCCCCCGCGCCCCCTGCGCCCCCCGCGCCCCCGGCCGCGCGCGCCCGCAGCAGGGCGGCGGTGTAGCACACGCACGCCGAGCGCGGCAGGCCCACGTCGTCGTAGCGCGCCAGCACCGCCTGCGCACATTGTAATATAGTCGGTTACCCACATTTGTTCTGGTTATCATCGAGTAGTATATAAGAGGACATACTTGTATGAACGTTAGTTTTTATTATACGCTTGCTATTGACCCACGCCTTTCATTTGCCTAAGGCTGCTATCCCACTGGCGTTTTAAGAGCGCTTCTCCAACGTCTGCACAGCGCCAAAATTACGGAGAGTAGAAGGGAAGGATGAGAAGAAAATTATTTTGAATGATTTTCATATTTTGCCCACGAGTGGTCATGCAGGTATACGCAGGATGGTGAATAATATAAAGAAGTCTTATTATTGGTCATCTATTGAAAAAGATGTACCTAATGGAGTACATTGGGAAATGTGATAAGTGTAAGAAGCAAAAGTTTTCTAGAAATACTAAAGAACCAATGACAATACTACTGCATCTACGTCGTTTGAGAAGATTTATTTAGATATAGTGGGACCACTTGCTAAGGACGAAAAAGGCAATGTTTACATATTAACTCTTCAATGTGAGCTTACGAAGTTTGTGGAGGCGTATCCATTAAAAAAAAAAACGAGTGTGCTTATGACCACACGACTGAAGTGAAACTTCTTTAATAAGAAGAGAGGAAGAGAGAAAGAAAATGTGCGCGCGCACTGCTGTCTCTTGCTTATATCCCCCACTTAACTTCCGTTCGCCTTGCCCGATCACACTTTTCGTAACGCTTACGTCACGCGTTCGCCAGCTTACTCCCCAAGTCAAGCGTGCGTAAAGAAGTTTCACTTCAAAAATAAATCCGCAAATGTCGTAGCAAAAGCTTTGGCAGAGAATTTTGTTTTGAGATATGGAATACCGGGGACAATTGCTACGGATAGGGGTTCTGAGTTCATTTCAAAAGTAATGGTGGAGCTATGTAGTATCTTGAGCATCAATAAGATCTTATCAACATCATATCATCATGAAAGTATAGGGTCTTTGGAAAACGTTCACAAAACTTTAGGTGCGTATTTAAAGATACAGACGAATAATAATCCATCAACGTGGAGTTCCTGGATTCCATATTGGTGTTTTTCTTATAACACAACAGTTAATACTGTGATAGGTACCTACACCTTATGAATTAGTTTTCGGTAAAATTTGTAGGTTACCAAGTAGTCTACGAGGTGAAAGTGTTGAAACTTTGTATAATTTTGATGATTATCCTTTAGAATTTAAGTAGGTACAGATTGCAAAGGGCTCAAAATAATGCAAAAGAAAATTTAATAGCAAATAAGTTAGCAAGGAAACATTGTTATGATAAGAATCTTAATTCTATAACTTATAAAGAAGGTGACAGGGTACCTATTGATAAAAAACGAAACAGGCAATAAGTTGGAATGCATTTATAATGGGCCGTTTGAAGTTGTAAAGAACGAGTCACCAAATGTCATTGTTAAATACAAAAATAAGATAGATGTAATACATAAAAACAGAACAAAATTATACTGTAAGAGTTAGAATAAAAGTTTAAAATGTATGGGGAAAAAAACATTGTAATTTATAGTTTTTTTTTTTACTTTAAGATGTGGTGTGAAGGCAGGTACATCAGCACATCACGTACTTACCTATAGCACATAGTTTAAGATATTATGCTGTGTTTATAGTCTTAGTATTTGCATATTGTCACAAACGAGCTATGTATATATACGTTACTAATTAAAGGAACAAGGGCAGTCAGTTGTCAGTAGACTCTTGGAGAACTACACATCATGTTGTTTACTTAATCCCTCCCCCCTACATCGCATGGCGACGTTAACGTCGCGAGTTTCTAGTGGTAAAGCGTCGCGAGTTTCTTGCAAATCGCAGCATGTGTGATGTACGCTTGCCACTAGAAACTCGCGACGTTAACGTCGCGTCTGCGCAACGTTGGCGCTGCGCAGACGTTGGAAAAGCGCCAACGCTCGTAAAACGCCAGTGGAATAGCGGCCTAAGTTCCAACTTCTCAGTGGCGACGAGTATTGGATAGTACCTACCTTGCTACAATTGTGTTCGGGTTAAATAGAAAAGTGGACAAATTGGTAGAATAAGAGACTTCGATGTGACGACAGGAAATTGGACTTTGTACGTGGAAAGGTTGGAGATGTATTTTAAAGTCAATAACGTGGACAAGAACATGTGGTTGGCGATCTTAATCATCGGCGTTGGTGAACAAACGTATGAGTTACTGAGTACTTTGTGCAGCCGAAGCAAACCGGCGGAGTTAACCTACGAAAAAGTCGTCACAATGTTGAAAAATCATCTTCAGCTGTCATGGCGGAGCGTTTCCGGTTTCGTCAAAGAAGGCAGAAGGACGACGAAAATATAACGCAATACCTAACCGAGTTAAAAAAACTGTCGAAAACCTGTGAGTTCGGCGGGAATTTGGAGGAGAATCTGCGGGATTAGATTGTGTGCGGAGTTAAGAGTGAAGTCATCAGACAACTTCACGTCAAAAAAAATATTGAAAATAAAAATGTATGGGAGAAAATCTATTTAATTTTTTTCTCCCGTTCAGTGTCAAAGTATAGCAAGCAAACCTTATATTCTGGTAAGTACTTATTGTCCTTAATACGACGACATATAAATTGCTTGCGTATCCCTGCGGCCTTGGCGCCTACGATGCTTTGAAGTTTAAAATTTTAATGTTGATTTATCTTAATATTATTAACGAGTTTTTCAATTGAAATTAATCCAAAATATAATTTTTAATAAAACAAGCCCCCCGCGCGCCCCATCCGTGTATTAGGCTCGCCCCCGTCCCTTACATGGGACTTAAATACAACTGGCGAAATGACAGCGTACTAGAGTGTAGTATATGGGTGAGGCCGAGTAAGTTTGCCGGTATCGCGGTTACGGACGGTTACGGATGGTTACGGACGGTTACGGATGGTAACGCGACAAATTGTAAAGCATGGTTTACATGCAATTAATTTAGGAGATGAAATGCATAACAACAAATACCATAAAAAAAACATACTTTACGTAAAATGTTTAATAATCATTACTTAATTCTAGTAGGAGGATTTTTTAGTTACTATTAATTAACGTTTAAATAAGTTTTATTATAATTAAGAAGTATTTTTAATAATACTAAACTACCTTATTTAATATCACTATCAGTGGTAACTTTTTATATAAGGTCTATCTATACATAATTACATACACGAAATCTCTTAAGGGGTCATTGTATTCATCATTACGAACAACATTTACTATGAGACAAATCCTGAAATCGCGAAAAAAATCAGCTGTTACATTACATAAATGTGTGGAACAGCTGATTATTTTTTCGCGATTTCGAGTTTGGTCCCATAGTAAAAGTTGTTCATAATGATGAGTACAATGACCCCTTCAGATATTTCGTGTATGAATAGATAGACCTTATATATTATTAATATATCACGTTTGTCTTAACTAATTACTTAATTGTCATCGTGACTCGTGACTAAGATACAGTTTTTGGGAAGGTTTAACAAAAGTAGAAATACTAATGTTGGTCTATGTAACTAAGTTAACTTTATATAAAATTATTGTAGTCTTAGTAGTAAAATATTATTCATACTTATATAAAATTTAAGAGGTATTAGTCTTTTGTATACTTACTTTAACAGAAATACCTATAGTTCAACTTTTAATTGCAGGTACCTATTCAGTAACTTGACATTTGAAGGGACTAGATTTTGACAAAAATATTGTGAGCTGGTGTAAGAATGAACAAAATTGAATGAAATCAATAATGTACTTATAAAGCAAACTTTTTATTTTAATAACTTGTCTTAAAAACACAAAAACAGGTAACATTATTTTTATTAGAACTGTCAAGTTACTGAATAGGTACCTACGATTAAAAGTCGAACTATTAGGAACCTAGTGTTAGGTATTTCTTAAATTAATTACAAGGACATGGTTTTTGGTTAAAAATCACAGCATTATAATATTATAAACAGGTTTTTTCTTTATTCCAACGAAAATAGAAATACTGCGTTCTATTTCTGCGTTCTATTTCAAACTATATTGGTGATCTCAAATATTCCAGAACTCTAATTTTTTTAAATATCTAATCAAAATTATAAATCCAATATTTTACCTAGAATTATCATGTTTTTTAAATATTTCTTTCAAATGCAACCAACGCCGGTGTCGATTTACAGTTTCGTTGTTAAATTAAAAACTAAATTTAAGTTCAGTTCATCATTTTCTTTGTATTTCAATAAGAAAAAGGACAGAAGATAAATTTTAGTTTAGTCCTGTCTAATTAATCAGCGCCTGACGTATTTTTAGTAGGCAAGTTTTTAATCACGTATAAACCTCCATGGAGTATCTTAATTTGACAGAACTAAATGTTTTGTTAGTTTATGTCCTTTTCGTAATAAAATAGACAGAAAAAGATGCACTGAACCTGAACTGAAATTAAGTCTTTACAAATCGGGAATGAACATATACGTAGATTGGTTTCCATGACAATTGAAATTTGATTATTTGATAACAAAGCCTTATTTTCTACGAAGAAAAATCATCTAGTTCCGGAACAGAGAAATAACCTCTTTTGGAAAGAAGTTTTGGTGGGTTAATATGTCCTAATACGTCATGCCAAGCATATAATAATTCATCTTTTCTGGTCGGCCATTTATTCGACGACTCATATTGATATATTCTTTTTTCTCCTTTTCTTTATTTGTTACTTCGTGTTTATTATTTTCTTGCAAAATAAATTCATCTTGCACTACATTTTCTTTGTTTCTTGCCTTTTTATTCCGATTGCGTTTAGCGCGTTCTTTATCTTTTCTTTTTATAAAATCATGCTTTTCAGGTTCTTGTAATTTAATTCTCTCCTATACCTCTTCTGCTTTTCGGCGTTCGTTAAAGGCATCTGAAATAACGGTAAAAGTTAAATGCACATGCATTAGGCAGGTATCGTTTGGGGCATGCAGGTTTCCTCACGATAATTTCCTTCACCGTTCGAGAGCAATAGCATAAATGTAGGGACGTAATTTTTTGAAAACTCATTGATACAGACGACAGCACATTAAAGTATAAAGGTAATCGCGGAATTAAAAGCTACTTTGCAACTATTTACAGTACTGTACAGTGCAATGTACAGACGATGGATCAATCACCTGGCCCTGGGACCAGGTGGGTGATCATGTAAGCTCACCGTAATCAGATTGTACTCATTTGATACGGTCGATATCTATTTCATTGGTTGTGAAACCTAACCTATTCCCTATATACTCTATTGACCTTCATCGTGTAGTCATGGCAAACGATGGCCATTTTTCGGCCAATATCGTTCCTTTTGACAACCGATGAAACAGATATCGGCCTAATGAATACGATCCGATTACGATGAGCTTACATACTCACCCCCTTTTTTTCTAACGATTATACTTGTAAAAATACCGAATAATACCACATGGCTACGCATTTCACCCCTATTTTACAATAATTTACGGTATAAAAACATCGTAGCAATTAATAAAGTACGGCATTTTATCTCTACTACCGAATGCTCTCTATAGCTCTGCCAGAGCGCACCTAGTCACCTAATGTGTGCAAGCGAAGCAAGCATGCAATTTCACATCGACAAATAAACCTTGAATTTGTGGAAAAAGTAGGTACCTACATAGTTTGGTAGGGACTGACGCACTCAGGCAGAAGGGGAAAAATATACTACCTACCTTTACGTAAATGTATCATGTAAACTAAGCTTTAGGTAACGGACGGTAACGAACGGTAACGGATGGTAACGGACTTCAGTTACGGACAGTAACGGACGCCTTTGCAAAACGGTTAATCTAACCTCACATTCTATTCTGTTGTTTTTTGGCTAAATTATTGATAAATCCTTTACGTCTTACCATTACCCACATTAATTAAAGTAAAATATGATAATACATCCACTTACTTTGAAGAAAATCAGCTTTTGACACCCGAAAACCAATTGAACACACCGAAAGCACAAATACGACCTCACCTCACAACTTACAAAATGGCCGAATGAATTTGTCACCCTTTATGTCAAACAGTATTTGTGTTGGCGTTTGAAAAATAAATTAGATGTTGCCACTTTCTATAGTAAAATCTGCCGAAAATGGTAACGGATGGCAAATGTAACGGACGCAAAATATTTGGAGACATACTTTATTTTTGAATTATTTAATTCCAATATTTTAAATTTGTTTGCTATATCACAATTTACGTATCCTACATGTATCAACCTATTACATAAACACAATACTTTGTGAACTACAATCTCATTATTTAAGTAAATTGCCCCTTCCGAATGCAAGGTGTCATGGAGACACTTAAATTTTGTATGGAACCAGAACGCGATGTTTTTAAGAATGCATGAAATTATTATGTAAAAACGTAAATATACCATTGTTTTTTTTTATTTATTTAGGCGGATAAATATTAATTATGACAAACAAAAGTTTATGTTACGAATCATCACCAATTTTTTTATTCATTGACACAAAGCTGGGGACATGATCAATTCTATGAAACCGGCAAAGTTACTCGGCCTTACCCATATATACACCTTTGCCGAACCCTTCGGGGAATATAAGGCGTGATGTTATGATAAAATAAGCATTTTTGCTTAATTTTTTTTTTAATAATCATCTGTTGATTATTATTTCATCTGTTGATATTTCCTATTGATAAATCATGGTTGATATTGTTGGTTATACTACTAGCGTAACTCGTCTTAAAATAAACAATTACAAAAGCGCTTTTTCTGAAGTCCTGAAAAGGACAATTTTAATTCGTCATGAAAAGGACTACAACTCAACTACTACTACTAACAAACTCAATACAATTCTAACAAATGGATCATCTTCAGACTGCAACTCCTGTAGATCCATATTTTCGGTTTCTTCTGTTACTACCTCAGGCAACAACAAAAGCTCTTTAAGGCTTTGACTGCCAACGCGGTCACCGGTGACCGCGAACAATAGATTTTCTATTGTGTCTGCTGTCTGGCGTTCAACGTGTTAACATCTGGAAAAAAATCGAATTGCTTTGAGTTGCTGTATTTTGGTCAAATGTGGGATAAATATGGGTCTGAACTAATTAAAAAATTATGGAGCAAGTCCTCGTTTGTCTTCATCCTGTTAAATTGTCTTGTGTGATATTCACAAACTCTTCGAAATTCTTTATTTCTTGCTTCTCCCGCTTCTTCGGAAAGAATGCCAATTGGTAGGAGGCCAAAGTGATGACAAATGTCTGCACCGTGTATGAGTAGCTTGTGCACACTTGCGGGCATATAAAACCATGGGTATAGATGAACAAAGATCTCAGCTGTTTCTCTGCAATAAGTCCTGAATTTTTCAATATCTATGGCACATCCTGATGAAATCGTTTGAAGAATAACCGCAAAATGCTTTAGTAGGCCTTTGTCAATATTGGTTATTTCGGCAGATTTCTCATAATCTCTAAAAAACCTTCTGGCTGTGTTTCCGTCGTTTGTGGTTCCAAAGCCTTGCTTCACAAAATCCACAAGTATTCCCATTTGCTGTTTGAATTCTTCTTGTGCCAAATGTTTCTTCGCACCTTTTAGTTGCTTGTTAGCACCGCCTGCAGTCCACATCTCAAAGACCATGTTGTAAGATGTGTAGAATACACTCCATACAACGAATCCACATATGAAGAGTAAGAGAAAGTCCATATTTATAAACATCTTCTCGAACAGGTCTTGAAAATACTTCTGACAGCTTGTTCATTTCAGTCGGCTTAGCAAGGCAAATTATGGCAGATGCAGACGAAGTATCCGTTATAATAGTGGCCACTTTTCTGTCGATCATTGTCATATGAAGCTCGTGACTAATCTCTAGCCCGGCACATTTTGTAGAATTGATGATTTTTATTTCTTCCTTCAATGCAGCTTCTTCTTGCTAGATGTATTCTGCTGTCTCTTTACAAAACTCGAACTAAATGGGCCTGCAATAGTGTGTTGAAGAAGGTGTTGGGTTTTCCCATATGGTGCTTTTCATCATCATCATTTCAGCCGAAAAACGTCCACTGCTGGACATAGGCCTCCCCCAAGCACCTCCACTTCGACCGGTCCTGTGCTTCCCGCATCCAACGGGTTCCTGCTAAGGCCCATTGTGAGCGACCACGTTTCAGTTCCATAAGTCATCACTGGCACTGGACAAAGACTTTTGTCTTGAGCCACTGCGGTATGTGGGACGAGAAGATATTGCGTAGCTTCCCGAACGCTGCCCAGCCGAGTCGATTGACCTCGTTCTCGAAGTTAGACCTACCTAACTGGACAGTTTGTCCTAGGTAAACATACTCGTCCACGACTTCGAGTGTAGCGTCTCCGATCTTTATGAGAGTGGGTGTTACATGGGCATTTGACATGACCTTCGTTTTGTCCATGTTCATTTTAAGACCCACTCTTTCGGAGGCTCTACTGAGGTCATCGAGCATTGTACTGAGGTCCTCCATAGTCTCAGCCATGACTACGATATCGTCGGCAAACCGAAGGTGAGTTATGTACTCGCCATTGATGTTGATGCCAGCCAGCCCCTTTTCAGTCCAGAACCTTGAAGACATTCTCCAGTGCAGCGGTGAACAGTTTCGGATAGATAACGTCTCCCTGTCTCACACCTCGCTGCAGAAGGATAGGTTTCGAGGCCTGATCCTGGCCTGACTGACATAGTGGCGTTTTCGTACAGACACTTCAGCACTTCGATGTACCGATAGTCGATCTGGCACCGTTGAAGAGACTGCAGCGCAGCCCATGTCTCGATCGAATCAAAGGCTTCTCGTAGTCCACAAACGCTAAGCAGAGAGGCAGGTTATATTCTTCTGTCTTCTGTATAACCTGTCGCAGCGTATGTATGTGGTCTACGGTGCTAAAGCCTTTACGGAATCCGGCTTGTTCGGGAGGCTGGAAGTCGTCAAACCTGCGCGCGAGACGGTTCGTGATGACTCTCGAAAACAGCTTGTAGACATGGCTCAGGAGTGAGATGGGCCTATAATTCTTAAGTAAGGCATTATCGCCCTTCTTAAAGAAAAGTATCACCACACCTCTGTTCCATGCCTGTGGTGTTTTGCCCTCGAGTATGACGGTACCAATCAGCTTCTGAAGGGCCTTCAGAACGGGTTTTCCGCCGGCCTTCAGCAACTCGGCCGTAATTCCGTCATCACCCGGTGCCTTGTTGTTTTTGAGCTGCTTCAGAGCCATCTTAATCTCGTACAGGCTGACGTCCGGGATGTCTTCGGTATAGTGCCGGGTCAATCTAGCTCTTGGGTCGTTTGCCAGATTCATAGCGGGGTTATTTGTTGACGTGTATAACTGTCCATAGAACCTCTCGATCCCTCTCATCAGCTCAGGTTTGTCGGATACGATCCTGCCATCATCGGTCTTCAGTCTCGTAAGCTGGCTCTGCCCAATAGACAGATCTCTAGCAAAGACCTTGGAGCCTTTATTTCGCTCTATCGCGTCCTTAATACGATCTGTATTAAAGCGTCGAAGATCGCTTTTCAAGGCCTTAGAGATCCGTCTATTGAGTTGCCGGTAATTTAGCGCATCATCCGTAGACTGCAGGATCATATCGCGACTCTCCTTCATGAGCCGCGAAGTAGGATCAGAGAGCTTCTTTTTTGAATTCGTACGGCGGGTCTTCAAGATCTTAGACCCGACCGTATGGACAGTTCATCCTGAAACGAAGGTCATGTCAAATGCCCATGTAACACCCACTCTCATAAAAATCGGAGACGCTACACTCGAAGTCGTGGACGAGTACGTTTATCTAGGACAAACTGTCCAGTTAGGTAGGTCTAACTTCGAGAAAGAGGTCAATAGACGGATCCGACTCGGCTGGGCAGCGTTCGGGAAGCTACGCAATATCTTCTCGTCCCACATACCGCAGTGTCTCAAGACTAAAGTCTTTGACCAGTGTGTGTCGCCAGTGATGACTTATGGAACTGAAACGTGGTCGCTCACAATGGGCCTTATAAGAAGGCTAAAAGTCACCCAAAGGGCAATGGAGAGGGCTATGCTTGGAGTTTCCCTGCGTGATCGAATCAGGAATGAGGAGATCCGCAGGAGAACCAAGGTAACCGACATAACCCGAAGAATTGCCACACTTAAGTGGCAGTGGGCAGGGCACATTGCTCGCAGAACAGATGGCCGATGGGGCCGAAAGGTTCTGGAGTGGCGACCGCGTACCGGAAGACGTAGCGTTGGAAGGCCTCCCACAAGGTGGACCGATGACCTTGTGAAGGCCGCAGGAACCCGTTGGATGCGGGAAGCACAGGACCGGTCGAAGTGGAGGTGCTTGGGGGAGGCCTATGTCCAGCAGTGGACGTCTATCGGCTGAAATGATGATGATGATGATGATTCAACAGGAATGCTTGAAGTTTGGCTTTTAATAGAGTTCCTTTGTAAATCAATGATCTTAGGTCAGTAGGCAACTTATTAAATAATTCCACTGCTTGGTATTTAGAGCAATGTTTAGCAATATTAGGTTTCGGTGCAATTTTATTTTTTATAACGTTTCTTCTAGTTTTCTCTCTAAGTTCACGTTCTTCTTGTGATTCGTGCTCGTGTGTGTATTTCGCAAAGTGGCTGAGAAGTACTAAAACATATAAACTTGGTACTGTTAAAATACCTAATTTTTTTAAATGTTCTTTACAGGACTCTTGTTGTGGGATTCTGAGAATCGTTCTTAATGCACGTTTCTGTAATATGAATGCTCTTTGGCAGTTATATCCGTAACTGCTTCCCCAAAACATAATGCTGTATCGTATTCTGGATTCTACTAATTCATTCATTTATTCATTTCATTTATTTAATGCATAATATACAGATTTTAGTTGCTTTAGATTAATATCGTCCCTGAGGCTTCTTGAGTTCTGGCTCCGAAACGACGATATATGCTTGTCGACTTTTATAGAAAAGCAGAAGAAATAAGAGAAACTATAATGCAGGAGAGAGCATAGCGAGCTCGATCCCCCTTCAGGCAGGCCAGCTACCTAGTCGGGATATTAGTTTACAGTGAAGTAAACAAACGTTGAACAGTAGCTAATATTGTGGAGGGCAACTTCAAATAAGGTTAGGTAACAATTTAAGTTTCAATAACTTTTACTGCAGAAACAAGGGTTGCAGGTCCGCTTTCTGAAATTTAATTGGCAGTATGTCAAGTAAGTCTGCCGACCTGCACGTCCGCGTACGCCTTCTGCTCGAGCAGCACCTCGATGAGATTCTCGTGCAGCGCCAGTGCGTGCAGCGCGGGCGGCGCGTCGCGCGCCAGCTCGCGGAACAGGCGCGCGGCGTCGCGCAGCCGGCCCAAGCGCCGCGCGCACATCGCGGCGCGGCGCTTCACGTGCGCCAGCACGGCGGCGTCGCGCCGCGCCTCGGCCGCGGTGGCCGCGCCGCCCGCCGCCGACTGGCGCCACGCGCCCTCGGCGGCGCGCCAGGCGCGGCGCAGCACGCGCTCGGCCTCGTGCACGGTGGGCGCGTCCTCCTCGGCCAGCAGCAGCAGCGCGGCGGCGCAGTCGGCGCGCACGCCCAGCGCGGCCCGCGCCGCCGCCACGCGCGCGCCCGGTTCGCGCTCGCGCCACGCGCGCGCCATCGCCTCCTCCGCCGGGCCCTGCCACCCACAAAACTGAGCACCTCTGCCTACATACATTACATTACTACGCGCAGTCGGCGCGCAGCCGTCTGACGGCGCCTTTGCCTCCTCCGCGGGGTCCGCGGCCCACGCGTATCGTTTCAGCCGATAGACGTCCACTGCTGGACATAGGCCTCCCCCAATTTTGGGGGGGGTTTGCCATAATCGCCACGCTTGGCAGGCGGGTTGGCGATCGCAGTATGGTATCATGGTGGAATAAATAGAGAACGCTGCTGCCCATTCTCCGGTAAGACCCTTAGTCGCCTTTTACGACACCCACGGGAAGTAAGGGGTGGTGCAATTCTTTAAGTCCGGCACCACACAGACGCCCACGCGTATCCTAAGGGAACTACTTCATGTATTCGGACAAAGGAATCTAAGCGTTAATACCAGCCATAGTTAGATAAATTTTGGCTTGTATAATTATGTACTAGCTTCTGCCTGCGACTTTGTCCGCATGAAATTTTTTGTTCCCCCGACCCACCCCGTCGCATCGCATCGCCTGCCTACGCTATAACATCGTTTTCGCTTCTGACTTTTTTTTCTTTTTGCTCAACTCTTAGGCTTCTGCCTCGAATCTTGCGGGCAGCGGGGCGGCGGCGGCGGCGGCGCGGGAGCGGCGCAGGCAACGCAGACCCGTTCTCGAAACCAACGGGCAGATCGCGCAGCACTATAGCGGCGTAGTGTTGTGTTCGTGGTTGTGTCGTCGAGATATTTGTTTTTATTCGCGAACGAAATGTCTCAATAACGGCGACATCTTTTTGATTCAAATTTATTCCTAACACTCGAAATATGTCACAAAAATAAATTGCACAACACTGCAATGCAGACGAGGGGGCGGTCACCACTTGACTCAGTGCACCGCTCGTTGCCCGTCCCCGTACCGCTGCCGCGCCGCTGTTTTCGAGGGCCGGTCCACTTGATTTAAGCATTAGATCCTGCCGCTCCCGCGCCGCACGGTGTGTTAGAAAGCCCGATTTTGTTGCATGCCCTTTTTATTACAGAAATCGATAGTATTTATCATTTTAAGCACTACAGTCAAAGTCCGGCATCGATACGACTTGTAGATGTTTTTTAAAAAAATCTCAAAGTTGCTGTATAACCGGGTCATGAAAATAATAAAAAAAATAATATAAAAAACACCAGCCTACATATTTAAATTTCCATTATAATTACTAATCAAACTTATAATACCTAACTATCTGACAAGTTTTCGTGCCTGTATTGCAAATAGATCGCGAAATATTAATATTTTTATGTTTTTTACTTTTTATTTAATTTCTTGGCAATAATACGGTATTAGATGGAGATATTTGACCAGACGATTGTCAACATGTATGTCTATCGACATTATTAAAACCACAATCTAATTCAGCGTTATTTAGAAGTTATGAGAATTTTCAGTTATATCCGGATTTTTTTGTACTAGGGTTGTCACTTTAACCAGAATTTTAAATTTAATATTTTTTATAATTTTGAGTTTAGCTGAAAGAAGTCGTATATATTATCGATTAATTATCTTTATATGTGCATTTACCAATAACTGAAACTATACCCATGGGCACTCTTATTCTTTGATTCTTTCGCTTAGTCCGCCTGGGTGGGTACCACCGACTCGTCTATTTCTGCCGCCAAGCAGTAGTGTTGGACTATTGTGTTTCGGTTTGAAGGACAGTTAGCCAGCAAAATTATAGGCACGTGAGACAGAACACACCTTAAAGTCTCAGGGTGGGTAACGCATCTGCCGTCTCATTTATACTTGCGCGACATGTCTAGAGGGACGATAGGTGGTATAGGCGACGATGACCGCTTATAACCAGGTGGCTCGTCTACTTGTTTATCCATATAATTAGTGTAAATAAAACTATGACCTTGCAATAAAAAACACGTTCATGCTAAAAGGTAAAAGTTGGAGATTTGACGGTGATACTAATTAAAATCTTGTCAAAATTTGTTGAAAATGTTTACTAAACATCAAACGAACATTATTTAGGTCTTTTTTTTTAAAGATGGTCCTGAAAGTTTCATATTACGCTAAAACCAGTTAATGCGAAAAATGTTCTAGTGGATGATCATTCGTCATTCACTGAACATGATGAAGATACTTTAATTATTCAAAATGAAAACCAAGATTTATAATTTTTCAGTTTTTTGTAAATATTTTTAGTTTTTACAACCCGGATAAAACTTGACATTTTCGAATGTGACAACCCTGGCTAAAATAGAAAAATTCTCATAACTTCTAAATAACGCTGAATTAGATTGTGGTTTTAATAATGTCGATAGACATACATGTTGACAATCGTCTGGTCAAATACCTCCATCTAATACCGCAATATTGCCAAGAAATTAAATAAAAAGTAAAAAACATAAAAATATTAATATTTCGCGATCTATTTGCAATACAGACACGAAAACTTGTCCGATAGTTAGGTATTATAAGTTTGATTAGTAATTATAATGGAAATTTAAATATGTAGGCTGGTTTTTTTTTATATAATTTTTTTTATTATTTTCATGACCCGGTTATACAGCAACTTTGAGATTTTTTTAAAAAACATCTACAATTCGTATCGATGCCGGACTTTGACTGTAGTGCTTAAAATGATAAATACTATCGATTTCTGTAATAAAAAGGGCATGCAACAAAATCGGGCTTTCTAACACACCGTGCGCCGCCGCCGCCGCCACCCCACAATCGTTGATTTCGTGTCCGTGGCCTAAGGGCTCTGCCTCGAATGTTGCGGGCAGCGGGGCGGCGGCGGCAGCGGGCAGATCGCGCGGCGCTAGAACGGCGTAGTGTTGCTACCTACGCGGCCATAAGAAGGCCATTTTAAGTAAAAAAAAAAGTTTTTAATTTCATTATAAAACGCGTTGGCAAGTTATTTGACGTCAACATAATACTCATTACTAGATACTATTTTTAAATAATTTCCATAAATATATTCTTAGTTATACGATGGTGTTCAAGAAATGTTCGTTGAGTTTTTGTAGATGATAAAAATATATTGAGCATTTAATGTTTCGCATAAATGAAAGAGCTTATTATGATGTAGTTTTAGTAAAAGCGGATATATTCATTGTTACGACTCTATTTTTAAGTTGAACGACTGATGTATAATATTGGCCTTGTTTGGAGCCGTGTTCCTTGCAAGGCCATTCGGAAGACCTTAATAAAACTTAAGTTTAATAAATAGTGATTAAAGCTGGGTCTAAAAAAAGTGTTTTATATGTTACACAATAAAACAAAGTATTACTTACTTGATAATTTGTTTCCTTCATTTATCCAGTTAATAAACGAATAAAAAGTGTTTACTCGTTAGAGTGGCCTTCCATGGTCCACCCACCTTGTATACAAAACCTTGTAAAACATTTTAAAAGAGTAACGGTATGGTTTCTTGCCCATACGAAAACTACCTTTTGGAATGGGCGACTAGAATCAATTATATTTAGTTGTAATTTTTGACGTTCAAAAGTGCCTTTAAACTGCTTTTGAAATAATGATTTGACTTTGAACAGGGCTTCTTTTTCCTTTCAACTTTCTCATCAACTTGGCGGCCGCAACGCTTCGGACCGCAGTCAGGGCAGGTAACAAGCAATTTTGTTTTTTAGCTTTTTAATCAACAGGATCGGAATAGGCAGACTATATTTACCCAAACTTCAGAGAACAGAGACAGAAAGTGGAGACGTCCTTACGAAAGTATTTTTTTTCCGGAATTCGTGAAAAATCTTAAATAAGTTGAAAATAACCCTTATCTAAGATGTGTAAAGGCTATTTTTGACTAAACTTGCAATTAACAAATCTTAGGTATTTTCAGGTATTAGAATTATCCATAAACTAACCGTTGTTGCATCAAACCATTCAATACATAACATTTGTCAATGTGTAACACTAACACCTAAGTAAAACTAATTTCTAATTGCATAAAAGCCACTTAGATATGTATTTCAAACGTAGGTTAACGAAAATTCTTCCGGAATCTTAAAACTATTGCTTACTACTAACTATATCTTTTTGTGAAATACCTACACAAATTACGTATTTACTCTTTCCCTAGTTGGGATCAGACCGGAATAACTCATATTTAAGGGGGGCTCCCATACAACAAACGCGATTTTCTGCCCTTTTTTGCTCGATATCAAAAATGGCAACAGGTAGGCACTTGAAATATTCACAAAATACTTAGTTGTATTTTAACTTTAATAATAAATAATAAAATTAAAATAAAATAAATATTTAAGGGGGGCTCCCATACAACAAACATGTTTTTTTCGGCGTTTTTGCCTTGTTGTAGGGAATCCTTCGTGTGCGAGTCCGACTCGCACTTGGTATTTTATCAAGTGCCTGCTACTTGTGGACAGGCCTTCGCTGTCCTCCCATACCTAGGTATGGTAATTTGAAAATATTGTAAAAGCCAATTATTTTTAAAAGAGTAACTTAGTAGAGTAAGTAAGAGTTTCTTGCTGGCTCTTCTCCATAGGGAACGACCAATTGGAACTGTGCACCTAGCTTATGACGTTTCATAAGTGTCCATGTAGGTTTATGTGAAATAAAATATTTTGATTTTGATGATTTTTAATTTTGTAAAAGGAGAATGGGAAACAAGGTCTGGGCCCATCCTTCAATAGTAACATGTGATATACCGTTGGATAGGGCATTTTAAGCGGAACATTAGTTAGGTACTAATAAACCTATGGTCAAATGTTAGTACTTCCGGAGATACGACGTCTTAAAGTCGTCTCAGTCATATCCTTTATGGATACCTATTTATAAAGTAGAATAGTAATAATACATGTATTTGCACACAACACAGTTACAATGTTGTTCCATTTTCCACAAAACCAATCGAGATGCAGTTCAGTAGTCCATTAAGGGCTGATTCTTCCAACGCCAGATAATTTTATCGGAGGAATAATTTTGATTTTTTGACAATTTTTCTGTACAAAAACTGACAATGTCAATTTTATTCCACGAATAAAAAGTATATGTCAATTGAAAAATCAGCCAGCAGACAAAGCTTTTTTTTTTAACTTTGCCCCAGTGTAGGAATTTCTCCTGTATTGTGAATGCCTTTACAAACATTTAAACTCACATACACATACAGCCAGACCCGGAACAACTACTTATAGGTCATACAAAACGCTGGGAATGCTCAACATGGTCTACCAAGCAGAGTGTGTGGGCATAATGCAAGCAGCTTAGGTATGCCATAGCGGCCAGGAGAGTCACAGACACCCATGTTCGCATACTCTCTGATAGCGCCTCAGTCCTCCAATCCTTAGGCAAAAAATGCATCACATCGAACCTAATACTCCCCTAAGACGACCCACTGACCCTAGAATGTCACAATGCTCTCGAGCGGGTAACTGTATCGAACCGCAATACAGTGACACTACAATGGATAAAAGGACACAGTGGATCGCTAGGCAACGACGCAGCAGCTGACGAGGTGGCCAGGAGGGCTTCCAGTATGTCAGCCTTTGGACCGGAACCTATCGTGCCCATCCCCTTCAACCAACTACGCAGGTGGCTACAGGAGCACACCCACACACAAGCAGAAAGCTGGTGGACGTCGTCACCAGGTTGCAGGCAGTCCAAAGAAGCCATGCCGTTATTGGGTGGCAGGGTAACCAGGCGCTTACTACGACTGGATAGGAAAGACAAGCGCCTGATGACGGGGACCATAACGGGACACTGTTCACTAAATAAACACTTTTACACGTTAGGCATAACAGACAGTCCCCTGTGCAGGGCTTGCATGGAGGCTGATGAAACCATTGCGCATGTGCTGTTTGAGTGCACAGGCGTCACCCAGATAAAGTCAGAAGCCCTCGGGACACCCAGATCGTACGTAGATGTGCTTAACATACCAGGAGATTTGATCAGCTTCTGGAGGGAGGTGGGCTGGTTGGAATAACTACCGATGGCCGCCATCGCCCACACACAATGGTCCACTGAAGGACTAAGTGCAGAAACCAAACCCTTAACATAGAACATAGGTCATACAATTATATTTGTTCCATGCGGGAGTCGAACCCGTGATATGCAGCGCAGGATCCAACCATGCCGTCCGAGTCTGGGTAATATTTATCTTATAATGAAGGAAACTACTATCATCAATTGCTTAGAATGGAATCACTTTTATGGCAGTTTATTAGTCAGTATAACTCCGAAAGCACCGACTTTTAACCTTAGTCCTAATAGTAAGTTTTATTGTTTTTTTTTTTTTTTTATATTCCTATCCATTCATGAGTACTTATCTTATTTCTATTGAGAGGTGGGCCCACCATTTCTCATTGACCTTAAAAAAAAAAACAAAATGAACACTATGATGCTATCGGAGATAACAAACTGGAAATCACTTGACAAGACACTTGACGATTTTTCAGAGCGAGATGCAGTAAGTACATCTATTAGTACATAATGCCATTGATTAAAAAAACTATTTTTTAAATGTAAAAAGATTTTTGGAAATAATAATTTGTTACAAATGTATTCAAAGCGCAATAAATAATTTGCAATTTCCAGACTTAGTCATCATGTTTAATGAGAGATGATTCAAATCATAATCCATAGTAGTTAAAAAACTATTAACAGTCTCACGCTTACAGTGGGCGGGAAATTTGTTGCAGCGCTGCAATTGTGGCAGAAGGTTGGGGGGAAGGAAGCAGAGCTTATGTCCCAAACTGCTGTATAGCAATTTGGAACTGTAGGAATGTACTAAAAGGTTGAGAAATGACAAAATTCATGACATTACTCAGGTCCTATCAAGACTCGCTCGTAGTCTTGATACGACCTGAACCACTATAAGTAGTTACAGTGTGGTATTTAATAAGCGTCTCTCATGAGATTGATGTCAGCCATCAGTTACAAATTTGGTTTAATATAACCCCTGGTGACAATGTAAACTTATCCTTAAGCTTGTTTTAAGCACTACTACTGTAGATTATTTTGTGAAAAGAAAATAAATAAAATTATTATTATTAAGTATAACCAGCCACTCAGTATGACAATGTATGATAAACAGTGGTCGGAGTAGGTAGAGCTGTTTGGGGTGAATGACCGCAAACATTGATGTTAACATGGATATGCCTCTGAAACCCCGGGATTTTGAAATTGTCGATTGATTTAAGTGAGTTAATATGGGTAAGTGGGCAGTTATGAGCAGGTAGTAGGTGAGCACCCAAACAGTATATACTTACACTCAGGGATACTGGAATGTTGTTAGAGGTAGCTTCGTGAAATATGAATTAATTAAGTAAAACTGTTAGAAACAATACTAAATATACTTTATTGCACAAGGAAATATTAAATGCCTACACAATACAGAATAAAAAAGGATGTAAAGAGTTTTATAATTTTTTTTTATTTAAACAGAGAGAAGAAATTTTTATTGATCACATTTTTAATTACCTATACATACTATTTTTCTTGTAGTTAATATTTAGAAAATGTTTTCTGCTAACAAAGCAATTTATCTCTCTTTTATTTTTATATGTTTATGCTCCATGTTGCCAACCCGTCGTATGCGCTGTTTTCGTCGCTTATTTTTTGTCTCTTTCTATCTTAAAACGTCTAAAGTATTAGCTATCTCACTTACACAGATATAAGTACAGTACAGCGGGCGGAGAATTCCCGGGATTCCGGGAAATATTTGGCATATCCATGTTATGTCCGCATGTCGCAAGTAGCTAAAACAGCTCTACCTACTCCGACCAATGATGATAAAACATTGTGGAATGCAAATAAATGCTATGATGAGCATAAGTCGCGTGTACCTCGGCGCCGCAGCCGAACCAGGCCTGGTGCTCCTGCGCGGACAGGTTCATGTCGTAATAGGTTAGCGGAGCACGGCGCGCGGCGCTCCACAGCCGCCCGTACTCGGCCCCGCGCAGCAGCGACAACGGGTTGCGCCACACCTTGCAGTCCGCCGCGTCCGGTTCGGCGCTGGCGCCGCCACCGCCCAGCCACGGTCCCAGGTGCGTCAGCGACACCTGCTCGATGAACGACGTACCGTACTTGCGGAAGTACCACCACTCGAAGATCAAGATCAGCCCCGAGATCAGTGACGACGTGCCAGTCAGCGCCACATAGAACTTGGGCGTCAGCGCGCCCAGGAACGCCGATGAGTCCCACATAGCGAACACCGTGATGGATTACGGTCGCGCCGCCGCCACAGCACCCACGAACTCGGCCCGCTCGTCGACACCGAGTACCTGCCTTAATTTAACTCTCGAGACAACACTATATATCGGTTTTATGGCGATCTTATTGATTTTTGTGAGGGTTAACAAAGACATAGGTATAACAACAATAACATACCTAACAAACGTCAAACATCATTAGCATGACACACTTGACGTTTATTTTTTTTTCTTTTGGCTTCGCACTGTTTGTGCATTTTTTTTCAGTTTCTATTTATTCGAAGAAAATAAAGGTAGGAAAACGATTCATCAATCATAATAGTATCTTGCGGTTAAATCTCTTTGATTGTAACGATGGTTGGGTAGGTTCTGTAAGATTGCTGGTTGTAACCATAGACTTAGTAAGTACTTTATAGTAGTTGTAACAAACAACCGCAAACCTGTTATTCCAACAGTTTGTAGCATCTATTGCGCCCTTATTAATCCATAATCAATGGACAAGAGAAATAGCGGCTTGCTGACTTCTACCATACAAGCAGTTGTGGCCCTACAATTTTTTTAGGTAATGCAAAATCTTAAAGTGGCGCCTTTCTATGTATGTACTATGTCCCTATGATATATGCATAATATGCAGTTACTTAGGTTACACGGACTAATCGGATATTACATAGACTAGCTGTGCCTACATAGATTAGATAAATAAATAGTTTAAAATATAATGTAAAAAATATGTAGGTGTATCTGCGGGACAAGGACAGTGGAATCTGTTGATAGTGGATAGTATGCGTAATGCACACGGAATGGACTCTGTCGCGTTCGACAATTCCACTGTGCTTGCTCTCTTGCCCTGCTGAGATAACAAGTACCTAGTAAAGATGATGCCATCAAAAACATAACTTGTAAAAAAAGCCAAGTCTCGCAACTCAGTTCTTCTACCGTAAAAAGTTGTGAGATCCATGTAATACCAAGTCGGTTAATTTATTCAGTCCCAATCCCCTACTTAAGGGACCTTCTGTCTTAAGTTATTACGTAATTAATTTAGCTATCCTAACAAGATCTTATAGTGACCATATCAATATTAAAAATCTTTTAAGTTTAAAGTAAACTTGGCCATCGCACGAAAACACAATGTATCTCACAAGTAATACAAATTATATTAAATTAGATTGTTTAGTGCGATTGCCAAGTCAATCTATTTATTTAAAACTCATAAGTTCCTCAACCAATTCACAACCAGACACGTCGCATTTTTCCCCGTCTGTCAAACTGATTTGCAAATCAGCACAAGCTTTTTCGGTTTAGGCGTAGAGGCCTAATTTTCAAAATGGCAACAGAGTCCCAAAAGGACTAGTTCTCAAAATCTCTAATTCTCTGAATGTCCAATACTCTAAATAAATCTCTTCCATTGCGGCTCTGGGTACCAAATAAGAGCAATTAATTCTTTTCCAAAAATTATGAACCTTTACCAAAAAAAAATCTCACTTTTAAAGCGTTGGAAATGACCTCCTTTATCTCCCTATTTCGTTTGATCCACGACTTTTTGACCATTCTGTATAAACAATATTCAGAAAATTTTAACAGAGCCGCAATAGAAGTTTTGTAGTGCTGATACATTATCTTGTAATAATACAACACCGTTTGTTTTATATCGCATTTTTTAAATTAGTACTCGGTACTTATACAAAAATATTCATAACTTTTAGGGCAATTGAATTATGGCCATGCTGTAATGAGGTTTTTTGTCGGAAATGTCAAAAAGTCGTGGATCAAACGAAATAGGGAGTGGAGATAAAGGGGGTCCTTTATCTCCCTATTTCGTTTGATCAACGACTTTTTGACCATTCTGTATATATTTATATAATCTAAATTAGCTTGATTTTGTCTGAACCGACACTATTTATTCTTAAGCATTATAAAATCTTACAATTTCAACTCACTGATTAAACAAATTTTAATATTTAATTAAGAAATATTTTAATAGTTAATAATAAATTAATTACTTACATTAATTAAGAAATATTGTATTTATAAGAATACTCCCAATTGTAGAAAATGTGCCATTTTGATAATTAGCCATTTAGAGATTTTTTTAGAGTATTGGACATTCAGAGAATTGGCCATTCAGAGAATTAGGCTTTTAAGGAATTTGCCATTTTGAGAACTAGTCCTTTTGCAACTCTGTTGAGGCCCTCTGCGCCTAAACAGCTTTTTACAACTTGGATCTTTCTGCGAAGCCCGCTCCGTTTGGGCGCCCAAATAATTAAAATCGTTTTTTTCTCAAAACTAGCTGTCCCCGTCTTACGACAGTTTTTCAGAGGAAAGTCGATATGTCTGTGTATATTGCATAGTTTTTCAGATACATTGTTATTATGGGGCTGATTCGAAATTTGGATCCAAAAAATAAGTGGGGTAAGGGACATTTTTTTTAAGCTAGAATTTTTTCATACACACCATTCGAAAGAGCGAAAAATTCTGAACAAAACTGTATACTTACTCAACTCATTTTGGGTATTTTGTCCCTTGTCTACGATATTATAGTGTGCTCTGTGGGACTTGGTAATGGTAACATTGGGTTAAGTACTGTCAAATTCTTTTTCTTGATCTTGGGATTTTTCGTTTTGACGTTTGATTGCGTTTGACTTTACGTTTTACGTAACTCTAACAATTTTCTGTGCTAAAGAGCGGAGGTTATCAATAGCTATCCACAAAAATTGGCAAAATGTTGGGCCGCTTGGGAAAGAAACATGTTGAAATCGCTGCATCGTTCGCCACATCAGCGGTCGGCTTCGGAGGCGCGGCTTTCGTCGGTCTCCTATACTTCACGGACTGGAGACTGTTCTGTGCCAACATCCCCTTCTACGGAGGAAAATTCAAGGATGTAGAAGAAGAGAAGTAAATCAGAACAAGAAGCTAGCGAATCAAACGTGAATTGTATAACTATTTAATTAGATTTTATGTAATTACATTACTAAGTTACAGTGATATCGATGTCGTGTTTCTTTGAATTTACCCTTTTTCGTCGTGCTTTGCTCTAAAGGCGAATAGTTGATAACCTATACAATGTACACAGCAGAGTTAATGAATGGTTGACAACATACTTTAACTCCTCTATGATGCATAATATCTTCTGTTATAGAATATCTTTGTAATGGATCAAAGCAGGCTTCATAAAAGACCTTATATAAGGTAAGTATACTGTCTCAGGACAGAGCAGTCTGGAGAGTGTGTGTAGAGAATAATTCCCATCATACTCAAGCCTGTCAGACATGATGAAATGACAAAATGCCATTTCCGTAATACAAAAAGTCCATTCTGCAATCAGGTCATTTTAAAGTGAAACTAGATAGTATCAGAAGTAGTTGTCCTCCTAGTATGTTGCCACTACTTGACACTTGCAACTCGCACTTGGTATGTGGGCCGGGCTCTCATTGGATTGGAGTTCGTTGAGTTGTTAGCGTTAACTACATGTAATGAGTTTAACACTCATTGTCTGGCAACTATCATGGAGACATACATTTATAACTATACAGGGCGGCAGGGACATTGACGCGCAACTTGTTAACATACTTACCATAGATATGGCACATGATTCTGAACCTACTGCATAAATATTTTGTAAGTTATTATAAAAAAAATATGCTGTTCCATACATTTTGACTGCATAGGTATTGCACTGTCCATGAAACAACAGATATTAATTTGTGTCCTTCACCACACAATCCTCACCTTTGAAAACTTGCAGGCGGGTTGGCGATCGCAGTATGGTATGATGGTGGAATAAATAGAGAACGCTGCTGCCCATTCTCCGGTAAGACCCTTAGTCGCCTTTTACCACACCCACGGGAAGTAAGGGGTGGTGCAATTCTTTAAGTCCGGCACCACACACTCAGACAGACCTCAGTTGAGTCGAAAACTGCGCATTTTCGATCAGACGGTCTGCGCTCTACGACAAAACAACTTCGGCGTCCTCCAGCTCCTTGGATGACGGCAGGGGTTCGAATGGCGATGAGGCGCAGGGGTCGGGCCTTTTGTAAATTAAAAAAACTGGGCAAGCGCGAGTCAGACTCGCGCACCGAGGGTTCCGTACGGAGGTTTATGCATAGGTAAGGTTTATGTTTATGAAATTAAATGTTTTTTTTTATTTTTATATTTGAGTTGTTTGAATGTAAGGTAGTACCTATTAAAAAAAAACTACTTACTAGAACTCGTTCAAACCGATTTTCGGTGGATGAATGTACAGAAGTCAGCACATCAAGCTACTACAATCTGTCAAATTTCTATAATAGATTATCAACTTTATCGCTAAAAAATAAGGTTCAAAGTTGATTGGGAAAATTTGATAGTTTCGGGTAGCTTGATATGCTGGCGTCTGTCTGTACCTACATCAAATATTTTTTATTTTTTTTTATTTGAAATGGGTTTGCTCTTGACTCTAGTCTAGGTCAGAGGTGACAGAGACAAAGTCGACGATGGAGTGAGCTTACCCAGAAGAAGCCTGTTCACTCTTACTTTGAAGAGATTCGGGTTATATGTGCTCGCGCAACAGTCACTCTCTTTACCTGCGTCAGCAACACTGACGCAGGTAAAGAGTTCCACTCTTTTGCTGTGCGCATTATAAAAGACATTTGAAAACGCTTAGTGCGAATTGGTGGAATAGCAACTAGGCAGGGATGGTAACTTGCTGTGCGTCTGGATGACCGAAGGAAGAAGGGGGCCGGTGGAATGAGGTCGTGGAGTTCTTGGGCACACTCACCGAAGTACAATCTGTAGAAGATCAACAAGCAGGCAACCTTGCGGCGATGAGCCAAGCTGTGAAGCTTGGCATCCACCAGTTCTACGTCGCCAATGAGCTTCTTAGCTCTGCGTTCCACCGAGTCAAGCGCGGCAAGTTGGTATTTCGCTGAGCCATCCCAAAGGTGGCTGCAATACTCCATGCAGGATCGGACTTGCGCTTTGTATAGGGTTAAAAGCTGTCCAGGCGTGAAGTATCGCTTCACCTTATTTAGGATGCCCAGCTTCTTGGCCGCAGTTTGAGCTTTGTACTCGATGGTAGCGCCGAAGTTGAGACTAGACGTCAACTTCATGCCTAGGAGCTCGAGCCGATCTCTTACAGGAACAGATGTACCCCGAAAAGTAGGAGTCTGGTCAAAACGACTCCTTTTGGCGGTAAAAAGACACGCTTGTGTTTTGGTGGCGTTAAAAGAGACCAAATTGTCATCACCCCTCTGGGAGACAAGGCTTAAGGTCAAATCTGCCCGCTCTACCATGGCCTCTCTCAAGAAACGAACCTCGGCCCCGCTGGCTTTTGCGCTGGACAAGTATCTCTCTGAAACAGTACTGTCATCTGCGTACCCAACAATACCAGGCTGAAGAAGGTCATTGATGTGCGGCAGGAAAAGAGTTGCAGAGAGAACACACCCCTTAGGAACTCCGGCATCAATAGCCATAAGGTCAGAGGAGCAGCCGTCAACGACTACTCTGATCGACCGCTCACTAAGGAAGTCTGATATCCAGCTAAAAAATTCAGCGGGGATGCCATAAGCAGGAAGCTTGCTGAGTAGACCGCCGTGCCAGACCCTGTTGTCAAAGGCCTTCGAGATATCAAGCGATACAGCAAGTGCTTCGCCGTGTTTCTCGATGGCTTCGCCCCAACAGTGCGTAACATACACAAGAAGATCGCCAGTTGACCGTCCCCGGCGAAAGCCATATTGACGGTCACTGAGCAGATCATTGTCTTCAAGGTAAGTCAGCAACTTACTGTTCAGTACCCTTTCCATAACCTTGCACAGAATGGAGGTAATGGCGATTGGACGGTTATTGGTAGGGTCTGCACGGTCGCCCTTTTTGGGCACTGGTTGTACATTTGTAAGCTTCCAGGATTTTGGCACCGTTCTTTTTTCAAGAGAGAGGCGGAACAAGCGTATCAACACAGGAGACAGTTCAGGCGCACACACTGCCTCAACACTCTCGCTGGAATACCGTCAGGCCCGCTTGCCTTGTTCACGTCTAGACTGCACAATACTCTTCGGACCTCTTTATTGTGAACTGCGATCTCAGGCATCGAGGAGTCACAATGAGGTAAGTAGTTGAAATATAGGGTATTCAGATCACAGATCTGAATATCCCTATATTTCACAGTTCGACCATTCGAGTATCCCTATATTTCACTATTCGAAATGAGACTTGACTAAATTCATTAGCAGGGGAGAGTAAATTTGAAATCTGAATCTATTCAAATAGTAAAGAAGATCTTCTACTAACAATATTTTAGAGTTATCTATTTAATAACATTTTTTTAAATTAAAATCCTGTGCCTATAGTAGTAGTGTCGCATACTCATCAACAGCACCTGTTCGAGTGTGTAAATGAACAGAGCAGTTCAATATGAACTGCTCCTTATAACAAGCTGTTCAGTATGAACTGCTCTTTATACCAAGCTGTTCAGTATGAACTGCTCATTATAACAAGCTGTTCAGTATGAACTGCTCATTACAACAAGCTGTTTTTACTTTCAATGTCACAGATCTGAATACTCTTTTCATATTAATATTGTTAGTGATTAAGAAATAAAACTTATAAGAAGGTCAAGTTTAAATATTTATTTCTACATAGGTACTTAATTATAAAAAAAAAAATATTATTTAGTACACATCATTTATTGAAATACATTTTTTATTATGTAATATTACATTTCTTACATTATTATTATTATTTACATTTTCACTGACCTAAACAATAGAATATGTGTAGGTAAGTTTATAGATTAGACATTCACACTTAGATTGATAAGTTGGTTTAACATTATTTAATAATTAATACGTAAAACTAGGATCGTTCTTATTTTATCTTACTGACAAAACACTTGATTTTCTTCACACCATTTATTAAGACAAAACACATTTTTTAAGACACATATATTGGTATGATGCATACAACTTATAATGTCAGATGAATCTGAATAATTGTCATATAATGTCACCAAACTTGGACAGTTCTTACTTTCTAAATTGTATACATTATTAATTCGGAATATATCTTTTAACCATAACACTTTTTCGTTTCCTTTAGTAAATATAGATTTATTTTGAAAAAAAGTGCCGAAGTTTGATTGATAATTAAAATATGGTACAAATCCTTCGTTCCAGTATATTCCTCTGTTTTTTTCAATCCAAGCCACTTGTAACCGTTCTTTCCGCGTCAAGTTGTAAAATGGTCGTGGTGGTTTTATCAACAGTACTTGTATATGTCCTTTGTACATTATTGCTATTTCTTTTGGAATAAACTCGTTTCCTTCACTCTTAAACCCTTGAACATCTACGATGACATTCATGATAGTTTTCTCACAATATTACTCAACGGCTTGTATTCGAACAGTCGATCGTTTATTATTAAACAATAAGCAGATGTTTTATCTTGAATATCATCAGAGCATTCAATTTCTAATCGCACGTCAACTGGTCCAGTTTTAAGTGAATCGTTTTGTCTTGAACAGTCAATCACAAAAAGTGGAGCAATTTCTTTAAACTGGTTTATGCTAAGCAACGGATCAATGCCTAAGTTGTAATACGACTGACGAAAATTAGCATACATTTCATATAATATACTAAATTTACCTTCATCAAATTTCAGATTAAGTGAGTCATACGGATAGTATTGAGAATTCAAATATAATTTAATATTGCTTACATTGCAGTGATCAAATATCGAAGAACTTTTGGTTTTATTATTTTTTCGATCTGTTTGCAAACCAAATATAACAAACCTCGGTTTTTCTAGCTGGGAAGTTGTCTTTACTGACCAGGAATGTTTTGTTGTTCTTGGTAGTAATGGATATTCATACAAATCCCAATTTCTAAATGCTATCTGTATAGAACGATCTCTCTCCAAGCTTTTAAGCAATAACAATTTATTACGATCAGAAACTTTAATATGCGGCACACGCCATTGTATTTTTTGTATATCTATTTCTACGTTATCATTTTTATCTATAAGCACACAGTTCAATACTGAGCTGCTTCGTTGTAATATAAGTTCATGTTTACAATTGATTATTATTTTGTTATAATCTTCTGCAAATCCCAGTATTCTGTTCAATGGCACGATAACACTAAAATATTCGTTTCTTGATTTCGTACCACCTAAGTTCCATCCCCAGACTGCTGCAGCTTTACTTTCACCTTCATTCATAGATACATACGATTTTAAGGTTGTTGTAATACCAACATTTTTAATGCGATCGATTTCAACACCATTTATTTCATATCTAATATCTTGAAATAAATATGAAATTGGATTATTTATAAAATCAACATCTTTTTTTATTAATTTTCCCGCTGCATCTTTAGTTGACACATTTACATATCCTTCTATATAAATGGAACTACCTGATGGCAATACATATAAATCTTGCTGTTGTATGGGTATTCTAATTTCATCATTTTCTTTAAAGCTATTATTATATGGATTGTAGCTATGGATCTCATAAGCCTCAATAGAGGTCTCATATTGTGGTAAATCTGTAATTTGAAGCATGTTATATTTTAAAACCAATATCTTGAAGAAATCTTTTGTTTTCCTTTGAAACTTTTTTAATTTTCACTGCACTGACACGTCTCACTTCTTTGGATATTGGCAGTCTTATGTTATATTTCCTTCTCTCATTAGGAGTTTTATTAAGAACTAGCATGATGTTAGTATGAATAAAATGGAGGAGGTTACTTTAAATTGATAATAAAAAAATACCTTTACAACACTAGTGTTTGTTATCACCAACAACAAAAGAATGCATGTGTATGAACTAGCAATGTCATTTATATTTTTCTTGTTTAACGAAATTTGGAGACGTAAGAAAATAAAAATCACTCACTTAATTAATAAGCTCCTTGTTTACTTTTCCAAAATAACTTAAGAAATTTTAAACATAAGTGCCCACAATTATACAAGTGATCATGTTGTACATTTTCATAATTATACTGAATATTGTTTCCTAAATATTTTATAAATTCTTTGGGTGGTTTTAAGTTACCATAACTGTCAAAGTATTCAATGTGATCATATATTTTGGCATAGGCTACCCAATGAGTGCCAGAGTTTTTAGAAATATCAAGATTAATCACTCCACATTCTAATGGTAATGGGTTACCTGGTAATTCATCTCTCATAAATACACCTCGAAAGAAAGGTATACTATTTGAATGCTTCAATATATCAATATTAGTTAAAGCTCTATTGGGTAGCCGACAATTTAGTTTTTTTTTTTATTTGTAACGTAAATTCCTAAACCTTCTTTGTACGGCTTAAGATGTAATCCTTTTCCAATAATTAAAGCTTCTATTTGCTTGTTATGACGTTCCGATTCAAGGAACTGTTTCTTAGCTGTTTTATATGAATTAATAGCTTTCGCAATCCCAGCAGCACCCCCAGCCAAACTTCCAGCGGCAGATAAACCAGCAAATATTGGTACTAAAGGAAGAAATCCTCCAGTTTTAGGTACTGGTATTACTCTAGGTAATTTTATGGGCAAATCAGATGCAAATTCATGAGCTGCAGCGCAGGCTAATTCCATTAATGCTTTCTTACAGGTAGGTTTTAGTTTCTTGATGTGTTTTTTGGTATGTGATACAATATTTTTAAGTGTTTTTCTAAAACCCGCTCCAGATCTTACTTTATCCATTTTGAAAGATGATAAACCAGCCATTTCTTTATTGCTTGTACATAGTCCTCGTGCTTTCTTCATTGTTATTATATTTTTAAAAGAATTATTTTTACATAAAATTTAATTATATAATATGTCTTTATTGCATTAAGAACAAAGTGGAAGTGAATAGATAATTATTTGTCAAATGCTTAAATATCGTTCAGGAGTTATAATACATTTAATTTATCAATCCAGCTATTTTCACTGGTCGGCAGCCCCAACCATTTAACGTATACTCGCTTTCCTTTTCGTTTCAAAACTTTTTCAACGAGGTATATGTCAGGATGATTGGTTTTCTGAAGTTCTTGTGCATAAAATGCGCCTAGTATTGGTCGACATCTATCATCTTCTATTAAATAAGTAGTTGGATTTGTTTCTTGGATTTTTTTTATTTTAAATATTTCGGTGGACCAGTTGGGATAGTAGCCTTTATCAAAACATCCTTTATATTTACTTATTCTCACAAAATCTCCTACACTAAATTTCTTACACGCCACTTTTTTTCGAGACTGAGCTGCGTCTAAGTATCTTTGTAGTATATTTGTTTTATTCCTTTGATTTATTGAAGCAGGTGACTGACCGACAGTTCTATGTACGTCGTTATTGTATTCATGTAACTTTTTTTTTAACGTACCGTTAAACCATTTATAATTTCCATTCAAACTAAATTCCTTGTATAGTTTATTCTTTAACGTTCTTATTAATCTTTCAACAATCGAGGCCTTTTTAGTAGAATAAGTAGAATAATGATTAATTTTATACTTATTAACAACGCTTTTAAATTGATCATTATAAAACTCTTTCCCAAGATCGGTTTGCAAATTTTTTGGAACTCGTCCTTTTTCTATAACTGTTTTAAACGCCTCTGATACCTGTTGCTTATTTTTTTGTTTTAGTGGAATGGCCCATGCATATTTTGAAAAAGTATCTATAATCACCAGGATGTATTTATGACCCGCATTCACTTTTGATATTGCTTGCATATCCATCAAATCTGCTTGCCAAAGGTCATCTATATCTTTAAGTATTACATTTCTTCTTGGAAAATTAACTCGAGCGTTTTTATGGATTTCATTTATGACGTCTATTTTGCTCATAATGCTTGCTTAACTTCCCTGCTATTTCTTTTAAATCAATGGTTTTTTCAACGTTATTTAATCTACTATTTAAACTAGCAATTAATTTGTTCAATTGTTCTATTTTAATTAATATTTCAATTTTGAATTTATTAATATCTTTGCAATATTCAGTTTCGGTTGATTTGTCTAAGATATGCTCAGAGCTTATTTCGTTAATAGACAGCGATGTTTGTTTTGTATGAACCTTCATGGTCTACACGCTTTATATAACTAAGTATAAAATTAGCTACAATGCTTTTTTATTATTGTATAACACCTGCTTCTTTTAACTCTTCAACAATTGATATAATTTCATTGTCATGATTGGTATTACCCGCGTTTTTTGAAGCCATTAACAGTCTTAATCTATCGATTAATTCATTAGGGTCATCCCAATAAACATAATCTGTATTACTCTTATACTTTTTTTTCAATTTAGGTAAGCAGCCGCCACTTTTTGACTTAATGACTATTGTTCTGCATGTTGAACGTAATTTTGTTCAGAAAATAATGGTTTAATGATTTGACGGTATTTCAAACCTTTGTCACCTTTTAATTGGCCGTTTGGATTAAAGTCGCGTTTGTGGGCATTTGTATTATTGAGCATATCTTTGTAAACAATTTTATCAATTTCAGTTACCAGACTTAGGTCAGGTCTATTACGAAGTAAAAGTTCTTTTAGTCCAGGAGTTATTTCATAATGTTTGTCATTAACTGTGGCTATTATTGATTTGAGGGAATTGTTAACATTGTTTGTAAAAGAAAATGATACTTTAGAGTTCCCCATCATCAAATTTTTGTTTTCACTTCGAATCCCAAATGGTACATTCATGTTATTATCATAGATTTCAATCATATCTTCTTTATTGAGTGACATAAATGTGTCGTTCTCGCTATCATTACCTGTGCAACTATAGGATTCAGAATCATCTTTTGAATGTTTCTCTATAAATTCTTTAAAATTTTCAAAATCTACGGATGAGCTACATCTTCTCATTATATTATTGTCACCTTCACTCGTATCCAACATAGTTCTATTCTTATCATTAACTTTAATTAAAGTCTCTAGAGGATCTGTTATTGGCTTAAAAAGTTTCTTAAGCTTTAAATTATCGGCATCTTCTGCACTTTGTATTGTTCTAATTTTATTTTTTATACTATCTACTGATTTTATCAATTGTTCTTTTATATTGACCTCCATAATGATTCCCGACAATATCCAACCGTTATTTACAGATAGTAGACTACGATTGATCATTTTTTTACAGTAATATGGTTTATATTATGGATGTTCAAAAGTTACGAATATGTCAAACCCCTGTCTATATCTACCTTCATTTAGAGAACAATCTTTATTTATTAATACAAAATCAAACCGATCTTGCCATATAGTAGAACAAAGTTTTTTAAATTGAAGCCACTCCATATCCGTATTTACATGTTCATTGTATATATGTTTTAAATTTATGTCGTCTTGTTTAAAGATTAACAAAAGATTAACATTATCTCGTATTAGTTGCTTAGGTATTTTGGAATAGGTTTGTGATAAGTAAAAACAATCTATCTGTTTGTGTCTTCCCATTGCAAAGTAGTTACGAATATTTATTTGATTTTCACATGCGACATCATCGAAAATCATTATTGAATTGGCTAAAGCATCATTAGGATGTATAACTTCTTTATTATCATGGAAGATAAATAAGTTTGCATTGGGTATGCAATGGATGACCTGTTTTAAAAAACAATATTTCGGCTGGAAAACTGTCTTCGAGTATAAATAAATATGCTTGAATTTTACTCCATTTTCATGTAATAGTAAATTAAGCATTATATTAGTTTTTCCACAGTTAGATGGACCGCATATAATACATCTTATAGTGTTAGGTAAGAGTGTGCTATGTCTCACTTTTTGTGAATGATTTTCTAATTTTATATGATTTACTTTGAAAGTCTGTGATTGCTTAACGAACTTCATTGTGAAATGTGAGGTAATAAGAAATGACCTGAGTATATATACTATTTATTTTACTAAAAGGCGCTACGTTTTATTTTTATACTAATTCTTAACTTATAAATAAAGTATGGAGAATATTGTGTAAATGGAAATTTAAATAAAACGCTCATAGCTATTACACATTAAACATTTATTAAACAGTAATTTTATATTATTACAATTTAAATGTAATTTGTGTACAAACACAGTAAAATGCTTTAGTCTTAGTAATAATAATAATAAGCCCTTAATAACATATTTACAGATTATACATCACTGGAATAATCTACAAACATAGAATCACAATGCCCCCAGGGTAATATATGAATTTGATCCTGTAATACTTGAACTTTATCATCGTTCCTTTCTAAAACTTGTTTATCTACTTGCTGAGTATATAAAACATGTTTAATTGATTTTATCATATTCATTTTACATCTATGCGCTTTATTTGTCAGTAGTACATTGTTGTAATCATCCAAATTTAGCTTACAAGTTACAGACTTAGAAACACCTTTGGCTTTTTTAATTTCAGTATTCACACTGTTAACAAAATATAATTTAGCTCTTAAACCGATAAATTCTATAATTAAATCGTCACCAACCTCATGTTTCCATAATCCAGGAATTTTAGCATTTAGTTGTGGTATGTGGTATGGATTATTCATTCCAAAATTACTAGTATCAAACTTTGAAAGATCATCATGCATGTCATAATAAAAATCATCTGTATGAATTAAATATAATAGGCTATCAGTGTCTGTATAGCACAACTCAGCATTGTTTTTGTATTTATTTTTGATAACGTCATAATGAAATTGGTATAAATGTTGCTTCGAATATTCCAAAACGGTAAATCCAATATAAATAGGTCTATCTAAAACGACCTTTTCACGGTACAATTCCACAGCTACAAAATTTTCGGAAAAAATTGATACAGTTTTTAAATTTGGTTTACATATCAATTTTTGAGCGCCAAGATGCTTATTTGTTTTGTTTCTGGTATCTATCCATTTTGTTACTAATTTTACATCGGCTTGCTTACGTTTATTTTCGATAGTTTTTCCGAATATGGCATTATTCAATAATTTAAAAAAATCCTTCTCGAACGCAGTTTTGGAATTTTGACGAAGACTAGTATTCAGATCAATGTATTTTTTGAGAAAGCATTCTTGTCTGAAGCTAAGTATACGATGAATCTTTTTTAAAATCAGACTATTTTTCAAACATTCTTTCAAGTGAACATAATGAATTACATAATTTTGCTTATCATAAAGATTTGCAACCAATTTTACTGATTTTCCATAAGGAGGTACTATTTTTTCAACTGCAAAAGGTAAGTCTTTATGCTTGTTATGTAAATAATTTGGATATTTTAAGTCTACTTCCAAAATATAACCGTAATCATTATCATCTGACACAACATTTACATCAAACTTGCTAACTTCTTTCAGACTCAAGAACTTAAATTCTTTAATAGGAAGTTTCTTCATCATAGCATAGCCATATAGATTATTACAATCAAGATATATTAAATAACTACTTGGTTCGAACTCATTAAAATGTGGTAAATATTTATTGTTTGCTACAGCATGACGTAGAGAACACTGTGCAAGCCCACCACGAATTCCTTTTTCTAATAACTCGTACATTTGTAAATCACTTATTAACTCAAGTTCAGTGCCTGTATATAGAAGCATTGCATCCCAACTTAAGCTCGGTGACGTTACATAATAAGCCGGATCCAACTTATAGAAACGTAAGCTTGTTTTTCTAAATTTTTCAAATATATCGCATAGTAAAAGCACATCACATTTTATGTATAAATCTGTATATTCACCAAGATTTTTTATTTCGAAAATATTCCAAACTGTTTGAGCGTGCAAATATTCTTCTTTAGTTATATGTTTTTCACGCAGACTGTTATAAAAATGATTCTTTGAAGGAAGTTTCGTCTCATCAAATTTAGACCAACAATCAATGTAATCATAGGGATAAACACCTTTTTCTCGCATTAAATCAAATTGTCTTTTATCATTAAACTCTCTTGATAAGTTAAAAAAATCGTTTTCTGACAAACTTTTACTTAATGCATCTAGACTAGAACTAAGAAACTGAAAGGAATCAATAAATTTTATTTGTATAGGCTGATTTTTTTTTTCCGTATTTATTACTTTTATTATTGAAAGATATTTTTCTTTAGTTTTCGGTATTATATTAATAGAACCTTCATACTTTGCTAACTCTTCAATGAATAAATGTGAGTCATAGCCAGACAAATTATGAAAGACAACAGGAATGAATGAACAAACTCTATACATCAAATTACAATGGGAGTGCGCTGCCCCACGATACTCAGATGTAATATGATCATGATCTCGGACTTTATCATTCAATAATAATTGTTTGCAAATGTGACATGTAGTCGAATTTCGATAATCCATATCTTGCTCTGCTGATAATGGGGTCATTGGTTTTTTACTACTTAAAATCTTATGAATATTTTTAACGTCTTTTATTAAATATTTAACAAATATTTCCACACAATCTGTACCTCGATATGTAACATACTTGTTTAATTGATCATTATGTGCACAACAAATATAATAAGCGAAACATGAAGGTTGATGTGTTTTTAGTTTCCGTGTATTCAAAGAGCTACTTTCATTACAGTCTATTAACAAACATTCAAAATCAGCATAAATTATGAAATTAATTTTTTGCTGCCTCTCGTAATGTTTGAACTTTAGTACAGAATTATTTTCAGGTAATATAGTCAAAATCTTAGAGCAGTCATGAGTCTTGTGTCTATTTTCGTTACTAAATAGTTGTAGACATGCATCACATAAATAATGTTTTCCTTTAGAACGAGTCACTTGACGTCGCACTAGACGTATTAAATCTTTAATTAGACAGTAGTGTCCGATAGAATTTTTTTCGATATAAAGTAAATTATAATGATTTTTTCTTCTATTTTTTGTTACATAAAGAGGTCCGGTCACAATATTATTTTGTATGCCATATATATTTAAACTGATGTGGGGATTATTTTTTTCTAACGTTTTAATATCATTTATTGTAGGAGGAAATGACATTCCCTCAATATTTAAAACAGAGGTATAATGAGGGTATGAACTTGTTCTGCATACATTGTTTTTAGCTGGGTATAATCCAGCAACTATACTCCATAGTAAACAACAATTATCTTTATTTTTAATATTTATACAACTTTTCGAGTACTTAATAGCTGACGGCAGTTCTATATAAGACCCACCTCTCATAGGGGAATACTTGTTTATATTAATTTCGAGATGACTCATAGAAACAAATGTCCAACCAGATTGATAGTGCTGGAACTCGGTTAATTTATTATTTAGTTTATTTATTACTTTGGTTAATAATTCATTCAAATCAGTGTTCTTATATATAATTTCATATTTGGTATTAAACGACTTCAATTGTTGTTCGTCTGATTTTGATAACATAAAATAGGCAAACAATTCGAAATTCAATTTTATGCAATTGTGTTCATTAAGTGACATATTTATCAATTCTGTTATATTTATTAGATGGTCACCCAGGAACGCCTCTAAACCCAGGTACTCGTCTTCCTGAGTGACATTCAATCTGTATGTCATTAATCTGTTTTTGAATGCTGTTGCAATAATATGAATATCTGTGAACTTGGTATTCAATAAACAATTTGCTTTGTGTATATTCGTTCTCATATGATAGGAATACTGATTTTCTGGTATTTCAATTTTACATTTATGACAGGTTATTGACTTTCTAGATCTCGATTTGCTGTTGAGGTGTGTAACTGTAAATAAGAAAACCAATTACCAGATTACTTACTTAAATAATATTTATTTATACTATAATAACATAGTTATAAAATACAGTAAAATTATTAATAAGACATAATTATGTATAAATAGGTAAGTACAATTAAAAGAAGATACAATTTAAAGTAAGTATAGAAGCAAATATTGACGTATATAATTTAATCAAATAAAGTCGTTAAGTATCATAAGCACCCATGTGGGTGATAGCACAGTTTTTAAAATCATTTTGAGTTGCTTTAACAAACTCCTTTAAGTGGGCCCAAGATTCTTTATTTTCATCTAATTTTGTCTTGATGGTAGTTATGGCCGAGCGCCATCTGTTAATAGGCATTATTTTTTTAATTTCTTCCGTGTTGTAGATTTTCACTTCTACATAATATTTTCCTTGTTTACTCTCGCTTATCTGTCGAGAATATCCCTTAGCCATCCTTCTAGTAAAATATGAGTAAAGTGGGGGTATATTACCAGTTTTGTTGGATCTCTGTGTTGGGGTGACGCTTTCTTCATTATCACTGTCTTCACCGAATAATTCACTAGCTGTGACTCGAGTTGCTGGCGGTGCTACTGGCGAAACGGTGGGCTTCGATTTTTTTGCGCTTGTTGACTCTTCACTCGACTTGCTGGACCTTTCCCGCTTCGTTTTTCTTTCCTCTGTCTTCCTCTTCGGCGTCGTCTCTTGCTCAGAATCATCGCTGGAGAGGAAAAGGTCGTTGCTAAGTAGTTTCGACCTGTGAACAAAAAAAATGATATTAGTGCATTGCAATCAATCCGATTCCTTCATAATTCCTACATTTGTGAAAAGGAACTGATCATGACGAAGATAAATAGTTAAGAAAATTAATATCGTTCGATTTGTGCTGAATGAAATCCGAAAAATCGATCAGTCAGCCACTGCACGGACCATGTAGAAAAAAAAAAATTTAAAATAGCATTTGATCTCTGCACGAATCGAACCTGCAGCATAGAAAAGCATCACTCAGTCTCTGAGCCAAGCGTGCTAACTGACGGTCAACATTTTAATACTTGATTATACTTATTAATACATTACTCAGACTATTCGATATACAATAAAACATTACTCTGACCATTCAATAGTTAGATATGATAATGAATAGGTACTTACATTCTTGATTGATGCTTAGACAGGTAGCTTGATGAGGAGCTCGGAGCGTTGATTCCTTGAAGAGAGGATTCGTTGCAGAGAGGACTCGTTCCAGAGAGGAATTGTGCCGGAGACTAATTTGCAAAGCGTTTTTATAGGCCTAAAATCACGTCATTCCATCCAAATTTGTAAAACTGCATACTTGCAAAAATTGACAATTGCGTACACGAGCGTACAAAATCGTAGCGGTTAAGGTTTTAAGTTTACAGCGTTTTATATAAGACGAATAAAAAGCGATTTTGAATCTTATGTAGGTGCTTACTTAAATCAGCAATAGGGGAATATTATACTTAGATTCTTACAATTACAAAAAAAGTTTAAAAGTTTTTTTTGCTGAATGTTTTCGACGCCGACGACGATACAAACGCTGCGGTTTGCACGCTCGCATGCAACTCCTAGACACGTGGAGGATTAGAGATGACGAGTCAAAATCTCATATTTCGGTATGTAAGAATAAGCTTGTTTTTATCTTATAATTTTGAACCTTATTAAATAAATAAAATAAATCTGAACAAGTATAAAACCAGTACAATCTCGAAAAAAAAAATCAGTATCTCGTAAGCGGGTCTTCATCAATAATGTCGGTAAGTAAATCAGCGTCATTTTTATTAAATTAATTATTTTTTCGCAACTTCTATGTTAAGTTATTTAAATATAATTTTAGTTTTTTATGAATAAAGAAGTAGTTGGACAGCCGATATTAATAAATAATCATAATTGAATATAAACTTATCTTATTTATTCTTGTTTCAGGAATCCGAGCAACTTTTCATTTCAACCCCATCATACTCACCGAATCCAGCAGCACAACAATTACGTCAAAATGTGATGAATTATTTGGAAAGAGAGAGACCGTCTACATTATACTCTCCAATTTCACCACCATTATATCAAAATGGGCAGAGAGAAGCATCACCCCAGTTAGAAGAAAGGTTGAACAGCGTCAATGCCACCAGAAACAACATCAACGATAAAAGACGAGGGAGCAAGATTATGTATTCGTATGTTAGAAAGTATGTAAAGGGTCCACACCGTAAAATAATACGTATTCAAATCTTTGATGGTGAAGATCTCAATGGTTCTAGATTATGCACTTGTAAAGCTAAAGTATGTGCTCAGCATATTGTTGAAAATATATTTACTGATGATATATACGCGTGTGCTAAAGACATGATAAATAAAATTCAAAAGAAAATATAGTTGAGTTTGTACAAAATGGTTAGATAGACATAATGGTTGCAATGTATAAACTATGTATTATTCTAAAGCAAACGTAATTAATAATAATATACTTAGATAATACACAGTTAAAACTATTGTAAGTTTGTATTATATTATAATACGACTTAGTTATAATATAGTAAGTAATTGAGTTTGTACAATATACATTAGATATAATGGTTTTAATGTATAAAATATGTATTGTTCTAAAGCAAATGTAATTAATTAATAATATTTAGATAATAAACAGTTAAAACTAATGTATGCGTTTTAATTAACATTAAAAAACTACTTAGTTATATAGTAAGTAAAACCGAGTGTAGCCATAGAATGTATAAATCACAAAATAATAAGGTACTACAGAAAGCCAGCTTCCTATAACGAGCGATACCTCACACACACACACATATAAGTGGAGTGCATGTGCTTACACGAGTTTGTTGCGGCTGCTCTATATTGCTGAGATCCCTGTAACTAACTAACAAGTTTGCGCACGCTGTAGGATCTGTACCTATTTACTCTGCGACTATGCTGCTATTTTGTTTTGATCGGTCTCCATAAAAAGAATTACTTACATTGCAAAACTCATGATTAATGGTATACTACTAACATACGATGAATTTGCCTGCCATATCTTCTCAATAAAATGAATGGGAAAAAATACGATGACTTCAACGTATCAGTTCTACTCCATATCAAAGAATTGAAGACCAGATTACACGTAAAAATAGTTTAAATTGATTATTATGGGATTTGAGAACAAGTGTCCTAAACACACTATGCCGAAGGTAGGTACGCGAGCGAAGTTCGGCATGATTACGTCTGCAATGCTATTTGAATTACTGACGACACGTTATGTCGAAATTACGTTGCGTTGTAAATCAACCAAATCAAATCAGCCGCGGAACTTCGGTCGCGTTCCTTCGGCATAGTGTGTTTGGACACCAAGAGTCATGTCACAACGTAGGTAAATACTGAGTATTCGGACACAATATGATTATATCTGCACAATAACTCTATACACAGAGACTGCATTTTAGGTACGTAGGTAACTAGATGCTACCTATATAAGGTGTCAGAGGACAACATTTGTGCACATTTCACTCCTAACACCATCCATATATGAATAGACTATTCCTACAAAATTATCCAATGATAGGTATGAACTGTCTGCGTTTTTCGTTCACATTAAACAACTTTTAATGAATTTAGTCAAAGTCTCATTTCGATTAATGAAATATAGGTATACTCGAATGGTCGAACTGTGAAATATAGGGATATTCAGATCTGTGATCTGAATACCCTATATTTCAACTACTGAGGTACAGTGGGTGGTTGCTTTGAGCCAGCGCCCAGACGTGAATTGCTTGCAAAGAGAGATGCAGATAAATTTGCTACGTAGACATGGTCAAAACGTGCCCCACGTAAGACCCGCTTGCAGAACTTAGCGGCAGAATTAAAGGCTCTTTTCTTCGCGCGAACCCTACGCGCTCTAACTTTGCGGTCGCGGGCCTTGACCCAGGCTTGGTACGCAGACTCTTTACGGGCCTCAGCGCGGGCGCATTCTGCATTATACCAAGGCCGGGATTTGTGACCGAGCGGGATGTCGGAGAATGGAATAAAATACTCCATCCCCTGCTGAATCATGTCCGCGACCACGTCAGCACAGCATGAGGGGTCACCCGAGGAAAAGCACACCTGCCGCCATGCATAATAAGACGCAAAAAAGTGCGGCATCTCATCCCAGTCTGCTGACTCATATCGCCATATTCGCCTCGTGCCTCTAGGACTCTCATCTGGGGGAGAGCAAGTCGATATGGATTTCACCAGGCAGTGGTCAGACGTTCCCAGCGGGGCTGAGACCGATACTGAATGACTGTCCGGATCAGTTGCCAGCAGAAGGTCCAAGCAATTGGGAGTATGGCCGTCGACATCGGGTACCCGCGTTGCCACATTCACCATCTGGGTTAGATCTAGCGTTAAAGCAAACTTGCGCGCCTCTAGCCCAGCATGGTCAGTTTTCTGGAACGGGAACAACCACTCTTTATGATGGGCGTTAAAGTCCCCCAGAAAAATGAGCTTCGCTGTTGGGTACCGTTGCTGGGCTACGTCAGTCTACTCCACGAGGAAATTAAAGAGCGCCGTTGTCGATCACACAGCGGTGACCAGGAGGGTCACCGTTGTGTGATCGGTAGACGCCGATGTAGAGAGATTTCTCCACGCCTGTCTCCACAAGTAGCCATATGGCAGAAAAACCCGATTTCTCAAAGCAACGGAGACGACGACAACAAATGTCATCGCGGACGTACACACAGACCCCAGCTTGCTTCTTGAACTTAGGTTCAAGAGAGTAACCCGGGTAGTTGAGGTACGCCACATCCGACGGGGTTGCTATCTTCGTCTCCGTCAGGAAAAACAGGTGCGCCTTCTCGGTCTCAGGCCTCATTTACGGAGAGGCGGGGCGTCGCGCGTCGCGTTGTGCGGCGCGGCCCGCACTGAATTCAAACATATGGCGTTGTATGAGTGCGTTTACGGAGAAGCGATTTTAGACGCGTTTGCTTGAAATGGAGCGTTTTTTGCGGCCGAGCCCGCGGCTGGCACCGCCGCGTCTCACGCGGCGTTTATCGCGGCGGCGCAAGCAGCGGCAATTTTCGATGAAGCGATGCCCGCGGCGGAAACTTCTGCCAGTCATATTTGGAAATTGCAGAACGCAGACGTAGTCACCGTCACAATGGAGTACGATATGATCGACACGTGCGCTCCCATCTTCCGCTAACCTAAAACTGGTCGGTTTGATTGAGTATCCCGCGTGCGCCGCAGCGTTGCCCGCCGCGTGCTTTGCTACACGCTTGAGGATTCGCCGCGGGCGCAGCGGCGTGCACCGCCACGCGTCTCTGAACAATGTCTTATATTGCCATACGTTTGTGTTTACGCGTGCGATGATAAGTGCCGCTTGACGCGCCGCTGCTCCGTAAACAGAAAAATCGTATGACACGCCGCGTGACGCCACGCCGCACGCGACGCGTGACGCCCCGCGTCTCCGTAAATGAGGCCTTAAGGTGGTGATGGACCGGATCGAGATTGGAGTGCAACCCCCTGATATTAGTGAGGTGCACTTTTAGTGAGAGGAAGTGCAGTCGTTGTTTAACCTTATTCTTCTTTTTTGCTTTGGTCATTTTGAGTAGAGTTGTTGGGGAAAAAAGTCGACTTGTCGAGGCACTGCTCAGTGAACCAAGTGGAACAATAGAGCTAACCTAACCTATGGGGAACTCATTTGGAGACTGCGGGGACGCCCGAACCCCCCCGGATATGACCACCGGGTCCTCCCATCCTGTCGCCGGCTGGCACGGTGGTGCATTCCGGGATTTTTCGCGAGTTGGCGGGGCAGCCTTTGGCACGTGGCTGGCGTGCTACTTGGGCCCCCTCCTGACTGCGGTCGGCCAACGGCTGGCACCGTGCTTTGGATCCCTCTACCCTCCAGAATGAGTTACCCGGCAAGTTGTGCCCAGAGACCAAGACCGATTCTGAACAGAGCAACTGACAACCGTCTTCTCCCCCAAAGGCACTGGCAGTCCCACACACCGACGGAACACAGCAAGCTGCTTGGCGCCGGACTCCGGTGGAATGGTGGTCGCGAGCCAGGCGGCTCCAAGCGGAGCCTACCACCGCTATGTAGGATCGTTCAGCCGTACCACAGGCAAGCCTGTAGTGCCGTTGCCCGGGGTGGACCACTAGGAGGTAGATCCCACACCACCCCAAAAGTTTCAGTTCTAAGTATGGGGAACCCCCAAAATTATGTATTTTTTCTATTTTTGTGTGAAAATCTTAATGCGGTTCACAGAATACATCTACTTACCAAGTTTCAACAGTAGGTATAGTTCTTATAGTTTCGGAAAAAAGTGGCTGTGACATACGGACGGACAGACAGACCGACATGATGAATCCATAAGGGTTGCGTTTTTTGCCATTTGGCTACGGAACCCTAAAAGTGAAGAAACTTTTCAAAGCTTCTAATTAAAAAACTTGACGCTTATGGAATAAGAGGTAATGTTCTCAATTTAATCAAATCTTATTTAGACAATAGAAGGCAAAAGATAGAAATAACTAGAATCAATATAGCTAACTAAAAAAGAAGAGATATTTGATTCAGATGAGCGTCACGTTACCTTTGGTGTTCCACAAGGTAGTGTATTGGGACCTCCTCTCTTTACTTTATACATTAATGACTTACCAAAATCAACTTTCCCATGACTCTATTTGCAGATGACAGTACAGTGACAATTGCTAATAATAATAATGACATGACCCAATATAAACTTGACATTCACAACTCTTTGACATCTATAATACAATGGTTAGACCAAAGACTACAATATAATGCGGTGGGTTAGACTATAATAATTTAAAGATCAATTTAAATAAAACTAATATCATGTATTTTAGCCAACGTTTGACGAGTAATAATTTGGACATAAATATTGATAATAAAACCATTAAAAGCATTAATACAACTATATTATGTAGTTAACAAAGAACAATTGGTTGTAAAAAGGTGTCTGGAATGGTGGAAACCCTGCCTCCTAAACTAGGGGAAACCTGTGCCTTAGGAGACAGTGTTCTACTGTTACTTCGTGCTCAAATAGTCCTCGGACTAATCATTGACAAAAGACTGGACTGGAAATCACACATAGAGAATCTCTGTAAAAAATTTGTAGTTCTGCTTTCGCCTTACATTCCCTAGCTGCAGTCGTGAATGTAGATACCTTAATTGCGGCCTATCACGGCTTAGCTGCGTCTCACTTAAGATACGGCATAATCTTTTGGGGAAATTCTACTGATTTCAACATTGCATTCAAGGCCCAAAAGAGATGCATTAGGTCAATGTTTAGGCTGAAGACTGTTGATACTTGTAAACCGTATTTTATAAGATACAAGATATTGACTTTGCCTTGCCTATATATCCTTGAAACTGTAATGTTTGTTAAAGCGAATCCCAAATTATTTCCACGCTTACAGGATGCTGTCCCACGTAACAGACGGGATATGAGCATAATTCGCGTATATCCTGCTAAAACTGCACTCATGCGCAAAAGTATCATCTGCATGACCCCAACTATCTTTAACAAGCTACCTAAGCATTGGACGGATTTGGATTCCCAAAGTTGTCCCAGACGGTCGATTTCATTACTGGCCTAGCAAGTCCCATCATAGAACCATTTCACTTCTCTCCGGTGACCTTAATAATATGATACGTCAACAACGTACATTTTTCTCTTTTATCTTATATTTCCTGTTTTTATTAATTTCCCGTCTTTATTGATAACCACAGACTTATATTGGTCTGTGTTGATAACAAACATATTTCAAAAAACCTTTTCGGATAAAACATATTAAATCTATAAACAATAAACCAAAAATAAAATGAAAAACCTATACAAACCAAAGACTACAATATAATGCGGTGTAAATACAAACAGAAAAATTCCGCCAGAACCCAGCCCCATCGAGAGTGCTGTGTGACACCGGCCGTGGCAGTTGCGTCGAGCTCGAGCGACGAATATTTTTCCCCGCCGACGTCGCCAACACCCGTACGTCGGCAGGGGAGAGGCCGGCCACCGAACAGCCCGAGCCGGGTCCCCGCTACCGGTGGTTGTGTGCAGCGCATGAGATGGACTCAGTCTATGAACGAGAACGTCATGCGCGCATATTACGAACCAGGTTCTGTTCCAGGAACTGGAACCAACCGTCAACGTTTCGGCCCAACGACTGTCGGATCAGGTGCGGGTCATCCAACGCAATCACAGGTTGGACGATATCGCACTTGATAGGCTGCGCTCAGAGGTACTGAGCTACCATATCGTCTCGACTTCGGCACAAGTGTCATCTGTTGATGCCATCCCGCCGCGGTTCAATCATGTTGAAGAAGAAGATGATAGGGTTGACACAGTAAGTAGCCAGTGCAACGTTCGACTGAGGAGCGCACTGGAGGATGCATTACGCGAGTATAGGTCCACTCCAACCGAATTTAGGCCCCGATTACCGCGATTACCCATGCACAAAAAAAATAGGGCGCTGGTGTGTGCCTTGGACTCGCAGCTCAAGAATTTCTTTGAGAGCAGCGTGGATCTCGTTGATACACACTCGATCCTGTACTGTGCGGCTGTGGCGGCATGTCGTTTAGCTAACGTCAAATTTCCAAGTTGTGACGGAGCTACTCGACCAAAACCAACCGTACCAGCCTGGCAGCGCAGGATCGAGCGTCGTATCGATAGGGCCAGGGTACTCATCGGCAAACTATACTGCTTCAGGGAGGGCAATACACGATCACGAGTGATGCGCTTTGTAAGGCGGGCATTCTCGGGGACTGGAATCAGCCCTCGAGAATACATGTCCCGTGTCACAGAGCGCATCGACTTTCTGAAGCAGAAAGTTTGTGCATGGGCGAGCCGAATTCGGCGGTATAAACGGCGGGTGGATCGATACACGCAGAATCGCATGTTCCAGAGCGATGAAAGGTGGGTGTATAGAGCTTGGGAGCGACCTGAACAAAATGTGACAGACGTATGCCGCCCGGATGATGCCGCGACAAGTGCATTCTGGTGCAGCATTTGGTCGGTGCCCGTCTGTCACACTGAGGCTGGCTGGATGCAGGATGTCGAGCGAGTGTGTGAGTCTGTACCAGAAATGGAAACAGTCCTAATTACGCGATCAGACGTTGCCAGAGCAGTCCGTCCGTTATCGAATTGGAAATCACCGGGACCGGACGGACTGCACAACTTTTGCCAGGTAAGTGTGTGAACTAATTAATGGCTAGTTAGTTCACACACTTGCCTGGCATCTCAGTTCCAGTCATCCTTAGAGTCTGGGTCGCTACCGCAGTTTCTAACAACAGGCGTTACCCACCTGCTCCATAAATCAGGTAGTCCCGCGGAACCCAAGAATTATAGACCGATCACGTGTTTGTCGACGGTTTATAAACTTCTTACATCCATTTTGAGAGCGAAAATTAATAAGCACATTGAGAGTAACTCGATTATGTCTGCTTCTCAAAATGGTTGTAGGAATGGGTCCCGCGGTGCTAAGGAGCTACTCCTCATTGATATGGCCATTAGCCAACAGGTTCGTCGATCCCGCAAGGATCTGTCGACATGTTAGCTAGATTACAAGAAAGCCTACGACTCGGTGCCACATACATGGCTCATGAGGGTGCTAGAGTTGTACAAGATAGATGCAACTCTACGCGCCTTCCTTGAGTCGTGTATGGGGCAATGGAAGACGGTCCTTCGTTATCCAGGATGTCGACAGATCCAGGGAAATGATGAGCCTGTATGGATTAAACGGGGAATATTTCAGGGCGACAGTTTGAGTCCACTTTGGTTCTGCTTAGCCCTGAATCCTCTAAGTACACTACTGGAGGATTCAGGTCTAGGCTATCGGTTGAGGAGAGGTGGTCAGGTCATATCTCATCTCCTTTACATGGATGATTTGAAACTCTTTGCCCCCAACAAATTGCGTCTGACGGAGCTACTTAAGGTAACTAAAACTTTCAGTAGCGCCATCAGGATGGAATTTGGTGTCGACAAATGTGCAGTCATGCATGTAAAGCGAGGGGAGATTATGGAATCCGAGGGAATTCAACTCTCGGATTCCATAAGCCGCAGATCCCTCTCCTCATCCGAAAGCTATAAGTATTTGGGTATGTCGGAAGCGTTAGGCATCAACGATGCTGATATGAAGCAATCGTTGAAGGAGCGCTTCTTTTGTCGCCTGAAGAAGGTATTAATTAGTCTTCTTTCGGTCGGAAATAAGGTGCGCGCCTTCAACGGTTGGGTCATGCCGGTTTTGATGTACTCTTTCGGCATACTCAAATGGACTCAGACCGAACTCGACGCCCTGGATAGAAGAGTCCGTACACTACTGACCGCAAACCGGATGCATCACCCACATCATCGGTGATGAGACTGTATATCCCGCGGAAGTGCGGGGGTCGAGGCTTTTTAAATGCGAAGACCCTCCACAACCGCGAGGTTTGCAGTCTCAGGGAATATTTTTTAAAAGCCGAAGTGGGTATGCACCGTGATGTGGTCGCAGTGGACAAGGGGCTCACCCCGCTCTCCATGCCTAAAAGAGAACTGGCGCAAACCTGTAGTACTTTCCACTGATGACCGCAAGAAGGTATGGCAAAGCAAGGAGCTTCACGGGTGCTTCTATCGGGCTCTTCATGAGCCCGGTGTAGATTTCATAGCGTCCGTATACTGGCTACGTTTTGGTGACCTTTTCGGGGAAACTGAAGGTTTTGTCTGTGCAATTATGGACGAAGTTATCTTAACGAATAACTACCGGAGACATATTATGAAGGACGGGACGGTTGACGTGTGTCGGGCATGCCACCGTCCGGGTGAGTCTATCAGACATATTATCTCTGGTTGTTCTCGTCTGACTAACGGCGAGTACTTGCACAGGCATAACCAAGTGGCCAGGATTATTCACCAGCAACTTGCTTTGAAATATAAACTTGTGGATTCTGAGGTACCATATTACAAGTATGTGCCCGACCCAGATCTTGAAAATGACCATGTCACGTTGTACTGGGATCGGTCTATCATTACTGACAAGACTATTGTTGCCAATAAGCCTGATATAGTGGTGATAGATCGATTAGCGCACCGCACAATGATTGTCGATGTTACCATTCCACATGACGGGAACCTCGTGAAAGCTGAGAAAGAGAAACAAATTAAATATCTCGACTTAGCACACGAGGTTGTTGACATGTGGAATGTGAGCTCGGCTATCATTGTGCCGATTGTCGTATCAGCCAATGGACTGATGGCCGAAAGCCTCGCACAACATCTATCGAGGCTCTCGTTAGGTGGTTGGATCAAGGGCCTGATTCAGAAGGCAGTACTCCTCGATACGGCTCGCATTGTGAGGAGGTTCCTGTCTCTGGAGCCCTAACCACCGGTAGCTTGGACCCTGCTCCCGACACCGGCGGATCACTATTTTTTATATTTTTAAATGTTTTTTTTATAATTATTTTTATATTGAAATATTTAAAAATGTAATAAATAAGGTATGTAAATAAATAAACGAAATAATAATAAAGCCTTTTACTCGGACCATAGATATACAATGATTTTTTCTTACACTACTGCACTGTTACGTACATATATATTTTTTATAATCTAATTTATTCGCGTATTTGGTGCTTCTTTACTTTCTGTAAGTCCGTTTGCCAGTTGGCAAAGGCCTCCTCCAACCTACTCCATTCTGATCTCTCTCTAGCTACTCTACTCCATGATATGCTTGCAACCTGCCTGATATCATCTTCCCATCTTTTTTGTTGGGTCTGTGTGGTGCCGGACTTAAAGAATAGCACCACCCCATACTTCCCGTGGGTGTCGTAAAAGGCGACTAATGGGGCGTGCCGGAGAATGGGCAGCAACGTTCTCTATGCATTCCAACACCATACCATACTGCGATCGCCAACCCGCCTGCCAAGCGTGGCGATTATGGCAAACCCCCCCTTTTGGGGGAGGCCTATGTCCAGTAGTGGACGTCTTTCGGCTGATAAGATAAGATAATTTTATTTGTCAAAACATGCTGAAATGATGATGATGATGATCTTTTTTGTTGTCTACCCCTTTTCCTTTTACCTTCCCTTGAGTACCATTGTGTAACTGTTTTGATCCATTTGTCCTTTCCTCTTATCATGTGTCCCGACCACTTCGATTTTAGGCTTTTTAGGGTTCCGTACCCAAAGGGTAAAAACGGAACCCCATTTACTAAGACTTCGCTGTCTGTCCGTCTGTCTGTATCTCAAGAACCGCGATAGCTAGACAGTTGAAATTTTCACAAATTACGTATTTCTGTTGCCGCTATAACAACAAATACTAAAAACCAAATAAAATAAATATTTAAGGGGGGCTCCCATACAAAAAACGCGATTTTCTGCCCTTTTTTGCTCGATATCAAAAATGGCAACAGGTAGGCACTTGAAATATTCACAAAATACTCAGTTGTATTTTAACTTTAATAATAAACAATAAAATTAAAATAAAATAAATATTTAAGGGGGGCTCCCATACAAAAAACATGTTTTTTTCGGCGTTTTTTGTTTGTTTTTTTTTTTGTATAGTTGTTTTTTACTTAAATAAATATGGGGCAATACACTCGCTTCTGACTTTTCGATAGATATGCAACAGTCCTCGTGTAAACAGTTCTTGATTAGATTTAGAAGAATGTGTCAACTTAGGAGGTGATTCTGTTAATGTATATTTAACATTATGTTTCCTTCAAAACACATAGCATTGGGTGAAGAAGCAATCTAAAATTTAGTATATAAATGCCTTAATAACCATAAAAAACGTACCTCGTAGATCTGTGTTTGTTACCTGTGGTTCTTTACCAAGGCAGAAGTCGGGGGCCATCCTTGGCCACAGCTGTCATTTTCAAATGTCATTCATAGCGTCTAAAATTTTTGCCGCCAACGTACGGAAAAAATTTTCTCTCGTTAATTTTCATAGAAAATTAGAAAATATTCAGGTATAACTTTAAAGAAAGTGAATAATAGTGATTGTGGTAAGTGATATATAGTGTTGCGCTGATCGTTAGTCAGCGAAATGACGAAACGGAGATTGAAGGTTCAAATTATAGTTATGTGGTCACCGGTTACTTCGAGGAACCGTGTGTAGCGACCCTGAGTGATTCTCCTAAGCGCAATACTGGGGAAAAACTCTCGTCATCCTCGGAGGATTGAGGCACCCCTTTTCCCACCGCCGAACGACAAGGCAAAGAGATCGAAACGATTTCCTGTAAGTCCGACCTACGCATTTTTATAATGGAATTAGTAGCCAGTAAGCCAAGTAAGTGCTGAATATCTGTTATTAAGACACATTAGATCACTAACCTTAATCAAAAATACTATCAACAAATTTCTAATCTGTTTCTTGCTAGTATCTAGGTAGGTACTTCAGACAGAAGTGCAGTGTTGTTTTGTATACAACCCTTTTGTGTTTAAAGAATATTACAAGTTATGGAAAGGGATTTCAGTGTAAAAATATGATGATTAGGTAGTAATTCCAAAATACTGTAATATTAAAAAAATATAATCTAGCGACAATTGTAATAATAAAAAAATATAATTTAAAGTGTGTGTTGTACTCCAAATAAATAAACAACAAGTAGAAGTGAAAATTCGGGCGCCAGGAGCACACACCAAACTATGCCAAGGATAGACTAACCTGCGGGAACTGGAAACTTTTAATCTTCAAGCGGGGAGTATCAATAAAAATCGACACAAAAGTTATTGAACGATTTTATTACCCGAAGGCTGCTGGTATCAATATACAAGAAAATTCCTTTCTAATATTAACAGTTGGTGTAAAACTAAGATGGAATAGAAATTAATTTTTGTCCTGTCATTATTGCACTTTTGTCAATTTAAGTTAAGTATTATAAACCATACCATATTCCGGCGAATAAACTAACAAACCGAATGGGCAAACCCTGGTGATTTTGATCTTCGCGGGGACGTCAGGCGGTCCATGATATATGTCGGTAGGGGCTAGCGTTAAAAATTTAAGTCTTGAAGTAAAAAAAATAAGAAACGCCTCACGGCTGAAATCAAACATGAATAACCGTTAGCTGATGTTCAGCGTCGACAAAAATGCCGATCGGAATGTTTACGACCAAATGCAAATTAACTCACCGTTTCTTTTCCAAAGGAAGTTTTTACATCAGTAGATGAATTAATCCAAAATATATAAGGTTCAAAAGATCCTGAAACAAATATCGGAAACTATTAACGTCTACCATCCAAATAACCACGCGACACGTGAGTAGGTTTGAAACCACGAAGAATTTTACCAACCTTTTACAAAATATGGACAATCCCATTATGATGCCGACAAGGGCAAATCAGCTACCACATAATTAGGACTGGATGTAGTCCTTTGGAAGTATCAACTTCCAGAATTCAATAGGAGCTCTAAAAACACTCCATTTTATATAAAGGTTCGGCCGGAAAGTGCCCTGTCAAAATCAACTGACAGCATCAAAAAAAAGAAAAAATCAGTGTGACCACTACACGACTTCCGATTCAAAAAAATGAATTTTTACATGGCAACACCACCCTGTTGCCTACAAATTAAAGCAAAGAACGCGCTATCATGTAACAGGCTTAAAAGACTCGTTACATTACATCCCCTCCCGAAAATAAAAGAAAGGAACTTTCTTTTATTAGAAAGAAATCTTCAACCAAATAAACCTGTTAAGACTGGTTTATTTTCTAATCCAAAAGAAAGAAAAAGAATCATATAAGATTCAAAGTGCAAATCAACTATGAAAATGTCAAACGACAAAATCTCAAGAATTTAATAAAAGTAAAAAAATGTAAATGACAAAAAGTCAAAAACGAAATAGCTAGTGAAAAACAAAAAAATTATAAGTTATAAAAACTCATTAAATGAAACGAAGAGAGAAATCTCTTAGCGCTCCAAAACTCCAAAACAGTGCAGTTAGGCACTATAGCCACTGACTAAAAATTTCAAACAAATTCGGACAATTTACCAAAACAAACTACAATTTTTATAGTGCAGTTAGGCACCATCGCCACTGACTAAAAATTTCAAACCACTTGGAACAGTACAACTTTGAGTGCAGTTAGGCACTATCGCCACTGACTACTATGTCAACCGCTACCAACTCAACCATCTCTATGAGTGCAGTTAGGCTCTATTGCCACTGACTAACTCCGTATTCAACAATCCAAAAAATTTGAAACTCCGAACAAAAGTTTTTAAATAAAGCTGAAAGACCTTATTTAAAATTCTGTTACAGGCACAACCTGCAACGAGACAAAGGAAAGCATATTGTGATCGGCTCATCACCACCGAATTCCCGAGCACAATAGCTGTAAAAGAATGTGAATGCTGTGACTGGCTCAACACTACCAATCTCCCAAACACAGACAAACACCAAAAACATTGAGATCTCCAATGAGAAATCTCAATAACAAATAGGCGAAAGCCAAAGTTTCACAATGCGACCGGCATACCACCACCGAACTTCCGAACGCAAAGGAAAAAGGATGACGAAAGTCAAAACAAAATCTCGCAACGTGATTGGAACAACAAAGTCCAACACAATGGAAAAAAGTCGAAATCAAGGTCAAAAACTACACCAAGATCCAAAAAATAATAAGGCATTTTGTAACAAAGGTTACAGAATGACCCTAAAAAGTAAAGTCCAGGATGAACGCGTTACTAACAAAGTCAAATCCGATCATTAAAAAGAATGAAACTCCAGTAAAAATGAGAAACAATTCTGTCAACGAACAGCACAAAATAGGTTTAAAAATCGATTACTATTTATGACGAAGAGGAAATAGAATGATTTTAAACTATGAGAAAAAAAGATTACAAAAACTTGAAATTGAATTTAAGTTTTTTAACCTCAAGGTAGAAATTACCTGAACTGTAGGGTTGTATAAGATCTCAATAAAATATAAACAGGTAGGTTACCCTTAAAAAAGAAAAATAAGATCTTAGACAATCCAACAAAAACAAACAAAACATAAAATAAGATCCTTCGATGTGAAAAATATTTGGTGTGAAAAAAAATAGTATTAAATTAACCAGAATGACCTAAGTTTTATTTTTAGAATATCTCAAATTCAACAAATTTATAAGAAGTTACCTAACATACATCTTTCAAATCACCGATAACCTATCATCCATTATACCTATCATCCATCCTCTCGTACATCACACTGTCAAAAGTGACCTTCAAACAAAATTATCAAAATCAAGACTAACACTTGGAAACCAAATTAAAATTTAATAATATCTTTAACATGATAACGTCCCACTGAACCTTTATTTAAATCTTTCAAAACATAAACGTTATCTGAAACCTTTTCAGTTATTTTACATTTTACAAACTTAGGTGCAAGTTTAGCTGAAAAATATGCTTGTGCATTAGATTGAAGAAAACTTCTTCTCCACACCACATCACCCACATCAAAGGAAATGACTTTCCGACCCTTATTATAATAAGCGGCATTACGCTTATACCCCTTTAACAAGTGAGCTTGAACTTTAACAAAAATATCACTAAGTGAATTAAGAGAAACTGCATAAGCATTTCTATTTGAAATTTCTAGTTGAGATAAGTTATCAACAGAACTACTAAAGTGATGTAATGACGCATCAAGAATAAGCTCCCTACCAAACATCAGAAAGTTAGGAGTAAACTCAGTAGCAAGGTTTACACTATTATTTAAAGCTAATTGAACATTGGGCAAAAAACTTGACCAAGTTCTATGATCATCTTTAACAAAACACGATATGCAGGTTTCGACCGTTTTATTATATCTCTCAACAGGATTATTTTGAGGCGTATACAAAGTATTATAAAATATTTTGGTTATATTAAAACCTTTCAAAAAATCTACAAAATGTTTTGAAGTAAATTGAGTTCCATTGTCACAAACTACTATTTTTGGACAACCAAACTTGAGAAATATTTCTTTTTCAAAATGTTTACAAATTACTCTAGTGGTAGCATTGATCATTGGAAAGAACCAGCAATATTTAGTAAAAACGTCTACGACCGAAAGTATGTATCTATGACCAGAATAAGTTTTAGGTAGAATTCCTATGATATCAACGGAGAGCATAAGCATGGGACGATCAACCTTTTTAGGATTAATCATCATACCAAAAGGTGGAGATGTAGTATGTTTATAAGCTTTACAGGTATCGCAAGACAAAATGTATTGATGAATATCATTAAACATTCCCTTCCAAAAATAATGTTGTTTTAATTTCTTTAAAGTTTTATGTATTCCCAAGTGTCCAGAACTGAACTCCCTTGTCCATGATGAACAAACAGCAAGGCGAATAGCAAACGAAAAGCAAAAACTAAGTTTCAAAAAGTTAAATGTTTGAAAATAAATTCTCAAGTTTGAGGTTAATTATAAAAGTCAATGTGGGTAATCCCATAAAAAATTACTATGTTAATTTTATCGTTTTAAAAGTGCAATAATCACTTACAAGCAGCTTAAATCTAGATAAATTAAATGCACAATATTGTACTTAACAATTAGATTAAATTATTTACTTAAAAAGTTAAACTTAGTTTTTAAAATAACTTTACTGTTGAGAACAACAAAACGCAGTCTATGCTATACATTTCTATTGGTTTTGCTAAGAAAAAAACATGATATTAAACAAAATCATCAATTGTAAACACCAAACATTGTTTACAAAGATTCACCAAATTAAGTTAAGTACTACTTATGAGTCAAAAATCAAAATAAACACAAAGTTATTAAAGTAACAATGTAGAACAAACCAATGCAAACAATAGACTCATAAGTTAATTAATTAATAGTGCAATAATGACAGTATAAGGTACCAGACAAACCTACTTCAAGTCCCTGTTCGCAGAGCGCCAATTGTAATATTAAAAAAAATATATTTTAGCGACAATTGTAATAATAAAAAAATATAATTTAAAGTGTGTGTTGTACTCCAAATAAATAAACAACAAGTAGAAGTGAAAATTCGGGCGCCAGGAGCACACACCAAACTATGCCAAGGATAGACTAACCTGCGGGAACTGGAAACTTTTAATCTTCAAGCGGGGAGTATCAATAAAAATCGACACAAAAGTTATTGAACGATTTTATTACCCGAAGGCTGCTGGTATCAATATACAAGAAAATTCCTTTCTAATATTAACAGTTGGTGTAAAACTAAGATGGAATAGAAATTAATTTTTGTCCTGTCATTATTGCACTTTTGTCAATTTAAGTTAAGTATTATAAACCATACCATATTCCGGCGAATAAACTAACAAACCGAATGGGCAAACCCTGGTGATTTTGATCTTCGCGGGGACGTCAGGCGGTCCATGATATATGTCGGTAGGGGCTAGCGTTAAAAATTTAAGTCTTGAAGTAAAAAAAATAAGAAACGCCTCACGGCTGAAATCAAACATGAATAACCGTTAGCTGATGTTCAGCGTCGACAAAAATGCCGATCGGAATGTTTACGACCAAATGCAAATTAACTCACCGTTTCTTTTCCAAAGGAAGTTTTTACATCAGTAGATGAATTAATCCAAAATATATAAGGTTCAAAAGATCCTGAAACAAATATCGGAAACTATTAACGTCTACCATCCAAATAACCACGCGACACGTGAGTAGGTTTGAAACCACGAAGAATTTTACCAACCTTTTACAAAATATGGACAATCCCATTATGATGCCGACAAGGGCAAATCAGCTACCACATAATTAGGACTGGATGTAGTCCTTTGGAAGTATCAACTTCCAGAATTCAATAGGAGCTCTAAAAACACTCCATTTTATATAAAGGTTCGGCCGGAAAGTGCCCTGTCAAAATCAACTGACAGCATCAAAAAAAAGAAAAAATCAGTGTGACCACTACACGACTTCCGATTCAAAAAAATGATTTTTTACATGGCAACACCACCCTGTTGCCTACAAATTAAAGCAAAGAACGCGCTATCATGTAACAGGCTTAAAAGACTCGTTACAATACTGAATGTCTTGAGGAGCTAAAATTACTCAAGCAGTGGCTTTTCTTTGACATTCCACCATGAAAAGCAATCCATTATAAGTAAACCTTACATGTATGCTCACCTACCCTATGTGTTCGACACACTGAGAGTGAGTACATAGGCCACGAAACAAAAATAAAAACTATTTTTAGCCCCCGCGGAGGGAGGTGTGGCTGGGATCTCTAATATGTGGGTCTAGAGAAAAGAAGCTATCTGCTTAAGTAGTTCTACAGAAATTTGTTAATTGAGCAGCAACCTACCCACTAGGATTGTATCCTACCCCTTTTGGAGGTAGTCGGTACACTCCTATACAGGAGTGTAATTACTTAGTTCATTGCTCTCATGCAGTATGCAGTTGTTACTTACATTGAAGAGGTTCAGGACCTCTAACTCTAATGTGCAATTAGAACATTAAGATTAATAATTAAAAATTACATAAGTTTTATAACTAATAAGAAATGTTAAATATTTAAACAAGGTTATAACTACTTATAACTTATTATGCTATACTGTATATTTTTTGCTGTATTTTGTAATATTTAAGGAAATCTTATAGTTATGGTCAGGAACAGGACCATCAGGATCTTCTTGGCATTCATCAAAGTGTCCTCTATCATATAGATATTTATTATATTTGCAGTGGAGCAAATACATCCACTTCACAATTTAAAATTGGCAATAAATCACAATTTAAAGTTGGTTAATATAAGAAAATAGTTATTTTAATAAAAAAAAAAAAAAAAAAGAAACATGATAAATGAGGATCATATCTAAAATAACTAGGCCAAGATACACACTAGAGACTTAGGCTGTCTAAAGAACCATGTAAAAGCTTGGGAATGAAAGACGGCAAACTTGTTTCTGTTTCATACTGAAAATCATAACACGAAGTCAAATCTCAACAAAATCAAAACATTTCTATTTTGAGATACAAGTAAGTATCTTTAGTTAAAATAATTAATGCAAATCTCTATTAAACCAATCATATTAATCTATGCGGATATCTAAGATTATGATATTATAATCAAATAGCCTATTGTTTACACTCCGCTATTACTAAAAAGTTAAATGGAAGTAATTAGGTATTAATGAAGGGAAGCTGTTCATGCCATAGTTCACACCAACGACTCCGGAGAGTCTTTTAGAACCAAGAGAAATATGGGAATTGACAACACACCCCTTTTGGACTTTTCTTCAGTTCCCGGGACAATTGTAACATTAGCCAAGTGGCAGAGAATTTGCAACCCTGTGGTGTTTGCATGTAACAATTTAATCTGCAATATCTATTTTATTTAGTTGAGATAATTTTTTGCTGGCCCACTAGCAAAAGCTGTCTCGGAGACTGTGGGTCTTAACAAAGCTTGGGTGACAAATGAATTTCCAAAGTCAATTCTAAATCTCAATCAGGAGTTAGAATTATCTAGGCCTTTTTTTGGAACACATAGCAATCACAGCCTGCCTGCAGCCTGCAGGCAAGGTAAAAAGGAAGATAATATTATCAATGCTCCTAATAAAGAGATTTTGTTCTCTGAGACTAAGTTCAAAAAGCTAAATTTTGCTATCCTTTTATTGGAATGCTTGTCATCAAAAAATATTTGAGAAGAGCAGACCAAGACAAATGAAAAAAGGTTGCTCCACTGGTTTGTCAAGAGTTAATGTGGTGGCCAGTGGCTGTTGAGAGACCACAGCTCAGTTCCTTTATATATGGATAACCCACTTCCTGTCCACACATGCCGTGGAGGAAGGGTAAGGAGCCCACATGAAAAGGGCTACTATATCCATCCAAAAGAGGTCTTTAAAATATCGCTTTTAGTGATAAGACCACCCATTGAGTCACCCTATGTAAAACATTCTACACTTATATCTGTAGTTTGTATGGTGTACATAATAAAGAATATTCTAATATCCTACTCTTGCCAGGAACTTGACCAAACCAGAAAAAAGTGGCACTCTAACTTGAGAAATGTTTGCCTTATACGCAGTAATAATCAGCCAAAGCCAGTCTTCAGAGTGCACATATTCTAGCTCAATCTGTCAACAGACCATTTGTCGCAAACTTAGGATAAACAAACAAGGGTACATACATCCCTAGTGATCCTGAACCTAACTTACAAAATGACGAAGTTAGCAGATTAGCTGAACACTAGAATTACTCTGTCAGCGGTTTATCTCCCGGGGAGGTTAAAGGTATAATAACGGCTTAGCCGACCGCTTATCTAGGAACAGACCAGCCGGATTGGCGCCTGTTGCTCCAGGCCCCAGGCCTCGGAGGCCATGTTTCAAAGTGGGGCGTCTCCGATGTAGACCTTTTCGCGTCAGATAAGTCGGCCTCTGTGCGACATTACATCACAGGGGACTCAAATGATGGCTTGGCAAGCTTCTGCCATGCATTCAGTTAAGAAGTAACAGTTTTGACTAGCTGGGTGTTTCTCTTCACCCAATTTAAGACCGAGTGCTCAGTCATTTGAACTCGGAAAAGGGGCAGGGACGTACTATGTATAAATCCCTCCATACTGGATCCGGTGTGCCTGGCTCCCTTACTTGGAGACAAGAGGTCTCAGAGAGCCAGTACCTACCCATACAAGAACTAAGTAAGAACCTCTTAGACCTGGCAAGCTGCAACTCCTAGCTTGGAAAATATGGGGGGGGGAGGGCAGTCAGGTTGGAAGGGGCAGTATTTGGTAGATGAGCAAGGGACTTGCTCAAATGTAGTTGAAGATCCACAATAATTATTTATAAAGCTCGTATTCAGAGGTGAATGTCTTAGACTCAAAGTGTAGATTGCATGACATCTAAACAGTTTCTTGTCTATTTAGAAAGTCACCCATATGTAATAGAAAATTACCCCTGATTAGCAGAGATTTACGTACTCTAATATTATAAGACATCCCACAACTTTTAAATGTTAAATAAGATAAGACAATCATTTGTTTGCTCAAACATGAGTACAATACTTACAATACAAATTGTCAGTATGCAAGAGATGTTAAAAATAGGGTAAGTAAGCAAAGTGCGCCCAAGATTTGGCTTAAAGACACTGACAAAGAATTTACTTAAAAGCTACCATAATCATTGTTGATTTTGGTTTACAATAACAGGTGTGTCTAAACTTGCGCAAAAGATTTCTAAACAAACTATGTTAGAGGAGCCTCCATGAAGTCAGAAGAGGTCTGTGGTAGCCTTCGGGAGGCTGACTGGTGATTAGTTCATCAGATAAAATCTAACTGGAAGAACCACTAAGCTTACAGAATGATTACTTCTGTAAAGTAGTTAAGGAGAGGGCTATCCCTCAAGAGTACTTAGAATGATCAGCCTATAATGTTCCAACTGATGAGACAAAGGTCTCCTCTCGGTGAAGGGGACGAAGATATGGACTGTATCATATGAGAATTTTCAATTCCCAATGAAAATATTTAAATATGTTTGTTTAAATGATATTTTCATATTTTAAGTCAATTTAATTGGTAAATGAATAGAATTATACTTCATTTACATGCGAGGATTAATCTATTAACCATAGTGATATAAAAGGTCCTAAATAAATTTCAGTTTCAATGGGATTTTGACTTTGTTGTGTTAGACATTGAGTTTGTTTTCCCACATCTTTATAAAGTTTGAGATTCAAAAATATTTGTACTTTTGATTAATTAAGGATAGGATCTTATGAGTGATCCAATTATCCTTTAATAATGAGATTATTATTTTAATTCAATTTAGATCTCATTGATTTTAAATTACCATTATAGCTTTATATTTTATGTTCTCCCTAAGGCTAATTGTTAACAATATATAACATTTTATGGAAGATTTGTTAATTTTTGAATTTTTTAGAATCAATAAATTGAAAACCTTTAATTTTCGGTTTCAAAATTTAATGAATACATACAGAATATTCATTAATTTCATTTAATATAATAATTCAAATAGCGTCTACATCCTTCGGGTGTTCTTTCACCAGCAGATATCAAACAGGTCTTCACCCAATGCTATGTGTTTTGAAGGAAACATAATAGAGCTGTTTTGCATTAAAACAAAACAGTTATTATGTTATGAAAAACACATAGCATTGGAGCAATGTGCTTGCTGTTGAGTTTTGAAGACTTCTATGAATGACATTTGAAAATGACAGCTGTGGCCAAGGATGGCCCCCGACTTCTGCCTTGGTAAAGAACCACAGGTAACAAAACAAACACAGATCTACGAGGTACGTTTTTTATGGTTATTAAGGCATTTATATACTAAATTTTAGATTGCTTCTTCACCCAATGCTATGTGTTTTTCATAACATAATAACTGTTTTGTTTTAATGCAAAACAGCTCTAATATGTATTGAATTGCAAAGAATGTACTATACTGAAAGCAGTTGTTACAGTTGTGAGGAATACATGTACATTCTATCTAATTTAGTAAGTATGCTTTTGTACATTTAAACATATTACAAAACTAACTAAACCTTTGTTCCCATTAGATTAGTACTACCAAACTGTATCACCGGTGGATATAGGTACTAGGTATGCAACAAGTATTGTGTAAGCACTGTCATAGATTATAAGAATGTGTGTACTTAGGAGATTGTGATATTAATAAAGTTGAAAACATAATTTGCATGAGGTTATTTATTTACTTATACTTCATCATCTGCCTAGCCTTTTCCCAACTATGTTGGGGTCAGCTTCCAGTCTAACCGAAAGCAGCTGAATACCAGTATTTTACATGGAGCGACTGCCTGTCTGACCTCCACAATTAACCCAGTTACTGGGTAATACGATACCCCTTGGTAAGTCTGGTTGTAAGATTTTCGGGTTTCTGACTACCCATAACGACTGTTAAAGATCCACGAATGACAACCGGGACCAACGGCTTAACGTGCTTTCCGAGGCACGGAGGGGTCTCGGTAAGTAAAGATGGTCACCCATCCATAGACCAACCGCGGGAAGCGTAGCTGATCGATCGACCTGTGCGGCTGTTATTAATTAGCCATAGGCATTTACTTATACATTCATATTATACGATTAAAGGACGATTCACTCCCTTCAAAAATATTTAAATGTCTTTGGTTCCCTATAATGCGGTGATTGTCGGCGACGTTCGTTCGGACGTAGCATGTCCGGAATTTATAAATAGGTGGACTTAAAAGCCCCATTGGTACAAACACACCTTCGAGTACGCCCATTTCGCATTAATTTTGTTTATAATTACTTGCAAACACCCAAAATTATAGTTTACGATGATAACGAATCACTTTGCGGGCTATCAAAAATGCTCGCAAAATATATTCGTAAACATTACGAAAATCGTAAAATTTGCGACAAACTTCGGTAAAATACCGAGGACAATCGATGACTTTGAGAGTTGAGACTACCAAAAGTACCAAATATACATCCGTATCGATAGGACTTTGCGACAGAATTCGGTCGTAAAGCGATCGCTATCTATGTCGAGACTGCAGGCCCTAGATTATGCTGGGTACGGATGAGGTTTCTAACAATTCTATTTCCTTTTCCGCTATGGTACAGTCGGTGGCCAACATTATCTGACCCACTTGAGTGATAGCGAAATTGAACCTTATCGTGAACATTTGGAATACTCCGTGCAAGCATTTCGATAAATCATGTTGTTAGGCGATTTTAATCATTATATTGTTGTTGTTAAGGTTGAAAGGCTAATGAGTTTCAAGATTACTAAAAAAAAACCAAGGCGAGGGTGGATGAATAAAAAAAAATATCGCGCATCAGTAACATTTTAAAGGTGTCTACGGTTAATAGGTAGCTAAATTCCGTGATTCATTTTAATAGCTGGTTGTGATTGTGCGATAATGAACTTTATGAAAATATACGTTACGGTTCAAATTCTTTAGAATATTGCGTCTGTCATCACAACTAAGATCGAATTTCAAAACATATTACAAGAGTTGTGTTGGTCTCGTGGTCACTAAGGCAGTTCGGTATTTATCGTTGTCTGCGTTCGAAACCAGGAAAAACCTAACAGTTTTTTGTTAGCAATGTTTTGTTTTTTATTATTATCTATTTTTTTACTTTTTTTTAACGAACGAAGTCGGGAAATATCTTTTTAAATGGGCAGTTTGTATATAGAAATGAAACAAAATCATTGCAAGTAATAAAAATGTTTATTAATTCATTAAAATATACATAAGTAAGATAAAGTAAGTAAATGCTCTTAAATTAATACATTTTATAATATCATATCCAAACCTAACCATTTATAAACATTTAAAAAAAGTCATGCTAATGGTAATTGCTTGGAAGTGTGTTATCGAGAAAACATTGATGTCTATAGGTAAATGCGAGAAAATAATGAATTTGTGAAATGTTTTACAGATTTATAGCTAAGTATATGTAGTGAATCAACATGTTATTTAAATAGAAAAATGCATTTCCATTTATAACAATAACATCACCACAGAATCTTACATTTTAATGGTTTAGCATTCATTCAATTGAGCATTTACTTACATAGTGTGTTTCAAAATACTTATAAGTAGATTAGTTAGTAGCGAAGTGGCGCACCGTCTCCTTCTATAACTTGCTGTAAGCGGCTACGCATACCGCTCACCATGTTCCAACACAAATCTTTTCCTCTCATGTGCTCCCATGTCGATGACACGATCTCAGCCAAATCGTTTTTATTTCGCCCTTCGGATGTGTCCCAATTTAAAACCATTTGACCCCATAGGTTTTCTATAGGGTTCAAATCGGGAGTTTTAGATGGCCAGTAAATAACAGTTACACCTTCTTGAGCAGCTAACCAATTCTTGCAACACAAACAAACAATGCCTGCACGGTGGATGGAGCAGTTATCTTGCACGAAGTAAATATCTGTATTTGGATAGGCAATTCGCACAGTCGAGTCGGCAGCAGGATGTCACCATCCAGCCAGCAATGTTTTGTATAGTCATTAAGTTCCGACATGACGCTTTGATTACACCAAATTCATTAAAAATACTTTTCACGATTTACGTCAAACGTTTTAGAAATGTTTGTGCGCCGCAGTCACTGTTTAGGTAGTTTAGGTAGACTGACTTTTGTCACTTAGATCAATTTATTTATTTTATTTATCCATCTACCCCACGACGTAAACTTTTACTTCGTCCTACTTATTTGAGGACTTATAGTTTTTTTTTATTTACCCACTTGTTTTCCAGAAAAGTTGTTAGGCAAAAATCATATTGGTCGTTCTATAATAATGCAAGAAATATTGTAGAAATCATAAATGAAAACAAATAAAGAAAAAGAAATTATAAAGAAATTGATATAAGGTGGATTGTGTTTTCGAACCCACATGTTGTTCGGCGCGAATCCAGCATCGAACCGCGAAGCCACAATGACTGGTTGAAAATACGCGAAATTAAAGATTAGGTAGTAAGTATGGCCGTGTTACTTAAAATCTTTTCAACTTTAACGACAAGAAGATAATGATTAAAATGGCTTGACAAGTTATGCCGGTGGGTCAGGCAATGTTGGGTGGGTCAGACAATGTTGGTCACCGACTGTACTTTCATATAATTTCTTGTAGTATGTTGTAGCAATTCCTAATATTCCATGCCTTCGGTTCTCCTTCAATTTATTATTATCTTTCATCTGTACGATCCAGTCCTTTTTAGGGTTCCGTAGCCAAATGGCAAAAACGGAACCCTTATAGATTCGTCATGTCTGTCTGTCTGTCCGTCTGTCTGTCTGTCCGTCCTTATGTCACAGCCACTTTTCTCCGAAACTATAAGAACTATACTGTTGAAACTTGCTAAGGAGATGTATTCTGTGAACCGCACACAAAAATATAAAATAAACCGGGCAAGAGCGAGTCGGACTCGCGCACCGAGGGTTCCGTAACATCCGGGTTTATGCATAAGGTTTATGTTTATGAAATTAAATGTTTTTTTTTTTTTTGAGTTGATTGAATGAATGGTAAATTGCGGTTTACGATTTATGACGTATTAAAAAAAAAACCACTTACTAGATCTCGTTCAAACCAAATTTTTGGTGGAAGTTTACATGGTAATGTACATCATATATTTTTTTTAGTTTTATCATTCTCTTATTTTAGAAGTTACAGGGGGGGGGACACACATTTTACCACTTTGGAAGTGTCTCTCGTGCAAACTATTCAGTTTAGAAAAAAATGATATTAGAAACCTCAATATCATTTTTAAAGACCTACCCATAGATACCCCACACGCATGGGTCTGATGAAAAAAAAAATTTTGAGTTTCGGTTCTAAGTATGGGGAACCCTAAAATTTATTGTTTTTTTTCTATTTTTGTGTGAAAATCTTAATGCGGTTCACAGAATACATCTACTTACCAAGTTTCAACAGTATAGTTTTTATAGTTTCGGAGAAAAGTGGCTGTGACATACGGACGGACAGACAGACAGACAGACGGACAGACAGACAGACAGACAGACAGACATGACGAATCTATAAGGGTTCCGTTTTTTGCCATTTGGCTACGGAACCCTAAAAACAATAAATTTTAGGGTTAGGGTAGGGGTAGGGGGTAGAACCGAAACTCAACATTTTTTTTTGATCAAACCCATACGTGTGGGGTATCTATGGATAGGTCTTCAAAAATGATATTGAAGTTTCTAATATCATTTTTTTCTAAACTGAATAGTTTACGCGAGAGACACTTCCAAAGTGGTAAAATGTGTGTCCCCCCCCCCCCCCTGTAACTTCTAAAATAAGAGAATGATAAAACAAAAAAAAATATATGATGTACATTACCATGTAGACTACTACCGAAAATTGGTTTGAACGAGATCTAGTAAGTAGTTTTTAGGGTTCCGAACCCAAAGGGTAAAAACGGAACCCTATTACTAAGACTTCGCTGTCTGTCCGTCTGTCCGTCTGTCTGTCACCAGGCTGCATCTCAAGAACCGCGATAGCTAGACTGTTAAAATTTTCACAAAGGATGTATTTCTGTTACCGCTATAACAACAAATACTAAAAACAAAATAAAATAAATATTTAAGGGGGGCTCCCATACAACAAACGCGATTTTTTTTGCCCTTTTTTGCTCGATATCAAAAATGGCAACAGGTAGGCACTTGAAATATTCACAAAATACTCAGTTGTATTTTAACTTTAATAATAAATAATAAAATTAAAAAAAAAAAATATTTAGGGGGGGGCTCCCATACAACAAACATGTTTTTTTCGGCGTTTTTGCCTTGTGGTACGGAACTCTTCATGTGCGAGTCCGACTCGCACTTGGCCAGTTTTTTTTTAATACGTCATAAATCGTAAACCGCAATTTACCATTCATTCAATCAACTCAAAAATAAAACATATAGTTTCATAAACATAAACCTTATGCATAAACCCGAATGTTACGGATCCCTCGGTGCGCGAGTCCGACTCGCTCTTGCCCGGTTTTTGTTAGTTAACTCCTTATATGCCTTTATTATTCCTCCTGTCTGTAAAATGTCTCTCTATTGTTTCCATTCTTCTCTGAGTTCTATCTTTTCTAATACTTTCTTTTATTTCTTTGCTTAATTTTGCTACTTGTTTTCGACTGTCTATAGTAGGTACTTTTTCCGTTAATTAGGTCAGCTCTTTGATTAAGAAGGTCAATTGTTTTGGCAGTTATCCACTTGTTAGATAGGTCTTTGCAATTATTCCCTTGTTGAAAAGATGTTTTGATTGTCCCTTCTAGCCAGTTGTATTTTTCCTGCACCTCCATGTTTGTTGTCTCTTTATTGTAATCCACAAGTTTTGTAGTTATGGAATTGGTTATTTGGGCTGTTTGGTATTTGGTAGGTTTTGTCTTCATCATATTATTTCTTGGTCTTGGGTTTTTTGGCGGGTTGTCATAAGTTCTGCTCATAGGTATCATTCTATGGTTGGTATTGAAGTTCAAATTGTTTATGACTTTCATGTTTGAGAAGTATTTGCTTTTACTAGTCATTATGAAATCTATTTCGTTTTTTGTTTTTCCGTCTGGTGATATCCAGGTCCACATCTTACTTTCTTTCTTCTTGAATATCGTGTTTGAGACTCTCAAGCCATTCTCCTGTGCAAAGGGTGTTCTTTTTTCCAATCACAAATGGTCCCAGGAGGGTGTCTTCTTCTGGTTGCCGTTCTCCGATTTGGCCATTAAAGTCTCCCATCACAACAAGGTTTTTGTGGGCATGGTCTTCGATTGTTTTATTTAGCTCTAGGTAGAATGAGTCTATTGATTCTGTATCGGATTGTTCCGTAGGCGAATATACTTGTATGATGGACCATGAATCTTTGTACCCTGTTAACTTAAGATTCATCACTGCTATGCGCTCTGATACTCCTATAAAGCTCTCCACATAATCTGTGAGGTGTTTTTTGATAATAAAACCGACCCCATGATGACCTGGGGTCGTTCCTATATGGTATAGAAGGAAGTCTGGAGGGGAAATAATTCTTTCTCTCATTCGCCTTATTTCACTCAGGCCGACGATGTCCCATTTGATCAGTTTTAGCGCATATGTTAATTCTGTAAGGTTTTCATCGTTTTTCAGTGTGAGTACACTGAGGGCTGCAACATAAATTTTTGGTTCTCTGTGGCTGTTTTCGCAATTTTTTTCCTGTGTAGTTGGAAGTTTGTGGTCTCTGTCCCCCACGAGGACCAGTCAGCTTAGCGGAGATTGTTTCTTTTGTTTGATTTTCGTGATTTGGTTGGATTATCCGTTCGCCGGTTGTTAATTGCTGTTGGTTTTTATGTGTGAGGATGTCAGTGAAGTTCTAAGGAAGTTATAGAAAAGAGAAAGGCTTTGCTACCACAGCTACAGGAGGAGAAGAAGAAGGGAAATGCTGCTTTTCTGAAATATGATAAACTAATAGTTAAAAACCCAACACCGAAAAAAAAGGAAAAGAGAACTATCTACTTCACCAGAGTCGACGTCAATCACTAAACCTAAAAAGCAATAAACCATAAGTTCTATTAAAACCAACAGGACAAACGCCTTCGATTTGATGAGAACCCGATCAAACTCTCCGGTGACCTTGGACGAATTTAAAAAAAAACCCGACTGCGGTAAAAACTTAAGTTAAAAAACTGAAAAGCTAAAAACAAGCCCATTTTAAATTACTTAAATAAAAGTTGGAAGCAGACGGAACCCATTTGAATTGAAAATATAATAAAAATGGTATGGGTCGTATATGTGTCCCTCGTTTAACCTAACAACCTGTATATACTTTTATTGTTTCTAAAATTTGCGTTTTTTGCGTTTAGGTCCTGTAAGCCGGTCCTGTCCCGTCCTGTCAGGACCCCGGTGTCGGCCTATAGTATTTGTATTAGTGCAACACGGTGAGTAAAACTGTCGCCTTGCTGTAGGTGGTTGTAAGTGCTAGTCACGAGCAGTGTTATTGAGTTTTTTAGAGTCTGGAGTTTGTGCCCAGTTGATGGCAATAGGCTCGCGGCTCGCCCCCTGTTGCATGGGAGTCAAACATAACTGGCGAATGTTGGTGCACCTACTACTAGTTTGTGCCCAGTTGATGGCAATAGGCTCGCGGCTCGCCCCCTGTTGCATGGGAGTCAAACATAACTGGCGAATGTTGGTGCACCTACTACTAGTTTGTGCCCAGTTGATGGCAATAGGCTCGCGGCTCGCCCCCTGTTGCATGGGAGTCAAACATAACTGGCGAAGTTTGGTGCACCTACTACTAGTTTGTGCCCAGTTGATGGCAATAGGCTCGCGGCTCGCCCCCTGTTGCATGGGAGTCAAACATAACTGGCGAATGTTGGTGCACCTACTACTAGTTTGTGCCCAGTTGATGGCAATAGGCTCGCGGCTCGCCCCCTGTTGCATGGGAGTCAAACATAACTGGCGAATGTTGGTGCACCTACTACTAGTTTGTGCCCAGTTGATGGCAATAGGCTCGCGGCTCGCCCCCTGTTGCATGGGAGTCAAACATAACTGGCGAATGTTGGTGCACCTACTACTAGTTTGTGCCCAGTTGATGGCAATAGGCTCGCGGCGAGCCCCCTGTTGCATGGGAGTCAAACATAACTGGCGAATGTTGGTGCACCTACTACTAGTTTGTGCCCAGTTGATGGCAATAGGCTCGCGGCTCGCCCCATGTTGCATGGGAGTCAAACATAACTGGCGAATGTTGGTGCACCTACTACTAGTTTGTGCCCAGTTGATGGCAATAGGCTCGCGGCGAGCCCCCTGTTGCATGGGAGTCAAACATAACTGGCGAATGTTGGTGCACCTACTACAATAGGCTCGCGGCTCGCCCCCTGTTGCATGGGAGTCAAACATAACTGGCGAATGTTGGTGCACCTACTACTAGTTTGTGCCCAGTTGATGGCAATAGGCTCGCGGCTCGCCCCCTGTTGCATGGGAGTCAAACATAACTGGCGAATATTGGTGCACCTACTACAATAGGCTCGCGGCTCGCCCCCTGTTGCATGGGAGTCAAACATAACTGGCGAATGTTGGTGCACCTACTACTAGTTTGTGCCCAGTTGATGGCAATAGGCTCGCGGCTCGCCCCCTGTTGCATGGGAGTCAAACATAACTGGCGAATGTTGGTGCACCTACTACTAGTTTGTGCCCAGTTGATGGCAATAGGCTCGCGGCTCGCCCCCTGTTGCATGGGAGTCAAACATAACTGGCGAATGTTGGTGCACCTACTTCTAGTTTGTGCCCAGTTGATGGCAATAGGCTCGCGGCTCGCCCCCTGTTGCATGGGAGTCAAACATAACTGGCGAATGTTGGTGCACCTACTACTAGTTTGTGCCCAGTTGATGGCAATAGGCTCGCGGCGAGCCCCCTGTTGCATGGGAGTCAAACATAACTGGCGAATGTTGGTGCACCTACTACAATAGGCTCGCGGCTCGCCCCCTGTTGCATGGGAGTCAAACATAACTGGCGAATGTTGGTGCACCTACTACTAGTTTGTGCCCAGTTGATGGCAATAGGCTCGCGGCTCGCCCCCTGTTGCATGGGAGTCAAACATAACTGGCGAATGTTGGTGCACCTACTACTAGTTTGTGCCCAGTTGATGGCAATAGGCTCGCGGCTCGCCCCCTGTTGCATGGGAGTCAAACATAACTGGCGAATGTTGGTGCACCTACTACTAGTTTGTGCCCAGTTGATGGCAATAGGCTCGCGGCTCGCCCCCTGTTGCATGGGAGTCAAACATAACTGGCGAATGTTGGTGCACCTACTACTAGTTTGTGCCCAGTTGATGGCAATAGGCTCGCGGCTCGCCCCCTGTTGCATGGGAGTCAAACTTAACTGGCGAATGTTGGTGCACCTACTACTAGTTTGTGCCCAGTTGATGGCAATAGGCTCGCGGCTCGCCCCCTGTTGCTCGGGAGTCAAACATAACTGGCGAATGTTGGTGCACCTACTACTAGTTTGTGCCCAGTTGATGGCAATAGGCTCGCGGCTCGCCCCCTGTTGCATGGGAGTCAAACATAACTGGCGAATGTTGGTGCACCTACTACTAGTTTGTGCCCAGTTGATGGCAATAGGCTCGCGGCTCGCCCCCTGTTGCATGGGAGTCAAACATAACTGGCGAATGTTGGTGCACCTACTACTAGTTTGTGCCCAGTTGATGGCAATAGGCTCGCGGCTCGCCCCCTGTTGCATGGGAGTCAAACGTAACTGGCGAATGTTGGTGCACCTACTACTAGTTTGTGCCCAGTTGATGGCAATAGGCTCGCGGCTCGCCCCCTGTTGCATGGGAGTCAAACATAACTGGCGAATGTTGGTGCACCTACTACTAGTTTGTGCCCAGTTGATGGCAATAGGCTCGCGGCGAGCCCCCTGTTGCATGGGAGTCAAACATAACTGGCGAATATTGGTGCACCTACTACTAGTTTGTGCCCAGTTGATGGCAATAGGCTCGCGGCGAGCCCCCTGTTGCATGGGAGTCAAACATAACTGGCGAATGTTGGTGCACCTACTACTAGTTTGTGCCCAGTTGATGGCAATAGGCTCGCGGCTCGCCCCCTGTTGCTCGGGAGTCAAACATAACTGGCGAATGTTGGTGCACCTACTACTAATACCCCTCTCCCTCCCTTAAGGGATCTCATTTCAGGTGTGATGTTTTAAACTGTTTACTTCGGTCAGTAATTCATGGAGTTGTTGATTGCAGGCAAGCAGCCTGGTTAACTGAAGATCCAGCCCACTAAGTTGTAATTTGTACTAATAGGTAATGAGGAAAATACAATGAAATAAGGTTTTATGGATTTATTAAAGTACAGTGACAGATTTAAAAAAGTGCAAATAATTCTCTAACTAATGTGATTTTATAGCTACCTGTACCTACTTACAAATTAAAATAATATTCTATAATAGGTATATCTAATTACAACACATTCATAAGAAATAGGTAGTAAAATATAACAGCAACAAGACACTAGGGCCTTGCTGGCATGTTCCATGCTCCCAACGAGATACTGTAACAAGATAGAATAGCCGAGCAAACGGACACGCACCACTCACTTAGTATAACTCTAGTAATATCAAGGTATTCATAAGCTTAGTTGTCATAGTTACTAAATCTGAGTAAATGTTAGGTTAGGTATCTTCTAAACATAAGGCTATGAGTAGGTACCTTTGTACCTATATCTATACCTACATGTATATATAAATAGGTATATAATGTTTTCTCTGCACATGAGGCCATGCAGCCACTGAGTAGGTACACCATGTAGGTACTTCCATAGAAGGTACACCACAGAGTAGGTGTAGGTACATTCGCCTCCAGAACACCTCCAGGCAATGAAATAAATGATTCCATATTAATTGCAATTTCCGTTCTATTTGCTGTAAAAATAACCAAGATGAAATGACAAACAGGAAAACAACACAAACTGAAATTAGCACGCAAAGTAAAAAATCCTCAAATTCAATTCAAACAAAACATTTAACTACCTACAGTTAAATGTTTTGTCAGGTCAGTTTCCTCTGACGAATTTCTTTTGAACCGACAAATAATGCGATTAAGTTCCTTAAATAAACGCAATGCAGGTATGCTGAAGATCTCTACAGCATACCTGCATTGATTTTATTTAAGGATTTAAGGATTTGATCTTGAAGTAATGGTGCCATAATCCATACTAATATTATAAATTCGAAAGTAACTCTGTCTGTCTGTATGTTACCTTTTCACGCCTAAACCACTGAACGGATTTCGATAAAATTTGGCAGAGAGCATAGATTGCATCCTGGGGAAGGACATAGGATAGTTTTTATCGACATATATACCTTGCGGGCAAAGCCGCGGGCGGAAGCTAGAACAGGTATACAGGGGTGAATTTTTCATGTGGACGTAGATGGCCAAATCCGAAACTATGAGGAATAGCGAAAAGTACTCAAAGGAGTCGCGGGCTCGATTTTGATGAAAACTAAAACTGCATCATTGGATTTAAAAAAAATCAGTATTTCTAGCCAGGAATCGAACCAGTTGATTTTGATTAAAAAAACACACACTGTAGGTATCTGTATTATACACTACTCGATAGTGTCCCTAATAAGGATCAAATTGTGGGAAGTAATGACATAAGTACGACAAACCAACGATGCAGTTTTAGTTTTGATCAAAATCGAGCCCGCGACTCCTTTGAGTAGGTACTTTTCGCTATTCCTCATCGCTTCAGATTTGGCCATCCACGCCCACTAGGAAAATTCAGCCTGTATATGGTAGTACCTACAGGTAGGTATATATACAGGGTTACTTTTCAAAGACCATCCAAATTTTTACATGGTGTTCTACCCATGAATATAAACAACTTTCACTATGGGACCAACTCTGAAATCACGAAAAAAAAATCAACTGTTTCATACATTTTGGTCAAGTAGGTATTGAAGTCTTGTATGAAACAGCTGATTTTTTTTTCGTGATTTCAGAGTTGGTCCCATAGTGAAAGTTGTTTATATTCATGGGTAGAACACCATGTAAAAATTTGGATGGTCTTTGAAAAGTAAGCCTGTAATATAGTACACCTACATTTATAACAGGGTCTATTTTTTTGATTCAATTTCCAGCTGAGGCATGCATGTTTTGACAATTAATAAAATGCAGTTTTACTTGCCTACCTAGGTAGTTACTCAGTAAATGAATGTTTCTTTTGGGTAATTAACTTTAATATTTAGGGTACCTTTTCTCCAAGGCCAGTTTAATATTTCTGCCTTACAGGGCAAATATATTAGTTATATTCATAATTTAAATATGTCCATAGTACCTAGACCTACCTACACAACCACATCAATCAAACTCGAAGTCTACAATAAGCGTAAGCTAGCCAGCCCTAAAGAAGTCGGTAGGTACCTACCTACTTACACATATTATGTGGGCATTATCGGATCTATCTATACCTACCTAAGTAAACAAATTATTATTTGTTTTTTATCTCCATCCATTCTTGGGTTGTTTGATAATATTAAGTAGGTAGGCACCCATTACCTAATGTATATGTTAAGTATAATTTATTATAATGAACTAATTCCTGATCTTTGAGGGACGGTTAAACACTAAAATTAAATTATAATCCTTTTATTTTAATACTTAGGCCAAGTTGGGTACTCGCTGGAGAATTAGGTATGTTACAAATGTACGTAAGTATTAACCTAATGCTTTTAATACATTCATAATCTTCTGCTTTCCAAAACTACCATAAGTAATAAATTAGGTTCATTTGGGGTTCTGTAAAAGGAAGAATAATAATATTAAAGTATAACTTACACATTTAAATAGATTGTACCAAAGTGTATCTATAAAATTTTACAGTTAAAATTCGTTATTAATATTTTAGGACATTAAATAAGCTACCGCGAGTAGTTTCTTCGCGATTTTGTTTTGAAACATTCGTTGTACGAGCTATCATTGTACAGTGATAGAGAATTGCTTTTTCGTGTAGCTTACTCGTTACAGCATAAACTGATCCTTTCGCGAATTAATGTTAGTTGCATTGCGTAACAAGCTCGGGCAATGAACGTTCGCCAAACAAATTCACGAAGCGAATACTCGCTGTGAGTACGGTCCTCATAATTATGTCATGTTAAATATTAAGATCTGTATTTTATTAATTATAGCACAGAGTGTCAAACAAAAATGGGGCGTGGCTGTATCATAGACAAGGCCGTATGTTGTACAGACGCCAGCACATCAAGCTACTACTATCTGTCAAATTTCTTTAATAGATTTTCAACTTTATCGCTAAAGCATAAGGTTTAAAGTTGATTGGGAAAATATGACAGTTTAGGGTAGCTTGATGTGCTGGCGTCTGTACGTGAATACGTTTACGTAACGGGGTTGATCCGCTCGGCCACATTCATCTTTAAAGTTCTCGACACTGCTTGATTCGGTCATAATGGTGTTTTATTGGTACCATTCGACTGCTCTTGAGAAGCCCTTTCCAATCGTATACGATCTCTGTCCTTAGATTTGGCTTTTTTGACGCGTATAGGCCGACATTATATATTTATGCTATTATTTTTCTCTTTCTTTTAACATTAATTATAATTTCACTGCCACTATTTCATACTAATGTTTTATATACAATCGATAGATTTTGACGATAGCTGACGATTGAAACTTAAACGAACGTCGTAGCTTTTCTGAGTCAAAAGTTATACTAAGTGGACATTTCGATACGTAGCAAAATTACCATGTGCGTGTGGTGTGAGGGCCACTTTGTTAAAACTCTTTGAAAATGTGCTTAGGATTTAGTGAACATTCCCAAAGAATTGTGAAAGTTGGTATCAGATTTTGTGAAAGTCTAATAACCGAGTTATAGACTGTAAAGTTGGGCCCTCAGTTCTCACATAGAGGATTGAGGGCCCACCTAAAACTGATAAACTATGGACACCACAGAAAAAGTCTTAATGCCAAAATCTAAGCTAATGCCAAACAAAATTTGTGAAAACAAGATATTATCGCAAAACACTGTCCTACTTTGTATATCTTCGTACAAAATGGGCCCTCAATTCTCATACACGTAAAAGTTTATTACGCAATTATAATGAAATCATTAACTTACAGCTACTGTTTGAAATCCTATATGCTACTAAATAAATTGTGAAAATTTATGAAAGCAAGAACAGGTCACCACTTTTTGTTGTTTGAAAGTTATCCCTCAGTCCTCCATTTCTTTTGTTTTCGATTTATTACGCTTATCGTATGAAAGATAAGACAAATACAAAATTGTCTCTTTTTGTGTCAAAATAGTGCAACAAATTCGATACCAGAAAGAAATTAAAAGACCCTTTATTATATAAGAAAATCGTGTTTTATTTTTATTATCTGAATTTGCAAATAGGGTGACCACAATTTCTTTTAGGTTGCAGTGAAGATTAGTAAATGTAGAGTATAAGTTTTAATAAACTTTCTTAGATTTTTCGCTTATTATCGTCATAGCATTTGTACTCAAGTTTCGTGATAAAAAAAAAATTATTTCGGAATTCGAATGATCACAAAAAAAAACTGTTACCCAAAAATGATTTTGCTTGAAATATCGTTCGTTCTGATGACAATAATCAAATAATTTATTTATTATTTTTATAAAGGCTTTTGCCCAGCCATGGGACAATGTAGGCTAAATATAATCCTAACTAATATTATAAATAAAACTAATAACTAGTTAATATTTTATTAAATATATTATTACATGTATTATATAATTATTGTTTACATATATGCACAATAGTTGTAATATTTAGTGTAGTTACTAAACAATAGTTTATGATAGTGCAGCGAAAGTTGTAGGTAATAAAGCATTAAGGCGAGTTTTATGAAACAGTTGTAGTGAAGAACAAAAATAATAATATTTTTTTAATACGCAAACACATCTTCGGTCAAGACACTCAATCATCTTCGGTCAAGATATCAAACATTCAAGGTAAGTTTGTTTTGATACCTAGGTAAGTACTCATAATTTTATAAGTTCGTAATCACACTAATATTATAAAGGCGAAAGTTTGTGAGTGTGTGTGTGAGTGTGTGTGTGAGTATGTGTGTGTGTTTATATGTTTGTTACTTCTTCACGCTCAAACTGCTGGACCAATTTGAATAAAATGTGATATGGAGGTAGCTGACAACCTGGATTAACATATAGGCTACTTTTTAACCCGATATTCCCACGGGATCGACACTTACGCGGGTGAAACCGCGGGGCGCAGCTAGTATTTTACTAAATAGTACTTAGATAGTCACTCTAAGAATTGTTTAGGTAATTCAATTTCACCTATTTATAAATTGTAAATTTTTAAAAATAAAATATAATTATTTCATACTCCAGAAAACATCTTTGTTATTGTACAAGTACCTATCTAGGAATAAAAAAAACATCCAGGAACGCACTGCTTTATTAGGTACTAGCTTCTGCCCGCGACTTCGTCCGCGTGACATTCAAAAGTCATATGGCTCCATCTCGTCGTTTCAGCCGATAGACGTCCACTGCTGGACATAGGCCTCCCCCAATTTTGGGAGGGTCTGCCATAATCGCCACGCTTGGCAGGCGGGTTGGCGATCGCAGTATGGTATGGTGGTGGAATACATAGAGAACGCTGCTGCCCATTCTCCGGTACGATCCTTAGTCGCCTTTTACGACACCCACGGGAAGTAAGGGGTGGTGGTATTCTTTAAGTCCGGCACCACACAGACTAGGCTCCATCTATTATCATAATAACGTTATTATTGTTTTCTTCGGGAACAGCACTTTTTTCGGGATGAAAGGTACAGTGGTTTAGGCGTGAAAAGCTAACAAACAAACTTACTTTCGCATTTATAATATTAGTTAGGATTCTATTTAGCCTACATTGTCCCATTGCTGGGCAAAAGCCTTTATAAAAATAATAAATAAATAATTTGATTATTGTCATTAGTTATTTCGGAACGAACGATTTTTCAAGCAAAAATGATTTGGGGAACAGTATTTGACCTTATGTCTGTAATTAATATGGTGTACATAATAAAGAGTATTCTATTCTATTTTTCTATGTGATCGTTCAATTTCCGAAATTATTTTTTTTTATCACGAAACTTGAGTACAAATGCTATGACGATAATAAGCGAACAATCGAAGAAAGTTTATTAAAACCTATGGCTCTACATTTATTAATCTTTACTGCAATCTAAAAGAAATTGTGGTCACCCTATTTCTTAATACAGAGAATAAAAATAAAACTCGATTTACTTAAACAATAAAGGGTCTTTTAATTTCTTTCTGGTATCGCATTTGTTGCACAATTTTTTTCACAAAAAGAGACAATTTTGTATTTGTCTTGTCTTTCATACGATAAGCGTAATAAATCGAAAACAAAATAAAATGGAGGACTGAGGGCCCGAATTTTATCAAGGTCATAACTTTAAAACAACAAAAGGTGGTGACCTGTTCTTGCTTTCATAAATTTTCACAATTTATTTAGTAGCATATAGGATTTCAAACAGTAGCTGTAAGTTAATGATTTCATTATAATTGCGTAATAAACTTTTACGTGTATGAGAATTGAGGGCCCATTTTGTACGAAGATATACAAAGTAGGACAGTGTTTTGCGATAATATCTTGTTTTCACAAATTTTGTTTGGCATTAGCTTAGATTTTGGCATTAAGACTTTTTCTGTGGTGTCCATAGTTTATCAGTTTTAGGTGGGCCCTCAATCCTCTATGTGAGAACTGAGGGCCCAACTTTACAGTCTATAACTCGGTTATTAGACTTTCACAAAATCTGATACCAACTTTCACAATTCTTTGGGAATGTTCACTAAATCCTAAGCACATTTTCAAAGAGTTTTAACAAAGTGGCCCTCACACCACACGCACATAAATTACCTCAAGATGGCGGCGCTTCCCTCTCCACCCCGCGCAATACGTCACAATCCTCACTTGGCGTAATGAATTGAATTGAATTTAGGATGGAGATGATAATATGAAGCTGCAACACCTAACAGTATCCCCCGATTTATCATTGGTTGATTGGTTGGTTTTATCATTGGTTTTTTTGACATGCCTCCCACAATGGAAGCAATTTTGAAGACGTATTCACGTCAAAAAGTACCTACTAAGTTTCTGATTTAAGATAGGAGAGAATTCCGGTGTATTTAAGATGAGTACCTAAAATGTATATCAAATAAAGGCGTACTTAAATCCCTCCCTCCCCTTTCCAATAGTAGAAACTCTTCATATCCAGAGAGAGTGCCAGTAATATGTCTGTAATGCTGTCGGACGATCGCGACTAAGTTCAATACATATGAATAATATAGCCTGTGGGCTTTCAACGAGCTTTTAGCGTTTGTTAATGACTGACGACGAGCTGTAGTGCAAGGTTGCGCAGCTACGGGCAGCTGGAGACTTGCAGAGTCGCGCGCGGCGACTAGAAGCGCAGCTCGGCGTCCCCGCTGCCGCCGCCGTCCTCGTCGTCGGCCGGCGCGCCCTCCGCGCCCTCCGGGCCCTCCTCGGCCTTCTCGCCTGCAACCACATCCATCACACTTTAGTGTGCGAGAAGGAAAGTGTTAAAAGACAGAGACGACGGACAACCGAGGCGGGACGGTCGCAGTCGACGAACGAAACGAGCAGAAGATCGCAGTCAGGTCGGCACGTACCGGGGCAAGCGGGAGCGCCCTTGGTCCGGGAGCCGGGCAGCTCCTGGCCGTGCGCGTCCACGCACCAGCACACGGCCAGCGCGGCGTGGCACTGGCGCGGCCGGTAGTAGCCGCGCGCGTCGCACGCCGGCACGTAGGCGCCGCCGCCCGCGCCGGCCGGGTGCGCGCGCGCCAGCGCCGTGCAGGGCCGCGCCGCGCGCCGCAGGCAGCCGCACCAGGCCGCGCGCGCCACGCCTCCCGCCCCGCCGCACGACGACAGGAAGGGCCGCAGGCAGCGCTCGCGCTCGTCGTGGCGCAGCGCGTACAGGTTGGTGGCGGACAGCAGACCGTCGCCGTCCGTGTCCAGGTGCGCGAACATCCAGCGCACCTCCGGCTTGCAGTCGCTCGGGAAGCCTGCGGGGAGCGAGCGTCAGTTCTGTCGCCGGTCTGTCGTCCTCGGGCGATCGCCGGAATCGTTCGCTTACCGTCCGCCGGCGGCGCCGTCGCTCCCGCTTCGTCCATTAGAACCGAAAACCAGTCGAGAAGTCGATTCGCCATCTTGTCCAGCGCGCAACCCTCGGATCCTGTTGATGTTAGTATTTATAAGACAAATTATTGTAACCATAATAATTAAATATCTAGGACACATTGTAACTGAACATTTGAGTGACGATTTAGACATTGAGAGGGAGCGCAGGGCATTGTCGGTGCGTGGTAATATGTTGGCACACAGGTTCGCTCGGTGTACTGCTCCTGTTAAAATAACAATGTTTAAGGCATTCTGCCAGACTTTCTACACGAGCGGCCTGTGGGCAAACTTTACACAAAAAGCCTACAATGCCTTGCGCGTCCAGTATAACAATGTGTTCAGGGCTCTGTTTCGGCTCCCTCGTTATTGCAGTGCATCCGGCATGTTTGCTGACGCCAGCGTAGATGACTTCTACGCAATCATGCGTAAAAAAGTTGCGTCGGTGGTACGACGAGTACGGGGGAGCCCGAATAGCGTCCTGAAGATGATTGGCGAGAGAACCGATACTGTTCTGCTCAGTAGGTTCACTGAACTCCATGTGTTGCGAGACCGATGAGCATACTGTGCAGGGGTAGGCGGTGTGTCTAGTTTCTTGTTTTTTTACTTTTTTTATTACTAACATTAGTTATAAGCTAAATTCTTGTTACTAACAACCTTGCCTTACCTATGGACTTTTTTGTCTGAAATAAATGATTTTTATTTTATTTTATTTATTAAAAATAGTGTGATAATGCATACTTATACCTAATCGAAATAGGTTACATAATCACATAATCAGCCTATAATGTTCCCACAGCTGGGACACCGGCCTCCTCTCTGTGAGAGGGAGTGGGCCGAATTTCACCACGCGGGCCCGGTGCGGGTTGGTAGATGTCACATATCTTCGAATTTTTGGTTCTAGGACATGCCTGTATTTCCTCACGATGTTTTTCTTCACCGTTTTGAGAACAGTGGTGATGATATAATTTACACAAAGTAAAGCGCCTGTCTGGGTTCGAACCCACGACCCACAACACGTAAGTCGCGGCCGTCACCACTTGGCCACCACTGCTCTACAAAATACGAAACGAAACTCTACGAAATAGGTTATCTACTCGAAACCCTACATTGGGCTGTTGCGGTATCTACAAAGTCACATGCGAACCACGCGTCACACTGACGTCATGCAAAATCATGCATCTCGCAAGCAGAGTTTACCGCGCGACTAGAATATACAGGGTTATTGGTAAAACATTAACGATCTCTTAAGAGGTCATTGTACTCATCATTAGGAACAACTTTTGTTATGGAACCAAACCTGAAATCGCGAAAAAAAATCAGCTGTGCCCTACATTTATGTTCGTTCGTATAATTCGTCAAAATGTAAGGAACAGCTGATATTTTTTTTCGCGATTTCATATTTGGGTTAGGTTGTTAATGTTTTACCAATATAACCCTGTATACAACGGCCCGACATGAATTATTGGGCAGTTGCCCGCCAGACACAACGCCCGTCTGGTCGGAGGATCCTCCCTTTTCTACAGAGGATGAGTTATCATTGTTTCTCTCAACCAAAGCACCTACCATCCAATCTCTTCACCACCCTTGGTTGGCTGGTAGAGAATGCCTAAGGCATTAAGTTCGCCTTTGTACCTTTTTGTGCGAAAAGTTTAGATAAATAAATAAATAAATGAGTGAACTTTACACCCTGTTCCTCATACTTCTATAGGGTCATTGAATTTTTCTGAACAACTTTTACTACATGAACAACTCGCCCTTAATGAAACAAGTTAATTAATGGCATCACCTTGTGCGAGCCGCCGTCTCGATTGCCTTTCCGGCAGAACCTCGTTGTGTGAAGACTCAGATTTTCGTCGCCGCCAATCCTGTAACAGTTAAGTTGTCACCGACACTTTACATAAAACAATCACAATGTTCATTGAATAGAATTTGAAAAAAAAAAAAAATACGTGTCGAGTTGAGAACCTCCTCCGTTTTTTCGTCGGTTAAAAATATTTATAATAATGGCCCAGAAGGCCCTTGAAGGTGTAGTGCGCGACCTACATAAAGTCGTTAGTGATCTCGCGACAAAAATCAGTCAATGAATCAATCAAATCAATCAATGAAGGGTGGCGACCGGCGCGCAAAGCAGGTAATTCTAAACGGCGAGTGGTCACTGGCAGCGGACAAGAGGACGACTGTGTTGCCGCGGGCGGACAAAAACCAATTTTGAAAACTTGAAGGTATATGAAAAAACATAAACGGAAATCAAAATTGAATAGGTACTTCATCATATTCCAAAAAATGGAGGGTAGTTATGTAATAAAAACTGCGAGAAATCACTTGTCAAAGTACACTATCGTAAGTGACTGCGGTTTAAAGCGAAAACTTAACATAGTTAAAGTAATAATAATTTTAGAAGTGATTAGTATTTCCAAAATAAACAACATGGAATCTACAGTTCAAGGTAAGGTCTTTTAGAAATTATGCATAAGTTTCTTAAACATAAACCTATTTACGCATATAGCGTGCTTAAATATACGACTCAGAATTTGATTATAAATAAAATTCACGAGAAGATTTGTATGTTCTTTCTATTTCTTTCCGTAACAAAATTTTAACAGTAATTATCTCTGGACTACATACTATTAGCATGTTAAAACAAATGTTGCTACTACACACTACCCGATTTTTTAAAATTAATTGTTTATCACAGGACGCGTGGTTGAATTTACTCGTCGCGAACTTGTGGACATCATGTTTAAAGATCCTGTAAAAAATTGGGATCGAAAGGGCCAGAATTTACAAGAAATGATAATTTCGAAGACTAACTGTCCTCCAGACAATCAAAATGCTACTCGGTATAAGGTGTCACTGTTTTTAAATAAAATTAAATCGAAATACTTAGATGCCGGTCGAAGGAAAGATTTATTTTATAAAAGGCATTCAGCTTGGCTAAATGAAAAGGAGATGTTTCCAAATTATGCAGCTCTTCCTGGACCAGGCCGTCCGTCTTCTTCTTTTGACGTAGTAGGTGAGAGGTCCAAGCGAAGAAAAGTTGCTCACTTGGGCGAAACTGCTAGTGGCAATGAATTATCTTTCGCAGCAGCTATGACTTATCGCAAAGAGGGGCAAAGCGATAAAGCAAAGGCTATCAGCAAAATTTCTTCAGCTTCATCTGTCAAACTCAAGTCGTACATGTCTTCATTTAGCAGTGATAATAATTGTTTAACACCTGAGGAGGCGCTTTGCGTATTGTTAGACGCACAATTATCCGTATATCAATATAATGTAATTAGACAGGCAGCAACAAGCAGATTTCCTTCATATAAAAAAGTTTTGGAAGTCAAGAAGTTATGCTATCCCAATGAAAATGCAATTTCGGCTTCAGAAAAGCACGTTCAGGTTGCATTACAGGATTTACTGGACCACACTTGCACTCGCCTCGCACTTGTATGCAAAGAAGTGTTTTTGTCATTAGAAAATGATACTATAACTGATTTAAAATTACATATTAAATGGGGCATTGATGGTACGTCCGGTTTTACTGAATACAAACAAAAGTTTCAAGATGCTTCAGGAAGTGATGCCGCTATGCTTGTAACTTGTATGGTTCCTATAAGATTAGTCGGTAACACTTCGATTCAAAAAGATGTCATATTTTGGCAAAACAATCGACCATCTTCTCCTAGGTTTTGTCGACCTATACAGCTTCAATTCGAGCACGAAACCACTGAAAGAACCAAGCAAGAAATGATGCGAGTGGAAGGAGAAATTCATAACTTAAGACCTACCAACATCGAAGTAGGTACTAAACATTTTGCAATTTCCCATGAATTGTATTTTACTATGACCGATGGAAAAATTTGTAATGCTGTAACTGACACATCTTCAACTCAAAGGTGCTATATTTGCAAAAAAACATCTAGTCAATTTAATTCCATAGCAGCATCGCGACAAGCACCAGTCGATAACGAAAGTCTTCGTTTTGGTTTATCCATTCTACATGGTTGGATCAGGATGTTTGAATGCTTATTGCACGTGAGTTACAAATTACCAGTAAGTAAATGGCGCGTAACAAAGCCTCAAGATAAGCTATTAGTTGAAGAAACGAAAAAACGCATTCAGCAAGAATTCAAAACCAAGTTAGGCCTAATAATTGATCGCCCCAAACCTGGCTATGGGAATTCCAATGACGGGAATACTGCTCGCCGTTTTTTCGACAATATAGAAATATCTGCTGCTATAACTGGAGTACTCCGTCTGTGTGGTGCCGGACTTAAAGAATACCACCACCCCTTACTTCCCGTGGGTGTCGTAAAAGGCGACTGAGGATCGTACCGGGGAATGGGCAGCAGCGTTCTCTATGTATTCCACCATCATACCATACTGCGATCGCCAACCCGCCTGCCAAGCGTGGCGATTATGGCTAACCCTCCCAAAATTGGGGGAGGCCTATGTCCAGCAGTGGACGTCTATCGGCTGAAACGACGATAACTGGAGTAAATAAAAATCTAATTCATCGCTTCCATATCGTTCTGATGACACTTTCTAGTGGTTTCGATATCGACACAAAAAAATTTGATATTTACTGCTTAAAAACAGCCGTGCTTTTTGTAAAGTTATACCCATGGTTTAATATGCCGACAAGCGTCCACAAGATTTTAATGCACTCATCAATTGTTATTTCACATGCCCTATTACCTATCGGTCTTTTAACAGAGGAGGCCCAGGAGGCTAGGAATAAAGATATAAAGCGATACCGTGAACAGTACTCACGAAAGTGTTCCCGAGAGATGACAATCAGAGATGTCTTTAATAGGCTACTCGTAACATCTGACCCATTTATTTCAAGCATGCGAAAACTTCCTATAAAAAAGATTAAGGTTTTACCTTGTGAAGTTACAGAGATGCTTCTGCCCTTTAATGTACAAAGAATGGACACAGAAAATTCATCTATAGAAGGAGACAGTGATAGTGCCAGTGAATTTAGTGATTAAGACTTTGTTTTATTTTACTTACCTATTTTTTTTATCTTTCGTTATTTTTACTTATTCGTTACATCTTATACGCATGCAATAAAGTGTATTTGAATTCAAATTTGAATCAAAAATTCTCTGACGTGCAAAAGTGATTTTTAAAAAATCCTATTTGAATAAATGAGTTGATTTGATTTGATTTGATTCAAATCCTTTTAGGAGTAAATATTTCTAAACTTTACAATAGTATTTTTTATATAAATTTTTAAGCCTGGCAATCATTTAAATATCATTTTAATTAAGAATGACGGCAGATAAGTTTATTTTGGATACGTGAGTAGGTAAATGAAAATATTATTTTATCAGTTTTTTCATGGAACTTGTCAATATTGGGTTTTACAACTAAAAATAAAATAGAAAACATTTGATACATGTAAAAACTAATTTAATTTCATTGGATAAGTATTTTTCGTACAATTACTGTCTTTAGGTAGTAAATTAATATCACAAATAATTTTGTCCGTGACTTAGTATGGAGCGGCAAGACTGTGCGACGTGCTTAAAGCGGTAGAAAAACTTAAATATTTGCAGGCTTGGTCTTTTAACCCAGAGACGACGGAGCAAAACGTGCTCACCTATTTGAACAAGCTTCAAGACTGTGAGCAATATATTGTGGAGAAATGTTTAATTAAAACGACTAGGCACGCTGCCTTCGTAATTGCCTTTCCTGAGAGCTTAAATGACCGCATAAACACGCCGGCGGCGTGGCCCGCAGGAGTGAAGTTGTCCGACTGGTTTCCGAGGCGTGCCCGCGGGCAGCGGGGGGACGCGAGCTCCGAGATTCAAGGCTCGTACACACAGGCGCGACGCGACAGTGCGACGCGATTCTGCGATATATATCCGTAGAACAACTTCTATGGAAACGCGCGCGACACTTCACGCTGGAGCGACTAGTAGCGCGACACCGTGTAGCCGCGATATCGCCGCGACGCCATACAAAATGAACATTTAGTATGGTGTAGCGGCGATATCGCGGCCGCGACGCGACGCCCGACGCGAGAGTTCGAGAGTATAAAAGGCAGTACAATCCAAGCTGAGCTCAGTAGCAGACGATCTTCGTCACAGGACGAAGGCAGGTCTGTGCGCGTTTGCCCCGCGGGGGTCCTAGGTTCGATTCCCCGGTCCGCCAACATAACCCAACCTAACCTAAGTAGGTACAGTTGTTCTATGAATCTTACGAAGGCGGGTTGGTCAGCCGTTGGTTGTGTCAATATCGACTCCCGCCCGAACTGCCGGTCGCCCGGTCGGGCTACTACTGCACTTGTTTCGCGCCAAAAATTTCCGTCGCGTACCATCAACATAGAAAAAAGTAAACAGAGAAAAGCTGTTCACAGTGAGGTCAGTAAGCAATGTTTAAATATTTAATTGTAACATTTAATACCTACGTGATTCTAATGATGCATTGTTTGTTTTAGAGTCTTCAAATGCAATAGAGAACATAATGGGGTTCTTAGAGCTATATGTTGTTTTAAGAAACCAACGAAATATGACAATACAGAAAAGCTTATTCCAGAAAGTTTTGAAAACACAACTAGCGAAACCTGGCGTAGTACATAAGTACATGCAATTAGCAAATTTGCATTTTATTAATAAAGAAGCTGAATATATTAAATACTGTGATAGGTACCGAATGTATCTTAATTTTATTTGTTAACTAGCTGTGCCCGCGACTTCGTCCGCGTGGAATAGTGACTTTTCGGGCAGCATATTTTGAATTACATATACCGTCTACAGACCGGGCATTTGCTGTCCGAACCCTCTGAGAACTCAGGCGAATTTCAGTGAAAGTCTCAGACTCTAGTGCTTGAGCTTCACGATCGGCAGTGAGACGTATTTCTCGTTCTTCCTGTGTTTCCTGAGACCGAACATTTGCTGTCCGAACCCTCTGAGAACTCAGACGAATTTCCCTATCAGTGAGTCTCAGACTCACGCGATAGTGTATGAGCTTCACGATCGGCAGTGAGACGTATTTCCCGTTCGACCTGTGTCTCCTGGAATCGAGCATTTGTTGTCCGTACTCTCTGGAAGCTCAGGCGGATTTCCCTGACAGCAAAAGTCTCAGACTCACGCGATAGCGCGTGAGCTTCGCGATCGACAGATAAACGTGCCTTTCGTTGTTCCCCGTTTTCCCTATTACGAGTTGTCATCATTCGAGAACGATTTGAACTCAGTCGAGATTCTCGCTGAGTCGAAGTTTCTGCAGCACGAAACCTAGCCTGGTAACCTAACACGCAGTTATTTAGTAAACACGTACTATCGTAAACAATTAAATTATAAATACTTACAGATTATTAAACAGTCGTATATTATCACAGTTTAAGTAATAAGTGTTAAGACGTGTAAACCAAACGTACTAACTTTATAAAACAAAAGAATTACTAAAAAAAATTAATTACTAACCTGAGCTAATGAACTTATACTTAATAAAGAAAATCAATAAAAGAAATGCCTAACCTATACCAAATACTTATAATATTTATATACAAACCCTAAATACAAATTAAGATAAGTATACCGAAAATCAGGGAAAGAAATACCTAACCTATAATAAATGCTTACAATATTTATTTACAAACCCTAAATAAAAATTAAGATAAGTAAATACTTACCCAAAAATCAAGGAAAGAACCGCCTAAACTATACCAAATACTTACAATATTTATTTAAATTTTTTTAAAGAAAATTAAGAAAAAGAACCTAACCTATACAAACCCTAAAATATAAATAAATGAAATATGCAAACAGTCAGTATTCAAGTGAATCGCAATAATCGAATGCAACTATTCGCCTATACTCTGCAGGATACGTGCGTTGTTCGCTACGAATAACTGAATCCTTAAGCCCGGTTTCTACCGCGAGCGGAACGGACCCATTAATGACTTCGTTCGTTCGTTCTATAATAACGTCCTAGGATTTGATGATTCTAGGATAACCTAAAAACATCCGATCCGTCTGGCGAGTGCTCCAGACGGATCGGACGTGTTTAGGTTATCCCGGTATGTACGCTGGCGTAGACTGGATAATAGAACGAATGAACGAAGTCATTAATGGGTCCGTTCCGCTCGTGGTGGAAACCGGGCTTTATGGCAGCGGCGCGGCCGCGGCTCTCAGCGCGCTTTATATAGCCAAGGACGCGCAGGCGCGAGGCGTGTACGTACCTACTCTGATAGAATACCCTAACAAATGTTCGCCGTGATTTTTTAAATTGACATAACTTTTTTATTTATGAACCGATTGACATGAAATAAACACTAAATGTTAAGTGAAGCTTACTACAATATATTAGTGAAAACCGCATCTAAATCGAATGAGCCGTTTCTGATATTAGCGTGCACAAACACACAGACAAACAGACAAACAGACAAAAAAAAAGTTAATTACAATTTCGGGTTCGGCATCGATATAATAACAACCCCTGCTACTTTTTTTTTATATATTTCCATTGTACAGACACCACTTTTCTACAATTTTATTATATGTATAGATATATGTAAATAAATATAGATCATGAAAAAATTATTTCATCACTAAACGAAACACAAATTTAACTAAGTAGGTGCCTACTTATATTATTTTGTTCAATAACGATGAACTTGCAATTTTATTATATGTATATAGATAGATTGCAACAATCGCACGCTCGATGTTGTCTTAACTACTTTGCCCGTAGGTGATATCGTCGTCGTAAAGGAGGAACGGGAGGAGTGTTTATCATACATAGACCCGCAGCATCCGCCGCTACGAATAAGTATAAGTCGTGAGTGGGCGACTTCTAGCCCTGGTTACCCTGTACCGCAGGCTTCCACCTCCCTGCCACGATGGAATTGTAGTAAGGCGAACTTCCAGGCTTTGTATTCGGGACTTGCAGGGGTGGACTGGAGCGCCCTGTATGAAACGAGCAATGCCGAGAAGCATATAGGATATTTTATGATATATTTTACAGGATTTTGGATGATAGCGCTCGTAGAAAGAGCTCCAAGGGTGATTGCTTTCGTTATCACTACCCAGAATGGTTCACTGCTGACATAATAGGTCATATTAAGAAGAATGCTCTGTGTCACAAATCTTTTAAGAAGACTGGCTCGCTCACCGACTATGGTAAATTTTCTCATTACCGTTCAAAGACAAAATCAATACCGCATACCGCGATTATCAGAGGCGTACGGAGCAACAATTTGTAAAGGAACCGAGGTCTTTTTGGGGTTTTATCGGAGGCACGCGCTCGAAACGTAGTAGACCGAAGTTAACTAGGAATTGATTCCGTGTGGGCCGTAACACGAATTCTAATTTCATGTGTTTTTTAAATCAGGCGACTACAGTGCTGGACTCTGAGTCTGGTGCCCAACTGGACATCGCTTACTTCGACTTCAGGAAGGCATTTGACAGTGTGGATAATGATATACTTTTAATTAAATTTGCGAGGGCTGGTTTTATTCCAGCCCTCCTAGAGTTCTTTGCTAATTATTTGGGCAACCGCAAACAAATAGTAGAATATGCAGGTTACACCTCGGACCCGTACTTCACCCTTACGGGGGTAAGTCAGGGGACAAATTTAGGACCTTTAGAATTTATAATTATGATTAATGATCTTCCTGAAGTCATTAAAGACGCTAGCTGTTTGTTATTTGCTGACGATCTCAAGCTATTCTTGCTGATCTCAGACGAGTCACACTGCCGAATGCTCCAGCGAGACATCGATCGGGTGGTAGCGTGGAGTGAAGAGAATAAATTATTCTTCAATGTGACGAGGTGTAGCGTTATGTTCTTCACGCGGGCCGTGGTGCCCCGACGCCATGATTTTTGGATGGGCGGTCACGTCATACCGCGGTTGGGGGTTGTGCGGGATCTCGGGGTTACTTTCTCTGGGGATCTTTCGTTTCGTGCTCATCTAGTGCAGGTGTGCAAGAAAGCGTTTAAAAATCTTGGTTTTATCATGCGTGAAACCCGTGACTTCACTAATATGACTGCAGTGAAGCACTTTATAATGCGTTGGTGCGAAGCAACTTGGAAACTAGTGCTATCATCTGGAATCGTTACGAAGTGAAGTATTCTCAGATGCTGGAAAAGATGCAGAACAAGTTTACGCGATAGGTACCTGTACTTCAAGCAGTTTGGTATCTACCCTTTCTACCCACTTATGTATCCAACTCCCTTTGTTATATAGGGATGGTTGGGTTATTATAAGTTAGAGGCAAGGCGCAACCTCGCTCTTGTAACATTTATGTTTTTAAGGTTTTTCGTGGGATACTGAATAGTCCACAAATATTGGATTCGTTGGGATTGCTCGTTCCAGAAAGTTCCGGCACCCCGTACAAACTTATTGAAGTTTGCACCAGTGATTCGTGCAGTTAGAATACTGAATAGTGTCTCTCGGTGTTTGGACATATTTTCTTGCTCTTTGGCGAAATTCCAGAGGGTGACACTTGATATGTTGTCCACTGTGTAACTTGTGCTTTTATCCAGACCCGTTCTTGGGACCGGACAATTAGCAATCCATGACTACTTTGTTTAGCTTGGGTATCACCTAGGGGCCTAAAAAGGCCACTTTGGAGAATCATAAAAGGAATTAAAAAATGGCGAAGACAGTCCGTGTTTTTCTTTTTTTACGCTGCACTACGTAGGTATGTACAATCAAAGAGATTGGGACTGGATTTGGATTGGATTGATTGGTATTTTAGCACAGACAAAAAAAATAACTGAAAAATGCTTCACCAATGGGATTTGATACGCTTACCTTAACAGTTAACTGTCCATTCTGTTATCCTTTTATGATTCTGCCAAAGTGGCCTTTTTAGGCCCCTGTTAAAACAATTGTATGATTGTATGTGTGTAATTAATAAATAAATAATTTCGCGGGTTACCTTAGAGCATCCCCTTATAATTGCAACCCAATGGATTGCAGGATTGCAGGTAATGTAATGTAGCGGTGCACGTTACGTACCGTATCGTAGTCATGCGGGCGCGCGCGCAGGCGCGGGTGCGGGCGCGGGCGGCGGCGCGGGCGCGCGCACGGACAGAAGCCGCGGCACGCCAGGCGCACGGGCCGAGCGCCGCGCCGCACGCAGTTGTGCAGGTCCAGGCGGCACAGCGACGAGTACGTACGGTTGTCCGAGCCGCACAGGAACTGCGCGCGCAACCGCCCCGGGCAGCCAACGCATCTGCACAACCTTATGTTACAGTAGCGGTAGGCATGAGGGTACGCACAGGACACGTTTGCTAACACTTTGGCAACTTCGAAAAGAAAGGGAATAATAATATAAGTATTATAATTTATTTAATCTTTATTTAAATTAGAGGCTTTTGGTGTTACATGCACACCTAACCATGTCAGCCCCATCGTCAATTCATGACACACGAGATTAATTCTTGATTGCATAAGTGATTGCGTTTCTCCCCTATAAGAGTTAGTTCTGTTACCATTTTATCAAATATAGGTAGTCAAAACAAATAGGTAGGTACTAAAAATGTCACAACTTCACATAGGAATATAACCATCAAACCATGGATAACACCAGGCCTTTTAAAATGTATCAGAAATAGCGAAAAATTGCACAGTGAATCAGAAAAAGATCGTAAAAATATGATCAAAAGAGTCACCTATACCCGGTTCCACAACTTTTGTAACGAACTTTTAAAAAAACTAAAGAGAGCTTATGAACATAATGAATTTGAAAAAGCAAAGGGTAATCCAAAGGCTACGTGGAATGTTATTAAGATTATTGCCCAGCTTAAACAACAAAAATCTACACCTGACGAACTACTGAACATTTCAGATGATCCAACCTCTTCTATAAATACAGTTAATGACTTCTTTGTTAACATAGGGAAAAATCTAGCTGTGACTATCATGCGTAAGCAAAATGAGGCCACTGAAAGTTCTTCACAGATTCCCCTGCACCCGGCAAAGAATAGCCAAGATCCAAACTCGACAGTTACCTCGATGGCTCGTCTAGATGTCGATGAGAGAGAGGTTGAGACAATTATCATGGGACTCCGCAACGACTGTGCCATAGGATGGGACGGAATCTGCCAATTTCTTAAGGAAATACGCACGTTTATTTTACTTCCCTGACCCATATTATTAATTTATGCTTTTTACGTGGTCAATTTCCTAGGGTATTCATTTATTCAAAAAAGCTCTTGTGCATCCTATCTTCAAGAGTCCCCACTCTTGAAGATAGGATGCACAAGAGCTTTTTTGGTCGGTCTGTATCGATCTGTAGTTCGTGACGCTGCCTCTATCCCCATAGAGGCAGCGTCACGAACTACAGACCGATTTCAGTATTGACCACAATTTCTAAATTTATAGAGAAAGTGCTCAATGCACGTCTGGTTGACTTTCTGAACACAAATAAGGTTTTAGCACAAAATCAATTTGGATTTAGACGTGGTAAGTCGACTGAAGATGCAATTATTGATCTGACAGAGCATATCAGTAAGACACTAGATTATGGCAACTAATGCATCGGCTCGTTTCTTGATTTATCTAAGGCCTTTGACACTGTCTCGGTGCCCATCCTTGTCGATAGATTAGAATCCATAGGCATAAGAGGAATTGCTCTCGATATATTTCGTAATTATCTTGTTTCTCTTGTCAGCAGTGAGCAGTTTGTCAGTTACGGTGCCCCAGGGCAGCGTGCTGGGTCCAACGTTGTTCTTAGTTTACATTAACAATTTATGCACGTTAGCCCTACCTCATACTAAATTGAAAACTCTTGTCATATGCCGATGACACAGCACTGCTCATTGATAGTCCGAACTGGGAGCAGGTTAAAGTTTATGCAGAAGACACCTTTAGAATTGTTATGAATTGACTATCTGGCAATCTCTTAACACTTAATCTAGACAAAACATCATTCATAACTTTCTCCCTTTCGCAAAAAAGCCAAACTCAACCAGTGACGTATAAAATTCAGGCGCATTGCTGCGACTCTGCAAACGCCTATTGTGACTGTCTCCGCATTAAAAGGACCTCAAATATAAAATACCTTGGAGTCCAGGTCGATTGTCTCCTAAACTGGAAAAGGCACATTGATGAACTCGTCCCCCGTATTCGTAAGCTTATTTTCGTGTACAAGAAACTCAGATCAGTGGCAGATCTTAAAACACTGAAAACAGTTTACTTTGCGCTTGCCCAATATCTGCTTGGCTACTGTATCTCTGTCTGGGGTGGCACCTTTGCTGTCAGTATGCTACGAATTGAGAGAGCGCAAAGAGCAGTTCTTAAAGTAATGTCCAGGAAACCCTTCAGGTATCCTACCGCACTTCTCTATAAAGAGTGTGAGGTATTAACTGATTAACTGTTAGACAACTCTTTGTGCTCCAAATAACATTACGCAAACATGCCACTATACCACACTCCTTACGGCTACGAAAAGGCAAACGCAAAAGAACGAGACTGTGTAGCACGGAGAGACATAGAACAGCTCTTGCTCAGCGGCATTATTGGATACTGGGTTCACGCGTTTACAACAAACTCAATGCTGTTCTGAATATTTGCTTTCTTACCTGACGGCAATGCAGGGACACTGTGAGTGACTAGCTGAAGGGAAACCTACGAAGAAACTGAGAGACTTATACAATTAGTGGGTTAACTGACTATTTCACCAACGCATACTCACTCATACCTTCCGGAGTTTGAAATCAATACCACACACATACACACACACACGCACCACCCCATACACCCCCCCCCCCCCCACGCACACTAACACACATACTTTTTTTATTTTTTTTCTTTTAAAATCTTTGTTTGTGAATTATAAGTTAACTTTTATTTTATTTGTTAACCGACTTCAAAAAAGGAGGAGGTTTCTCAATTCGACCGTATATATATATTTATTTTTAATGTTTGTTCGCGGATAACTTCGTCGTTTATGAACCGATTTTGATTATTCTTTTTTTGTTGGAAAGGGAATATGCCAAAGGTGGTCCCATGATAAGGAAACCAGGATCTGATGATGGCATCCCAGTGAAATCGAGGGGAACTTTCGAAAATCGTAAGAGCGACTAGTGCGTTTGTTAATTTTTTCACTGTCATTAGGGGTCTGATGATGAAGACGAAGGACAGTTAAGGGAACTCCTCAAGAAAATACAGTAGCTACCTTGTGCATGTTCACCGATTACTCGAAGACGGCTAGACCGATTCCAAAAGTCCTTTTTTTGTTTGAAAGGGTATACTCTCGAGGTGGTCCCATTATCATCAAGTTGGAATCTGATGAGAGGATTCCATGGAAATCGAGGGAAACCCTCAAATTTTATAGGCAAAGCTACAGCGATTTGGATATTTTTTAAAGTAGGTAACTTGAGCATTTGCTCTCGGAAATCATCACTTGGTAAAGTGGAGCTGATGATGAATATCACAGATGGCCATCGGAACTACTCACTGACAAATATTTCACGGGTTGCGATTCGATTACTTTAATATGGTTGCTAAGCAATTTATGCTCGTCACAATGCGTATTGCGAGTGATTGTTGAGGATCTCCTGGTTCTTACCGGGAGAACTCCTCAACAATTAACGTCCGAGCATCGGGAAAAGCAATATTTTGTAAAAGGTGATGAACAGTTGGCATTAGGCTATTGTAACTTAGATAAATTACAAACTGACCCACTAAAAAGTGAAAAATAAAAACATTTTTACAAAAAAAAAACAACCGACTTCCAAAAAAAACACTACAAATTGAAAAATAACTTTAATTTCGGAAGTCGGTGTCAATAAACGAAAACGCGGAACCAAAGACACCGACTTCCGAAATTAAAGTTATTTTTCAATTTGTAGTGTTTTTTTGGAAGTCGGTTGTTTTTTTTAGAATTTATTCAAAATTTAATTGTTTAAGAACTATCCTAGTTGATCCGGAGGAAGGTGATGGCATTCGTGACACAGGGTAATCCTACTACGAGTGCCAAAGCACTCCTTTGACACCTAAGTGCACATAATATATTACATATGACCTAATTTGTTTGTTTTTAAGGAGATTTACTGTACCCATTCTTATAGGTAGTAAGTAATAAAGATTTTTATTATTATTTTTATAGAGCACTAGCTTCCGCCCGCGGATTCGCCCGCGGGGTATGTCGATAAAAACTATCATAGGTCCTTCCCCGGGATGCAATATATCTCTCTGCCAAATTTTATCGAAATCCGTTTAGTGCTTTAGGCGTGAAAAGGTAACATACAGACAGACGGACAGACAGAGTTACTTTCGAATTTATAATATTATTATGGATAAATTAAATTTACTACGACTAGTCTAACTTTATGGTCTATTATATCAATTAACAGTTAAATTATTTATTAGACCAAAAAGAATAACTAAACAAGCTACCCAATTTGTCTTAGCTACATAAAATTATGCATAAGTGTCTAACTATTAGCATCTGCCACCGAACTAGGCTTATAGCCTGTGTTGCAGCACGCAGTGCCTCAAGCCCTGGGACTGAGCCTCTGGGACGGTGCCTCGAACCTCGGGTAGGTATGCAAATAAATATGAGCTTACGAACAAAAGGAAACAATTTCCGCCCCAGCTTCGCACGGGTGCAATTTTTTTTTTCGAATTTCAAAAATTTCGTTCATACGAGTAGGTACTAGGGATTTCGCCCCGGGAGTCTCGATTCTCGAAATCCCGGGAGTCTCGCCACTTTTATCATCGAGACCGAGACCGAGACTTAATAAAAATTCCCGGGAATTTCGAGACCAAATGTTTCGGTAGAAAAACATTAAAATATTCTTAACACCAGAATTTATTTGTACATTTTATACTTATAAATTTTCCGCCGCGCACTATGTACCGCCTAGTGACACTGCCGCTTGCCGAATGCGTCCCGACAATGCCCGAGCGAGACCCGAACTTATGCCCCGCCCCGCGCGTGCACCCGACTCGTTGTTTTCACACCCGCTGGCCCCAGTAGCCCCTTGTTTAAATGTATGGTCAGGTCAATCGACATTTATAAGTTTATTTATACCTAAATTACCGAAACTTAAGGAAAGGGTATATTTTTAATATTTTACTAGATAAAACGACTACTTAGATATAAGCTTTTTTTACCAAAGTTCCTAATTAAAAAAGACTAAACATTAGAATTAAGAATAAAGAATTAAGTAATAACCTGAAAGTCTGAATTAGGTACTTCAAATATTGCTACCTTATTTTTTTCTATTTGTTATAATATTCTATTGTAATGTTTGGTTTGGTCAGATTGATCAAAGAGTAAATTTGTAATAAATGTGATTTATAAACAGTTACAATCGTAATTATCATTTACTTCACAGTTCACCACCACTCACTTCAGTCAGTTTCACTACTACCCTCACCCTCTTATAGTTTATCATTTACTAAGTCAAACTATGTCATTGCCATTTCTTTTATTTTTACCAAAATAAGTCTAGTTTACCTTCCAAAACAATATTAAAATCACCATTTTCTTGCACACCTGCAATACCTCCATCCATAACGTAACGTATCCGTAAAAAACCATTCTAATATAAAAAACACGTGGGTCTCGAATTTCCCGGGAGTCCCGGGACTAGCTTCCGAGGTTCGAGACTGGTCCCGGGACTGAAAATGCTTCCGAGACCGAAATCCCTAGTAGGTACAAAGCTTGTCCTGGCAATACCGAAAACAACAAAAAAAAACCGGTCAAGAGCGAGTCGGACTCGCGCACCGAGGGTACATACCTACAAAGTACGGAGCCCTCCTCGGTGCGCGAGTTCGACTTACACTTGACCGGTTTTTAGGGTTCCGTACCGAAATGGTAAAACGGAACCTTTATGGTGATACTCAGTCTGTCTGTCTGTCTGTCACAGCTGGATAATAATATCTCAAGAACTACTAATGCTGTCAACTTGTTTGGAATAGTTTTAGATGACGTTTGCCCAACTATTTTGCAAATAAGAAAGAAATAAATATATATCTTTTTTTTTGCAACAGGGACTGAAAGGGTGTCTGAAAAATTCGAAGTGGGGTTTCTAAGGCATGTGGGGTATCATAATAGGTCTTTACCTATGAAATTGCCGTTCTGCAATACTGGCCATTTCAAATCAAAATAATTTTTATTTGGCTAAGAATTCTAATTTCAAATTAATTTTATTTTAAAAACATGGATTTTTTTTCCAAAAGTAGTCATTTGTTTATTGATTAGTGTTACATTTTCATCGCATTTCAATCTTTTTCGTCATCATGGAGACGTTAAAAATTCGAGTAATTATGGAATATGAGTACCTACCGTCGTGGCAGCAACGCGGCACAAGCGGCACGCAACATCAACGACGTTTACGAAGCTAACACTACAAACCAACGCACCACCTTTTATTGGTTTGCTCGCTTCCGTTCTGGAAATTTCGACCTGAAAAATGAACCTCGCGGTCGTCCGAAGACTTTGGTCGACAATGACGAATTAAAGGCGATAGTGGAAGCTGATGATACACAATCTACGGCTGAATTAGCAGCAGCTTTCGACGTTAGCGTCAAAACAATATTGGTCCATTTGCGTCAAATTGGCAAGGTAAAAAAGCTTGACATATGGGTGCCCCACGAACTCAATGATCGCCAGCGCGAAGTACGCGTCGAGATGTGCCTTGCACTGCTCAACAGACACACAAATGAAGGAATTTTGAACCGCATTGTTACCTGCGATGAAAAATGGATTCTGTTTGATAACCGCAAGCGCGGTCGCCGGTGTGACTCATCACAGCTTCTTACCAAACGGGGTGAGCATTACGATGCCTCCCACGCATAAGGTCTTAAGGCAAAAAAAACATAAATTTCAGGAGAGCATTTTTTTTAAACGTGCCGTATTTCCTTTTATAATGCTCTACTGACATTCATGTTTTTTTAGCCTTACGACCTTATACGTGGGAGGCGTCGATTACTGCAGATGTGTACTGTGAAGAACTGAACACAATTATGAAGAAGCTGGCATATATCCAACCAGCATTGGTCAATCGCTCGTCTCCGCTGCTCCTGCACGACAACGCGCGACCTCATACTGCACAGCAGACGGTCTCCAAGTTGCAAGAACTGGGGTTGGAAGCTCTCCGTCATCCGCCCTACTCACCAGACCTTGCGCCTACAGACTACTACTTTTTCCAGAATTTGGATAACTTCTAGGCGGGAAAAAAATTCAATACCCCAGAGGCAGTACAAAATGCCTTTGAAGAATTTGTTGCCTCCCGTCCAGCTGATTTCTTTAAGAAGGGCATCAATAAACTGCCACTGCGTTGGCAAAGATGCATTGATTGCATGAAGACCTAATATGAAAGAGCGCAGTTTGCACATTCTCAAACATTTTTTTTAGGCCGCATAGTTTTCGACTTTTGATGAAAAATGTAAACAGATATACCGTTCCCCCCTTATCTCCGAAGTTATCAAAAACAAAAAAAATCTGTTATTTATAATTCTGTGATAGAAGTTTATGTAAAAATTACACGAAAAATAAAACGATGTCTCTAAATAGCACACTTTTTCAGAAATCATCAACAAAAGTTACACTAGTTCCACTACCGGTCAAGAGTTGGCGCTGACCTAAAACTGCAATATTCTACACTGCAGTGCGCAGTGTTAAAATTCTCTAACGAATATAGGCCTCGCCAATGAAAACTTCAAAATATGATGGTATGGAACCCTCGGTGCGTGACTCCGACTGGCTCTTGCCCGGTTTTTTTTTTCATGTATGTTCACCGATTTCTCCGTCAATTGTGTCCACCATTTAAAAAAAAATGTTTTTGTTTGAAAGGGTGGTCTCTCGAGGAGGTCCCATTGTCATCAAGTTGGAATCTGATGAGAGGATCCTATTTTTATAGGCAAACCTATAGCGATTTGCATATTTTTTAAAGTAACTTGAGCATTTGCTTTTGGAAATCATCTTTTGGTAAGGTGGGGCTGATGATGAAGACAACAGATGGCCGTCGGAACTACTCAATGATAAATATTTGACAGGTTAAGATTCGATTATTACTTTAAGATGGCTATTGCTAAGCAATTGATGCTCGTCACAATGCGTATGTTGAGTGGTTGCTGAGGAGTTCTCCTGGTTCTTACCAGGAGAACTCCTCAACAATTAACGTCCCAGCATCGGGAAAAGCAATATTTTGTAACATGTGATGAGCAGTTGACATTAGGGTTTGAAAGGGTATACTTTCGAGGTGGTCCCATTGTCACCAAAACAGAATCTAAAAAGTGAAATATAAAAACTTTTTTACAAAAAAAAACTATCGTCTTAAAAAAAACACAACAAAGTAAAAAATAACTTTAATTTCGGAATTCGTTGTCATAAACGAAAATGCGGAACCAACGACATCGACTTCCGAAATTAAAGTTATTTTTACCCGACTGCGCGACGCAAAGGAGTGGTAATGTGTTTATCAGCCTATGTTTGTATGTTCCTTTGAAGCACTATACAGACCAAACGCCTGGACCGATTTTTATGATTCACACGTCAATCGATTCCTCTTTCCGGCGAGTGTCACTAAAGACATGACGTTAGTGAAAATTCAATATGGCGACTACTGGACGCCATATTGTGAAAATGGAAAATAATGAAAGTCAACAAACTATGTCACGTGGGGTATCGTTGTTGAATAGGTATTTACCATAATCAGCCTATAATGTTCCCACTGCTGGGACACAGGCCTCCTCTCGGTGAGAGGGAGTGGGCCGTAATCCACCACGCGGGCCCAGTGCGGATTGGCAGATGTCACATGTCTTCGAATTCTTGATTCTAGGATATGCCGGTTTCCTCACGATGTTTACCTTCACCGTTTTGAGAGCAGTGGTGATGAAATAATTTACACAAAGTAAAGCTGCTGTCTGGGTTCGAACCTACGACCTACAACTCATAAGTCGCGGCCGTTACCACTTGGCCACCACTGCTCTCAAACAAGCCCATTTTAAATTAAATAAAAGTTGGAAGCAGGTGGAACCCATTTGAATTTGAAAATATAATAAAAATGGTATGGGTCCCGCCTGCTTCCAACTTTTATTTAATTTAAAATGGGCTTGTTTTTAACTTTTCAGTTTATTTTAACTTACCGCAGTCGGGTTTTTTTATTTTTTTCACTTTGTAAGTAGGTAGTGTTTTTTTTTGGAAGTCGGCTGTTTTTTTTTTAAGTTTTTATCTAGTAGATTCTTATATTTTAATGGTGTCCGTGTGTTTTAATTCTTTTATGGTGTACAAAGCGGACAGTCAGTTGTATTGTATCACTATTTTAGATGGTCAGCATATTTTCAGTTTGATCTTATGTTACCTAACTTCCAAACCTACAGAGATACCGAATTATTCATCATTAATTGATTCATAGAGTTGCCTGAGCAGGTATGTACATTTCAAGAATCTAAAATTAAGACTTGTCGTTATCGGGTGGTTATAGGCGCTGTACTGTCTAACGAGTGTCCACCTAAACCTTATTATATTATCTGTGCAGCTAAGGCAGATGTATAGTGATGTAACTGTGTAGTCGCTCACCGCTTGGCGTCGTCGGCGTCGAGGTCGGGGTCGGGGTCGGCGTCGCGCGCGCTAGCGTCGTAGAACACGTCGTCGTCGTTGTCGTCGCGCTCCCACTCACCACCGCCGCCCGCGCCCGCGCCTTCGCGCGACTCACCGTCCCACCCGCCACCGCCGCTTGCAGCCACTATTATGTCACTGGAAATTCAAAAAATTCCAATGAGTGCATAGCCATGACTACTAGACACTGCTCCAGCCTGGAATTATAGAAGAAACGTACGTTTGCTTGCTGTTACTTGGGTAGGTACAGTCAGCGTCAGAGAAAATAAACTCCCCCAAGACTTAAAGATTATCGCCCGAGCAAGCTCGCGCCCGCCGTCGCTCGTCGCTCGAGCGGTGGCGGGCGCGTCACGTGAGCCTTGAGCAGCTCCGTCCCCCGCCTCCGCACCCATCTCTGCCCGAGCGCATCCACCGATCCGCCTCAAATATTATTTGCAAGTTTTTAGGGTTCCGTAGTCAACTAGGAACCCTTATAGTTTCGCCATGTCTGTCTGTCCGTCCGTCTGTCTGTCTGTCCGTCCTCGCTTAATCTCTGTGACCGTTAGCACTAGAAAGCTGAAATTTTGTAGGAGTACGTATATCAGTTACGACAACAAAGTGGTAAATAAAATTTTTGAAAATATTTTTTTTTAGGGTAGCTCCCCTACATGTGAAGTGGGGATGAATATTTTTTTCATCATCTACCCCATCGTGTGGGGTATCGTTGAATAGGTCTTCTAAAATGGCTTAGGGGTTACTAAAATTATTTTTCGATTTAATGCTCCATTTACGAAATATTAAAGTTTAAAGTGCAAATTTTTGTTCCAGTAGGGCGTCCCCCCCCCCTCTAAAAGCTAAACTACTAGCTTGAAAAATCTGGAAAAATTCTCGATGAAAGTGCATTTCATGAACTTTAAAGGAAAAGTATAGCGGTTAAGATAACTTTATTAGTTTAGCAGTAATAGTCGTTGAACTTGGGTGTTGGATAATTTTGTACCAAATACAAAATCCTTAGCATTAATCCTTTAAAGTGACTAAGATGAAGTAGTTGCTTGTTTATAATGGGTAAAGACTTGCATTGAAAACCAAAATATGTTTTTTTTTTACCTATTCAGAATAAAGAACAACAGAATCGTACTACATTGTGATAACGGGCTACTACGGAACCCTACACTGTGCGTGGCCCGACACGCACTTGGCCGGTTTTTAATAATGTTATATGGTATTTTTTCGGCTTCCTTCTGGCCGAACCGTTTACCAAGAATAACTTACAAAAACACACTTTGCGTGCGATTAAGATACGAACCCGCATCACCAGGCGCGCCTGCCGATCATCTAGACCGTGCCTTATACCACTAGGCTATTGGCTCAGTAATCAGTTATCAACCTCAACGAAAATTGGAATCACATTACTCCTTTTATCGAACAAGGTTATTACCGGTCTAATCTTCTAGAAAGCTTCTAGATATTAAGGTTTAAATTTCAACTTCCGTGTTATATTTAATAATAGCATCTTACCGTCTTGTTTTACTAAATGCAATAGGTACGCAACTCCTCAATTAACTAAAAGATAAGGTTGAAATTAGCATATATTTCTTGTTTGGTTGAAAAGAATGTGTTGATTCCGATTCTTGCACTACCGTCATTTTACTTCAGATAGATACTTAACTGCTGTATGACCTGCGAGTTAAGGTTGAATTTAGAATGCTTCTTCGCCTTATTTACTAAATTGGTTCTACGTATGGTATTCCGAAATACCACTCACCGAAAGGACGGTTTTCCGATAACACTCTACTCCGACGGTTTGTTGAACGAAAAAATTATTGGCCGATGAAACGTTTCGTCGAATATATTATTCATCGACGCGCGACGGTTGGTAGTCCGAATGAATCTTTCGCCGATGTAACGGTTCACCGAAAACACTCTTCAACGACGATTGGTTGAACGAACGATCTTTCGCCGATAGCATTCAGTTTACGCTAGCTTATTTTATAATTATGTGCAATGCAGCTAAACAATCGTCGTTTCAGCCGATAGACGTCCACTGCTGGACATAGGCCTCCCCCAATTTTGGGAGGGTTTGCCATAATCGCCATGCTTGGCAGGCGGGTTGGCGATCGCAGTATGGTATGATGGTGGAATACATAAAGAACGCTGCTGCCCATTCTCCGGTACGATCCTTAGTCGCCTTTTACGACACCCACGGGAAGTAAGGGGTGGTGGTATTCTTTAAGTCCGGCACCACACAGACCAGTCCGGCACCACACAGACCTAAACAATACTCGAGTCCAATGTTTAATTTTATCAGCATAGATGAATATATTTCACATTTGCGCACAAAATCAGACACTTAGTTGCCCTCGCTTTTCTTGAGCCCGCTGAGATATCCGAAGCCTTCGAAATCATCCAAAATAAAATATTGCCGACAGAAGCAGCTGAAATTGCCCACTGGTTTAAGAAATATTATGTTGGATCACATCACACGCAGCAAAGAACTAACACGGGTTTGATAATAAAAAGAAATCAGGCATTATTTCCACCAGCTATGTGGTCAGTTTACGATCGCACACTTTCTGTTCCAAGGACACAAAATGCATTAGAATCGTGGCATGAAAGATGTAACACGCTTCTCCATAGAAGAAAATGGAACATTTATAAAACAATTATTGAATTTGCTAAAGAGCAGAAGCATACAGAATGTGTCATTGAACGAATCAACTCCTCGGAACCCATGCCAAAGCGTAGACGTAATGCACACGTTGAATATGATGCTAGGATATAAACACACTTATCACAAAAGAGTGAAATGAATATTGAATCTTTCTTAGGTGGATTGGCCCATATTCTACACCTGAAAAACAAGAAATAAATATTTTTTTTATATCATTATAGAATTAAAATAATAATAAGTACAACTAATAATAATAACTCACAATTTACTATAACTTCAACAATTTATCACGTTGTGTTACTTTCATTTATTTTTTGCTTTGGTCGCACAGTTTATTTAATTTTTTTCTATTGTCTAAAAAAACAATATAAATTTGCCTTTTTGATTAATTTTCTTATTGTTAAATAAAAACTTTTTTTTTTCTATTGCGACTCTTCCATGTATTATTTTATTATTACCTGTATTTTTAACATGACTTCTACAAGACCTAAGGGTGTTGTCAAGCTGAAAGAAAAACTATCCATTTGGCAAAAGAATTCCCCTACAACGAGTGCTATCGGCGAAAGATTCGTTCGTTCAACCAATCGTCGTTGAAGAGTGTTTTCGGTGAACCGTTACATCGGCGAAGGATTCATTCGGACTACCAACCGTCGATGAATAATATTTTCGGCGAAACGTTTCATCGGCCAATAATTTTTTCGTTCAACAAACCGTCGGAGTAGAGTGTTATCGGAAAACCGTCCTTTCGGTGAGCGGTATTTCGGAATACCATACGTAGATCACTAAATTGTGATTGAGGGTATAATTACTTTTCAAATGGTTTCGTTTTCGTGCCGATCCGCTTGTGTGTAATTATCCTCGTCGTAATATTATCCAATTTATTAAGTTTTTGACCAGTTGATTTCACTAACCGATGATATGGTTCGATTAACAACTTTTTTGAAGGTTAAAATTGTTGTTCTTTGGGAACAGGAACAAAGCATAAAGAAAATAGCACGAGATATGGGCATAACGGTAAGATTTACGTTACTACTTACACAATTACACATATACCTATTTATTGATGCAATCATGTTGCTTTATTACTTACAAGTTGTATTTTTTTATGTATTTCTAATATTATTATTTTCATTACAGAGAAAAACAGTTCCTAGATGAATACAAAGGTATCAAGCGACAGGTGACACATCATACCATACTGCGATCGCCAACCCGCCTGCCAAGCGTGGCGATTATGGCAAACCCTCCCAAAATTGGGGGAGGCCTAAGTCCAGCAGTGGACGTCTATCGGCTGAAACGACGAAGCGACAGGTGATGTGAAATGTGATCGCCAAGACTCTCGCCCAAATGCTTAGACTAATGAATCGGAGCGACACCGTAATATTGTGAAAGTTCACTCAGTGGCACCCTTCAAAACTACGCGTTCAAGTGCTGACTTCAAGAAGACTGATAGACAGTGACGTAATTAATAGGCAATTTACTCGGCAGATTGATTGTGTATCACATGAGTTTACTCATATGAGTAAGTGTTAATAATTCCCAATATTTGGGGGATCATTATCTCGTAGTTAATCAAAAACAAACAACCTTTATTATTATCAATCCAGTTACTCTTGTTTACAAGTAGTCTTGTAATGTGTTAACGATGCACCATCTGACCTCACATATTTTTCTAATGTTGTGTTAAATAAGGGTTATCATAAAATGTAATAAAAGATAAAGCTGTATATTGCTATACTGTTATAGTTTAGCATGTTGGTTCTTACTCTGTAATTCACATTCACAAATGACAACATTTCATTTTTTAACCAGACTTTTTTCCGCTAAGATCATACAGAGTATAAAAAATTTATGTTTTCACAACTTAAAATAAATAAATATTATTGTAGTTGTGTTTCAAGAAATATCTATAAACGAACCGTTATCTAATGTTAAACGTTCTATACCTCATCCAGGGTATCTATTTTGTGTTTAAGAGCGTTTACGCCGAACGGCATTTCATACAAACTTTCAAGCCCTTGTTTTTCGAAGTGAATGAACCGATTTTAATGAAACTTCATACGCATAAGCAGGATACAAAAGTCTAAAAAGTTAGTAGAAAACATTTTCGAAAAATAATGTTACAGCCAAATTAGATCGATTTTAAACTTTCCATAGAAACAGAGATTTCCAGTTATCTTTATTTAAATAAGACATTTCGAAAATGTTTTCTACTAACTTTTTAGAGCTTTGTATCCTGCTTATGCGTATGAAGTTTCATTAAAATCGGTTCATTAATTCCGAAAAACAAGGGCTTGAAAGTTTGTAGGAAATGCCGTACGGCGTAAACGCTCTTAATTAATATTCTAAGTAAATAACCCCAATTTAACACAGATAGAAAACTGTGTACTCAACCAGGAAGTGGATTCCATGAAGTCCTAGAAATGTAATTAGAAAAATAAATGAATATTGTTTATGCAAAATGCCTAGCTTTTATTACAAACCACCATTTGATTTCTTAAATAATAATTAACGAAAATCACATATTAAAGAACTGAAAAAGAGGGTAAATAAAAATCTTCTCATCCGCGGATTTGAACTCATGGCGGCTTAGCAACGCGATGGCATTGCTAAGCCGCAGCCGCAGTGTTAACCATTAGACCAACACGCCATTTACGTTACATTACAAAAAACCGGGCAAGAGCGAGTCGGACTCGCGCACCGAGGGTTCCGTAACATCCGGGTTTATGCATAAGGTTTATGTTTATGAAATTAAATGTTTTTTTTTATTTTTGAGTTGATTGAATGAACGGTAAATTGTGGTTTACGATTTATGACGTATTAAAAAAAACTACTTACTAGATCTCGTTCAAACCAATTTTCGGTGGTAGTTTACATAGTAATGTACATCATATATTTTTTTTAGTTTTATCATTCTATTATTTTAGAAGTTACAGGGGGGGGGGACACACATTTTACCACTTTGGAAGTGTCTCTCGCGCAAACTATTCAGTTTAGAAAAAAATGATATTAGAAACCTCAATATCATTTTTGAAGACCTACCCATAGATACCCCACACGTATGGGGTTGATGAAAAAAAAAAAATTTGAGTTTCGGTTCTAAGTATGGGGAACCCTAAAATTTATTGCTTTTTTTTTATTTTTATATGAAAATCTTAATGCGGTTCACAGAATACATCTACTTACCAAGTTTCAACAGTATAGTTCTTATAGTTTCGGAGAAAAGTGGCTGTGACATACGGACGGACAGACAGACAGACAGACAGACAGACAGACAGACGGACAGACAGACAGACAGACATGACGAATCTATAAGGGTTCCGTTTTTGCCATTTGGCTACGGAACCCTAAAAACTTAAATAGATTTTATGTCAATACCAAAGGGGGTAATCCTTTCTCTGACGCTACGTAGGTAGGTAGGTAAAGGTCAGAAATTCATGGCTCACAGAAAAATACACTATTAATTAAGAGGGTAGGGACGGGGGGGTGGTAGGCTATTACCCTCTCCGTAAGATGTCCTTCTTGGTGGCGCAGAGCGCGGTGAAGGCGTCTCGCAGCACGCACACCTCGCGCTTCTTGCACACCAGCGACCGACACAGCGAGTCTGCAAAATGTATTACCAATACCATTACTGCCTCTTTGTTTCATACTTCCTGTTTATTCCATATCTTTCCCAAATTACAGGTAGGGAGTAATGCTTCCTGTGCCCTCATTCGGAGCTAGTCCGCTAAAAGACAGGTACTCACTGTGGGGATCGTACACATATCGGCGAGGTCTGCGCGAGTGAGCACCGTTCGCCACCGCTGTCACTCCGGACTCCTGTCAAAAAAAAACTTGATCGTTATCCTAACCGGGGCAATACTTAGTCAAATATCAATATTGGACTGGTTTTTGCAAGCATGCTCAATGTTGGCGCCTGCAACCTGTCTTCGCGTCACGCACTACAACGTCTACAACAGATTGCCAAGCGTTTTGCTCAGGCGCTTCATAACGCTGTGGCCACATTATCGCGATAAGGCGATCTACACTTCGCGCGCTCTTTCTCGCACACCGCTCGACGTCTTGCTGTAAACAGAGAGCGCTAGAAGTTTAGTTTGCTTTATCGTGGCAATGTAGCCGTAGCATAACTGACGGTACTTCACACGCACCACAAAAATTAATTTCAAAACTTGCAAACTTCGGAGTTAAGGGAAGAGACATCACATTACAAAGCCGCAATTATTTGTGGTGATTTTAATATTAATATTTTGGAAAATAATTCTAATAGTAGTAGATTATTAAGCCTTTTTAAATCGTTCAATTTATCAAATGTTTTTACAGAACAGACTAGAATAACTCCAACTTCTGCTACTTGTATAGATAATGTCTTTTGCGATTGTGATTATTTAGATAAAGCCATCGTAAATTATCTGCCGTCTGATCATAGTGGACAAACGGTATCTTTTAAGTTTAAAACACCTTTGCAAAAAGTGCAAATACAATTTAGACCAATAACGACTGGTAAACTAAATAGATTCAATAGTACCCTAAATAATAAGTTAAATGATCTGGGCCATGATATGGATGATGCAAATAAATTGTACGAGGATTTCTTTTCAGTAGTGTACACTCAATTCAATACAACTTTAGAAAAGAAAACAAAAAACATTTGCCCTAATTTTATATTTAGTGACTGGGCAACTAGAGGTATTAGGATAAGTAGGGAAATACTGTTCGAGCTGTATGGCCTTAAGCCTTACATCAATACTGAAACTTTCAGCAAGTATGTTGCTACATATTCCAAAATTTTTAGAAATACTTGCAAAATAGCCAAAGCCCTGTACATTTGTAATAAAATCAAATCAGCTGAAAATAAAATAAAAACAGTTTGGAAAATTATAAATAACGAAACTAGTAGAAATAAAAAACGAAACACTGATTACACATTGGAGACTTCACGTGGAGCCATAAGCTCTAACTTAGAAGTAGCTCAGGAGTTTGTAAATTTCTTTACTAAAATACCATCAAAAACGACGGAAGCCTTAAATTCCTCATCCGACGTATCAATTGATTTATTAAGAGCAAACGTTTCAGCCTGCCCGGTTGAATTTCAATTTACACATATTAACCCCGTAACAGTAATAAAAGCTTTTAAGCAAATTAAGATCAAATTGACCGAAGATCTTTGGGGAATGTCCATTAAAGTCTGTGCCTCCATAATTGAGACTATTGCACCTTATTTAGCCTTAGTATTTAATTCGTGTGTTGATCAAGGAGTCTTCCCCGATTTAATGAAATTCAGTAAGGTAATACCACTTTACAAATCTGGGGACAGTAAAGACACCAATATATATAGACCCGTATCCGTGTTGCCGGTTTTCAGTAAGGTGTTTGAAAAGATAATGCTTAATCAAATGCTTAATCATTTTAACACGAATAAAATCCTTCACGATCAACAATATGGTTTCACCAAAGGACGTTGTACGACCGACGCCGGTGTAACCTTATTAAAACACATTTTTAACGCGTGGGAAGAGGCCCAAGACGCCATAGGAATCTTTTGTGACCTCTCTAAGGCATTTGATTGCGTCGATCACAAAACCTTGCTTTTGAAACTCGAGCATTACGGGCTTGGAAAACTTGCGCTCAATTTAGTTAGTTCTTATTTAAATGACAGACAACAGCAAGTTCAAATAAATGGTATCAATTCACATGGTTTAACAGTAAAAATGGGTGTGCCACAAGGCTCAATATTGGGTCCTTTCCTCTTTTTAGTTTATGTTAATGATCTACTCCATTTATTAAAAAATCAACCACAAATGGTGTTATTTGCTGATGACACTTCCTTAATTTTTAAGGTAAATAGACGTGCTACAAATTTTGACGACGTAAATAACGCCCTACTGCAGGTCCAAATTTGGTTCACTGCTAATAATTTAGTATTAAATGGAAAAAAAAACTAAGTGCATAAGATTTTCTTTACCAAATGTAAAGAGTAGTGATTGTGAGATAGTATTGAATCAAGAGAAACTAGAATTCGTCGATGAAACGGTTTTCCTGGGGATCACGCTCGACTCAAAGCTACAATGGGGTCCTCATTTAACATCTCTTGCAGGACGGCTAAGTTCAGCAGCTTATGCTGTCAGAAAAATCCGTCAATTTACTGATGTAGATACCGCGAGACTAGTCTATTTTAGTTACTTTCATAGTATCATGTCTTACGGTATTTTACTTTGGGGACGGGCTGCAGACATCGATTCTATTTTTATTCTGCAGAAAAGAGCCATCAGAGCCATATATAACCTCTGCAGGCGTGATTCTCTAAGGGAACTGTTTAAGGAAATTAACATCATGACGGTGCCTTGTCAATATATCTACGAAAACATCATGTATGTAAGAAAAAACTTACAAAAGAGGTGAAAGACATAATTATAGTACTAGAAATAGGGACCTATTAGTTCAACCAGGTTTCAGACTGGCTAAAGTAGACTCATCTTTTATGGGGTACTGTTTAAAATGTTATAATAAAATACCTCCCCACATTCTTCAACTGAATGAGACAAAATTCAAGTCTTGTATAAAACGCACACTATGCATTCAGGCATATTATAAGTTAGGAGATTACATTGCTGATAAAAATGCCTGGCTCAATGCTGGTCCTGCTCCACAACCACAACTAATTGATTAACACTTGAAAATACTGTTGGAGCTGCTGAAGATTGTAAGAGAATCTTTGCATTGTATAAACTCAATTTCCTTTGCATTGTATAATTGCATAGCACAGATGTGAGTTCTATGTATGAAATTAACTGGAATAAAACAAAAATGATGCAATTCAAATCGTATAAAAGCCCTCCCCTTAGTTCAAATGTAATTTTTAATGACATCCCTATAGAAACAGTAACTACATTTAACTTACTCGGTATAAACATAGACACACATCTCAATTGGAAAAACCACGTAGAAACTGTTAAATCTAAATTATCTAAATTTACCTATGCCTTATTTCAACTTAAATACAGCACAAATACAGAAACAGCACTATCGGCATACTACGCCTATGCAAACTCGTGGCTAAGATATGGAGTGATGTTATGGGGAAACAGCGTCAACGCATGTGAAGTATTCATAATCCAAAAAAAATGTGTCAGGATTCTAGCCCATATCGACAATACCCAAAGCTGTAGACCATTTTTTGTTAAATTAAAACTCCTAACTTTACCTTCTATATATATACATGACCTTTGCATATTTGTATTTAAAAATAGCAACATTTTTCCAAAAACAAAAGATATTCATAACGTAAACACACGCCACAAAAACAGATTACATCTTCCACCCTCTCGGATCAAAATGCTTTACCATAGCCCATATTACATGGCAATAAAAATTTTCAACAAATTACCGGGACAAATAAAAGAAGAAACCAAATTTAATCAATTTAACAGAAAATTAAAAGAATATCTAATACAAAAATGCTTTTACTCGGTCGCAGAATACCTAGAACAAAATAATTAGTAGTTATAATTAAATAATTAGTAGAACTTCGTACCGACAATTAAAGTTGTTGTTACTATTTTCATTTTCAATTTTTTTAAATATATTTTCTCACCTTTTAAACCTTCCTCGTACTTCTACAAATATTTCAAAATCAAAATTAGGTAAATCGGTTCAGCCCCTTCTTAAGTTTTTGTGAAACTAACAAACATCAATTCATTTTTATATAATATATATAGGTTAATAGATAGATTATGTTTAAAATTATTATTATGTTGCCGTGCCCTAATCGGGTTTCATGTTGAGACTTAATATGTATATTGTAACAACGAATGTACACATGAATGCAATAAAGAGTTTGAGTTTGAGTTTGAGTTTGAGTTATGTACTATACCTTATTTACCATTTACCGGGTAATATGTCTTTCATTGACTTGAATGTGCCATGGCGGCTGATAGTATGTCATGCTCACACAAATGTCTCGCTGACGGTGGCGTGTGTATTGGATCATTTAGTTCCCTTCAAAATGGTTGAGCTGAATGGTGCTGATCTATGCGTCATGTTCGTGAACGGGCGCCGTCAGTTGGGGCTGGTCATCACTCAGCTGCCTCGGCTTATTTCTAATTATTTTATTTTTGGATTGTGTTCTTCTTACTATTTGCTGTACTCTAGACGCTCTTAACGCGTACGTATTTTATTTTTTTTTACATCGTTCTCACATATAATTGTAAATTCAACATTAATGATGTAACTAATATTTTTGTAAAAATACAATTTAAAAGAGTGTCCATGGAGTTTCTTGCCCGTTCTTCTCCATAGGTACCTACGCTTTGGAATGGGCAACTAGCTTCATATTTTCTGACTGACCGACTCCTTGACAATTCAAAAGTGCCTGTAAATGGTTTAATTGAAATAAATGGTTTGAGTTTGAGTTTATACTTCTCCACTTTTCTCTACTACAATATGCATGTAAGTATTATACATTTATAAACCTTCCTCTTGAATCAATCTATCTATTAAAAAAACCGCATTAAAATCCGTTGCGTAGTTTTAAAGATCTAAGCATACTTAGGGACAGACAGACGGGGGAAGCAATTTTGTTTCATACTATGTAGTGATTAAAACATGGTTTTACTGAATCATATATTTATTCAAATAAATTAAAATTATTATGAAATTGTTAAAGGAGGTAGATAGGTACACGTACAAATTATTACCAGCAGGGCAGCGGCGGAGCGTGCGCGGGCGCGGGCGGTATTACGTACGGCGTAGCCACTGGTAGTCACGCTCACGACTGGCACACCTTTAGCAGCGATCAATTTTTTCTGTGTGTGCGTGGGACGACGCATACGTACGAGCGCGCTCACATACAAACCGTGTTCGGTGCGTTTGTATGAAGATATCCTACTCATTTGTATTTACTCTGGTCACAGATAATATAATACTAGCGTACAGATACCCCATCCCATACAAAGAAACGTGACCGCCGTAACTACGTCATTTCTTCGGCCTATTCGGCTTATTTTCTAAAGTGGCTGAGTCCGGCTTGTTTCACTCACGTCGCCGCTAGATGGTGCTAGCAGCGTTGACTCGCTAGCTTGTGGGCCGCGAGCAGTTATTTTACACAAACACCAATAGATGGCGTTAAAACCATACTGTACTTTTGTACTACAAAACTAAAGTCGCCCTGTGACCTTGAAGCTTACGTCGTCAGTCACTCGACTCGGCAATAATAAATTCACGTTCTTTCATGCATGCCTTGCGATAGCGCATGATTTCTTGAGCGTACTAATGGTACAGCTAGGTAGGTACATGTTTTCCGATGTCCGTTTCAACCGCGCGGCCACCTCATAATATTTTATGAAACTTTGCCAGGAATTAGTGTGAATTTGTTACTTTACACACCTCTTTTCGTGAATTTGTTACAAAAAAAACTAAGACGCTATGACAAAGAATAGTTGACCGCTAGAACCGCCACTTGCCGTAGTCATCGCTCGTGATTACACAGAAACTACATAATGCAGATAGACGAATGATGCATCAAAAGAAAGGTGTTAATTTGTTCAATTTCGTACAAAAATAAAAAACGTCAAAACGTAAATAAACAAAAAGTTATGCAATATTTAGTTTTCAGGTTACGAGTAGGTAGGTATATCACCATAAATATCAAATTAATAGAGGCTAATGTGTATGGACAATTTGTTACTAATTTGTTACAGCGAATAAACAGAAAAAAATACTAGAAAGTAGGTTCAATAATTTGTTAGAGTTGATTTTAGTTGGCCGCTCGGACGGCAATATGCCTAAAATACAATGGCGTTTATCTCGTTATTAAAAGTAGGTTTAAGCTTAGAGAGTACTAATCGACGGGTAACGTAACCTCGTTTGGATAAATATGGCGAATATAACTGCAGCATTCATATTTTAGAAGATATTTAAAAAAAACAGTAGTATGAAACCGTATGAGAGTAGGGTGACCATGATTTTTTACAATGAAGTGTGACTGAATAGGTAGTGATTATTGGAATGTTCGATATTCATATCTTATTTTTTTAGGGCGAGTGCTTATACAGGGTTAGTTTTTAAAGACCAGCCAAATTTAAGGGTAGGTATGCTACAGACCATCAAACTGAACAACTTTCTCCATGGGATCCATATCTTAATCGCGAAAAATGTATCAACTGTCCCATAGAAAACTTCAATACCTACTCGACCTAAACGTATGGGATGGCTGAATTTTTATTCGCGATTACGATGTTGGTCCCATGGAGAAAATTGTTCAGTGTGATGGTCTGTACCACACTTTTAAATTTGGCTGGTCTTTGAAAAGTAACCCTGTGTAAATTCATTTTAAGTTAAGGCATCCTGTGGCATACTTTATAAAAGTCACAAATCGATTAAAATTTCTTTACTTATTCAAAATCGACACAAAGGCAAAAAATCAAGTAATAAAAGTCAACAAGATAAATATAAAATCTTTATAAACTAACATAATATTTATAAATTAACGTATTGTTATTTAAAAAAATTGTGAAAAAAAAAAATGTGACACACAGTTGAAAGGTGAACTTAAGTTAGGCGAGATCATAACATTTGATTTAATCGGAGCTGCAGACTCAGTTTTACTCACTGAACTGCCGATTACTATTAACATTAAGGATAATTATTATTTATTAGTTGGTACATACTATAGAATTTATACCAGCCACAAAAATAGGCCACTATAAATGTTATTTTTTAAATAACAATACATATTTTTGTTACGACGACAATTCTTTTAAAATTGAAATAATAAGTAGGTACCTCTAAGAAAATATATCTACATTCTGTGTCATATATTCGTGTCAGTTAATTTATAAGTATTATGTTAGTCAATAAAGACTTTATATTTATCTTGTTGACTTTATTACTTGATTTTTTTGCCTTTGTTTTGATTTTGAATAAAGTACTTTTAATCGATTTGTGACTTTTACTTTTATAAAGTATGCCAGAGGATGCCTTAACATGTAGGTATTTATATAAGCACTCGCCCTAAAAAAATAAGATATGAATATCGAACATTCCAATAATCACCCTTCAGTCTCACTTCATTGTGAAAATTCATGATCACCCTACTCTCATACGGTTTCATAGGTACTACAGTTTTTTTTGTAAATATCTTATAAAATATGAATGCTACAGTTATATTCGCCATATTTATCCAAACTAGGTCACGTTACCCGTGGATTAGTCCTTTAACTAAGCTTAAACCTACTTTTAATAACGAGATAAACGCCATTTTGTATTTTAGGCATATTGCCGTCCGAGCGGCCAACTAAAATCGACTCTAACAAATTATTGAACTTACTTTCTAGTATTTTTTTCTATAACAAATTAGTAACTAATTGCCCATACACAATAGCCTCTATTAATTTGATATTTATGGTGATATACCTACCTACTCGTAACCTGAAAACTAAATATTGCATAACTTTTTGTTTATTTACGTTTTGCCTTTTTTTATTTTTGTAACAAATTGAACAAATTAAGACCTTTCTTTGGATGCATCATTCGTCTATCTGTATTATATAGTTTCTGTGTAATCACGGGCGATGACTACGGCAAGTGGCGGTTCTAGCGGCCAACTATTATTTGTCATAGTGACTTTTTTTTTTGTAACAAATTCACGAAAAGAGGTGTAACAAATTAGCACTAATTCCTGGCAAAGTTTCATCAAATATTATGAGATGGCCGCGCGGTTGAAACGGACATGTTTTCCGGCAGACTTAGTTATTTGTTAGGTTCGGCGTCAAACGTCAACGCAAATTATTATACTTAAATTTATAAGATCGAAATACCCAGCTCTTGAAATGATTAGGTATTTGCTGCAAATTACATGATTTTAAGAAGGGAGAGTTATTTTTTTAACAGAGTCAGTTTCGAGTGTGTAGAAAACATTTTACTTTAATTACAAGCTGTTATTACTTAACTAAGTAGCAATATTTGGGGATGCAATCTCGTTATCGCGAGATTTCAGCTTTTTTTTTAGCGAGATTGATTTCGGACGAAAAAAGGGCGAGATCTCGCGAGTTTAACGAGATTGCACTCGAGCTTTTATACGCCTTATTCGAAGAGCGGACTGACACGGACGGAGTTGCGATCCTGTTGGTTTCGTAGAAGACTGGTTGTTTCTTTCATTTGTTATTTGATAGATACATACGTCAAAGTTAACTACATAAAAGTTTGTAAAAAAATATAAAGACAGTACGTCAAACAATGTTTGACGCATATTGGTCCTTTTAGACATCAAACAATTAAAAGTTGCCTGCCAATCTTGTACTTTAACACAAGCCGGGTCGTCGTAAATGTTACTTAATTTCCAGTGTCCGAGGTGGGAAAGCCAATGTCAATCGTAATAACAGCAGAGTCAGAGTCCGTTTACGTGCCAAAAGTCGATCGAGAAAGAAAGCCGTGTCAATATCCGATTTATGTCCAGGTCACTATATACGTGGGGTACGAAAACTCAAACAAAGCGATGTGAAAAGACTTCGTCGTCATCGTGTCGTTGATTTCAAAGTTGAAACTAGAGTAATGGTCCTTGAGTTGAACTTGAAAACAACAAAAATTTCTTTTTTTTTATGTAATGTTTCTGACATGGCTTCAAGGCCTATAGGTATGCCAAAAGTTAACACAGATATATTTTCTACACATCTAAATATATTTTGCTTTATATTAATAAATATTTAATTCTATCAAAATAGATATGGTAAATGGTAATGTGAGAAATATAGTTATTGAGCTGTGTAGTAAAACTCAGAAAATGAAAACAACGCCATCTATATTGGAGGAAATAAACATTAAATGAGTGAGCAAACATTGATTTGTTAAAATCATGGAATTTGGAACTAGGAGCCCATTGTTCCTTTTTTTTGTGATAAGGGGATTTTTAAAAACAAGGACATACTTTTTCTATGGTCAAATTTAAACAGATACACAAACTTCAAAAACAAATCGATACATATAACGCCATCTATTGAGGCTTTTTTTGAACTATTTTTTCTTTCTTCGCAATGAGACCCCATGCTCTGGTTATAATGATGATGGTTAGGCAGGTACAGTCGGTGGCCAACATTATCTGACTCACTTGAGTGATAGCGTATTTGAACCTTATTGTGAACATTTCGAATACTTCGTGCAAGCATTTCGATAAATCAAGTTGTTGAGCGATTTTAATCATTATATTGTTGTTGTTAAGGTTGAAAGGTTAATGTGTATCACGACTACTAGGTTTAATAACCAAGGCGAGGGTAGATTAATAAAAATAAAAAAATTCGCGCATCAGTAACATTTTAAAGTTGTCTGCGGTTAATAGCTAAATTGATTCGTTTTAATAGCTGGTTGTGATTGTGCGTTAATGAACTTTATGAAAATATACGTTATGGTTCAAATTCTTTAGAATATTGCGTCTAGCATCACAAATAAGGTCGAATTTCAAGACATATAACAAGAGTTCAGTTAGTCTCATAGTCACTTATGGCAGCTCGATATTCATCGTTGTCTGCGTTCGAAACCCGGTAAAACACAAACATAGCTTTTTGTTAGCAATGTTTTGTTTTTAATTATTATATTTTTAGGGTTCCGTAGTTCCTATAAGGAACTCTTATAGTTTCGTCATGTCTGTCCGTCTATCTGTCTGTCTGTCTGTCCGAGGTTTTGCTAAGAGACCGTTAGTACTAGAAAGCTGTCATTTTCTAGCAGTGTGTATATCAGATAAGCCGACAAAGTGGTAAACTAAAATATTGGAAAATATTTTTTTTTATGGTAGCTCCCCTACATATGAAGTGGGGATGAATATTTTTTTCGTCGTCGTCGTCGTAATAACAACGAAAATAAACGGGAACGTAGTTTTGATTCAAGTCACTATTATGTATTCTGTGCTCAAGTGGGAAATAGTTTATAGCTACCCACATATTTGCAACAATACACTGACCAGCGAGAATGTTTACCATTTTTACAATGTGGCCAATATAATAATAATGAGCATCATCTAATTTGTTTCCCAGTTGTACATGAAAAGAGACTAGAAAGGCACTTGTCCCAAAAGAGTGAGATGAGTAGGTATAGAAACTTTCTTAGGTGGGCTAGCTCACATCATGTACCTACATCAAAAATCATTAATATAACATATAACTGGTAGTAATTTTTTTTATTCAAAATTGATTGTTTTCTATCATGTTTCTTATGATTGCACAGTTTGCAATCTTTATTTTTGTTATTTACCATTTAATTATAAAAATAATCAAATATGCTGTTTTATTATTTTCTTTACATTTATTTTTATTGAATTACTAAGATAAACGCATGGAAATAGCAGTTTTTGCAATTTAATCGATGTTTATCAAAATTGTATGAGCCAGAAACCAAAGACAATTATTTTGGATCGGCGGTGTAAGAAAAGGTGCTTTCGATGCAAATAGCTATCGGTAAAGGATTATTTAGTTCAAACGTGTTCCGGCGAACCAATACATCGGCAAATCTTGGTATCGGCCAACCATTCGTTCTATGTACCTAGCGTTATTCGGCGAAACGTGCTGTCGCTAAATAATGGTATCGACCAATAGTTTTTTCATATTACCGTTCGTCGGTGAACCATGCTTTCTGTCGACAGTTATATCGTTCAAGGGTAATTCGATATACCGTACGGGACTCGATGAATGGTGTATTGAACTAAAATGATCACCACTAACTGATTCAGACTGTGAAAAGTGATGTATTGAACTACAATGATCGCCACTAACTGACTCAGACTTTGAAAAGTGGTGTCTTAAATTAAAAAAATAAATTTAAAATTTAAAAAACCCCCGGCACAAAAAATAATAAAATTAAATGTAAGTAATTGGAAAAGGATCAAATAATTTAAAAACCCCCAACTTAAAAAATCTAGGTAACGAGAATAAAATATATAAATTCATATGGCAGTCGGGGGACCTCTTAGCATAGAAGGTGTTCCACAGAACACACGTCAAACTTATAACACCCCGTCGTTTTTGCGTCGGGGGTTAAAAATAAGGTAAAAACTGGCCAAGTGCGAGTCGGACTCGCACACGAAGGGTTCCGTACCACAAGGCAAAAACGCCGAAAAAACATGTTTGTTGTATGGGAGCCCCCCTTAAATATTTATTTTATTTTAATTTTATTATTTATTATTAAAGTTAAAATACAACTGAGTATTTGTGAATATTTCAAGTGCCTACCTGTTGCCATTTTTGATATCGAGCAAAAAAGGGTAAAAAAATCGCGTTTGTTGTATGGGAGCCCCCCTTAAATATTTATTTTATTTTGTTTTTAGTATTTGTTGTTATAGCGGCAACAGAAATACATCATGTGTGAAAATTTCAACTGTCTAGCTATCGCGGTTCTTGAGATACAGCCTGGTGACAGACAGACAGACGGACAGACGGACAGACAGCGAAGTCTTAGTAATAGGGTCCCGTTTTTACCCTTTGGGTACGGAACCCTAATGATCGCCACTAACTGAGTCTAGACTGTGAAAAGTGGCGTATTGAACTAAAATGATCGCCAGTAACTATAATAATATATGTATAATAATAATAAATTTTATTCAAGTATAAAGTAAAAATAGGATTTACATTAATTACAATCGAGGAAAATTAAATTCTAACTGTAATGTAGATCTGCCTGACCTAGGCTCTAGACTTCTAGACTGACTCTAGACTGAGTCTAGACTGTGAAAAGTGGTGTATTGAAAACTAAAATGATCGCCATTACTTATCTGACTCAGACTGCTTGAGAAGTGGTCTAGTTTAGAATTTTTTGTTCTTTTTGCAGTCGGGTTTTTTTTTAATTTCTGAGTGCAATTTTGTTTTATAAGTTTTCCTTACAAATTGTAATTTCTCCATCTCCCATAGTTTCAGATTTGTCCAATCCCATCTACCTACCTACTTCCATCTCAAGTTCTCAACGGATCATCCTGATAAGTACAGGTAAATGTAACTTATACCTAAGTATGTGTGTTTTAGATAAAGCTCAGTCCCAAGTAACATTTAATTCGGGCCTAGGTTGTAAAACATGCCTTTAGGTTTTATAAGGGTCGTAAAAAGGTTAATGCTTTGCTATCTGGTCATATTAAGTACTGGAGAATGATTAATAAGTCCTAAAACTAATTGTTTATTATTACAACCTTGGAGCCGATGACAAGAGTTTAAATTAACGTTATTTTGACTTGGGTTTCAAGAGCATATAGTCCTAGGATCTTATAGTTGTTGTAGACTCCTGATTAAGTTCTGGAAAGGCTAACATTATTCTAAAGTGAGATCTAAAGGTTTAATTTTTAACTTTGATATAACCATAAAGTTATGGAATGTTGAAATCGCTTATTAGTAATTTCTAAAACCTACTTTAAACTTTTAGGCTGTATTAGAGTTGTCTAGGTAAACAAATTAGGACTGTGTGGTGAAAACCCAAACCAATAAGCTATTTTTATGAGCTGAAGGCATGCTTAAAGTCCTACAAGAATATTTTAAAGCTTTAGATGCATCCTCTAAAAATGTTAGTGGTGTCCGCGAGTTCAAAGCATTACGTTGTCTTGCAAAATGAACCGACACAGAGTGTTATGAAAAAAACGGAGTGGAAGTTTCATCACTCTTGTCGAACCGTCGAACGCACGTCCTCCTACAACCAAAACTTAAAAGCAAATAATTGTGCGTAGAGGTTTTTTTCGCGACTCGCAAGTCATGAAGGACTCCTGGAGATAAACTTAAAGCTGCAAAAACAGCCTTGTCGAACTCAAACTCAAACTCAAACTCAAAGCATTTATTTCAATTAAACCTTGTACAGGCACTTTTGAATTGTCAAAATTAAATAGTCTGTCAGTTAGTCAGTAGTTTTAAGTAGCTCCCCGAGATTACCTTTAGCTCTTATTTTCGTAAACAATAAGAGCTTTTAGCTGTTACAGTTCTGAAAAGGTTAATTGTAATGCTTTCAAGTAATTTCCTAACGCCAGCCATTTTCTTCACTGAAAAAAAAAATCTAAACAAAAAGCAATATTTGAAGTCAATAAGGCTAAATTAAGTAACGTGTGCTATGTGATTTAAAACATATGTTTTTTATATGAATAGAAGTTTTATTTCTAATGCAACTTACTACCAACCACCTAATTTTATAATTTTTATTTCATTAAAATATCTTCTAAATTTTTTACTTTCGGAAGGCCCGTCTCGTATACCTACAGCACTATTATCCTAAAATGTCACGATAGAGTGCCAGTCGCACTATTTTTTTGATTTTCCCTGACTTCAGCAAGCTATTTATTACTTTTTATGATTATAACACTTACTTACATCTAGCCATTTTGAAACTTGGTATAATGACAGGGAATGGCGCCATTATAAATAAGTATTTAAATCCACGATTGGTGTTTCTGTGTTGAAAAAATCTTACACAGAAACATTTTAAAACCTGAGAGTCCTGGAAAGGCATTTATTCATGTCCATCAAAAAGGTTTTAAGTTGTCATTGAGTTACATCCATGACTAATTTAGAACTTAAAAGCTGCCTTACAAGGTTATATTAACGTTAAATTAAGGTTGTGAAGGTTATATTTGGGTTCTGTGTAAGTAGTTCGAAAGGTTCTGGATTTGAGCTTTAGGTTTTGCTGTAGCTCCCAGAAAGGTTCTAAAACGTGGGCCCTTTTTGCACTCAGGAGGTTATTATAAGGTTAATATAACGTTATTAAGTCTATTAAGACTTACGAGCAGATGTCCATACAAAGGTTCTAGAACCTTTTCAAAACCTTTCTAAAACCTAAAATGTTACTTGGGGTGCTAACATCACTCCGAGGCAGCCGGATACTTGTCTGATCGGCACTTTAAGCCTCACTTTGAAACCTACCTACCACGTAACACCCCAATACCTAAATAACATGAAATTAAAAATAATACTTACTTACCTATAGTTGACAATTTCCTATCATAATTGTGTAAAACATATGTTCTGTGAACATGGGTAAGGATGGACCCAAATATCGGTAGAGTGAGAAGGTATGAATTCTCAGTTGGTAGGTAGGTACCTACCTGGCTACCTATACTATATTGCACCGGTCTACTGAAACTTACTTACGTAGGTACATGAATCTTTCCAAACCTTCCATAAGTAGCCCAGAAATTCCGGACTTATAACGAAAACCTAATATGACCGAAATACACCACTAAGGACACTGGTTAAATAAAATCAATAACTATAAACGTCGCTATTGTAAGTGCATTGAATCAAGTTTGCTGGACCGTGTCTTAGCTGAGTTGCGATCGTTGTGCTCCACACTGCAGCATCAGCCAAGGCGTACGATCGGATAGTGGTTGTCAGGCTCAGGAAGCGGTAAGCATTTTAAAAACATCCCAGGACGGTCGAGCCCTTCTCGTGAAGTTGGGCCGCGCCATGTAAGCGTCGCGCGTCGTGCGCTAGGTACAGTAGTGTGCCCGGCGAGGGGAGATGGGCCTCACCGCGTCGTCGTCGAACTCGAAGTCCTGGTCGGAGCGTCGGGCCCCGGCCGCGGCCGCCGCGAGCGCCAGCAGCGCCGCCAGAGTCACCGCCCTCACGAACGAGTGCATCGCGCCAGCACACTCGCGCCACTGCCGCGTCACGCCACCCCCGCGCCTCCGGGCCGCGAGTCCCCGACCCGCCGCCCTCGTCCCACCGACCTTCTCAAAGTGCCTGATCAATGCCTACAGTCGGTTGACTTCCGAGATGAAACAAAAATTCCCAAAACAAGGTTTTTAAAAAAAAATGTAAGTACCTAAGTGAGTAGGTACTTATTTACATAAGTAGTTTAAAAATAATAATAAAAAAACACGTTTCTAAAACGCACTAAAAACTATAAAATCATTAAGTGAATTCTAAAAGCATGGAGCACACTTATATGTATATGACCTAAAGCACGGTCACTGTCGGACTGCATAGAAAAGAAAGAGAAGCCCAATGACACAACGCTGGTAATTTATTGCAAAATATGAAGCCCATAAAAACATAAAATTGTTTAAAAAATACAGTGATACCTATCCATAATATAAATACTAGGAACAAACACAAATTTGTTGTACCTACAACAAGGCTCAAGAAAATAGGTGGCTCGTTCAGATGCCAATATATACGATTTTATAATAAACTACCAAGCCACGTTCAAGATCTAAGCCTTAATAAATTCAAATCATTAATTAAACGTAAGTTGTGCCAGAAAGCCTTTTATACCGTTAAAGATTATATTGAGGACAAAAAGGCTTGGGATTGAGTTGCTTCCAATTTCTGCATTTTGAATGTTTTTTTTTTTTATATACACATTGACATTATTATTTTTTTTTTATAAACGATGACATTTGCTTATAGTTGCCGGCACGTAACTTGGCAAGAGTTTTTGTAGTGGGGGAAGTTTGCGCACGCACAATTTCATACATTTTTATATGCGCGAACTTCCCCCACTACGAAAATCTCTTGCCAAGTTACGTGCCGGTAATTATACTTTGTAAAGTATTATTTATTTTATTTATTATTGTGAACGTGAAGACGATGTGGGTAATTTTATTAATTTTATATATTTTTTTTTTTTATTATTCCCTATGTTCTGTTAGATTTTTTTTTTTTGATCATTGTCTGGCAGTTTGAGTAATTTATGTGGCCTACCAGATGTCCTTTCTTTGGTATTGTTCGTCGAATCGTTGAGCTCCTTAGGTTTTGAGTTGAGCTGCACGATTTCTGACAAATGCGTGCACTGACTGGACAGGTCCTCTCAATCTGTGTGGTTCTTTCCTCAAAAGACCATCTCAGACATCGATCTACATGGTCTTCATATAACCTGACCAAGATTATGTCTGGACTTTAAAAGATACTGTGACCTCTGAGTTTGTTTCGGCCTTTCTTCTCAGAGTAGTCAGATAGGAAACGCCGACCTCATCTAGTTTTAAAAAACATGATTGACGTGTAAAAGTGTTTGTACAAACCTACTTACAAAATAAAATCATTTATCATTTATTTATCATAAGCAATTATTTAATTACAAAAAATCAATTGATTGGACTAAAAAATTAAAACACTAGTGTTTTAGTAGGTACGTTGCTTGTAGAATAATCTGACAAAAAATCAGAATGATTGTATTGTATTTAGTGTGGTTTTTATTGTAAAAGAACGTTTTTAGAGGTGTCTTCATGATTTTTTTCTCTCATATCATATTAGTTGTATTATGTTTTCAACACACTATCTACCTAACATATATCTTGAAGAATATCATATATTTTTCTGATTTTGTGTACTGTAGTCGATCAGAGGGACTTTTATTGATTCTAAAACTTGCGTTTTTTGCGTTTAGGTCCTGTAGCCCCATAAGTAGTTCACAAAGCGCGCTTTTATAACTAAAATTTTTTTATGCGTTTTAAAAGAGTTTTTAGTTTTTTTAAACTACCTACTACATGTTTTTATTTTTAACTTTTGCGTCTAGTTTAATACTTAAGTATAAAGTCAACGAAGTTATGACGATTAGGGGCTACTAGCAAACTCAAACGGCCTTATTACAAAACAAGATTTATCTGTAGACCCAGGTTTAAGCCATCCAGCCATTTTTAAATTTCGAACTATAATCCGACGAAGCTAAAGTTCTTATTACGAAAACTGACGTTAAACCTGAGTCTAAGTTGTCAATTTTGCATTAAGAAATTTACGTTTGTCGGAATAAAGTTCAAAATAGAGTTACTGGCTCGAAGGTTTATGCTAGGTCTAAAATTAGATCTCGTTTTGTAATAAGACGGTAGGAGTTTACAAGTAGCCCCTAAAGAGTTCCACTATCCACCTGACTCCGTCATCAGACCTTCGACGCCGCAATCTATTGGACTCGTCATAACAAATCATGAGCCTAAACTCGAGGGGTTTACTAGTAGCTCCTTAAGGGTTCCAACTTCCACTATCCACCTCCCGGCTCCGTCATCAGACCTTCGACGCCGCAATCTATTGGACTCGTCATAACAAATCATGAGCCCAAACTCGAGGGGTTTAATAGTAGCTCCTTAAGAGTTCCAACTTCCACTATCCACCTCCTGGCTCCATCGTCAGACCCTCGACACCAGGTGCAATACTGAACTCGCTCTCTCTATTTTACGTTCTTTCGTTACCTAACTTCGTTTGTTGTTGTTGTTTGTTTCGTTAGGTAAACTAGACGAAATAGTTAAAAATATGTAAGTACAGTTCGCGTCAAATAACTTTGCCGCTCTGAAGTAGGCAACAAATCACTGCGCAGTATGAATAAAACAGCAGCGCAGATGGCGCGGCTAGCGAAGTGCCGAGCTTCAGAGCGGCTAAGTTATTTGACGCGAACTGTACTTAGGTAGTTTAAAAAAAAAAAACAAAAAAAAACTCTTTTAAAACGATAAAAGCGCGCTTTGTGAATTACTTTATTATAAGTGCGCTCCACGCTTTTAAAATCTTAATTAGGTATTTTATCATTTTTAGTGCGTTTTAGGTAAAAATGTATTTTTTTTAACTACTAAAGTAGGTTCTTACCTACATATTATGCATTGGTGAGGAGCCACTTAAAATGTACCTAATGCAGTCATCTGGGCTCCGCATGAAGCTAATAGTCTTATGCTGGAGAGGGTACAAAATAAGTTTATAAGATACCTATTTATATAAGAGTTATTAAGAAGTCTATCCCCTTTTACCCATTAATGTATCCAACCTTATTTATTTTAGGTATGGTAGGATACAATGAGCTAAGGGTTAGGAGGGATCTTGCACTCACCTCATATATACATATTTAAGTTACTGAGAGGGAAGGTGTATAATGCAGTTATTTTAGGGCTGGTGAGTCTGTGCGTTCCGGATAGGTACGTGTGGCGGCGACTGCCTCTATAGTTACTTTACTCTTTGGGCGACGGCAACCGCCACTGCTAGTGGAACCGCGCGCTCGGACCAACCTTTTAAGGGAGGCGTCGCTGATGCATGCACTCCGCACGCTCAACCTCATAGCGAGTGGGACTGACTTATTCTGTTGTTCTCTGAGTGAATTCACAAGGAATGCAGTATTTATAATAAGTTATAGATTCTAGTATGTCTAAGTTAGGATAAGCGCATTTACCGCATTGGGTTATGTCCTGTAATGGTTTATGTAAGTAGATAAATAAATAAATAAAATGTATCAAGCGAACGCACTGTGATGGTGATGATAATAAGTTAAAGATTTTAGTAAGTATGTCTAAGTTAGGATAAGCCTATTACCGCATTGGGTTATGTCCTGTAATGGTTTATGTAAATATCTACTTACATAAATAAATAAATATTTTATTATTATTTTCTTAATCATTACTTTTCGGGTGTTAATAATCAAATCTGTGACTATGATAATATTTGCGTAGTTTTGTCTCACCTAAGTGTTTAGTAAACTGTATGTTATGTTAAGATTAGGAAGGGTGTCGCATCTGAGAGTGTATAATGTTTGCGCGGGGCCGCGGGCCGTGCGGCACCGGCTCCCGCCCCGCGCACGCCGCGCCCCGCGCCGCACGATACAGCCTTCACTCCTTCAGATCGCTCGAGTCGCACAGCTTCTTACCACTCAGCACCCGCTACATAACTACAACTAAGTTTCTGTGCTGTGCCACAACCAAGCCTTGGCGAAACGTACCTACCTATCCGTAGTTCAGTAGAGTAGGTAGCTACCTAAGAGCGATTATTACATTTCACTTTTAAAATGTAGATAGGTGCTTAGTAGTTGTATAGCAAAAAGGAAACAATTTTGGTATAAGTAATATGGACTTCTTCGATTCGATAAAGACTCCTTGAATGATTAAGTGGAAGGAGAGAGGCCTTTACCTAGAAAACGGGAATTCTAATTTTGTACATAAGTACCTACCATACATAACGAATAATACATGGCAGTGCCTAGTTAGTGCTAAGAGTAGAGTGCGGATCACTGTGGGTGCTCTTTGGCAACTGTAAGAGCCACAAGAGAGACCGGACAGTTCGAGCCGGTGCAGCGTGCCCGAGCGACACAGCGGCAGTATTATTTGGTTCCTAAATCTACTGGGCTTGGAAAATGGAACAACAAAATCACCACATTTGCGAATGAAGATTCAAATTCAAAAGATTCATTTTCAATGTTTCCTCAAATGTAACTTTTTGTGACTTGTCTACAAAATACCATGCACCTTTCTGAAGAAACCGGTTAACGACCAACTGGTTTTGTTTAGGTACCTAGGTACCCTTAGACTGTCTATGGCTTTATAATTCCCCTCGGAGGAAGTAGGTAGTAAGGTAACTTTGCATCAGTTTAGTACTTAAGCGGGTCAACGTCAGTGGATATCTACTTATCCACTTGTACACTACAACGTTGCAGATGTGTAGGTAGAGGTAGGTCTCTGACTCTCTGTTATAGCCAATATCTCTGCTATAGGTAGGTACCAATCACGGTTCAACGGTTGGCATTCACAGTACCTACCTACATATAACTAGATCCGACTGAATATCCCTACTTTATTATGTGTTAATTTATTGGGGTCAAACGAAGTTGTATGCGAGGTGAGGACGCACAATGCGTGTAACGTAACGGCACACATCAAATTTTCAGTGTGAGCGGCCGCGAAAGCTCTGGAGGCGCCGACGGGGCGCGCGCCGCGGTCGATACGCGTCCCTGCGTCCTCCGCGCCGACCCGCACACGCTGTGCTGTGAGCTGCGAGCCTGCGACACTCTGTGGCGACACTACACCGTCACACGTCGGCACGGCCGCACGAGTGGGTCGCATGTCGCCTCGCACACCAAGCCCGGCGCTGGCGCACAATGGTAAAGTGTAAGTGTAAACAAACCCTGTTCAGGTTTAATTCTGATGTAATCACCCACTAAAGGTAATTAGTACTTAACCCATTCATACGTATTTAGAAGGTTTCAACTGTAGGTACCTATGTTTCACCACTTTTTTATTAATTATTATTTTAATAACATTATTAAATCCTAAATGAATAAAATTTAAGTAAAAGCCTATTTACCCGACTGCGGCGAAGCCCAAAAGGAGGGTTATGTGTTTGACCTGTATGTATGTAGGTATGTATGTCCGTTTCTTTGTTCCCTCGGCCTCGTAACTTCTAAACGAATGAACAGATTTTAATAAATTATACGTCTTTAGATTTGTCTTGGTAGCGCGAGTGTCACTGAGTAGGTATATCAAAATTGAAAAAATATAAAATGGCCGATTTTTGTCGCAATATTATGTCTTCAAATAAAATTATTTTTCTCGAAACCTATTGAGTGGGGTATCAAAATAAAGGTGTTTTTAAAGGTGATTTCAAAAATATTACAACTTATATGGTTAAACGTAATTCAAAGTGACAAATCGTAAAAAACACGTACCAAGAGCTAAATCGTCTGCGAAATCTTTCAAATTTGTGAACTTAAAAGCTGGCAATAAAAAAAAGTAATTAAAAAAACTAAAAAACCCGACTGCGGTAAAAAAATTAAGTTAAAAAAAACTGAAAAGCTAAATAATAATAATAATAAGGGAAACTGAAGGTTTTGTCTGTGCAATTATGGACGAAGTTATCTTAACGAATAACTACCGGAGACATATTATGAAGGACGGGACGGTTGACGTGTGTCGGGCATGCCACCGTCCGGGTGAGTCTATCAGACATATTATCTCTGGTTGTTCTCGTCTGGCTAACGGCGAGTACTTGCACAGGCATAACCAAGTGGCCAGGATTATTCACCAGCAACTTGCTTTGAAATATAAGCTTGTGGATTCTGAGGTACCGTATTACAAGTATGTGCCCGACCCAGTTCTTGAAAATGACCATGTCACGTTGTACTGGGATCGGTCTATCATTACTGACAGGACTATTGTTGCCAATAAGCCTGATATAGTGGTGATAGATCGATTAGCGCGCCGCACAATGATTGTCGATGTTACCATTCCACATGACGGGAACCTCGTGAAAGCTGAGAAAGAGAAAAAAATTAAGTATCTCGACTTAGCACACGAGGTTGTTGACATGTGGAATGTGAGCTCGGCTGTCATTGTGCCGATTGTCGTATCAGCCAATGGACTGATGGCCGAAAGCCTCGATCAACATCTATCGAGGCTCTCGTTAGGTGGTTGGATCAAGGGCCTGATTCAGAAGGCAGTACTCCTCGATACGGCTCGCATTGTGAGGAGGTTCCTGTCTCTAGAGCCCTAACCACCGGTAGCTTGGACCCTGCTCCCGACACCGGCGGATCACTATTTTTTATATTTTTAAATGTTTTTTTATAGTTATTTTTTATATTGAAATATTTAAAAATGTAATAAATAAGGAATTTAAATGAATAAACGAAATAATAATAATAATAAATCTTTATTTCAGACCACTTAGATCCATTACCTTACATTATAGACATATAGAGCTGATTACACAAAAAATAAATAATAATCAAATGTCAAGCAAAAAAAAAAAAAAATGTCAAAAAGTTAAAAAAAAATTAAAAAATTAAATTGAAATAATAAATTAAGTACAAAAAATACAAAAAAAATACAGTAAAAACAAGGCCATTTTAAATTAAATAAAGCCTGCTTCCAACTTTTATTTAATTTAAAATGGCCTTGTTTTTAGCTTTTCAGTTTTTTTTAACTTAATTTTTTTACCGCAGTCGGGTTTTTTTTTAAACAAGCTTTTAGTGAACTTTAAAGGATTTTGTAAACGGTTTTTACTTAAATTTTATCCTTACTTTATGATATAACAGATGATGATGACTTTATGCTATCATAATTGATTGCGTATACATATTTTGTGCCTGTGCTTTGCTGAAGAAATCTCTCGTACGGAGCCAGTCCTGGGACAGCAGACAGGTCATGATGTATGAATGCGTAGGTAGGTATATAAAATGCAGTGATTGTGCTGTTAACCGTTTAGAAGTTCCCGTCTGGAGCCATCCCTGGGTGCAGCACCTAGGTCGTGGTGGACATAGGAGTGGGCTATCATCATTTTATGCGGATATAACATTTTGTGTCTGTGCTGTTGACCGCTGAGGAGTTCACTCTTCTGGAACCAACCCTGGGTGCAGCAGCCAGGTCATGTTGGACTTTCGAACGGACTATCATAATTAAATGCGTAGGTATATAAAATGTGTTGTCTGTACTGTTCATCGCATCGCAGAGAACGAAAGAAAACAGTGGCACTCAGGAGTGCCGACAGAAGTGAAAACTTTAAAAAGCATAGTCATTTTATAAATAATATGTTTGAAGGTCATTCTTCCCAAAGAAAATGTACCGCGCGTTGATGTCTTTATAATGGCCAAAACATAAAACAGAGGTGTCGGTGACGGTAACAGTGTCGCGAGCCCCCCTATATTTATTTTATTTTGTTTTTAGTATTTGTAGTTATAGCGGCAACAGAAATGCATACTTTGTGAAAATTTCAACAGTCTAGCAATCGCGGTTCTTGAGATACAGCCTGGTGACAGACAGACAGACGGACAGACAGCGAAGTCTTAGTAATAGGGTTCCGTTTTTACCCTTTGGGCACGGAACCCTAAAAAAGACACAAATGAAGAAACAATTCAAAATATAAGATTAAAAATAAGCATTGGCAGTTAAGAAATGACCAGTCTCAACCGACGGCGCCCGTTCACGAACATGACGCGTGGATCAACACATCCAGCTCAACCATTTTGTAGGGAACCGAATGATCCAACCTTTGATTATATAAATGTCTGGATGGAGCGTCAAGTGCGCGCAAACGTGTCAAAAAGTGTCGGCCAACTGTTGGCCCACAAGTGCTTGTTAAACTATTGTTATTTCTGAACGCAGCTAACTGTCAATCCTAAAGTCAGTCTAATGTCAAAAATGCCTCCAAAAATTATCTTCCTCTCTGATCCTCTGTAAAAATGGCGTGTGACTCGCTAATAAAGTAATAATTGATTCTAAAGTACGTCTAAAGTTTTATTTCATCGGACTCTGATCTTAATAAATAACAGCAGAGCGTGGTTGATCAAAAAGAAAATGACGTCGGGATCTTTCTCAAATTGGAAGTTTCGAGTAAAAGTTTTGCTAGAAGAAAGAAGTCTCGCTAGTATTTTGGATAAAAAATGTGACAAGGACATAAAGGAGGATGTCGAGGCTGATGCGAAAGCCAGGTCCATCATTGTACAATGTTTGACGGACCAATACCTCAACATTATCAAAAAATGTAAAACAGCGGCCGAAATGTTAACTTCGTTGGAAGAAGTGTTCGAGAGAAAAAGTGTATTTAATAAGCTTTTCCTACGAAAGAAGCTTATCGCTATGAAATGTTCCAGTGGCCAAAGTCTACAAGACCATTTCCTACAATTTGACAACCTCATAACACAATTGGAAACAGCGGGAACAAAAATAGAAGACAGTGACAAATTGACACATTTATTCCTTACACTACCGGAGGAATACAACACAGTGATAACTACTTTAGAAACCATGAATATTGAAAAAGAACTTACTGTAGATTTTGTAAAATCTAGACTGTTAGATGCAGAGTTGAAATTTAAGGAAAAGAAAAGTGAAGTAGTAGAGAGCAGTTTTTATACATGCTATAAATGTGGAAAAGAAGGACACATGGCATACCAATGTGACAAAAAGACTGAAACCGATAAGCAAAGACTGCGAGGTAGAGGAAAACTTAGAATGAGAAGTAGAGGTCATTCAGGTTTCAGAGGTATATCTAGAGGACAAGGACATGTAGTACAGTCAAAGGAAAATTATAATGAGATGTTTATTGCTTCTAGTTCTAGCACAAGTTCAAGCACAGAACACATAATGCACACTGATGCATCTGAGATTGCTCTTGTTATAGATTCAGGAGCAACACATAACTTTATACAAGAGAAGTATGAAAAATTAATGTCTAATGTGACAGAACTCCAAGTACCAATTCAAATAAAAATTGCTAATGGAGAAGTATTGTGTGCGAAGAAGAAAGGTTATTTGAAAACATTTTATGGAGAAGACACACCTATAGAAATTGAAGGCCTGATAGTAAAGGGGATTGAACATAACCTATTATCAGTAAATGAGCTAATGAACAAAGGTAAAAGTGTAACATTTCAAAATGGAAAGGTGATAATAAAATCTGAAAAAGGTACCTACTATGGAGAAAAAAGAGGAAAGTTGTACATACTTAAACTACAAATACCTAAAGAAAAGCATGAGTGCTACTACAATGATGAAAACTTGACTAATGGTGATTTATGGCATATTAAACTCGGCCATCTCAATCGTAAAGCATTAAATTATATGAACTTACCTTACAGTAAAAAAGTATGTGAAGTTTGAATGAGAAATAAGAGTACTAGGCTACCATTCAAGAGAATTACAAAACCTCAGTCAAAGAATGTAGGAGAATTGATACACTCAGATGTTGCCGGACCAATGAAAGTACCAACAAATGAGGGCTACAGGTATTACCAAACTATACTAGATGACTACTCACATTTCACTCAAACCTACCTGTTAGCCAACAAATCTGAAGCGGCAGACAACTTGATAAAGTATGTAAGGGAAATAGAAACAGAAAAAGAAACAAAAATAAAGAGAATCCGTTGTGATAATGGAGGAGAATATTCATCAAACTATTTTAGAAAGTTTTGTGAAGAAAAAGGTATAAAATTAGAGTATACTGCACCTTATAGTCCACAAATGAATGGAAAGAGCGAGAGGCTAAACAGAACCATATATGATAAAGCCCGGACTATACTGGATGAATCACTCTTACCAAGACATCTTTGGGGTCATGCTATCTTAACAGCAACATTCTTAATTAATAGAAGCCCATCAAGTGCAATAAATTATGAAAAACCAGCTATTATATTTGAGAGAGAAATGGTGCTCAATAAATTGAAGCCGTTTGGATGCAAAGGTTGGATGGTTATACTACCAAAAAGGGATAAATTAGATTCAAGAGCAAAAGAAGTAAGAATGATTGGCTATGCTAAGAATGGATATAAAGTGTGGGATCCCATAACAGATAATGTTATTGTGACTAGAGATGTAAGATTTAATGAAAGAGACTATAAGTATCAGCAAGCCCAGACTAATGAACAAGAAAATGATAATGTATACATTGAACAAAGAGACAATGAACAAAAGAATACAGACGTTGAACAAAGACAAGAAGAAGAAAGGGCAAGGAAAGAAGAAGAAACAGCTAGGAAAGAAGCAGAAAAGAAAATTGAAGAAGAGAGAAAGAAGAATGAAAAAGAAATAATTGAAGAAAATATTAGTAAAAATACAAGAAGTGGTAGACAAATTACTACACCAAAACACCTAAGTGAATATGAAATATATGAAGCATACTGCCTGCTAAATACTGAAGAAGATCCACAGGAATATAATGAAGCTATAGAAAAAGGATGGGAAGGAGCAATAAAAACCGAAATACAAGCCTTACAGAAAATGAATACTTGGACAGAAACTAATTTACCTGAGAACAAGAAAGCCATAGACACAAAATGGGTATTTAAAACTAAAGAAAATAATTTGAAAAAGGCTCGATTAGTTGTGAAGGGGTTTCAAGTAAAAGAAGACAATGATTTTGGAAAGAACTATGCTCCAGTTGCAAGAATATCCTCAGTTTGAACAATCCTGGCAAACGCTATTCAGAAAGAATGGAATATAAGACAACTTGATGTACCAACAGCCTTTCTGAATGGAATTCTGGATACTGAAGTATACATCAAACCGCCTGAAGGTGTGAAAGCAACCAAAAACAAAGTTTTAAAATTGAATAGAGGATTGTACGGATTAAGAGAAAGTCCCAAATGTTGGAATCAAAGATTTAATAGTTTTGCAGAAGAAAAAGGTTTCAAATGATCTCAATATGATGTTTGTCTTTACAAAGGAGAAACTATGAATGTGTGGATGTTAATTTATGTTGATGATATTATTCTAACTGGAATGGAAGAAGATATAGAGAAGGTGGTAAAATACCTGAAAGAAGAATTTCAAACAAAAGATTTTGGCTTTCCTAAGTCATTTCTAGGAATGGAAATAGAAAAGAAAGAAGATAGTCTAAAGATAACACAAAGAAGACAAATTGAAAATATGCTTCTAAAATTTAACATGCAAGATTGCAAGAGCTCAACCACACCATTAACAAAGGGATACCAAGTTGATGGAAAAGAGCCAACAGTATCTGATGTACCATACCGTCAATTAATTGGTACTCTCATGTTTGTGTCAACAGTCTCACGGCCTGATATTACATATGCAACCTCATACCTGAGTCAATACCTGGACAAGCCTACAAAAAGTCTTTGGATACAGGCCAAGAGGGTACTGAGATACCTGAAAGGAACACAAGATAGTGGGCTACACTACAAAAAATCTGAAAATAATGCTATAGAAACATACTCAGACGCAGACTGGGCAGGTTCACACACAGACCGAAAAAGTGTCTCTGGATCTGTGACGCTGTACAATGGATGTCCAGTTGCATTGTTTTCAAGAAAACAAGCCTGCGTTTCATTATCAACAGTGGAAGCTGAATATATAGCAGCTGCAACAAGTGCATGTGACCTGCTATATATAAAAGGACTATTCAGTGATCTAAATGGACTAGAAAGTGAAGTGTTTTGTGTATTATATATGGACAATAGAGGTGCAATCCAAATATCCAAATCATTTGAAAATAGCAAACGTGCCAAGCACATAGACATAAAACATCATTTTCTAAAAGATATTATAAATAGAAAATTAATTTCTGTTGAATATGTATCAACTCATGATAACATTGCAGATGTGTTCACAAAAGCATTGTGTAGTGAGAAACTATGTACTATGAAAATATTTTTAAATATTGTGTAATTTTGTAACGATTTCAATCAGTGGCAGATTTTCAATCGAGGGGCAGTGTTAAACTATTGTTTTTTTTTTTTTTTTTTTTTTTTTGGCAATTGAGCCGATGTTGACTATTCTGCCAGTGTCGCGTTTAGACGGCAGCGCAGCAGCGGGCCGTCGACTTTGCACTTTGTGGTAGATCTACGGGTTCTGTTAGTCGCTGTAAAAAACGAGGACAAGGGTTAGTAGAACATAAATATTGTAAGGTAGGGTACATCACAAAGACATATTAATATAATACATATTATTTATATAATTATTACGCACCAGTAACGCTACAATTTTATGTCATTTTCATGCAAAAAAGTTGTTAATATATCAATAATTTTGGGGGAGAAGTGGCATAAGAGGGAATGGAAGTTAGTTGGGAGAGGAATGTTACATTTAGAAATTTTGCTATACAGGTCGAAGGATTTGGTGTTCAAGGAGCAGGAGAAAAATATATGGTCCAAAGTACCGTCCGCTAGACCGCATTCACAAAGGGAACTGTCCCTAACATGGATCTTATTCAGAAACACTGGGCTACAACAGTGTCCAAGTCTTAGTCTGCAAAGCGAAGAAACAGTTCTTTTGGCTAATTTTGGATATTTAAAAAACCAAGGTTTCAGCTGGATGTCAGGCTGTATAGCGGAATAGTAGACACCCTTGGTTTTTGACGTCTCGTTCCACTTTTTTGTCCACGAGACGAATAATTTCGGTTTGGCACCATTTCGCAAATCGTAGTTATGAGCTACGTAGTGCTTTCGCTCAGCCGGGTTTGACGTGGCATACTTTGCTAACGAATCAGCGCACTCATTGCCAACAATACCCGAGTGACCAGGGATCCAGGCTATCTCGATGTCCAAGCCGTTTTGGGAACAGTCAAATAACAGGTTCTTAATTTCTACAATGATTTTACTATGTATTTTACTGTGAAGTTGATTTTGTTTTATGGCCTGAATACTACTACGCGAATCTGAGAAAATTACTGCTTTAGATATGTTATGTGATTTTATATAATGTATGGCTTCTAAAATACCAATGCACTCTCCTGTAAAAACTGATGCTTCAGGTGGACATTGAAAAAGTAGGGCAATTTTGGAAATATACTGCTACTCCTGTACATTCTGTTTGTGCTAGTTTTGATGCATCAGTGAAGAAAAAATTCCAACCTTCCCAGTATCGTTTGACGGGTAACTCGAAGTCTCGTCTTGCGTTTTGGGAATTCTTTGAAATACCTAGTCCCAAAACGGCTTTTGGTTCGAAGTGAATCGTTTCATATGCAGCGGAAAATACGGGGAGGATTGGATATTTACAAACAGGCGCAGAGAGGTGTTTAACAGGGGAACAACTTTATTGTTCCAATAAGGAGAGTTATGGAAGGAGAGGTCGATTTGCTCTAAAATTGGGAGTAGGGGATGGGATGAAAGAGAGAATACTTTAGTCAGGAAGCGATCTGCCAAATACTGTCTTCTTAGGTACAAGGGCGGTTCTGCACATTCAACTTGAAGCGCGTTTATGGGGGAGGATCTCATAGCTCCAATAATTATTCTCAGGCATTTGGCCTGGATACTATCTAATTTCTTGAGCGCTTCTTTGTTGCAAGGCTCAAGAAGAAAGCAACAATAATCTAAAGCGCTCCTGGTCAACGCATTATAGACCAGTTTGAGGGTGTAGGGGTGAGCTCCCCACCACACCCCGGCCAAAGCCTTAAGGACTGACACGGAGCGTTCACATTTTTTGACCGTGTTATTAATATGGTCAATCCCAGACAATCTTGAGTCTAGAGTTACACCCAGGAACCTAGCCTTATCCTTGACTGGAATGATTTGTCCATCAATACTAATATCTACTTGTGGAATAGAACGCTTGCGGGTAAAAATGACGGCTGTACTCTTTGGCGCACTTAAAGATAACCCGTGATCAAGGAGCCATTGGTTTAGTGAGGACAGAGAGACATTCATTGATAGAGCGGCATCCTGAATGGAATTGCCAGTGACCAGTAATGCAATATCGTCAGCATACTGAAGGATTTTGCAGTCATAATTTAGTGATGAGGACAGATTCGCTGTATATATATTGTATAATGGGGGACTCAGAACAGATCCTTGAGGTAACCCTCTCCATACTGTTCTTTGTTCAGAGTCGGCCCCAGGGATTCTTAATTGGATGATGCGATTGGTAAAGATGCTACCAATGATACGACATATCCTAGCCGGGATTCTCAGCTCGTGCAGCTTTTGCCTGAGAACAGGGAGGAGGACCGAATCATAAGCAGCTGATATATCTAGGAAAACGGCTACCACCGACTCATTCCCGCTGAGGGCCAGCCGGACCGCTGACGTGAGGATACCTACACTATCAGCTGTGCCCAGACCTTTCCTGAAGCCGAACTGAGTCGCCGGAAGCAGCCTCCCACTCTCCACCAACCACTCTAGCCGATTCTTTATTAAATGTTCAAGGAGTTTAATTAGTATGGACGATAAAGCTATGGGTCTATATGAACAATGATCATTAGGATCTTTGCCAGGTTTTAATATAGGGATGACAACTTGAACCTTCCATTCTGAGGGAATATATCCGGAAGCAAAGCAAAAATTAGCCAAGTCCAAGTAGTATTGGTGGGTTTTTGGTCCAGCTTTGACGATAAAGGAGTAAGGAAATCCATCCACCCCTGGCGCGGAGTCCTTAACATGGGATAGTACAGTTTTTAATTCTTCCAAGCTGAATGGTCCGTTCATTGGGTCGCTAGTGTTGTCTGCAACATCTATGTCAACACAGCTGTCCTCTACACCCGGGACGTACGCTGGAGCGATTTTGGAGAAAAACTGGTACCCCAGTTCTTCTGAGATGTTGTTCGAAGAGGCAGGTGCTAAACTACTCCTAAAAAGCTTGACTTTCCGCCATACCTCCGAAACCGGAGTGGATGGACTCAGCGAATGGCAATACCTTGACCAACCTTCTCGTTTTTTCTTTTTTAGTACTTTCCTGGACTTAGCTAATATTCGCTTGAAAGCCATGAGGTTATCCAGGTTCATATCACAGTTAACAGTCTCTTTAGCCGCATTCCTGGCCCTGACCATGTCAGTACATTCCCTATCCCACCATGGCGGAGAAGGGATGTGGTCGGATTGGGGTTTTTTAGAAGGGAAACAATCTTCTGCTGTAGCCGAGACAGTGGAAGAAAAGGACAAAAAACATTCCTGGGCATTATCCCCGTTGACCTTTGGAAGGGAAGATACTCTCAAGTCTAAGATTTTAGAATATAAATCCCAATCTCCTGAGTCAAGTCGGTATTTTAAAAGGGGAGGGGAGATTTTTTTGGGAACATTTTTAGAAGGGAATTCGATCATGATGGGGTAGTGGTCACTTCCATAAGTCATATCCAAGCGACGCCAGATGAGGAGGCTAGATACATTGGATGAACAGAACGTCAAGTCAACACAACTAATACTCTGCCCTGCTGCAGACCTGCGTGTAGCACTGCCGTCGTTGATGACACAGAGGTCCAGATCATCCAATACATCCAGCAAGCCAATGCCAAAGTTATCGCAAGTATCTGATCCCCAACGATAATGGTGACAATTAAAATCACCCATAACAAGTATTGGACCGCTAACACTGCATAACAAATTTCTAATTACCGAAAGATATTCGAGTTGTGGGTGCGCAATATAAAAAGAAAAAATATTTATATCCTCAGCCTTAACAGCAACAACATTTATGTTATCGCCAACAAAGGGTAGAGGAATCGGGGAAAATGATACTTTGCTATTGATGAGCAAAGCACATCCCCCATATCCATCAGGTCTGTCACTGCGAACAATACCGAAACACGGCATCCTGAAATTACTTTCAGGTAAAAGCCATGTCTCAGCAATGGCGCAGACTGATGGCTTATACTTATTTATTAAAAATGAAAGATCAGGCTTTCTGGGAGTAATACTCCTCACGTTCCATTGGAGGAATGTCAGGGGATGGAGCATCGTGGATGTAATTTAAGATGGAGGTCAATTTTAAGGCAACGTGGTCAGGTAGTGATTGGTTAGGGTTTGTAAGTACAGTCATTAACATATTTGTAATTATTTCTAGTATGCTCTTCGAGCTGTCCTCCCGTCTGTAGATCATTGGCTCAGCAACTTCCGCTGGGAAGGCGCAGCCATTATTGGAGGGGGAAAAAGAGTAATCGCGGGTAAGTGCTTGATGAGCTTGTTTATTATATCCTGGGGAAAGGGGGGCACGGGGCTTAGGGTTTAGGAATACCGTTTTACGGTATGACTTTTGGGTAGTAGGGATTGGACTAGACGATTGGGATGGGGATTTATTTATTGTAGCCTTGTTACGAGGGGAGTGTTTTGAGACATCGGCATATGATCTGGAAACAGGGGGGAAAACCCGACTTGCCTCTACATAAGAAATTGATTTTTCCGCCATCACAGCTTTGATGCTCTTCTGCCGGCCCAATTCGGGACAAGCACTGTCATTTGCGAAATGGTTCCCGGAACACGATATACAGTAACCTAACTCAGGGGTGGTGTCACAACCATCTCCTGGATGATCTCCACCACATTTGTAACAGCGTGGTTTTGATCTACAAACTGTGCGAGTATGGCCAAACCGACAACAATGGTAACATTGGATTGTTGGGTATGTGTACCTCTCAACTGGAAGAGCTGAGAAGAAACAATACACTCGTTTGGGTAAAACTTGTCCATCAAAAGTTATAACAACGGTCTGCGTAGGCCTCCACTCAGCTACACCAGAGGAGACAACCTTACGGTTCATCCTTCTGGCCTTCACAACAGCACCACATCCTTCAGGAACCTTAATATTTTTAATAATTTCATCTTCCGACCACTCAATAGGGATATCCCTAACAAGACCTAATCGCGTAATGTTGAATTGTGGGATGGAGGCAGTATAATTATGTTGAATTAACAAATTATTCATTAAAAAACTGTTTGCATCCTGATGCGACTTGAATTCAACTGACAGTTTATTTCTACCTATACGTTTGACACCGTCGAGGCGTATGTTATTGATGTTATTTATCGTTAGAAACATACCAAACTTGACCGGATGTAGCACAGTGCCTGAAGTTTGACCATCCATAAGGGAAACATGGACAATATACGGCGGATTATCTCTGGCTGTATAAGTAAGTCTGCCGATTACGTTTTTCGGAACTTTGGGTGGAATAATTGGAGTAGTAGGGGGGGACACAGCGACCCTCTTCCGATTTGGAGTCTCTGTTTCCATTTTGGGATCTTGCGTGGGAATTTGGGAGTCATGGGGGAGGGTGATGGTCATGACAGGGGAAAGATCAAAAAGTTCATCAGGGGGGTCGGGATCAGGAGGCTTTTTGGAATTCATAATGACGGCAAATAGTGATTAAAAACAAGACAATAAAAAATAAAACTAACCTTACACAAAGAACACAAACACAAGGAATAGTCTCGATCAAGTTTCACACAGAGGTTCACTAGAAATCGAAAGAATTCGTAATACTGAAAAAGCACGTGTTAAGCCTTCACCACTACCAACGAAAGTCTAAACTATTGTTATTTCTGAACGCAGCTAACTGTCAATCCTAAAGTCAGTCTAATGTCAAAAATGCCTCCAAAAATTATCTTCCTCTCTGATCCTCTGTAAAAATGGCGTGTGACTCGCTAATAAAGTAATAATTGATTCTAAAGTACGTCTAAAGTTTTATTTCATCGGACTCTGATCTTAATAAATAACAGTGCTTACCCGCCGATCAATGCAGATCGTGTCGCTTTACTGTCAATACGTATTACGCGCGCCAAGTAAAAAACAAATATCAGCGACAAAATGACGGTATGTGCTATTAAATTGTGCCGGAATTATAAAGAAAGGATAAAAAGTACCAAACACATCACCTACCATCGGTAAGTAACCAAGAAACTAGGTAGGTACATATTTATTTTTTGTTTTTATGATTATCAAATCACGCCATATTTTATAAGTGTTGCCAGTTTCTTTTTTTTACTCTCCCAACTTAACGTAATTTTTGTGGGTACTTACATATTACTTGGTTTATTTACGTTTACGTTTATACAATTTCGTTCGTGTACTTTTTCAAAAAACTGGCCAAGACAATGTGAATAGTAACGTAGCTTCTAAGCGAAAATTTTTCAAAAAACAAATGCAAAGAGATGGTCATTGACTTTGTTTTTTTTTACACGAACGATCGCTAAGTTAAATGTGTTTATTTGTAATTAAAATTCATTCCTAATACATGTGATCTTTCATTTAAAATTTCCAAATACTGCTTAAAATATTATTTTAAATATTGCAATACATATTTAATTAACTTAGTTGATTTAACTACAACATTCAACCACCCAACTCTAATTAAAATAGTGGTTTTGATTTATTTAAAAAAGTAACAACTGAATAAAAAGACACTAAAACACACTAAAACTGAATAACACAACATACATACACCTAAAACTTATCTTATTTAATAAGTCTATTTTTTAATGTGATTTATGGGAGAATGGGAGGTGCTGGTATCATTATTTACGCACACAGAGACGTAGACGCACAGTGTAAAACGACGCCTGCACGCACACATACTTGAAAATGTTGACTCGTTTTCTTTGATACGATTGTAGGGCGACGCTCCATCTAGACATTTATATAATCAAAGGATCCAACACACGCGCCACCATCGGTGAGACATTTAAGTGAGCAAGACACGTTCTCAACTGCCATGCTCTTTCAAGTCAACATCAAAAAATCGTAATAAACGGAAACATGGTACAGACAGCAAGCTACTACAATCTGTCTTTCTTTAATAGATTTTCAACTTTATCGCTAAAGCATAAGGATCAAAGTTGATTGGGAAAATTAAACGGTTTCGGGTAGCTTGATGTGCTGGCGTCTGTACATTTACAAAATTTAAAAAATGCTTCTAAATTATACAAAACTATAGTTTGCAATTTATTTTAGAGGTTAATAGAAATTTGCTACCAAACAGGAAGAGATATTTAATATTGACGTATTCAACAATTAAAAGTTGATTGAATAAATAAAAACGTTATGTTCGTAATGTCAGAAACACTAAAAAATAAAAAACCGGCCAAGTGCATGTCGGGCCACGCACAGTGTAGGGTTCCGTAGTAGCCCGTTATCACAATATAGTACGATTCTGTTGTTCTTTATTCTGAATATAATCTATATATAAGGATGTTACCGGCCAAACCCGATTTTAAGATGAACTTGTTTCTCCTAGGCCAAACCAGTTCGATAGGCGACGTGGGATGCAAGAGCGAGCGAAGGGCACCCCGTGGTTAGGTTTGGTTAGGTTACTTTTCCGGGGGTATCGCACGATCCACGCCCTCTTCCAGCCCCCCTAAATGGGTCTAGGTTAGGTTAGAGTCGGGTCCTGATGAGTGGGGGGCGACGGACGTCCCGTCGTCGACGTCGAGTCCGTCGCCCCCCACACATCAGGACCCGACTCTTAGACGTCGCGTCAAACACCTCACTCCCCCCTGACCCGACGAGGCCTGCAGTGGCGGGCGGCGGTTGCGGAAGGATCGTACGTTCCCGCGACCCCTGGCGTAGGTGTGAGATGGAACACCGCGGTGGTGTTTAGTCAGTAAGAGTCTGACAGACCTCGTCGCCCGCCCCAGGGCGGCGGACATCCATGAGGATTTTCCACCCCGGAACAAAAAAAAAATGGTTAGGTTACTTTAAACCCTTAACACAGAAATAGGAGCCCCGCTTCGAAATTAAACCGACTTCAAAAATAATTAACTCAAAATTAGTACGATTCTGTTGTTCTTTATTCTGAATATTAGGAGATAGATATTAGGTATAGGAGGAGATAGATAATAGGTAGGAAGAGATAGATAGTAGTTAGATATCATCATTCATCATCATCATTTCAGCTGTAAGATGTCCACGGCTGGACATAGGCCTCCCCCAAGCACCTCCACTTCGACCGGTCCTGGAACTTTCCGATATCATCATCATCATCATTTCAGCCGAAAGACGTCCACTGCTGGACATAGGCCTCCCTCAAGCACCTCCACGTCGACTGGTTCTGTGCTTTCCGCCTCCAACGGGTTCCTGCGGCCTTCACAAGTCGTCGGTCCACCTTGTGGGAGGCCTTCCAACGCTACGTCTTCCGGTACGCGGTCGCCACTCCAGAACCTTTCGGCCCCATCGGCCATCTGTTCTGCGAGCAATGTGCCCTGCCCACTGCCACTTAAGTTTGGCAATTCTTCGGGCTATGTCGGTTACCTTGGTTCTCCTGCGGATCTCCTCATTCCCGATTCGATCACGCAGGGAAACTCCAAGCATAGCCCTCTCCATTGCCCTTTGGGTGACTTTTAGCCTTCTTATAAGGCCCATTGTGAGCGACCACGTTTCAGTGCCATAAGTCATCACTGGCAACACGCACTGGTCAAAGACTTTCGTCTTGAGACACTGCGGTAAGTGGGACGAGAAAATATTGCGTAGCTTCCCGAACGCTGCCCAGCCGTGTCGGATTCGTCGATTGACCTCTTTCTCGAAGTTAGAGCTACCTAACTGGACAGTTTGTCCTAGGTAAACATACTCGTCCACGACTTCGAGTGTAGCATCTCCGATCTTAATGAGAGTGGGTGTTACATGGGCATTTGACATGACCTTCGTTTTGTCCATGTTCATTTTAAGACCCACTTTTCGGAGGCTCTACTGAGGTCATCGAGCATTGTACTGAGGTCCTTCATAGTGTCAGCCATGAATACGATATCGTCGGCAAACCGAAGGTGAGTTATGTACTCGCCATTGATGTTGACGCCAGCCCCTTTCCAGTCCAGAACCTTGAAGATATCCTCCAGAGCAGCAGTGAACAGTTTCGGAGAGATAACGTCTCCCTGTATCACACCTCGCTGCAGAAGGATAGGTTTCGAGGTCTGATCCTGGAGTCGGACTGACATAGTGGCGTTTTCGCACAGACACTTCAGCACCTCGATGTACCGATAGTCGATCTGATATAGAAATAGGAATAGGATTCCGATATAGGAAAAAGATATTAGGAGTTAATGGTTATAATAATAACAAAAATCGACTTTAAATGTGAATTATCATTTCTAAGACGTGCGGGGTTGTCGATCACTCAAATATACTCGAATAAAACGTAATCCGTTGGTACAGCGCCATCTAACGGTAGTATTGGTTTTTTATTTCATATTTTGTTTTGTATTGCAAGTCTTTACCCGTTATAAACAAGCAACTACTTCATCTTAGTCACTTTAAAGGATTAATGCTAAGGATTTTGTATCTGGTACAAAACTGTCCCATAACCTTTGTTTTTAGCTTTTCAGTTTTTTTTTTTTTTTTTTCCTTTCTATTTGCGATCGGTCGTTGGACCATAAGCGAATTTGATCCATGACGAAATGACGTTGTGGCGGAGCAGCCAGTGCTGCGCCTTCCACTTATAGAAGGTGGTTCCTCTTCAGCCTTTTCACCACCGCTGTCGGGTTTAACAGTTCAGCAACTAGTGGGTTTGGATGCAAGGTTAGGCGTGCCTTGTGTTGTTCCTTGTACCGCTCGATTTCAGAGCTTACTGTTGGCATTTGTAGATACTGGTGGATTTCGTCGTTCCTAGCAAACCAAGGTGCATTTACTATGGATCTTAAGATACCATTTTGGACTCTTTGTAGGCAGAGGATGTTGGATTTGCTGGCAACGCCCCACAGTTGGATCCCGTAAGTCCATATTGGCTTGAGGACAGAGTTGTAGATGAGGAGCTTGTTGTCTACAGAGAGCACAGAGTTTCTTCCCATGAGCCAATTCAGGTTGCGGAACTTGTGGTTTATCTCGTCCCTTTTATTTTTAATATGATGCTTCCATGTTAGGCGCCTGTCTAAGTGGAAGCCAAGATACTTTACACAATCTGTGTGTGGTAGGGTATCAGGACCGAGCCTGACAGGAGGGGTGTTTCCGAGTCTGAGCGCGAAGGTGATGTGGTTGGACTTGGATGCACTGGCACGTATCCGCCATTTACAGAACCATTTGTGAGTTTCGTCTAGCTGTTTTTGGAGTCTATTGCTGGCTATTTCTGGGTTGTCATCAACTGATAAATAGGCAATGTCGTCGGCATATGTTGCTATTGTTATGCTATCCAATGTGGGTAGATCTGATGTAAATATGTTGTACAACACTGGGCCAAGAACAGATCCCTGTGGTACACCAGCTTTCACTTCAAACAATCTTGATCTTGCTTCGCCCTGTTTTACTTGGAAGTAGCGGTCGGATAAGTATGACTGGATGAGAAGGAACATTGAGTGCGGAAGATTTTCCTTCACTTTAGCCAGCAATCCTTTGTGCCAGACACGGTCAAAACCTTGTTGTACATCAAGAAATGCCGCTGAGCAATACTTTTTGCATTCAAAAGCCTGTCTTCCTGTATGGTAAACTCGGTGAACCTGTTCTATTGTTGAGTGAGATTTTCTAAAGCCAAACTGGTGAGACGGAACAACATCATTGGCGTCAATGCACGGTTTCAGTCGGTTAAGGAATATCCTCTCCCACAGTTTGGACAATACAGGTGTTAAGCTTATCGGCCGATATGACGAGGCTTCATGTTCAGGTTTACCTAATTTGTGGACCATGACGACTTCAGAAATTTTCCACAGATCAGGAAAGCTAGCTAGGAAAGAAATGCATTTTCTGGGAAGATTTTTAAGTATGGAAGGCGTGATCAGGTCGAATCCCGGGGCTTTTCTCGAGTTCAGCAGTCTGATTTCCTTCGCTATTTCTTTAGGTGTTGTTGGTATAATAGGCATACACATCTGCAGGTCCTGTTCCAATACTGTGTCAATTTCATGCTCATCAACAACGCTCTCGTTGGGTCTGAATACAGAACTCAGATGCATTGCGAATACCTCAGCCTTTTCCAAGTCAGTTCTTGCCCAGGAGGCTTGTGATCGAATTGGATGATAAGATTGTTGAGGCTTATCTAAGTTTTTAGTGGCCTTCCAGAGCGAGTTCGCACCAACTCCCGTAGGTGACATCATCTCAAGGTTCGTTGTTAACGTTGAGTTAGTAGACTCCTGGACTATAGCTTTCAACTCCTTTGCTGCCTTATTGAAATTTAGTTTGTCAAGGGGGTGACGGGATTGATGCCATATTCTTCTAAGTCGGCGCTTTTCTAAGATTTTTTGCATTATGTCTAGTGGATGAGTAGGGCTGGTGGGACCTTGGGGCCGAGAGGGTGTGTTGATCCAAGCAGCCACTTGAATGGTGTTAGTGAGATATTTGCAGGCGTTATCTACATCATTTTGATTCTTTAGTGGGACATTAGCATTAAAGTTTTCGTTGAGGTAAGTCGAGAAGCCTTTCCAGTCAGTTCGACCATTCGTCAGAGACTCAGTTTTTTCCCGAGTAAGCTCACTAGTGCTAATTGTGAGGATTGCTGGAGTGTGATCTGATGACCCGTCTAGACTCGATTCGATAGTAGTGTGTAAGCTATCTATACCCTTATTTATGAAGAAATCCAAGAGATCCGGCAGTTTCTTTGGGTCGCTAGGCCAGTAAGTAGCCTCACCTGTAGATATTGGTTTTAAATGATTTTCATCAACACAGCGTTTTAAGTCGCGTCCACGAGTGCTGGTACAGCGGGAGCCCCAAAAAGTATGTTTGGCATTCCAGTCACCACCCGCAATAAACCTATGGCCAAGAGTATTGAAGTAGGTTTTGAACATGTCTGCAGTTATTTTGTGTCTTGGAGGACAGTAAATTGAGGATAGAATAATAGGGCCTGCTCGGTCTTCCAGTCTAACAGAGGTGGCTTGTAAATATACTGTAGAAAATGGTTCTATCGGTGAATGTCTCAGGTTCGCTCGAATGACCAGCGCTGAGCCAGCATGTGCACTACCATCGGGATGCGGGGAGTGGTAAATGTTATAGCCTTTTATGCGGAACGAGCTTCTGGACGTCCCGTGCGACTCTGAAATTAGTACTGCGTCTAGTTTGTTGGTTTGAATTAAAGTCTCCAATTCTTGGATATTGGGTGCCAATCCATTGATGTTCCAGGTTGCGATTCGTAGAGGAGTCATTTATGGTGCTAATTTAGTAATTACTGTAGTCAGTAGGCCCACTAGGGTACTGATTTGTTGCAGGAGTAGGTCGATCTTTTCATTTTGTTTAATTAAGAGTTTTTCCATAACTGTTACGTTTTGTTGAGGGTTTTCTATGTGACTAGATGTAACGACGTTGTCAGGTGGAGGAACCTTAGGACGACCAGCGACAATATCCGAGTATTTTTGGTCCGATCTGCGGTAGGAGTTTCGTTGGGGTAGGGCGGAACTGTCTGTAATTGTTTTGGGGCGGATTGTCTCAGTAGGAAAGTTGAAGTTACCAGTTGGAAAATTTCTTGCCTTAATTTTTCTAGACAGAATTTCTTTGTAAACTTGACAACCTTTGTAATTGGCCGGATGATCGCACGAGCAAAGAGCGCATTTGGCGGGTGTATTTCTGTCTTTTTTGAGGCATTCTGACGTTTTGTGGCCCTCCCCACATTTGACACATCTGTATGGTCTCATGCAGTTGTTTTTGCAGTGGCCATATTGTTGGCATCTTTGACATTGGACGATTGTCTTGGTTTTGCGTGGATTTTCAATTTTGATGCGCTGGTGATGGATATATTGGATATTTTTAACTAGTTTGTTATTTGGACTAGGTTCCAAATTTACAAAAAATGTGGAGGTAGGTGTTTTGTCTCGTCCATAGCGGTGATTGATGATTTCTCCTCTGACCTTGTTACCAGATTTTTCCAGCTCCTGAATTATGGCATCATGTGGAGTAGTATGATGGAGGTCTTTTATTACTATTCGGTAGCATTTCGTATCTTTACGAGAGAAGGTGTGTCCAATTAATCCCTTCTGTCGTATCAGATCAATGACTAGCTTGTAATCATCAGCAGTACTAACCATTGAGCGTAGGAGGTTTTTATTTATTATTTTATACCGAAACTCTTCCGGACGAATTACGGACTCAAATAGTTTGGTGAGTTCGTTTAGATCCTCAATCCCATAAAGAACAATAGGAGGTGGCTTATTTGGTTGTTTAGGCTCAGTGTCCGTCTCCTCTGTTAGGTCAATCGGCAGGTTTGAGAAGCGGTTTTCTGACTCAATTGCTGGAGGCGAGCTGTCGCATATTTTTCTTTTCTTAGATGTAAGAACTCGTTGCCATGGTGGAGGTTGTGATACATCTGTGGATGGCGATGCGGCTGGCATGGGTTCTGAGGCTTCAACAGAGTCTTTCTCACAGGCGAATATGATGGGATTGTTGGAAGAACCCGACTGCTTACATGAAATTTCGCTTAGTGAATTAGATCGTTGTCTATTGAAAAGGCTTGGGTGAAATATTTGTTGAACAAATTTCTTAGGCGAACTTTTGTTCTTTTGATTTTCATCAGTATCATTAGTTTGACTTTGAGCCTGATTTCCCACTCTAGTCAAAATGGGAACATTTTTGTAACTCATGGTGGTAATTATTTTGTTACAATGGCAACACTTTTCCAAATGTCGAACGACATTTTGACATATTTTAAATTGACGTCGAAAAATAAGAAATTGGGGGTGGGTTGAAGAATTTTGAAAACTTAGATTGACACTTTTGTTTTTTGATCACTGTTTTTAGTTTAAATCACTCGGTATTTTAAGCCACAAACAATTGTGCACAGTTTTCACAGATAAAAGTTCACTTTCACAATGTTTTTATGCATAAACTTGCGGTGAAACACACGAAAGTCACTTATTTCTCCAACAGCGCGCCGACGCGTGATGACAGTTGACGTTCGTTTTCAGTTTTTTAACTTAAGTTTCATACCGCAGTCGGGTTTTTTATTTTTTAAATTACTTTTTTTATTTTCAGCTTTTTAGTTTACAAATGTGAAAGATTTCACAAACGATTTAGTTCTTGGTACGTAATTTTTGCGATTTGTCACTTCGAATTACTTTTAACTACACTCGAAAAACATAACCCTCCTTCTGACGCAGTCGGGTAAAAAGTTATGCATGGTTCTACATTATACGCGTCGACTTGAGAACCTCCTCCATTTTGTCGTCGGTTAAAAAATTGGTGTGGTCCCAATATGGCCCTGCGGTACTCCCATTTTGACTTTTAAACCCGATGAATTCACACCATTAATTTGAACTTGCTGAAATGCGAGAGTATTCAGAAAATTTTAGCACGCTACGTTTATATTTAAGTAGCGCTCAGCCCCCCCCCCCCCCCTAACTACAAACTGCTTTTACTTACTAAATATCGTTTGGGAATTGATAAAAAAAACTATTTGTCGAGTTTTGGGGTTCTCCTCCCATAGTCCGGCCGTGCTACACTGCTGGGGCAATCCCACGAAGGCTCACGATCCGTCTTCATACTAAGTATCTTCCGAGATGACTTGATGCTCCGGAGAACTTTGGCATGATCGATTTAAGAATTATTTCTTTAATACCTACACCGCTACTGGTAGCGTTCATAATAAAATTACGTCGTTATGATGTCTGCATCTGACTTACTTTTACATACTCTTTAAACTCCCGACGTATACGTCGGGACACACCCTATAGGGTGTTATTCTAATAAACCCTAAAAATGCTCGAAAGCATGCACTGTGCTAGTAGTAAAATGGCACTGTTATGTTACCCGAGCGATATAAAACAATGATTGTTTAACTCAATACTAAATTTAATTGAACATAAATATACATTACACTTAGAATAGATAATTAAATACTTATGAATATGGACAGCGCAATATTATGTATCACACAATCATGGCAATTGACGCACTTGAAGTGAGGCGGCGTCGAGCTGTCGAGTCCGCGAGGTAGCGGCGCAGTGCCACGAGGGAGCAGTACGACACGCGAGCACACGCCCAGTGAGCGAGCGGAGTGCCACGAGGGTGCAGTACGACACGCGAGCACACGCCCAGTGAGCGAGCGCAGCGCCACGAGGGTGCAGTACGACACGCGAGCACACGCCCAGTGAGCGAGCGGAGTGCCACGAGGGTGCAGTACGACACGCGAGCACACGCCCAGTGAGCGTGCGCAGCGCTACTCCCGTGACGTCACTGCACTCGCTGGCTCGTCCGTGAGCTCATCGCCGCGCGCCTCCCGCGCCTCTCAGAGGCTGGAGATGAAGTGCCACTTGTCCACTGCGAACAGAGATCATAACTTATAACCCGTCTAATGGATACCCAGCGGCAGGCAGTGAGGTCTGCAGTCTGCAGTCGTCAATCTAATCGTATCATCGGCATCGTTGAATATGGCTACGGTAAACGCACAGAACTAGCTAGTGGTCCAGTGCCGAGCCCTCATCTCAGAAGTAGGCAGTGACCCGTCGCTGCCGGCTGTGGTCGAGTCGATGGTCGGCAGCGAAGAGTCCTGAGACGCGGTGGTCCTTCTGCGAAACAGTCGTCTCGCACACTGCGGCTGCGGAAAGGGACAGGGAGATCCGTCCACTCACCCGGCCCGCAGCAGGCGCACCGGGCGGCGGCGCAGAGCGGGCAACGGCCTCTTCCAGCCCCCCTACGTGGGTCCAGGGGCCCCCCTAGATGAGGCCAGGGGCGCACACTTCAGCACCCGAGGGGCCCTCGCCGGCGTCGCGGGGGCACCAGTCGGGAGTTGCGGAAGGATCGTACGTTCCCGCGACTCCCGGCTTAGGTGTGAGATGGAACACCGGGGTGGTTTTTAGGTAAGAGTCTGACAGACGCCGTCGTCCGCCCCAGGGCGGTCGTCCGGCGGCGAGATGGCGGCACAGAGGCCTACGTCGATGTGTACTGACCGCTGAGCGGGATGGGCTGCGGCAGGCCGCGCGGCGGCGCCTTGGCCAGCGCGGCGCTCGCCTCGGAGCGCTCCACGCGCGCGGGCGCGCCCTCGACGCTCACGTTCATCCTGCGGGCCACAGCGCCACGGTTACTAGCGCGTCACACGGAGCTAACGGACACGCGTGACGATATACTTGCGCGACTATATCGTCACGTGTGTTCAAACATTTTGGCGCTAATTTCAAGACTTGGGTGATTTTCAATTTTCGATTCCGATCCTTCTTTCACGTTACGTTCGATTAGCCGACTGCAAATGTAAGTTTGTAATCGAAGTTTGGTTTACCTGATAAAATTACAAATTAACGAATTTCAGACTTTTCTTTTACTTGTGCTATGCGACTTTGCTTCTTGCCTTTCATGATTCTAGGTCAACGGGAAGTACCCTATAGGTTTGATTTATTTGCGAGTTTCAATGTTGCCGCATGAAAACTTTTAAATGGCTTTCAAATGCATATTGTTTAAAAACATTGTTTATATTAGCTGTAAGTTACCCGAATAGAATAAAATAAAATAAATGCTATTAATTTTAGCAATTTTGTAGCAAAGCGTCATTTATGGACGTCACTAAACAGAAATAATATCCGTACAAGCAAACTTGAGCCGTGTGAAGTCTACACTCGCGCAAGTAGTATGTCCTAACGTGTATGGCTATAATAACGACGCCGACGCTCGCACTTACTTGTTAATGTCCGTCGCATCCGGCACCTCGCCCGCCACCAGCGAACGCCAGAACTCGTGCACCTGCAAACGTAATACTATCACACACGAATCGCCGAAGAATGTCAGTCGATCGGAGGCTCGACCTCGAGGCGTATCGAACGCCGAGGACCGAGAGAGTGGCTCACCTCGTCGATGACCTTGTAGGCGAACTCCGCGTTCTTGCACTCGCCGTCGAAGGCGAAGCGGTTGACGGGCTTGCCGTCGGGCACCTTGTACAGGCGGAACCACTCCACCGTGGCGCGCAGCAGGCCCGGGAAGTGCGCCTCCACGTCGCCCACGTCGTGCAGCTTGTGCGCGTCCGGGTCGCGCGCGTCGATGGCCAGCAGCTTCCAGTCCGTCTCGCCCTCGTCGATGAGCGCCAGCGTGCCGAGGATCTTCACGGCGTACACGTCGCCGCGCGCCGCCACGCGCTCGCCGATCTCGATGACGTCGATGGGGTCGTTGTCGCCGCGCGCCTGCGTGCCCGGGTCCACGTGGTGCGGGTTCTCCCACGTCTGCGGCAGCGCGCCATAGTTCCAGATGTAGCCGCGGTGCGGGAACACGTTGCACACGAAGCGCAGAGCGCCCTTCTTCACGTCCTGCTTGATGGGGTTGAGCGGCTCGCCGAGGCTGATCTCCATCTTGGCGTTGCTCCAGCGCGGCACCTCCACCACCATGTTGACCAGCCGCCGCGCCTTGTCCGCCCACAGCGGGATGTCGTGCAGCGGCGAGATCGGCCCGCTCTCGTCCTCTGCAACACGACTCTCATATAGACACGTCTATGCAGTTCGTTCAAAACTTATACCATATTGCTGGCGTTAATAAAGGTGCAACCGGACTGCGGTCGATCGACGACGATCAGTCGCTATTGTAAATTGAATAAAAAGGAAATTTCATATGGATCGTTCGACGAACGACCATCAACCGCGGGTGATCGTTACTAATAATGAATCGTCCACTGACCATAATCCGGCTGCCATGCACCACATGATCGTCCTGATCGGCCGATGTCATCGCTCGACGTCGATCAACAGCAGTCTGACTACACCTTATGTTGTAGAAACGCGTCGGCGCGGCGGCGGCGCGCGGCGCCATCAGGTGCGCTGATCGCCCGCCCGACCGACCCCGCTCCGACGCTAGACGATTCGTAATTATTTTGTTATTAAGCATCATTATTAGTGAGTCTAATTCACTTCGCTGGATCTCAACGAACACGTGACAGGCTGGAGAAGTCGATAAGCAATCGCGTCAGAAAACATGTTACTGCTGAAACTAAACGACCTTCGTGACCTTGCGTTCCGTCGACGCTTCCTATCTATCTGAGAGAATGTTCCTATGTTATTGTTCCACACATTATGTAATCAATAAAAAAAAAAGTAATTTAAAAAAATTAAACCGACTTCAAAAAGAAATTAACTCAAAACTATGAAATAACTTTAATTTCGGAAGTCGGTGTCTTGGGATCTGTATTTTTTTAGTTTTAGTTTTAGTGTTTTGCCCCCGACTTCCGAAATTAAAGTTATTTCATAATTGTGAGTTAATTTCTTTTTGAAGTCGGTTTATTTTTTTTTTAATTAAGTACTTGTTTATTTCATAATTTTTAGTTTTAAGTAATTACTGGAATATATTTGTTTGTAATAAGTAGGTAATAGTTTTGTTTTAAATATTGCACTAGAATTTGACCAAGGTTTTGATTGACATGATTTCCCTTTGACACTACATCCGTAGCTCGTATCATTATGCACTTACGTATTAGTCCATATCTTGAAAATTACTGAATCGATTTTGATGAAAGAATCATGCCCACTTTCCATACATTGATTGACCTGTCACTTGATTTGTTTTACAGGTCGCGTCTACCTACAACTAGTGTTGTATAAAAACAATTATTGTTCATAATAACACAATAATTTATTATCATTTCATTTAGAGGCCAGGGAAAAATGTTATCAAGTAAATAAGGTTTTGAGGTTATAGCAGCTGTCAGATAAGGTTTGACAGCTGTTATAACCTCAAAAACTGTACGATAATTAAAATCAAATTGTTTCTTAATCGCTGAGAGTTACAATCACTCAGAAATAAATCCCTCTTCAATGTAATAACATCAAATCATCATCATCAAATTGGCGCGCGGTCGCAAACAGCAGTTATTATTTTCGTAATAACCCGCCGATGCGGAGTTATAAAGACTTCGTGTGATGTTGTGCTATCCTTGTTTACTACACTTTGTGCAAGTTTGAACAATTTAGGTACCTACTTACAGTTCATTGAAGTAGGTATCGGTCAAAATCTGTCGTCGCCGTCGAAGCAGACCAGACTCCAGGAGTCGGCCTGACAGACGACATAAATAGATAACGCAAAGAGCTGCCCACCTACAAGTTTTTGGCGAGGACAGGGAAATTAAATAAAAAACAGGATTTGATTTATTATCATTTATTCAATATCTTCTCGTACAACCACTTCATTTAAAAATGCCACTGGAGCCACAATGTTGGTTTCATGCCTGTGATCATGTATTAAGTTGATCATCCTTAGTGTGAGGCTTGATGGGTTTTCTTTGAGAATGTGGTCACTTTGACGATTGAGCAATGATCAACCACAAACGGGGCACACTTGAGCATGACCACGTCGAGATGAACCAACAGATGGATCACACTCATTTTTTCCTTGAATCTGAGCATTAATAGTCTGCATGGATATATCAAAGTACGCTTCACAAATGTAATCTTCTTCTGTTATCTGAAAAACAAATAAAATAAAAATAGTTTATTTCTCACCGTTAAAAGTACAATTATACAAATAGGTAAGTACAGTACAAGTAGGTACTTCAACATTTTGTGGTGATCATAATAAGGTGCACATAGTATTGACCCTTGCCCCTAAACTAGGCAGGAACCTGTATCTCAGGGGATAGTGTTCAGCTATTTACTTTTTATCTTGACATTTTAATTTTTATCTTAGGACTACTAAATCACTATCACACTCACTATTAATTTATTAAATTATTCGACTTAGTAAGTACCATTAGAGAGTGCTAGGGTTTGTTGGTGAGTTTGAAAATATGAGGTATGGATGTGGTTATGTGTGTTAATATGAGTGGTGAAATAGAGGTATGTGTGTGAATGATGTAGTGATGAAGTAAGTGATGAAAGTGTTTTTGTGTGGGAGATAGGGTTACTTATACACAAAGGGTCATTAGAATTTCAGTGTCTTCGTAAATTATGAGATTTTAAAGCCTACAATGGAAATAAGTATGTATATTTAATTTGTAATTTTACATTTTTTGTTTTAAACAGCTGTCTAAAATAACCACTATAACTAAAACATGGGGAAAATCTAGATGTAACTAACACATTCGGTCAGTGGGTCGTCATAAGGGCGTTACCTATTTCTAGTAGGTAGTACTAGTTCCATTTTTCGTGTAACTTGAAAAATATACTTTTCCACTTCTAAATATCAATTCTTTTTTATTATAAAACAAATAATATGCTAGCCTCCGTTAACTAGATACTAAATCGTTAGGTACTTGATTGGTCTTATACTTACTATTATTGGAGATATCCAAGTGCTAATTAGCGAGATGACTCTGCTATCAAGCTGAAGCGCCCGATAACGCCGAAGCGTATTAACACTTTGTTGCAGTTTATACAAAGCAATCTCGTAGAAGGCTCCTTAGCACTTTCCAACAAGAGCGATTACGATAACTTAGATCCCAATCAAAAGCACTAAATCGGTATCCGTATAACACAGGCCAAAGTAATCGTAACTCGTAGGTATCGAAGTCCATGGAAAATGCAAAAGTTGTAAGGATATCAGAAAGTCCAAAATCGCACAGTACATTATGAAACGAACGACTGCAAAACGTCAAACAAATGACAGCGGTCACAGTGTCACAGCGGCAGTCTGTCATTCGTTGCGGCTAAAGAAGTCCGTTTTACGCGTAACCTGTCAACTGTACACTTAAAATGGAACGTGTGTAAAACACGTTCCTTTTCCAAAAGTATATTGAGAATGATAAACATAACCTAAATTGTATTTTTTCCTGGCTTCATTTGAAAATTCAATTAAGTGATACGAAATAAGCAAAAAAAGTGCAATTTTTTAAGATATTTTACATCACTAGACGCGTTCGAAAATTTTCAGGTCAAGACTGGACATGATTCTTTGCCCACTGACACTGATGCGGACGAATGTTTTTATGCTCAAAGAATGCTTTCCTTTTTTTCCCTTTATATAATTGTACTTAATAATATATATTTTTGTGTTAGATTACTTATTGCATTCAAGATTTCAGCATAAGGTTGATTATTGCAAAAAAAAACAATAAAATTGAGTGCACTAGAATTTTGAGTCAACTGATAATTTATATCACAGATAAAAAATAGTAGAATTATTATCTTTGTACGAGCAAACCCGTACAATACATTGTATCAATTTTGTGCTGACATGGACGCGCGACGAATGAATAAAAATACATGTTTGAGTTAGCAAATCAGTAGTTGCATAGCATCGATCGACTAATTCGCCGCGGCGATCATTTATCAGTTTTTGGACATTTGTGCTTTCTTTTTACTATCAATACATGAGTCAAACATTTATCAGTTTATCATTTAAATGTACCTTTACCCGTACAATCTTTACAATTCTTATTATGATAAGAGGGAACAGTTTTTAATTTTTACGTGAAATGTCTCGATTACTGACATGGTTGTAAAATAGTGTGAAACTGTTTTTTTCTTTGCTTCTTGAATTAGCCTAGACCTCTAGACCATTCATCAGTACTGTTGAACTGTAAGCTAAGCACATTTTTCAAAATTCATGAGATAGGGTTTGCATCTAAACCGTTCTCCTAGAACCTGGATTTATAAATCTAAACACATCATCATGATCTGCCTAGCCCTTTCTCAACTATGTCGGGGTCGGCTTCCAGTCTAACCGGATGCAGCTGAATACCAGTATTTTACATGGAGTGACTGCCTATCTGACCTCCACACCCAGTTACTGTTTCTTTACTGTCTTTGTTTTGCAGAAGCGAGCTGTTCGATCGATTTATAAATTAAGTCCGAGACACTCTCTCAGAGACAAATTTAAAGAGTTTAACGTAACGACTGTGCCTTCTCAGTATATTTATGAAAATCTTTTATATGCCCATAAAAATATAAAATTGTTTAAAATAAAATACAATGATATCCATAATATAAATACTAGAAACAAACACAAATTTGTTGTACCTACAACAAGGCTCAAGAAAATAGGTGGCTCGTTCAGATGCCAATGTATACGCTTTTATAATAAACTACCCAGCCACGTTCAAGATCTAAGCCTTAATAATAATAATAATATTCTTTATTTTCGGACAACAAAGATCCAGCGTGTTAGTAAACAATATTATAACTTATTACTAGTGTTAGTAGTTAAAATACAAATCAAATCAAATCAAATCAAATCATTTATTTTTGCCAACATGGGTAGGGGTATAGAAGTTACATAATGTTTTAATAATGTTCTCCATGCTCTGCCGTCACATGGGCATGCAAAATTTACACATACATTACAATCAGATTTCAAAATAATATTACAAAATTATCAAATTGGAAAATCATTTTATCCGTATTTTCAATGTCAAGGAGTATTTAGTCAATATGTAATTAAATAAATGTCAGAGTAAATAATCAATAAATAAAGTCCTAGTATAAATAATTGTTGAGAGTTTCAAATGTCATGATTGTCTATGATTGTATATCTGATTATTAATTATTGGCCATAAGGATTCCCTTTTAGATATTCCTTCACACTGTAATATACTTTATCAGTTAGAAATTGCTTTAGCTTCCGCTTAAATATGTGCGAGTTGTCAATGTCTGTAATACAACATGGCAATTTGTTATAAATCTTAGATGTCATGCAATATACACTGGAGTCCATCAAATGAGTTTTGCAGGGTACAGTCTGAACTTTATTTCTATATCTAGCACTTCGGAATTTTTCATACATATGCATATTACTTTTGACAAAGACTGACATCTCGTAAATGAACAGGCTAGGTAAAGTGAGAATCTTAAGTTTTTTGAAATATGGTTCACAGCTATCTGTGGTCTTTAGTCTACACATTGCCCGTATGCACTTTTTTTGGGCTTTAAATACAGACTCCCATTCCGTCGAGTTCCCCCAGAAAATTACACCATATCTCAGCGTGGACATCACGTATGCATGGTAAGCTGTTATAACAGTGGACAAATTTACAATTTTTGTGAGTATGTATAACATATAGGCATATTTATTTAATTTCAAGCAGACAATTAAGAAGAAGACCGCTTATATAGTATTGAGAAAAGGACATCCCCAAATTAATGTTTTGGGATTGTCCTTCCCACAAAACTTTTAATAATCGAAGAGTCGATAGTTAGTAGCCATAGTTTTTAGAATGCTGTTGCCACTCGGCCGCAACCTTGACAACAGCGACGCGGTTTTCTTGCGAATGACGGCGTGGAAGCCGTCAGTTCGGTTTTGCGCAAACATATTAGAAGCGCTTCACTAAAAACAAATCACACACAATAAATTCCAATCATTCATTAAACGTAAGTTGTGCCAGAAAGCCTTTTATACCGTTAAAGACTATATTGAGGACAAAAAGGCTTGATATTGAGCTGCTTCCAATTTCTGCATTTTGAATGTTTTTATTTTTTTATTTTATATATACAAGAGTAAATTCTGGTATTCCAATATAATCTTACTGCACAAGAAGGGTGATAAATCTGATATTGGGAATTATCGCCCTCAGCTTGGTTTCACATCTTTACAAAGTTTTTGTCAAAATTATTTAAAACCGTATATCAGGCACATTAGACCTCCACCAACCTCCCGAACAGGCTGGATTTCGTCGAGGCCTTTCGACTACAGACCATCTACTTTCTCTAAACCAGGTGATTGAAAAACATCAAGAGTTTAATCTACCATTATACCTGGCGTTTGTGGATTACTCAAAGGCCTTTGACAGCCTAACACACGAAGCCATATTCTCGGCACTCAAAAAACACGAAATAGATCCCGTTTATATACACCTGTTACAAAAAATATATCACAATAGTACAGCAGCCATTCGTATAAATACCACCGGGCCATCCTTTCCAATTCAACGAGGAGTCAAGCAAGGTGACCCGCTGTCTCCCATACTCTTTACAGCTACGCTAGAAGAGGTTTTTCAGACATTAAATCCGCTCAGGCAGGACAAGGGTAATATCGTCGGAGAAAGGAGACTGACCAATCTACGTTTCGCCGACGACCTTGTCCTCTTTTCTTTCTCAGCAGCTGAGCTAGGCCAAATGCTCGAACAACTGAGCCACGCTAGTCTTCAGGTCGGACTTACGATGAACATGTCGAAAACAAAGCTGATGACGAACAGCACCGAACGCAACGTAGAAACTAGGGGTGTAGGGGTGGGTTGAATATGTCCATGAGTACATTTACATGTGCATTCTTCCCACCCTCACCTACGGAGCGCAAACATGGTCTCTTACAAAGCGTCAAAAGTCCGCACTTGGAGTCTGCCGACGGGCTATGGAACGAAGTATACTAGGTATCAAACTCACAGACCGCATTAAGAACTCTATACTTCATTCCAAAAATCAAATAGCGGACGCTGGCCGCACAGCTGCAGGACTAAAGTGGAACTGGGCTGGCCATATCTGTCGCATGTCGGAGCAGCAATATGCAAAAGCCACCACTCAGTGGATCCCCAATGGCAGAAAACGACTGCGCGGCAGGCCCAGAAAGAGATGGCGGGATGAGCTGGACTCCTTCTTAAAGGATTGGCCTACAATCGCAGTAGACCGGGAAAAGTGGAAAGAGGGAAGGGAGGCCTTTGCCCTGCAGTGGGACAACACAGGCTCATAATAATAATAATAATTATATATACACATTGACATTAATGATTTTTTTATAAACAATGACATTTGCTTACTTTGTAAAGTATTATATTATTTTATTTATTGTGAATGTGAAGACGATGTGGGTCATTTTATTATTTGTTATTCTCTGTTCTGTTAGTTTCATGGTCTGGAATTTCGGATTTCACATTTTTAGGGTTCCGTTGCCAAATGGCAAAAAACGGAACCCTTATAGATTCGTCATGTCTGTCTGTCTGTCTGTCCGTCTGTCTGTCCGTCCGTATGTCACAGCCACTTTTCTCCGACACTATAAGAACTATACTGTTCAAACTTGGTAAGTAGATGTATTCTGTGAACCGCATTAAGATTTTCACACAAAAATAGAAAAAAAAAACAATAAATTTTGGGGTTCCCCATACTTAGAACTGAAACTAAAAAAATTTTTTTTCGTCCCACCCATACGTGTGGGGTATCTATGGATAGGTCTTCAAAAATGATATTGAGGTTTCTGATATCATTTTTTTCTAAACTGAATAGTTTGCGCGAGAGACCCTTCCAAAGTGGTAAAATGTGCGTGTCCCCCCCCCCGTAACTTCTAAAATAAGAGAATGATAAAACTAAAAAAAATATATGATGTACAATACCATGTAAACTTCCACCGAAAATTGGTTTGAACGAGATCTAGTAAGTAGTTTTTTTTTAATACGTCATAAATCGTAAACCGCAATTTACATTTTATTCAATCAACTCAAATATAAAAATAATAAAAAAAAACATTAAATTTCATAAACATAAACCTTATTCATAAACCCGGATGTTACGGAACCCTCGGTGCGCGAGTCCGACTCGCTCTTGCCCGGTTTTTTGTAATGTTGATTAAAATAGTCACAACGAATGGAGGTATTACAGCCATTCTAAGTATGGAGACTTTTATTATCTAATATAAATAGTTATTATTAAGGACAAAGCTATAATGGAACAAACACAACATTGTCCTTTTTTGAAGAAACGGGGAAAAACCAGAACTAACGAATTTAAGCCTCGTTGAACATGAAATAAATTTTGGAAGTTATAGCTACTGTTCGCAGTTCTTAACCTCTAGCTGCTGATCTTGAGTTGAGCTGCACAATTTCTCACAAATGCGTGCACTGACTGGACAGGTCCTGTCAATCTGTGTGGTTCTTTCCTCAAAAGACCATCTCAGACATCGATCTACAAGGTCTTCATATAACCTGACCAAGATTATGTCTGGACTTTAAACGAGACTGTGACCTCTGAGTTTGTTTCGGCCTTTCTATTCAGAGTAGTCAGATAGGAAACGCCGACCTCATCTAGTTTTAAAAAAACATGATTGACGTGTAAAAGTGTTTGTACAAACCTACTTACAAAAATAAAATAATTTATCATTTACTGGGTAATACGATACTCCTTGGTAAGACTGGTTGTCAGACTTTCGGGCTTCTGATGACCCGTAACGACTGTCAAAGATCCACGAATGACAGCCGGGACCAACCGCTTAACGTGGTTTCCGAGGCCCGGAGGGGTCTCGGTATGTAATGATGGTCACCAATCCATAGACCAACCGCGGCAAGCGTAGCTTAACCTGATCGATCGACCTCTACGGCTGTTTTAATTTAGCCACGGGCAGCCTATAAATAAAAAATCGAATATAAAAGAAAGTCGTGTTATTTACACTATTTATAACTCAAGAACGGCTGGACCGATTTGGCTGAAAATTGGTAGGGAGCTAGCTTAGAACCAGGAGACGGTGATAAAATACTTTTTTTTTACTTATAGGAGTAAGCTAGGAGTAGTGTAGGAGTAGGTTAGGAGTAGGGTAGAAGTAGGTTAGGAGTAGGGTAGAAGTTGGGTATGGTAAGGGGTAGGACACCACGCGAACAAAGTAGCGCCTGACAGCTAGAAATAATTTATATGCCAAAACAACATTTGCCGGGTCAGCTAGTCAAAATATAAAAAAACCGGGCAAGAGCGAGTCGGACTCGCGCACCGAGGGTTCCGTAACATCCGGGTTTATGCATAAGGTTTATTTTTATGAAATTAAATGTTTTTTTATATTTGAGTTGGTTGAATAAACCAACGTACCCAACCAACGAAAACCCCACACGTATGGGTTTGATGAAAAAAAAAAATTTCGAGTTTCGGTTCTAAGTATGGGGAACCCTAAAATTTATTGTTTTTTTTCTATTTTTGTGTGAAAATCTTAATGCGGTTCACAGAATACATCTACTGACGAATCTATAAGGGTTCCGTTTTTGCCATTTGGCTACGGAACCCTAAAAAACCGGGCAAGAGCGAGTCGGACTCGCTCACCGAGGGTTCCGTAACATCCGGCTTTATGCATAAGGTTTATGTTTATGAAATTAAATGTTTTTTTATATTTGAGTTGGTTGAATAAAAGGTAAATTGCGGTTTACGATTTATGACGTATTAAAAAAAAACTACGTACTAGATCTCGTTCAAACCAATTTTCGGTGGAAGTTTACATGGTATTGTACATCATATATTTTTTTAGTTTTATCATTCTCTTATTTTAGAAGTTACAGGGGGGGGGGGGGGGGGGGGACACATTTTACCACTTTGGAAGTGTCTCTCGCGCAAACTGTTCAGTTTAGAAAAAACTGATATTAGAAACCTCAATATCATTTTTGAAGACCTACCCATAGATACCCCACACTTATGGGTTTGATGAAAAAAAAATTTTTGAGTTTCGTTTCGAAGTATGGGGAACCCTAAAATTTATTGTTTTTTTTTCTATTTTTGTGTGAAATTCTTATTGCGGTTCACAGTATACATCTACTTACCAAGTTTCAACAGTATAGTTCTTATAGTTTCGGAGAAAAGTGGCTGTGACATACGGACGGACAGACAGACAGACAGACATGACGAATCTATAAGGGTTCCGTTTTTTGCCATTTGGCAACGGAACCCTAAAAACCGGGCAAGAGCGTTTATGCATAAGGTTTATGTTTATGAATTTTTTTTTTTTTTTTTTTTTATATTTGAGTCGATTGAATAAATGGTAAATTGCAGATTACGATTTATGACGTATTAAAAAAAAACTATTTACTAGATCTCGTTCAAACCAATTTTCGGTGGAAGTGTACATGGTAATGTACATCATATATTTTTTTTAGTTTTATAGTTCTCCTATTTTAGAAGTTACAGGGGGGGGGACACACATTTTACCACTTTGGAAGGAAAAAAAATGATATTAGAAACGTCAATATCATTTTAGAAGACCTATGCACAGATACCCCACACGTATGGGTTTGATGAAAAAAAAATTTTAACTTTCAGTTCTAAGTACGGGGACACCCAAATTTTTTTTTTTTCTAGTTTTGTGTGAAAATCTTAATGCTGTTCACAGAATACATCTACTTACCAAGTTTCAACAGTATAGTTCTTATATTTACTGAAAAAAGTGGCTGTGACATACGGACGGACAGACAGACAGACAGACAGACAGACGGACAGACAGACAGACAGACATGACAAATCTGTAAGGGTTCCGTTTTTTGCCATTTGGCAACGGAACCCTAAAAAAGTAATTTAAAAAATAAAAACCGGGCAAGAGCGAGTCGGACTCGCGCACCGAGGGTTCCGTAACATCCGGGTTTATGCATAAGGTTTATGTTTATGAAATTAAATGTTTTTTTAAATTTTTGAGTTGATTGAATGAATGGTAAATTGCGGTTTACGATTTATGACGTATTAAAAAAAAACTACTTACTAGATCTCGTTCAAACCAATTTTCGGTGGTAGTTTACATGGTAATGCATCATATATTTTTTTTACATTTATCATTCTCTTATTTTAGAAGTTACAGGGGGGGGGGGGGACACACACATTTTATCACTTTGGAAGTGTCTCTCGCGCAAACTGTTCAGTTTAGAAAAAAATGATATTAGAAACCTCAATATCATTTTTGAAGACCTACCCATAGATACCCCACACGTATGGGTTTGAAGAAAAAAAAATTTTTGAGTTTCGTTTCGAAGTATGGGGAACCCTAAAATTTATTGTTTTTTTTTCTATTTTTGTGTGAAAATCTTAATGCGGTTCACAGAATACATTTACTTACCAAGATTCAACAGTATAGTTCTTATAGTTTCGGAGAAAAGTGGCTGTAACATACGGACGGACAGACAGACAGACAGACATGACGAATCTATAAGGATTCCGTTTTTGCCATTTGGCTACGGAACCCTAAAAACCCGACTGCGGTAAAAAACTTAAGTTAAAAAAAACTGAAAAGCTAAACACAAGGTCTAGGTCAGAATGACGGGTGTACTGTTACAGAACTGAATATGTTATTATGAAAGGAATGTACCAGCAATGTACCTGAATGTACCTTTAATGAAATTCAATGTACGGTGGGCTGCATCAATTGGGTACCCCAGTTGTATTAAAATTTTCATACAACTGGGGTACCCAATTGATGCAGCCCACTGTACCTCAAAGAAACAAGAACAATTGTAATAATAAAGTGAGCCGCAGTCCTGACAGTCAGAATGACGGGTGAATACTAATAATTAATTAATGTAATAGATATCTTATGGTTACCTAATATTTACCATAGGAATGTACCTTCAATGTACCTCATAAAAATATAATCTGAAAATATAATGCGACAAGTAATTAACGAGAAAATCAAGAAAAGAAATTTTGAAAATACCAATTTTTAATAGCAATGTGAGTATAGTGTTATTTGCTCGTATTGAGAATTGAACGTGATTATGTGAGGATTATTTACATTTTTCACTGCTTTTCATAGACATTGAGTAAATGATAATTCATTTTCTAATCAATATTTGTTTTATTTATCAAATCACATGTAGGTATGTAGAAAAAATGTAAATTGAAATGAAAAAAAAAATGAAAATGAATATGTTAATTGTAATTGAAATGTAATTTTTATTTTGATTGTAATTGTTTGATTTGATTTGATTTGACATTTTGACAAGTTATTGACATTTGTTTGTCGCCGAGATGAGACTGTGACTACATTTTACTAAAACTAGCAAGTCATGTAAACAGCATCCGTTTTTATAACAAGTTGCCAAAGCCGGTTACAAAACTTAGCGATGGAAAGTTCAAAACCCTCATCAAAGTGTCCTTATCAAAAAAGCATATTATAAGATTAAAGAGTACGTAGTCTTTAATCTTCTAATATGCTTTTTTGTTGTCTTCAATGTTGAAGACAAGGTAGTTTGGCTTTCAAATTACAATGTTTGTTTTTTTTACACACTTCTTTGACATAATCTTTTTATTATTTGACATTATATACAGACAATTCAAATTTTTCACTTCTTTATTAGTGGTTATAATGTGTAACGAGTCTTTTAAGCCTGTTACATGATATCGCGTTCTTTGCTTTAATTTGAAGGCAACATGGTGGTGTTGCCATGTAAGAATTTATTTTTTTGAATCGGAATCGTGTAGTGGTCACACTGATTTTTTCTTTTGATGCTGTCAGTTGATTTTGACAGGTCACTTTTCGACCCAACCTTTGCTTAGATTGGAGTAATTTGAGAGCTCCTAATTTAATCTTCACAAGCTGGCTTCCTATGGACTACATCCAGTCCTAATTATGTGGTGGCTGATTTGTCCTTGTCAGCATCATGATGGGATTGGCCATATTTTGTAAAAGGTTGGTAAAATTCTTCGTGGTTTCAAACCTATTCACGTGTCGCGTGGTCATTTTGATGGCGGACGTTAATAGTTTTCGATATTTGTTTCAGGATCTTTTGAACCTTATATATTTTTTGGATTAATTCATCTACTGATGTAAAAGCTTTTTTTGGAAAAGAAACGGTGAGTTAATTTGCATTTGGTCGTAAACATTCCGATCGGCATTTTTGTCGACGCTGAACATCAGCTAACAATTATTCATGTTTGATTTCAGCCGTGAGGCGTTTCTTATTTCTTTTACTTCAAGACTTAAATTTTTAACGCTAGCCCCTACCGACATATATCATGGACCGCCTGACGTCCCCGCGAAGATCAAAATCACCAGGGTTTGCCCATTCGGTTTGTTAGTTTATTCGCCGGAATATGGTATGGTTTATAATACTTAACTTAAATTGACAAAAGTGCAATAATGACAGGACAAAAATTAATTTCTATTCCATCTTAGTTTTACACCTTAGAACTTAATATTAGAAAGGAATTTTCTTGTATATTGAGACCAGCAGCCTTCGGGTAATAAAATCGTTCAATAACTTTTGTGTCGATTTTTATTGATACTCCCCGCTTGAAGATTAAAAGTTTCCAGTTCCCGCAGGTTAGTCTATCCTTGGCATAGTTTGGTGTGTGCTCCTGGCGCCCGAATTTTCACTTCTACTTATTGTTTATTTATTTGGAGTACAACACACACATTTAATAATCACATTTCATAAGATACATTTTTAATAACATCCACACACTCTTTAAAATATTTTTTTTTAATATTACAAATGGCAATCATATCACTTGGTTTTAGTAGGTTTTATATTTAATTTTTTATTTATCCTTCTAATAGATTTTTATTTTGTAAATGTGAGGACCTTGTAGGCCTTGTAGACTTTAGATCTGTAGATAATTTATTATTATAACAAGTACCTCGTACTTGTTAACAGGCTTACTCTGTCCTTGCATACCTACTGTAATTTGAAAACATTGTAAAAGCCAATTATTTTGAAAAAAAGTTATTTCAAAAAATAAAAAACCCGACTGCGGTAAAAAAACTGAAAAGCTAAAAACAAGCCCATTTTAAATTAAATAAAAGTTGGAAGTAGGCGGGACCCATTTGAATTTGAAAATATAATAAAAATGATATGGGTCCCGCCTGCTTCCAACTATTATTTAATTTAAAATGGGCTTGTTTTTAGCTTTTCAGTTTTTTTACCGCAGTCGAGTTTTTTATTTTTTTAAATAACTTTTTTTATTTCCAGCTTTTTAGTTGACAAAATAAATGTGAATTTCGCAGACGATTTAGCTCTTGGTACGTGTTTTTTACGATTTGTCACTTCGAATTACTTTTAACCATATAAGTTGTATATATTTTTGTAATCACCTTTAAAAACCCTTTATTTTGATACCCCACTCGATAGGTTTCGAGAAAAATATTTTTTTTTGAAGACATAATATTGCGCCAAAAATCGGCCATTTTATATTTTTTCAATTTTGATATACCCAGTGACACTCGCGCTACCAAGACAAATATAAAGACGTATAATTTATCAAAATCCGTTCATTCGTTTAGAAGTTACGAAGGAACAAAGAAACGGACATACATACATACATACATACATACAGGTCAAACACATAACCCTCCTTTTGGGCTTCGCCGCAGTCGGGTAAAAAGAGTAACTGTGGAATTTCTTGCTGGTTCTTCTCCATAGGAAACAACCAATTGGAACCGTGCACCTAGCTTTTGAGGTTTCATAAGTGCCCATGTAGGCTTATGTGAAATAAAATATTTTGATTTTACAAGAATTGGCCTTCTGATGTTATAAGGAGTACCTTAGGCTAATTTTATTTTAAAATAAATTAATAGTTTAAAAACACTACAAAAACATGCTTTTATACATTTATAAAAGCGTAAAAACAAAAAACCAGTGCCTATCTTCCGGCTTCATCATCAGACCTTGAAACCTAATTGTGGTCAAAGTTCATTACAAGACTTTTCTAAGAAATCCAAAACAGCTATGATACGATTTTCCATCATGAAGTTCCAGTTCATATCTTCCGGCTCTGTCATCAGATCAGTTCGACAGTACCATATTATTGTATTGTCACCAGCACACAGCACAGCTGCCAATTTTCATTATGCTACGACCCTTGGAAGATGGTTAAATTAGTTACCTTAGATTCCATTACATAGTTACATTACATATACAGGTCGACCTAATAAAAGCGTGTTAACAAAACCCATGAAATTCCGACAATCATGCAAATGAAGTCGCGGGTACAGCTAGTAATAAATACAAATCCCGAATCCGCCCTTAAGCAACTGAGGTGTTCAATGCTAAATATTGCTTGTGCCTTCTGAGAAGTGCCTTTGCTCTGCAGTGGAACAATAATAGCCTCTTAATTATTTAGGTACCCCTTGTGAAAACTTTCCTCTATTTAGCATAGGTCAGACTTGATTGTCTCAAAACGTTTCTATAAATATCTTAATGGTTTCAGCATTGTACTTTAATTATGTGGCAGCTAACCAGTAGCTTAGCACATCCTATTCACCGTCTTGTAAGTGATCAGTAAGTAGATATTGACTACAATCTGTACATTGAATAGCTAATCTCAACAAACCTATCAACTTAGAGCCATAATACGCTATTTATATAACTACAAGGAACTTAAACAGTCATTTTTGATTAGGAGCGAACGTAACTAATATTATAATCTTGACCTTATCAGATAATGTAATTATATGCTCTGTAACCAAGTTGCAGAACAATGACTAAATGTGATTTCATTTCAGCATTATAATGCATGCTTTGTTAATATTATATTATAAAAATGACAAAAGAAATCATACATATTTATTTATTTTTAAGGTACCTACCACTATGTCTTTTTGCAAAGATTGCGCGATGAACTGCAAGATAAAACACAAACGCTACCTACGTAAAATAGACTCAGAAAAAGTAATTTCACTCAGATAAGTACTTAATAAATTACTTACATTAGAATATCACATACGTTTTAGAATGTTAAAAGTTCAAGGTCATAGGTTATACCAACCCACTAGTGACTAGGGTATCCATACAATTCAATCAACTATCGGGCGTGACAATGTGATGACAACAGTAACCACGATAATGACAGAAAAGTTCAAAGTCCGGCTAGTTTCAATAGTTTAAAGAAGTAATGATAAGGTAAAAGGCAGCAGCCTCTTAACTTGCGCTGGGCCAGACGGCGGGCGGCCAGGACGGGGCAGTAGAATTGAAACTGTGGCTCTACTTACTGAAATACACCCGGTAGTCGGGCGCGTAAGCCGATCCTCGTTCCTCTGCAATGTACATTTTGTTGGATCCGTGTGGCTGCGTGGTCGCACTGTTGACGCTGCTAACACAGGTCTGCGCGTAACTAACGGAGCCTGTCACGAATGTTCGTCTCAATAGCGACAAACAAACCGGAACCGACACAGCCGCAATGCAACGTGTTAATGACATTTTGCTCACTGACAACTCACTGACTTTGACAGGAGGGAGAGATACTAGGTTTTTTTTTAAATTATTTTTATTGATGACCATAGATACAAGTCTTTCAGTCACTGACCTCTATCATACAGTGCAGTGTGTACAGAGGTCAGTGCTTTCAGTCGAATACATAGATGGGCACTAGGTGCTGCCCGAGTTGCATAAATGTAGTTTTTAGTCTGGTAATAACAAAAGGTAGTGTTCCATATTCTAATATAAAATTCTCGTATCACAGTGTTTGTAACAAAACCCCTCCGAAACGGCTTGACCGATACTCATGAAATGTGTGTTTATTCAGTACGTCTGAGAATAGGATGTAAACTATTTTTCATACCCCGTAATAAGGGTAGTCCACCCCAAAAAGTTTTATGATTAAGCATTAAAAATACATGTAACCCATAATTTTTACCCTTCTATCATCAACCCCTATTTTTTAAATGTCTATTTATATAAACATGAAATGACGTTTGTTGTTAGTCTCCACTTGTATTATAGAGGTCAGTGGTCTCCACAGACTAAGAAGAGAAGTTACCTTTTAGTCTCACTAAAACTCGAGAAGGGCTGGACCGTTTTGGCTAATTTTGGTTTTGAAATATTTGTAGAAATCCATGGAGGGCTTAAAAGGTGAGAAAATATGAAGAAGTTGTAAGAAAATTATTAAAAAACTGGCCAAGTGCGAGTCGGACTCCCACACGAAGGGTTCCGTACCACAAGCCAAAAACGCCGAAAAAAATATGTTTGTTGTATGGGAGTCCCCCTTAAATATTTATTTTATTTTAATTTTATTATTTATTATTAAAGAAAATATACAATTAAGTATTTTGCGTTAAAAACATTCCAAATTTAATCGGGTGCAGAACAGTACCTGGGGTTTGACCATCCTTCAAAGAAACTTGTATAATATAGGGTGGGTTGTCCCTTAACGTGTACGATTGTCTTCCGTATTCTTTTTTTTAATAATTTTGGAGGGTTTGTTATAGTAGTCGGAGAAGTAGCTACTCTTTTTCTACTAGTCGATTCGGAGTCCATTGAATTTTCTAGCACATTGTCGTCGGGAAGGGAGACCGTTAACACCGGAGTGTATTCAAAGGGATCAGGAGGGTCAGGGGGTTTTTGGTATCCATTATGGATACTGGATAAAAAAAAAAAAGAAATAGAAATAGTTAAAACAAACCTTAGGTTAAAACACAAACACAAAGAACAATCTCGTTTGAAGTTCACACTTGTAAAATTCACTAAAATCGAAAAAATTCCTAACACAAACAAAAGCACGTATTATGCCTTCACCACTACTCACGAAAGTCCCTATACAATCTTATTACCTCTTATTATCTTATTACTGATCGAAACCTGTTTGACAGAAACGAACAGTTTGTATGAGATAATAAAATTGTTGCTTTTTAGGGTTCCGTTCCCAAAGAGTAAAAACGGGACCCTATTACTGAGACTTCGCTGTCTGTCCGTCTGTCTGTCTGTCTGTCACCAGGCTGTATCTCAAGAACCGCGACAGCTAGACAGTTGAAATTTTCACAAATTATGTATTTCTGTTGCCGCTATAACAACAAATACTAAAAACAAAATAAAATAAATATTTAAGGGGGGCTCCCATACAACAAACGCGATTTTTTTGCCCTTTTTTGCTCGATATCAAAAATGGCAACAGGTAAGCACTTGAAATATTCACAAAATACTCAATTGTATTTTTAATTTAATAATAAATAATAAAATTAAAATAAAATAAATATTTAAGGGGGGCTCCCATACAAAAACATAACTTTTTGCCTTTTTTGCTCGATATCAATATTATAGGTAACAGGTAGGCACTTGAAATATTCACAAAATACTTAATTGTATATTTTCTTTAATAATAAATAATAAAATTAAAATAAAATAAATATTTAAGGGGGACTCCCATACAACAAACATATTTTTTTCGGCGTTTTTGCCTTGTGGTACGGAACCCTTCGTGTGCGAGTCCGACTCGCACTTGGCCAGTTTTTTAATAATTTCCTTCGTTATTCTGCGTTAAAAACATTCCAAATTAGCAACATTCTCCTAGGTAGTCAAAGACTACAATATAGGTAGTGTTAAACGTTTAGGAAGGAACCAGGGTGTCAGTTGAGTTTAAGACTCGCCAGGATGCGAATAGCTTCTTGATTATTCAAACTTTATTAAAAAATAACATTGTTGCTACGATTCCTCAATTAAATATTACACCAAGTGAATGGACAGAAGATGAGGTCATTGAGAATATTAAGGTTCCTGATGGATGCGGCCCCGTTATAAAGGCAAGGAGAATGAGCCGAAAAAAGGTGACTACTCTGGGTGTGACAGAGTGGAAACCCACTCAAACTGTAGTTCTTACTTTCAACGAGTTATTCCGTTCTGATCCCCTGAACCCAAAAGTTTCCCAAAAATCCGTACCAACAACCCATTCGCCCCAATACACAAGTTCAACTCCCCAAACACCAAAATCATACCGTAAAACGGTCTTTCTCAAACCTAAATCTCACGCTCCACTTTCACCTAGTTACGATAGGCTGGCTCATCAAGCCCTGACTCAGGATTACTCCTTTTCCCCTTCCCAAAACGGTTGTGCCTTCCGTAGGGAAGGTGCTAGTAGTCCTGATAAGCCCGAAAGCATACTAAATATTATAGCTAATATGCTAATAACTGTGTTAGCTAACCCTGCACAATCCTTACCTGACCACGTTGCGCGTTGCCAAAAAACTGTCTTCAATTGTCCATTATATAATGTTCCATCCCCTGACATTCCTGCAATGGAACGTGAGGAGTATTTCTCCAAGGAAACCTGACCTACTCTTTTTGATTAATAAATTTAAACCATCGGTCTGCAGCATCGCTGAGACGTGGCTTCGTTCTGAAAGCAATTTCAGGATTCCATGTTTCGGTGGTGTTCGTCATGACAGATCAGATGGATATGGAGGATGTGCTTTGTTCATCAATAACAAAGTATCATTCTCTCAGATCCTCCTCTCCTCTCTCAGATCCTCCTCCCTTCGTTGGTAACAACATAAATGTTGTTGATGTTAAGGTGTAGGGTATAAACCTTTTTAGGGTTCCGTAGCCAAATGGCAAAAACGGAACCCTTATAGATTCGTCATGTCTGTCTGTCTGTCTGTCTGTCTGTCTGTCCGTCTGTCTGTCTGTCTGTCTGTCTGTCTGTCTGTCTGTCCGTCCGTATGTCACAGCCACTTTTCTCCGAAACTATAAGAACTATACTTTTGAAACTTGGTAAGTAGATGTATTCTGTGAACCGCATTAAGATTTTTACACAAAAATAGAAAAAAACAATAAATTTTAGGGTTCCCCATACTTGGAATCGAAACTCAAAAATTTTTTTTTCATCAAACCCATACGTGTGGGGTATCTATGGGTAGGTCTTCAAAAATGATATTGAGGTTTCTAATATCATTTTTTTCTAAATTGAATAGTTTGCGCGAGCGACACTTCCAAAGTGGTAAAATGTTGGTCCCCCCCCCTGTAACTTCTAAAATAAGAGAATGATAAAACTAAAAAAAATATATGATGTACATTACCATGTAAACTACCACCGAAAATTGGTTTGAACGAGATCTAGTAAGTAGTTTTTTTTTAATACGTCATAAATCGTAAACCACAATTTACCTTTTATTCAACCAAAAAATATAAAAAAAACATTTAATTTCATAAACATAAACCTTATGCATAAACCCGGATGTTACGGAACCCTCGGTGAGCGAGTCCGACTCGCTCATCCCGGTTTATTTTTTTTATTTTTTTATTGTTTGGAGTCGTTAAAGCATGACCTATGGTAGTGATCGCTATCCCATCACAGTTGAAATAGGAACACCCAAATATTCCGAAATATTTTATTCCGAATTTCGATGTTCCGATTTTCAAAAGTCCGAATTTCATAATACCTAAGAATTATAATCTCTATTATTAAAAATCACGAAATTTATGTTTCCAAAAGTCATAAATGCGATTTGCTTGTTTTCCGATTTTCATATGTTCGAAGAATCAAATGCTCGATGGGTTCTCGGTCCGAAAAACGTCATTCCGATTTTCAATTTTCCGAATAACCTGTTAAAATAGCTGGTACTCCCTTTCTTCTCCTAAAATTGTTTGTCCGAAAGTCATTATCCATAACACGTTTGCTATAAACTTCAGTAACCATAATGTTCAAAAATTCGAAATTTTGTTTTACATACCTAATTATCTTTACTTCTAAATCTATTCTGTCATAATATCGAGTACTATAATAATTGAATCTCCTAATTTTGCATAAAATAAAGTCATATGTCCTAAGTATTGTATTATATAATGTGTATTATTCCGAATGTTCATTTATAATAAAATTGTTAGCTCTAAAACGTTTGCTAAAAATTAGGTTTTAGTGACAGAAACGAATCGCTGTAAATCCGACTTTACGCAGTCTTGTCTGCCCTACCCCTAGAGAGTAATTTAAAATCGCGTAGGCGCGTAGGGGCGAGGCGGCCCGCGGGCTGAAGGTTAGGTTTTTTTTTTTTTTTTTTTTTTTTTTTTTTTTTTTTTTTTTTTTCACTTCTACCTCCAACGTAATTGGAGCCTATGTTAGGCTTATCATGCATTCTAGTTCTCGCAATTATTCCTCTCGTACTTTTATTCTTCATACTTTATCTTTCTTTCACTCTATCTTCTTTCTATCTCTAAGGGTAGGACGCCCTTCTACTTCATCCCTATTCTGTACTTTATTCCATTTTTTCATTTTTATTTCGGGTTTAACACAACAAGGAAACTTTTTATTCTTTTACAATGGTTCTTATTCTAGTTCCTAATATTATGACACGTCTTTGTATGTTCTTACAATCTTTTAAAATATTCTTATTACTAAAACATTTACTTAGGTCTACTTTTATTTTCTATTCCGTGACGCCATTACAATTGTTTGTTTGCACTATTACAACCATCTTATTATCTAATAAACTCTTCTTCCTTCTATCTACCTTATTCTTAGGACTACTTCTATTTTCTATTTCTTAATACTATTACATTTTGTGGGTTTAAATTATATAATCTTTCTTATTTCTATTTCAGTTACAGTTACTACGGCTATTAGCACTAGTTTATCACTAAATGGAAAGTATATTAACAATTAAATATATAACCAGTTTTTCAGTGTTTCTTTGTATGTTGTTACGACTGTTTTCAATGCTTGACCGTAATATTCTATATGATATTATGTAAGCATTTTTACTTAGGCTGTTTGTTCCTATTTATTACTTTACCGCAGATTTTTACACAATATTCCAAAAACACTTCTCTCTTTTTCCCTTTCATTATGGGCCACACATTTTCCCCATCCAGTTTGGTGTCGAGTACGTGTTCAGCCTCAAGCCTTTCCATGTCGAATACAGGACAGCTGAACAATATATGTGGCACCGTCTCGGCAATGTCGGGATCACATATGCACGATGGGCTCTCTTTGCGCTTGAAGCGATTCAAGTATTCCGAGAACCCACCGTGCCCCGTCATGATCTGGGTAGTCATATTGTTAATATCCATCTTCCTGACTATCCCGTACGCCGCCACCGCATCCGGGAAAAACAACTTCGTCCCTGAAGCCGTTTCTCCAGCGCAGTATCTCCGGTTCCACACGTCAAGAGTTGCCATTCGGATGCATCGCTTGACGTATGAAACCGGGCACAGGTCGTAGTCGGGCTTTCGTTTGGAACCCTCAGCGGCTCTCTTGGCTAGTTCGTCGGCCCTCTCGTTTCCTTGCAACCCCGCGTGGGCCTTGATCCAGAACAAGGTGACAGTCTTGTTCTGGATCGACAGGGACCTGAGGTTGGCCCTTGTCTCTACTGCCAGGGGGTGGTGCCGATTATGGTTTTGTAACGTTTGGAGGGCCGCCATAGAGTCACTGAAGATTCCGAACGACTGCGCTTTGTGCTTTAGTATCTCCCTGGTTGCGACGCATATCGCTAGGAGCTCAGCCTGGTAAACAGTGGAATAGTGAGGGAGAGCAAGCTTGATAGTTTTGGTTTCGGCGCCACCGCTCCATATGGACAGTGCCGCTCCAACCTTGCCACCAATCTTGCTCCCGTCCGTGAAGATGCGAACTTCATGTTCGCTCTGGGCATCTAGTTGCTCTTGGTTTACCAGGCTTATGAGCTCAAGCTCAGCGCGCTCTGCTGGGTGTGGAGCTTCCATTGCCGAGGCGGTCTGCTCGACGCTCCTGTCACCAAGTGCCGGCTGAGGCACCCCTCTCCTGGCCTCGTATAGCGATGCCGCTTCGCGGACTCGCAGATCAAGAGGTAGTATCCCAGCCAGCACCAGTGCGGAGTTTAAGGAGACCGTCCGGTATCCCTTGCACAGCTTTTGTGCGATACCGCGCTGGACCGCTCCCAACTGCTTCTTGACGCCCAGCTTGTCGACGGCCGGAGCCCACACGCTTGCGGCGTAGGTAATTACTGGTTCGACGGTGGCCACATATATTATTCTAATGACATCGCGGTTTAACCCCCAGCTGGTCTTTGCTGCCCTGGTTAGTTGCTTGTGGATGCCTATTGCCTTCCTGCACACATTTGCGACGTGTGCGTTGAATGTCAGCTGCTTGTCGATGGTGACACCCAGGATTTTGATCTCGTTGGACATGGCAATGCCGATCCCGCCCATGCTCAACCGCGGGGTGTCGTACTTCAATTTGCGCGTTATGACCATTGCATTGGTTTTTTGAGGGGCAAATTTGAGTTTGTTTTGAGCACCCCACGCCTGGACATGTTCAAGAGCGGCACTGGCACGTCCCTCGATCTCCAACGCTGTGTCACCATCGAAAACCAGCACAACGTCGTCTGCAAATGCTTGGCAATAGTCATCCCTAGCTTCCAAGCTCTTAAGAAGCGGGTCCAGCAGCAAATTCCAGAAAAGCGGTCCCGCGATGGAACCCTGGACACAGCCCTTGCTTGTTGCCTTACAGTACTCCTCACCTGCGTATCTGACCCTAACCCTCCGGTCTTTGAGGTAGCTGTCGATGACCCTCCTCAGGCCTACTGGACACTGTTCCTCGGCCAGGCGGACTCTTATGGCTGGCCACCATGCGCTGTCGAAGGCTCCCTCTATGTCCAATGATACCAGTACTACAATTTTCTTTAGTGCCAGCTTACTGCGTATGTGCTGCATTAGTGCATAGAGGGAGTCCTCGGTGCTTCTCTGTGGCATGAATCCATACTGCCGGGTACTCATCCTGGGGATCAGATGAAACCTGAGGCGGGCCACCAACATCTTCTCATATATTTTGCCGAAGATCGGTAATAGGCCGATTGGTCTGTACGCCTTTGGGTTGCCGTAATCTGTTTTGCCAGGCTTCTTTAAAACTATTACAGTCGCTTCTTTCCAAATTTCCGGGAAGAGGTGGCTTCTCAGGCAGCCATTGAGGAGAGCCAAAGCCACGTCAGGGGCTCCTCTAACGGCCTGGCAGCAAATGTCGGCCGTAAGGCCGTCTGCTCCTGGCGCTTTTTTAACATTGAATGACTCGCACGCTGTCATCAACTCGGCCATCGTGAATGGTGGTTCACAAGGCTCATCTTGCTCCCCAGTATTCACGACATCGGCCTTTTCTCTGATAAGGCGATGGCAGGTGCTGTCGGTTTCCGATTCGTCCTCTGGGTAGAATGTTTTCGCCAGTAGTTCGACCGAGCCTTTTGCATTCAGGACCGCCCCGTCCTTCACCAACGGCTGATCCTCACCTCTTCCCTTGGTCCTTCCTATCATCCGGTAGATTCCTTCCCAAACCCCTTCTTTGTCCTGTCTTGAGCAGAAGTTCTTCCAACTCTCGACTTCGTCCTTGGCTGCTTCCGTCTCATACTCAACTTTCCGTTTCAGGTACTCTTCGACGACCTTCGATCTTCGGACTGGTGCAGCATTCCTTACTCTGTTTTTCAGGGTGGCGACCTTTTTCTTCATCCCCTCGAGTTTCTCGGACCACCACGGCAAAGTAAACACCTCGTTGGTTTTCTTCGTCGGCATTGACGAAGTGCATGCATCTTTTATTGAATTGATAAATAATTTCGTTATTGGGTTTAATTGTTCGGCTGTATCTAATTTTTCGATTTCTAGTTTATTTATTTTGTTTGTCTGTAATAATTGGCCGAGTTTCTCACGAAACTCGGGCCAATTTGCTTTTTTTGTATTAAAAATTCTGGTTGTTCTACTAATTTGTATACCTTTGGATCTCTTTACTTTGATGTTGAATACAATGCCGTTGTGATCCGAGCTCGTGAGGCCCTCGTCTACCCTCCAATCGTCAACTAGGTCTAGGATGTCCGTAGAGCATGCCGTTATGTCGACGTGGCTGCAATATCTTATGCCTCCTCTGATAGTGTCGAAGGTCGGAATTTCCCCTCTGTTGAGTATGTTTAGGTCCAGCTCATCGAGAACTCCGGACACTTCTTCTCCTCTGCGGTCGATGGTCAGGCTTCCCCACCAGGTACTTTTTGCGTTTGCATCTCCTCCAAGAATCCACATTCTGGAACCCACCTCCGCCTCAACGCGTTTGAGATGATCGAGGTATGGTTCAATTGGCTGGTCTGGCTCAAAGTAAAAGGAGACTAGTGTGATCTTCCAAGCAGTGGTTCGGATCCCCACCACGGTGATGTTGTTCGTGGTGAGTTTCGGGTACTGATCTACGATAAGGTCTTGATCGAAGACCGCTATTGCGGCCTTAACAGTCCCCTCTCCGGTGTCTATGCTCTGGAAGATCCGGACGCCTCTATGACTCCTCATTACTTTGGCCCCGCCTACGTATGGTTCCTGGAGGAGAGCAATGGCGACCCCGCGCTTTTTCGCTTCGGTAAGAAGCTCGTTGGTCGCCAGTCTTTTCCGCTGGAGGTTGGCCTGTACAAGTCTGTAGGGGTTTGGGTTTCCATGGGTGCCCTTAGCAATATGCTACTGTAGCTCTTGCTATTTCATCCCACCTGTGGCGTACCTGACATTCCGAGCTAAAGGCGTTATGGCCAGCGTCTCCTAGCTTGGCTCTTGTGCAGTTCCGACACTTTGGCAGGGCACCCGTTACAAAGTCAGAGCATTCCGACCTCAGGTGTGGCCCGCCACAGTGGCTGCACAGGTCAACAGATTCCTTACAGAAACGTTTGCCATGCCCGTAGCCTAGGCAGCGTGTGCACTGTACCAGTGGGGTCTGGTCTTCGACCCTCACACGCTGGAGGTCCACGTGCAGGCACCCGAGTTCTGTTGCCCGCCTCCAGATGATCGGCGAGACGCTGACCACAACGTGGCAGGTGTGTGGGTTCCTCGTCCTCCTCCGGAACTTCACCACCACCCTGTCCTCTTCCTTGTCGAGGTTGTGAAAAACTTCCCGGTTCTGGTTTCTCAGAGCTTTACAAATGTCCTCGTCTGTATTAACCGAGAGGACGCTCCTGAGTACCAGCATGGGATCCTTGTTTTTCACCTCCTCGACATGGAGGTCCTTACTTTCCCTTGCCAGTCTTTCCTTAACTTTGTCCCTTTCTGTGGTGTTTTGGAAGCCCATGATAATCTTTCTATCTTTAGCTTTCCTTACCTTTTCGACCTTCACCCAGCCTTCCTTTGCGTCAGCCGCTTTCCGCACCCTCTCCAGGACTTCGTCCCCAGACTCTGTCTCGTCCGTGGAGGTAACCACTATAGAGTGGAGCGTACTTCGCGTCGGGTTCGCTTTTCCGCTGCGGGTTACACTTGCATAGGTGTTGCTGGCTGCAGCCATACTAGCCGTTTCCACACTGTGTCTGTGCTGGTCAATTGCTGCTTTCAGCTCCTCCATCCCTTTAGAGTGGCTCTCCAGCAGCAAAGAGTGACTCTTTATTTGAGCCTGCAGTTCACTACTGCTAGGGTCGGCTAGGCTGGTGAAAGTAAGGTCAGCTGCGACGCCTTCGGACTGTGTATTGTCGGGCCCCACTCTTTTTATCTTGGCCGATTTTTCGGCCTCCTTCACTAACTGGAACAACCGGTCCAGCGCCTCGGTAATGCCGGTTTTTATTTCTGTTTTGGTGTTCCTCGAAGTGCCGAGCAGGATTTTTGCTCTGGTCAGGCAGGCCCTTGCTTCTGCCGACCGATCCGCGAAATGTGTTTTCGGCGGCGAGTGCACCTGTACGAGCCTCTGTTGGAGTGGCTTCTGCAGTTTCGCAGGGCCAGCCTGCGCCGTCTTAGTGACTATGGTAGGGGGAAACGTTGGGTTCGCGCTGGAGGGACCCGCGGCTTCCCACTCTCCAACGCTGCGTCTCACATTAGGAGGCGATATCGGTTTTGGTGATTCGCCCTCGTCCGGCTTCGCTTTGATTGGGGTCCTCATTGCATTCATCATCGTTGGAGGTTCGCGTCAATTTGTATAAAATACGTGTAAATGTGTATAATAAAAGTAAAATATAGAACAAAAAACAATCAATAACGTTCTAAGATTAAAATCTTCAGCTTGTCTCTAATATTATGCTCTAGATAGAGCTGTCGAGGTCTGCTCTTCAGTCAAGGAGCTGGTCAAGCACTGAAAACGTCGCAAGAGCCTTTAGAAGTCAAAAAATGCGTAAAAAATAGAGTGACTTCTAGGGAGACTCTATGTAGAGTCGATTCGTTAAATCCAGTGGATAGCTCCCGCCGAGCCCTCTCAGATGAACCCAAACTCGGTATGGTTACACCAAGGGGTCTCGGAGATATCCTAACTTGAAAATCTTGGTTTTTTCCTGAAATAGAGAACCAAGAGTGGTTACAAGAGGATATCTCCGGAACCGCCGGTACAAAAACCCCGGTGTTTGGGCTTTCCGAACTTGCCTCGGCGAGACCGATCCACCGGAACGGCTTTCAGGCTGAAAAATGTTTACGTCCTGAAAACGCCTGAAAACCGTTTTGTCTTATAATCTATACCCTAACAATATACTCAGCGAAAACCCCAGCCCTCTACGACTCTCCGTTGAGAAGCTATGGCCGTCTAAAGTTTTTCCAATATGGCCGCGGTGCTGTCAAAGTCTTACTTTGACCTCGAATAACTTCCCTCGGGAAAGCCGCAGACCCCCCGAGCTTGGGCTCTACCAACTCAGCCTGAGCTCCGCTGGCCGCTGAAACCACTTTCAGGGTCCTGAAAATTTTCAGCCCCAAACCGCCTGAAAACGTGGGGTGGGTGGGACAATAGGACCCTGAGCATAAAACCAAAAACCGCAATCTCCCACGACCTCTGGTTCAGGAGTTATTGCGGCTTGAAGCAAAACAAGATGGCCGCCGAGCTGTCAAAAGCTGAAGAAAAACGACCGTATCTCCGGAACCCGACGTCACAGAAGGACGGGGTTTCGGACGTACAACTCGGCGTCACTTCAGGTATGACCTGAGAGTGGTTTCAGCGATAAAAAATTTTCAGGCCTGAAATGGCCTGAAAGTTGTCCTATTTTAAAAAAGGCGATACTCCACTAGCCGGGTTGAAAATCCGATGTAAATCGTACAACCGGTTCACGAGTTATTGCAGTCTAAAAATTAAAACCAGAAAACCAATATGGCGTGTTTTTATCAAAACAGCCAATTGCAGCGTTTAAGGGCCCGTGTTTGGGCTTATATAAGTCCGGACAATGTATATTAACACAATGAAAACATAAAAAAGTGGATATTTCCTATTAATATTGAATTATTAGCAAAAAACACATAAAAATCAATATCTTCAAAACTACTGGCCTAAAAATTTTGAAAAAATATGATAAAAATACGTTAAATAAAGAGCTATAAGATACAAAAAATAAAAATTTAGAAAACCAAAAACTAGTGTGAAAATTTTTTGAAAATGTGTTTTTTCCTGAAATTTATTAATATCTTAAAAACTATTAAAGCTAAAAATCTAAAATTTAAAATCTCTACTGGTGTGATAAGCGCGCAACCGGCTGCAGTTGAAGAATTTTGAAATCTTGACTAGGGAGGAAAATATAGGGGTCCAAAGTTTTGAACTTCTAACTCCTCTTAAAAATCGGGCGTGGTTGAAATTTTAAAATTTTTTCCAAATACCGTCTATGATGCAGCTGTAGATGCTGGCTGCAAAATTCCAGGCGTCTGGCTCCGCTCCTTGCAAATTTTTCAGCCACGTGGTTTTTAGTATTTTCAGCCTAGAAGCTGAAATTTTAGGATTTTGGTGTTTCCAGGTCTTCAGGAGGGTGTGCGGGAGTGATGCCCACCCCTTCTTCAAATAAAAAAGGGGGGTCGTCGATCTGGTTCAGGCAGCGTTTACAGTTGAAAATTTTTCCTGTGTGATTAACCTCAAAAACTTAAGGTTTCTCGGCTTTTGCTGACGCTGCACTAAAATCCGGTTTGAAAGTTTCACTTAGGCTTTTGTGTTTCACTTAGCCCTACACAACAACACCAAACTTGTAAGAATCGGAGCACTTTTGACCACTTTTTCCGATTTTAAACACGGGAGCGCTGCGAAAAACGATCCGACCGCCACGAGGGTTGGGGGGGAACTCTGAAGGTTAGGTTAGGTTAGGTTAGGTTAGGTTAGGTTAGGTTAGGTTAGGTTAGGTTAGGTTAGGTTAGGTTAGGTTAGGTTAGGTTAGGTTAGGTTAGGTTCCCCCCCGGTGGGTTCCCGCATTGTCGAGGCGGGGGGGCTCAGTAGCCGTGGCTTGGACACCCACGGTGAAGCGAAGAGGAACCCGAGGAGGGGCCGCTCGTCAGGGCTTTTTGCCTGTAAGCCGACGACGTAGCGGCCACCAAGTAGGTTGCGGTGCCGCTTCGGCGACATCGCAACTGAGGCGGGCCGCGATGTCGTAACGGAGGCATCGCGGCTGAGGGTTGAAGGCCGCGGCGGGAGAGGAGTGCCGGTATTGCGGTGCGCCGCTCTCCCTACCTTCCGCGGCCTTGACGGGGTCGCCACCGTTCGATGGCGGACGCGGTGGGGCCGCAGGGGAGGAGGAGTGTCGGTATGACGTTGGCCGCTCTCCCTATCCTCTGCGGCCGAAAATTGGCAGGCGGCGGGGCCAATGACCTGACCCGTCGCAGGGGGACCAAGGGTGCCCAGATACGGGGTCGTCTGGCGCCCATGTGCTGGTTTGGTCCCTGGGGTGGTCACGGCGTGCCATGTGTTCTGGTGCGCCGGTGATGGGGAGTACTCCCCAGAGGAGGGTCCGGTGACGGACAGCCGCGGCGGGTTCACGGATGAGTGCTAACGCGTGCCCGTGTTCCCGCCGTATGCGGCAGAGGAGGACACCGTGGAGTTTTAGTGGGTTAGAGTCCCACATAACTGCACTACCTCCCCGTGGTAGTGCAGAATGCATGAGCATTTCTCCACGATAAAAAAAAAAAAAAAAAAAAAAAAAAAAAAAGGTTAGGTTAGGTTAGGTTAGGTTAGGTTAGGTTTTTTTTTTTTTTTTTTTTTTTTTTTTTTTTTTTTTTTTTTTTTTGTGCTTTTCCCCGTTCATGGGTACAACGGGATCTTGTTACTCTAATTTTCTCATTCGTTCCAGTTCTCGCATTTATTCCTCTCGCACTTTCATGCTTCATACTGTATCTTTCTTTCGCTCATCTTTCATTCTTAGCCGGGTGGGACTCCCGCTATTCTATCTACTCTGTCTTTTTTATTTGTCTTTATTCAGGGGTATTTAGGTACACAACTTTCTTTTATTATCGTTTACATTGACGTTAATATACTTAGTAACTTATAACTATTCCATTATTATGTTTCTAAGTGCAAATTATTATTTATTCTTAATAACAACTTATGATTTACTGTTTATTCGTGGACATTATTTCTTATTTCTATTTAATGCTATACTTATACTTTCTTATTCTATTACAATTTAGTATTTCGAGCCTATTTTTAACAGTTTTAGTTAGCCTTTTTAACTTATATCTACTCCATGATTATGTTTCTAAATGGTGATTTTTCTTTATTCTTAGTAACAAGACTTATATATATACTGTTTGATATTTATATACTTATTATCTTATATCTATTATGTTTCTAAGTGCTAATTTTTATTTATTCTTTATAACAAGACTTATAATATACTGTTTATTCGTAGACATTATTTCCTATTTCTATTTATACTATTTCTATACTTACTTATTCTATTACAAATTGGTTACTGAATATTACTCGTGTACGAGTCAGGTATCGTACATGGCACGCGCGCATTGCAGGGATCAGCACTTTTCCGTCGCCTTGCACAAATTATAGTGTAACGCGACAGTACACGATCAGCGTTCATAATCAGCTGTACTCATTCACATAGCATTCATATAGCATTAGTTACGTGGTAGTTAAATATACTCAATAAACCATCATCTTTGACTATCCGTGACTTATCATTCAGATTAACATCCAAGGTGTGTGCGACCCATTCAGCAGCGCATACATCTTTTTGGTCCTTCGAGCCTCAGGATTATAAGTGTTCCGCGTTCTTTGTGTGGTGGCGATTCGGTTGGGCTGGCCGACCAGAAGCAGCATCTGCCCAGCTCAACAACGGAAGCATCACTTGGACAGAGGATACGGACCGCGGAGATAATTACACCAGCGGCAGCAAATACAAGAGATCACCGAAGCACATCGGCAGTATCGTCAGAAACAGGTTGGTGACTCAAAGTATTAATTTTTTCCATCATGGAGGGAGTTATTCAAACTCAATATCAAGTCATGGAGGCGATGCAAAAACTTCTGATCAATTTCAAAAAAGACGGAGGAAGCCGTAAGACTCCCGACAGTGTGCAGAAGAAAGTAGACCTTCTCGACAAGTATTGGGCTGAATTTCAAAACAACCATGAGAAGATTCGCGAGCGCGAGGATCCTTCTCATCAATACTTTGTGCAGGATTCCCATGAACAGACAAGACAATTCTACAGAAGCACTAGGGAATTCTTTATCAAGTATTTAACTCAAGAACAAAAACCAGCGTCACCCGTGTTAAAGCCGTCAGCCTTCACTTTTGAGCAGGCACCGTCAACCTCCTCGCAGTCATTGGAGCCAAAACTCCTTCAAGAGCAAGGCGCAGGTGGAGCTGGACTAGGTAACCAATCACCCCTTTCAATAAAGGTGCCTGAAATAGCTGAGATTGCAAGTAATAGCAAAACAGACGAGATGCTACGCAAACAAAGGAGCAATATCAAAGCGTTCCAAAGAACCGCATCAAACATCAATGTGGACCTCCTCAAAGAAAATTGGCAGTGTGAAGACGCCTTAAAGGTGTTAGAGTCAAGGTGGAAAGCAGTTGATTCACTTTATTGGGAGCTTGACAGTTTGCCCAATGAAGCCGACGTACAATATGAGATGTCTTACAACACGTGCGAGCTCGTCTACAACCATATGAAAGCAACCATCAACTCAAAAATGTGGTCGGTTACTCATCGAGAAAGGTCGACGCCGAAGATCGAAATTCCAGCATTTAGTGGTAGCTACGAACACTGGACATCATTCAAAGATTTGTTTGTTGAGACCATCCATTCTAGTCCGTCTCTTTCTAACGCACAGAGGATGCAGTTTCTCAAAAGCAAAGTGAAAGGCGAAGCCGAGAAACTCATTCAGCACCTATCAATCAGTTCGGAAAATTATGAGACTGCATGGGAGATCCTCAACCGCAGATACAACAACAGAAAACTGATCTTCACGTCACATCTCAATTCATTGCTCGGTGTTCCTATCACTCAACATTTATCGGCAGCATCAGTCAAAAAACTCCACGATACGACGAAAGAATGTATCAATGCAATCAAGAACCTTGGTGTAGACACGTCATCGTGGGACCCAATATTGGTTCATATGCTTTCACAAAAGTTGGATACGGTGACTCATAACGACTACTTAGAGTCACTGGCGGAGCCGCGCGAGCTACCCAAACTGGCAGATTTTCTCGATTTTCTAGAAGGAAAATTTACATCATGGGAATCATCTCGTCGCAAACCAGAAACAGCAAAATCATCTCAGTCGGAGCCTGCACAGAATAACAAGAAATTTCATTCGTATAAAGCATTCAGCGCTAATCAGAACAAAAATAATAAGTATAAATCAAATTCATTGACAAAAGACAATGAAAGTCCAACAAACTGTCCACATTGCAATCAAGAGCACAAGTTGTTTTCGTGCAAAACATTTCTCGAATTACAGCCTGACGCAAAGCGGAAAGCAGTTGCAAAATACAATTTATGTAAAAACTGTCTAAATGTACATACGAATAGCAAGGAATGTGGGTCAAGAAAAACATGCCGCGTCTGCAACTCAGATCATAATACACTGCTTCACGACGCTTACGGCAAATGGGGTGGACAGAAATCAAACAGCAACTCAGTGCAACAAACGACAGCTGCCACTGATAGCAAGAAAACAACAGGCAACAGCAGCAACCACGTGTCGCAAGAAGATGTAACAGAAACGCTGCTTACCACAGCATTAATCAAAGTGCAAGCATATGATGGGTCCCTGATAACTTTAAGAGCACTCCTTGATCAGGGTTCACAAACATCCCTGATAACGGAAAAAGCAGCACAAAAACTACGTTTACCGCGTGGCCGCTGCAAAGGTGTCATATTCGGTGTCGGGGCGAAAGAAAATAATTGCAAAGGTGTCATACGAATCACGTGCAGTGCCATTCACGGTGATTATACATTTGACACCGATGTCTTCATTATGCGCAATTTGATAAACAATTTGCCTAACAAATCATTCACAAAACCAAAATCATGGACATTTCTAGAAGATATCCCATTGGCTGATCCAGATTTTCATCAGAGTCGTCCTGTCGACGTTCTACTCGGGGCTGAGATATACTCAGACATAATCCAAGAAGGTATCATCAGGCACACCAAATCACAGCCAGTCGCACAGCAAACACGTTTGGGCTGGATTTTATGTGGAAACGTGCAAACAACATTTCAATGCAACGTTGTGACGAATAACATTGAAGATATTCAACAATTTTGGACAGTGGAAGACATAGCCGAAAACTCGGGAATGACACAGGATGATCTGGATTGTTTGCAGCACTACAAGAACACAACAACTCGCGACGAAGAAGGTCGTTACATTGTTGAGCTACCGTTCGAACCAAACTTTCAAGAAAAGCTAGGAGCTACAAAACCCATGGCTTTGGCACAATTCAGGCAACTTGAGAGAAAATTCAGCAAACAGCCACAATTAGCAGAAGCATACAGACAGTTCATTCATGAATATCAAGCACTGAATCATATGGTCGCGTGTACTAGTAACGTGACACCGACTTGCTATCTACCTCACCATTGTGTTCAGCGCGCCGATTCCACAACTACGGCGTTAAGAGTAGTATTCAACGCATCGGCGAAAACATCCACGGGCCATACTTTGAACGACCTCATGAAGCGTGGCCCAAACTTACAGCAAGACCTCATGTCATTGATCTTGCGATGGAGACAGTATCAGTTCGCATATACGGCGGATATAGAAAAAATGTATCGACAGATACTTTGCAACACTGAACACCAAGCCTATCAGAAGATACTTTGGAGGAATTGTCCTGACCAACGTTTACGTGAATATCAGCTCACGACAGTCACTTACGGCATGAAAGCAGCTCCATTCTTAGCTATGATGACGTTGAAACAGTTGGCAGCCGATGAAGGCCACAAGTATCAGCACAGCAGGGCAGCACAAGCGTTGCAAGAAGAATTCTATATGGATGACCTTGTAAGTGGAAGCTTCACCTTATCGTCAGCCAAACAACTGCAAGGCGATTTGATCCGGTTACTACGGTCGGGAGGTTTCAACTTACGGAAATGGTCAGCGAACAACGAAGAATTACTTCAAAACGTCAGCAGAGCGTCCTCAAATCAACTATCGTTTGATTTCAAGCAAGCAGAATCAACAAAGACGCTCGGACTGAAATGGAACCCCAATGAAGATACATTCTTGTTCGAGCTAAAAATAAGCAAAACAGAACCAACAGAACAACATACAAAACGTACATTACTATCAGATATATCAAAGATATTTGATCCACTCGGTTGGTTAGCTCCGATTACAACCAAATTAAAACTATTATTCAAGCGAGTTTGGCTCTCTAACATTCAGTGGGATGATCAGCTTCCGGTTGAAATAAGCACCGAGTGGGAACAAATTAAAGCAGAACTACAAATCATCAACCAGTTTAGAATTCAAAGATGGTATCAGATAGAAGAGCAAAGCACAATTCAACTGCACGGCTTCTGCGATGCTTCAATAAAAGCATATGCATGTGTCGTGTACTGTAAACTTGATACCAACATTACACTCGTCGCTGCAAAAACAAGACTTGTGCCAGAGAACAAGAAGCTCACTTTACCACGTCTAGAGCTGAGTGGGGCGCATTTACTTACAACACTTATGCGAAAAGTACAGCAAGCCCTCAACGGCCGCAAAATCAAAGTTTTTGGATGGAGTGACTCCACTGCAGTTCTCGGCTGGATTCAAGGCAACGTCAATCGCTGGACACCATTCGTAGCGAACAGAGTCAAACAAATCAAAGAAGTAATACCATCTGACAACTGGCATTACATAAAATCAGCTGACAACCCAGCTGATTGTGCGAGCCGTGGCATCACTACAGAGCAATTAAAGCAACATATTCTGTGGTGGAGAGGCCCACAATTTCTTCCTGGATTCGATGAGTCATCAGAAGCAGAGAAGTGCGTCCACGTCACGGATCAAGAGGAACGAAAATCAAAACAAAGCAACGTCACTATTCGTCAACCTCATAGCGATGACGTAATACAATCCATACTACAAAGAAACAGTAATTTGACACGCGCTGTGCGGGTGTTTGCATGGGTGCTACGTATCACACGACGTCACAGCGAGCGCACTGCTTACTTGACCGGAAATGAACTGGAAACCGCAAAACATAGGATTATAAAATATGTACAAGAAACGGAATTTTCGGAGGAAATTAACATGCTGCGAAAACAGGAGCAAGTACATAACAAAAGCAAAACTTTGTGCCTCAATCCGTTTTTGGACAAGGATGGACTTTTGAGAGTGGGAGGCAGACTCAAGCATGCGAATATTGACGATAATATGAAGCATCCATTAATCATACCTCACAGTAGCCACGTTACTGACCTTATTATCGATCAAGCCCACCGAAGCACGTTTCATGCGGGGGCTCGGACGACGCTCGCGAGGATCAGACAAAACTACTGGATATTAGGCGGAAACAGAGCTGTAAAGAAGCGATTACAGGCATGCATTACTTGTAAGAAGCATAAAGCCGTCATACAAAAGCAAATGATGGGGGATTTACCTGAATCACGGAGCAATCCTTCGCGTCCCTTTCAGCACACCGGCGTTGACTTCACAGGATACGTTGACGTGAAACTCAATAAAGGGCGAGGAGTCAAGACAAGCAAGGGGTACATCGCAGTGTTCGTGTGCATGGTGACGAAAGCTGTGCACCTCGAACTAGTATCAGACTTAACCTCATCTACATTCTTAGCTGCTCTAAAACGCATGTCTTCACGTCGGGGTAAACCACATCATATCTACAGCGACAATGGTACCAATTTTGTTGGGGCCAACAAAGCACTGCAGCTAGAACTGAGAGAACTACGCAAGACATTCAACGACGAGTTTTATACAGAGATCAACGAGTTGGGAATACAATGGCATTTTAATGCCCCCGCCTGGCCAAGCGCAGGAGGCCTTTGGGAAGCAGCGGTAAAAAGTCTGAAGCATCATCTTCGACGTGTCGTTGGCGAGCAAAAACTCACGTTCGAGGAATACAGTACTTTACTGGCTCAACTCGAAGCATGCCTCAACAGTCGGCCGCTGTGCGCACTTACAGAGGACCCAGATGATTTAAATTATCTGACTCCTTCACACTTATTAAGCAGCGGCCCCATATTGACTATTATAGACACCGAGCAAGATGAAAGAACAAGGTGGAAGCGAACACAGAAAATTTTCGAAGATATTTGGAAAAGGTGGCAATCCGAATATCTTGCGATACTCTCAACAAGGAGTAAATGGAGGAGACCTCACAACAACGTGCGAGTAGATGACGTGGTCATCATTCACGAGCCTAACCTCCCCGCGGGAAGATGGGCTTTGGGCAGAGTTACCGAGCTACATCCCGGTACCGATGGACTGGTCAGGGTTGTTACCCTGAAAACAAAAAATGGGTATCTCAAGCGCCCAGTGATAAAACTGTCAGTGTTGGTATCTGAACCCAAATCAACTACAGAAGACGAGCAGACAGGGAAAATGTCAGAAAGCCAATCAAATCGACGACCTGGAATGACGTCTAATCTGATAGCAACTCTCGTTACACTATTTCTCTTCATGACATCTGTCTTTGGCCACGAACAGTTAGCATCTCCATATACTTTGACAACAATACACAAAACACTCTATTTTGACCGAATCTCAAACATGCAGTTCATTCGCGACGAATGGAAACTCATCGTGTATTACGACATGAACCCTTATTGGGACGGCTCGGCAACCTTCGACAAATACCTCAAACAAATAAACAGCGTCTGTGAAAGAGAAACAAACAAAGTTCTATGTGACATCAACCTACTGCAGCTACGTCACTCTCATGACGAACTGAAGTACTACAATGGAATGTTACTGAATCAGCACTTCGAAGAACGCACACGACGGCGGCGAGGCCTCATCGACGGTGTGGGTTATGTTGCCAACAGCTTATTTGGAGTTTTAGACCAACGTTTCGCCGATCAATACAAGCAAGATATTTCTCTTATACAAGAAAATGAAAATCACCTGGCACTCTTGTGGAAGAACCAGACCTCAGTAGTAGAAGCAGAATATAATTTACTCAAGAGAACTGAAGAGTCAATCAATCGGCAACACAAGGCCATCAATCAACATTTAAACAATCTTACAAAGGCCACCAATATGTTGAGCAAAAACTTACAAGAACAAGAAGTGATGAACGAACTAGCACTGTCCACCGTCATAGCTACAAATATGCTCACGAAGCTAAAATCTATACAAGATACAATAATCGACACAATAACAGACATCCATCATGGAATGTTCAGCGTCCATTTGCTATCGCCGAAGCAATTACGAGATCAACTCAGCATAATCTCAGGACAATTATCGCGAGAGTTATCCTTACCGATAGAAAACATACAGACTGAACTACCAAAAATTTACCACCTTCTGAAGGTCAAAACAAGGGTAACACAGCAGTACCTCATATTTGAAATTAGTATACCACTGGTCAACAGAGAGAGTTACGACCTATATCAACTCATAGCAATACCACAACAACATGGTAACACTACAGTCGCCGTCATGCCGATATCAGATTACATCGCGATTAACTTACGCAAAGACACCTATCTGACGATGACGGCGAGAGACATACAACAATGTGTGCAGTACGACGAGTCTAGTCGCCTCTGTCATTCCAGAAAACCCATTTTCCAGTTTAAGTCAGAAGACAGCATGTGTATCAAAGATATGGGCACAAACAGATGTCTTACAAACATAGCAGCATGCCGCAATAATTGGATGGAATTGAACAAAATAAATACTTACCTTTATTATTGCTGCGGGCAGTGTGCACTTCGTGTCATATGCGAGTATCAGATTACCGCAATACAAATCGCTAAGGCCGGGGTCATAGCACTGGATTCAGATTGCGTAATTAAAGGTCAAGACTTCACCGTCTTTTCACACAAACTGGGATATTCAGAAATGAAAACTACGGTTGATCTGCAATCACAGCAAATCGCACCTATCAACCACATCATCAACGTCACCTTGCCACAAGTTGAAATCAACATCACTGATCACGAAAGCTCATTGCGGCACATCAAAGAACAGATCGAGCAGATGAAATCGGAAAACGCCTTGAACTCGGGAATTTCAAGCCACGATATCCATCAATACACCGCAATCTACGTGTTGTTGTCGGGCGCTGTACTAGTAGCCGCAGTTTATATGGGTCGGTGGATTTGTCGTCGTCGGCAGAGGAGCGCCAACTTACAGTCGGACTCCGATCGCAGCCTCCGGCGCCGCAGGCGCGTATCTAGACAGTACGCGACCCCCGTCGTCAATCCGACGCCACGCACAAGAGACTCGAAACAGCCACGAGAAGAGGCGGCTGAATTAAAAAGCTTTGCTAGCTTACTCAGCAGCATCAAACGCCACAAGAGGACACCTGCTTTCGTCACACCAGTGTCTGGTGACAGTGACTAATTCAAGTTACGGCTAAGAATAGATTTAATTTATGTATTGTAACTTGGGTGAAATTTATAAGTTTAGCATTTAAGCACTCTGTAAACTCATTCTCATCATCCATTCACATCTCTCTCGCCCGGGAATATGTACGAGTCAGGTATCGTACATGGCACGCGCGCATTGCAGGGATCAGCACTTTTCCGTCGCCTTGCACAAATTATAGTGTAACGCGACAGTACACGATCAGCGTTCATAATCAGCTGTACTCATTCACATAGCATTCATATAGCATTAGTTACGTGGTAGTTAAATATACTCAATAAACCATCATCTTTGGCTATCCGTGACTATCATTCAGATTAACATCCAAGGTGTGTGCGACCCATTCAGCAGCGCATACAACTCGCCTGTTTTCTAACATTTTTAGTTTGTACTTAAGTTATCTATTATTTTTAAAACACAATAAAAGTTCCTGTTTATTATTCTTATTACCAGTTTTGGATGCGTGTTTTGTGTATGTGCGTGCGTTTTACTATTATTTTTAACTACAAGGTGATTTGCGGCAATAATATATATATATATACTGAGATTATACATATTTATTGTCGTTTCTTATTCTGGGCTTTTACTTTCCTCTTTTGTTTTAGGGGTTGTGTAGGGTACGTGTTTGGTGGTATGCGTGCGTTTTGATATATTTTGTATATATTAACTATATATTTTATATATCTGTGTTTTTTAATGGTGTTGCTGTTCTGGTGTGTTCCTGTGTGCGTTCCTGTGTGTGTTCTTATGTGTGTTCTCATTTGTTTTAGGGGTTGTGTAGGGTACGTGTTTTGTGATATGCGTGCGTTTTGATATACTTTGTATATATTAACTATATATTTTATATATCTGTGTTTTTTGATGGTGTTGCTGTTCTGGTGTGTTCCTGTGTGCGTTCCTGTGTGTGTTCTTGTGTGTGTTACGTACATCCTTGGGAGCTGTTTAGGCGTATGCCGTTGTCGTCCGAGCCAGATAGTCCCATTTCTTGCGGACCGGACACTCCACGCTGAACGCGTTGTGGTCGATCCTCTGAAGCTTCGAGTGCATGCAGTTGCGGCACTGCGGTTCATTACCCGCAACAAACTCCAGGCACTTCTCGCGCAGATGCGGCCCTCCGCAGTGACTACAACTGTCTGCACTCTCGGTACAAAATTTCCGGCCATGCCCGAATGCTAAGCATTTCGTACATTGAATGAGCGGCGACTGGTCCTCCACCCTGACCCTTTGCAGGTCAAGGTAAAGAGCCCCAGCCTCCGTCATCCTCTGCCATACCTTGGGTCTGACTTGGACGACAACGTGCGAGGTCTTAGGGTTCCTGGTCCTCTTCTTGTATTTTACGGTCATTTCTCTATCTTCTTGTTCCAAGTCCCTGAATATATTTTCGTTTTGGGAGTAGAGCGCCTTAACCATCTCGTCGTCATCGCTGTCCAAAAAGACGTCTTTCAGGACGACGAGCGGGTCTTTATTTTTCATGGGCGCTACTATTAACCCTTTGCCCCGGCTCTCAATCCTGTCTTTTACCTTCTTGAGTTCTTCCTCTGAGTCGCACCCCAGTATCACTGTCTGGTTCTTGGCTTTGCGGACTTTATTTATTTTTAGGCCAGTTCCCCTGGCGTCGACCGCCTCCTTCACCCCGGCGAGCACCTCGTCGGCAGTCTCCTGGCTGCCCTCAGAGGTGACCGCAATCGAGTGAAGTGCCGGCCGACGCCCGGGTTTGGCCGCCGTAACGTCGGCGTAAGTCTGTGGGTCAGTTTTTTGTGCGCATGCCACTTCCCTAATGACTTCCTTAATTTTTTCGGTTCCGGCGGTAACCTCCCCGACAACGCCACCGATTTGCTCCTCAAGGGTAGCCGCGGCATGGCCAATGGTCCTCACCCATTCCGACGTGTGGTCTAGGTCCGCTTTCACTGCGTCAACCTTGTCGCTGACCCCGGTAATCCGGTCAATGACCCTGTCGAGGATGTCGGAACCGCAGTCGTCGTAGCGCTCGGTCATGAGCTGGAAGCCTTCTGACATTTTTAGCTCAAGGTCGTTGAGCCGCGTGTTGATATTTGTCTCCACCTTTTCCAGCCTTCCCAATAGCTTCTCCGATGGTTCGGGTAATTTAGGCGTGGTGTTGGTCCTTGTGGGCGGAGCTGTTTTAGGCGCTGTTTCCAGGTCCTTCATCCGTTTGCTCAATTCGAACAAGATCCGCAGACTTTTATCCGACTGAGTCTCCAGGAAGGTCTTTATGTCTCTCCTCATCTGAGGGTACTCTTTGACTCTAGCTGGGATGTCTTCGAATGTCTTCATGACCTCCTGGAGAAGTCCGTCGTTGGATTGTGCAGCGTAGGTGTCCGTCTGCTTTTTGTAAGCCTCCATGTTGTCTACGGTTAGGTTAGGTTAGGTTAGGTTAGGTTCCCCCCCGGTGGGTTCCCGCATTGTCGAGGCGGGGGGGCTCAGTAGCCGTGGCTTGGACACCCACGGTGAAGCGAAGAGGAACCCGAGGAGGGGCCGCTCGTCAGGGCTTTTGCCTATAAGCCGACGACGTAGCGGCCAACAAGTAGGTTGCGGTGCCGCTTCGGCGACATCGCAACTGAGGCGGGCCGCGATGTCGTTGTAACGGAGGCATCGCGGCTGAGGGTTGAAGGCCGCGGCGGGAGAGGAGTGCCGGTATTGCGGTGCGCCGCTCTCCCTACCTTCCGCGGCCTTGACGGGGTCGCCACCGTTCGATGGCGGACGCGGTGGGGCCGCAGGGGAGGAGGAGTGTCGGTATGACGTTGGCCGCTCTCCCTATCCTCTGCGGCCGAAAATTGGCAGGCGGCGGGGCCAATGTCCTGACCCGTCGCAGGGGGACCAAGGGTGCCCAGACACGGGGTCGTCTGGCGCCCATGTGCTGGTTTGGTCCCTGGGGTGGTCACGGCGTGCTATGTGTTCTGGTGCGCCGGTGATGGGGAATACTCCCCAGAGGAGGGTCCGGTAACGGACAGCCGCGGCGGGTTCACGGATGAGTGCTAACGCGTGCCCGTGTTCCCGCCGTAAGCGGCAGAGGAGGACACCGTGGAGTTTTAGTGGGTTAGAGTCCCACATACCTGCACTACCTCCCCGTGGTAGTGCAGAATGCATGAGCATTTCTCCACGTTAAAAAAAAAAAAAAAAAAAAAGGTTAGGTTAGGTTAGGTTAGGTTAGGTTAGGTTAGGTTAGGTTAGGTTGGGGGACCACCCCACAGTGCTTGCGTCCACGTCGCGTCCCCTGGAAACGGCCCAGTTCTGACCACCGTAACGGAGTGGCAGACTGGGTACGGCCAAAGTGCACTGTGCATTCGCAGCTTGTTTTTAATCTTATTGTCGTGTTGAGTTTGCGAACCCGCGGGAAACATGTCGAGTCCTGCGCGGGACGCCTGCGGGCGGTTTTTAAAACAAAAAGGCCCTTCTCAGGGCCAACCCAAAGGCCCTTCTCAGGGCCAACCCAAAGGCCCTTCTCAGGGCCAACCAAAAGGCCCTTCTCAGGGCCAACCAAAAGGCCCTTCTCAGGGCCAATCCGACGCTTCGGCGTCAGAGACTAGCCGCGCGCCGTCTGCGGCTAGTTTCTTCGGAGGGGCGGACGAGTCGTCCGACAACGACTCACTGATCAGTGTGTCGGACGCGGACGACTCTCGTTCGCGGAAGCGAATCCACCGGAGCGGTGGGTCCGAGGGCTCCTCGGCCTCGGGGTCGACGCGGTTGTCGAAGGCTAAAAAGCCGACGGTGGCCGCGGAGACCCATGTCGTTGGGCTCGCCAACGCCCAACGCCAGTTGGACCTGGCTCGGCGGGCTCAGCTCCAGCAAGAGCTGGAGGAGCGGGTTGCCGCTACTGAGAAGCGGGCGCACGCCGCCCGGGCCAAGTCCGGGTACGGTGCGTCCCGCGTTCTCTACGCGGACCACTCTCTGGCCGAGCTAGAGAGAATGGCGGAGGAGGACGAGAGGGAGATCGTGGAGGTAGCCTCAAAGTCCTCCAACCTAAAGGGGACATTGCAGAAGGCCCTGAAATGCAGGGCCGCCAGCATGCGCGGTGTCATCGCGGAGCTGGTGCAGCGAAAGACCACCGACGAGACGCGGCAACTGCAGGCGAAGGTTGATCGCCTGCAGTCGGAGGTCAGCCAACTTCATCAGAAGCTGGCAGAAGCCACGGCCCGGCCACAACAGGCTAAGACGAGCCCTGCGGCAGAGGGCCCCGCCTCCAACCTTGAGGACATCATCCGCAAGGTCATAATGGAGGAGAGGGCCTTCACAAGAGCCTGCTTAGCAGGAATAGAGGACCGGCTCTTGCCGGAGAAACGCCTCCGACCGCCGCTTGCGGCGGATACGAGGCAGTGCGAGCCGGGGCCGTCCTCCTCCCAGGCGGAAGATGCCCTTCTCCCTTCCACGACCCCGTCCAACGAGTGGACGGAAGTGGTCCGTAAGGGGAAGGGAAAGGGCAAGAAGTCGACGACGGCCGTCCCTGTCGTCCCCTCCACCACCACTCCCAGCCAATCGCAGACGACTGGCAAGGGAAAGGGGACGGGGAAAGGGAAGGGGAGGGGAAAGGGGCGACTAGTCCCCCCAAAAACCGCGGCCGTCGTGGTGACGCTCACCGCGGAGGCTGCGGACAGGGGGGAGACGTACGCGTCCATTTTGGTGCGGGCGCGTGCGAATGCCGATCCTGCCCAACTGGGGATCGGCAGCGTAACTTGCCGGCGGACCCAAGCCGGGGCTCGAATATTCGAGTTCCCGGGGGCAGAGGGGAGTACCCATGCTGACCTCTTTGCAGCCAAGCTGCAGGAGGTCATCGCGGATTCCGCCAAGGTGGCCCGGCCGGTCAAGTCAGCGGCCATAGAGGTGGCTGACTTGGACGACTCCGTCACCAAGGAGGAGGTGGTGGCGGCGGTCGCGGCGATAGGGGGCTGTGGCGTCGCGGCGGTCCAAGGCCGGGACATAAGACCCGGCCGCGGCGGCATGGGCACCATTCGCCTCGAGTGCCCAGTCGCCGCTGCCAAAGCCGTCCTTGCCAAGGGACGGCTGACAGTCGGGTTCAGCTCGGGTGCAGTCCGGGCACTCGAGGACCAGCCTCTGCGGTGTTTCCGGTGCTTCGGCATCGGACACACCCGGGCCCTGTGTCCGTCCACTGTTGACAGGACGGACACGTGCTTTCGCTGCGGCAAGGAGGGCCACAAAGCCGCCTCCTGCGAGGCCGCCACGCCGCACTGCGCGGTGTGTGCCGCCAGTGGCTGCCCGGCAGACCACGTCACGAAGGGGAGGAACTGCAATCCTCCCCCTAAGCGGGGCAAAACACAGGCGCCGGCCGGGTTTGCTGCTGCTGCCAAGAGCACCGTCGTTCCTGCGTCGGTGGCTGCGGAGGGGGGTGCGATGTCCGACTGATGGATGCGGTCGAACATCGCATACTCCAGGCGAACGACTTGGCGGTGGTCGCCGAGCCTTACCCGGTCCCTGGCCGTTGGCTGGGCGACCGGGACGGCTTGGTAGCGTTGGTGTCGCGGTCTTCCACAGACTCCCCTCCCCTCTCGCTCTTAGAGAGGGGACCGGGATACGTGGCCGCCGCGCGGGGAGACATGGCCCTGGTTGGGGCCTACTTCTCCCCGAACCGCTCTCTCTCGGACTTTGAGGATTTCCTCGAGATCCTCACCGCAGTCATAGGGAGGGCGGCGCCACGCCAGGTCGTGGTGCTGGGCGACCTCTCGCTTCCCTGCATGGTCAACGCTATGCTGGAGAGCGAGGGGGCCTGTGCAGGGGCCTGTGAGCGATGGGCGGGCGACAGGCGCGGGGGCGCCTTCTCCCGCATTGCACCCATCACCACCTTCGTCGGTCATTCCCGGGCCCTTCCCCCTCCCCACGGGGGGGGCGTGAGTGGCCCGCCCTGAGGGGCAATCGTCGGCGGAGGACTGGACGTTAAGGCTGTGCCGGTTTCCCAGTCCTTCGCCACTCGGACGAAGCGGGAGTGTCGCTGGGTTATTTTAGTGGGTATACCGGGTCAGACCGGGGAGTCCCACATAGCCCCCCATCCCCCGATGGGAGGGTATGCGTAATGCATTTTTTCCCAGCGCAAAAAAAAAAAAAAAAAAAAAAAAAAAAAAAAAAAAAAAAAGGTTAGGTTAGGTTGGGCTCGAATTTTCGAGTTCCCGGGGGCAGACGGGAGTACCCACGCGGACCTCTTCGCAGCCAAGCTGCAGGAGGTCATCGCGGATTCCGCCAAGGTGGCCCGGCCGGTCAAGTCAGCGGCCATAGAGGTGGCTGACTTGGACGACTCCGTCACCAAGGAGGAGGTGGTGGCGGCGGTCGCGGCGATAGGGGGCTGTGGCGTCGCGGCGGTCCAAGGCCGGGACATAAGGCCCGGCCGCGGCGGCATGGGCACCATTCGCCTCGAGTGCCCAGTCGCCGCTGCCAAAGCCGTCCTTGCCAAGGGACGGCTGACAGTCGGATTCAGCTCCGGTGCAGTCCGGGCGCTCGAGGACCAGCCTCTGCGGTGTTTCCGGTGCTTCGGCATCGGACACACCCGGGCCCTGTGTCCGTCCACGGTCGACAGGACGGACACGTGCTTCCGCTGCGGCAAGGAGGGCCACAAAGCCGCCTCCTGCGAGGCCGCCGCGCCGCACTGCGCGGTGTGTGCCGCCAGTGGCTGCCCCGCCGACCACGTCACGAGGGGGAGGAATTGCAATCCTCCCCCTAAGCGGGGCAAAGCGCAGGCGCCGGCCGGGCCTGCTGCTGCTGCCAAAAGCACTGCGGCGGCTGCGGTGGCTGCGGAGGGGGGTGCGATGTCCGACTGATGGATAGGGTCGAACATCGCATACTCCAGGCGAACGCCAACCACTGCCGGGCAGCCCAGGATCTGCTGATGCAGACCATGGCTGAGTGGTTGGTGGACTTGGCGGTGGTCGCCGAGCCTTACTCGGTCCCTGGCCGTTGGCTGGGCGACCGGGACGGCTTGGTGGCGCTGGTGTCGCGGTCTTCCACGGACTCCCCTCCCCTCTCGCTCTTAGAGAGGGGACCGGGATACGTGGCCGCCGCGTGGGGAGACATGGCCCTGGTTGGGGTCTACTTCTCCCCGAACCGCTCTCTCTCGGACTTTGAGGATTTCCTCGAGATCCTCACCGCAGTCGTAGGGAGGGCGGCGCCGCGCCAGGTCGTGGTGCTGGGCGACCTGAACGCCAAGTCGGCGGCCTGGGGCAACCCGGCTGCCGGTTGCAACGTCCGGGGACGCGCCGTCGAGTTTTGGGCGGCCTCATGCGGTGTGTCCCTCCTCAACAGGGGGGCGGTCCACACGTGTGTGCGGCAACAGGGAGGGTCGGTGGTGGACGTCTCGTTTGCCACCCCCGCCTTAGCCGCCCGCGTCGTTAACTGGCGGGTAGAGATGGTGGAGACCTTGTCGGACCACCGATATGTGCGGTTCGACATCTCCACCCAGGGGGGGACGATGGCCCGTGCCGGGCAATCTCCCTTCCCGCGGTGGGCACTCACCCGCCTGGACCGGGAGGCAGCTGAGGAGGCGGCCTTCCTCCAGGACTGGCTGTCACCCCCTGTCGATGTCCTGGACGTGGACGCCGCAGCGGTCCGGCTCAGGGGGTCCCTGACCGAGGTGTGCAACTCCAGCATGCCTCGGTCTCGCCGTCCGCCTCCCCGTCGCGCCGTCTATTGGTGGACGGAGGAGCTGACGGGTCTCCGGGCCGCCTGCGTGGCGGCCAGAAGGGCCTACGCGCGGAGCCGACGGCGCAGCGCCCAAAACCGAGACCGGGCAGAAGAGGACCGCCTATACGCCTCTTACGTAGAGGCGAAGAAGGTCCTCAAGTCTGCAATGGGCGCTGCAGAAGACTCGGCGAGGGCCGAGATGCTGGAGGGTCTCGACAGAGATCCTTATGGGAGACCATACAAGGCGGCGCGGAGCCAGCTGCGCCCCTATGGTCCCCCACTGACGGAGACCCTCGAGCCAGCGTTGCTGGATGGGGTGGTCCGGTCCCTGTTTCCGCGCAGGACCGACTTCACCCCACCGACGATGGATCCCCCGCAAGGGGCGGCTTCGCCGGAAGAAGACGTCCCCCCGGTGACGGCGGCGGAAGTCCGCGCGGGGGTTCTCAGCCTCCGCGCGAAGAAGACGGCCCCCGGACCAGACGGCGTCCCCGCACGGGTGGTGGCGATCGCCGCCTCCCAAATGGAGGACAGGTTTCGGGACCTCTTCAGCGCGTGCTTTACGGCTGGGAGGTTCCCGCAACTTTGGAAGGAGGGGCAGCTCTGCCTCCTCCGAAAAGAGGGACGCCCGGCGAACTCCCCATCGGCATACCGGCCCATCGTCCTGCTCGATGAGGTCGGTAAATTGTTCGAGGGGATCGTCGCGTCCCGGCTTGATAGCCTTTTGCGGGGGGTAGGGCCGGACCTGTCGGACGCCCAATTCGGTTTCCGTCGAGGGCGTTCGACGATCGATGCGCTGGCCCTACTCAAGGGCCAGGTGAGGGAGGCGGTGGAGGCGGGGGACGGAGTGCTGGCGGTGTCGTTCGACATTGCGAACGCCTTCAACTCCGTCCCCCACTCGACGATATTGGAGGCGCTCCGGTATCACGGAGCGCCCCAGTACCTGCAGAACCTCCTGGCCAGCTACTTGGAGGGCCGAGAGGTCCTCCTTGTGGACAAGACGGCCACGGTGAGGCGGTACGGCGCAGAGTCCGGTGTTCCGCAGGGGTCAGTGCTGGGGCCCCCCCTGTGGAACATCGGGTTCGACTGGCTACTGCGGGGAGTCCTCCTCCAGGGCACGAGTGTCATCTGCTACGCGGATGACACTCTCCTCACTGCCCGGGGGAGGAACTTCGGGGATGCGGCCTGTCTGGCCTCGGCTGGCGGATCCTTGGTCGCAGAGAGGATCCGCCGCCTGGGATTGAAGGTGGCGCTGCACAAGACCGAGGCCGTGTTCTTTCACGGGCCTCGGCAGCGCTGCCCTCCCGACGCCCACATTGTCGTAGAGGGCGTCCGGATAGGGGTCCAGCCCCAGATGAAGTATCTGGGCCTGGTGCTGGACGACAGGTGGCGCTTCGGCCCGCATTTCAGCGGGCTGTCGACGCGCCTCTTGAAAGCTGCGGACGCCCTCTCCTGGCTCCTCCCGAACCTGGGGGGGCCAAAGGCGAAATGCCGGCGCCTATATGCCGGCATCCTTAGGAGCATGGCCCTATACGGGGCCCCCATCTGGGCGGACTCTCTCCACAGGAGGGAGAACGCGACCGCCTTGCGCAAGCCCCAAAGGGCCATTGCACTGCGGGTGGCGAGGGCCTACCGGTCGGTGGGCTTCTCGGCGGCGTGCGCTCTGGCCGGTACCCCTCCTTGGGAGTTGGAGGCCTGGGTGCTCGCCAGAGTCTACGAGTGGACCGCGCACCGGAGGGCGCTCGGGGAGCGCCCCGTCGCCGAAGAGCGGGAGGCCGTGCGGCGGGAGGCGAGGGACGCAATCGTCCTCCACTGGAGGGAGGACCTCGCCACCGCCGCCTTTGGCCGCCGGACGTTGGACGCGCTCGGTCCGGTCCTGCGGAGCTGGCTCGAGCGGTCCCACGGTTTCCTCTCATTCCGTCTGGTGCAGGTGCTATCCGGCCATGGCTGCTTCGGAACGTACCTGCACCGGATCGGGAGGGAGGAGACCCCAGCGTGCCACGACTGCGGCGCGGCGGAGGACACGGCGCAGCACACTCTCGAAGTGTGCCCGGCTTGGTCCGAGCTGCGCCGCGGTCTGACCGCGGTGGTCGGACAGGACCTCTCGCTTCCCTGCGTGGTCAACGCCATGCTGGAGAGCGAGGGGGCCTGGTCAGCGGTTGCCTCCTTTTGCGAGGACGTAATCTCGCAAAAGGAGGAGGCGGAGCGCACGCGGGAGGATGACCCTCTCGCTGTGCCGCTCCGCAGACGAAGAAGGGGTCGGAGAGGGCGACATCCTCCCCCTCCTCATGGTGGCGATGGGCGGGCGACAGGCGCGGGGGCGCCTTCTCCCGCATTGCACCCATCACCACCTTCTTCTTCGTCGGTCACTCCCGGGCCCGTCCCCCTCCCCACGGGGGGGGTGTGAGGGGTCCGTTCTGAGGAGCAATCGTCGGCGGAGGACTGGACGTTAAGGCTGTGCCGGTTTCCCAGTCCCCCGCCACTCGGACGAAGCGGGAGTGCCGCTGGGTTATTTTAGTGGGTATACCGGGTCAGACCGGGGAGTCCCACATAGCCCCCCATCCCCCGATGGGAGGGTATGCGTAATGCATTTTTTCCCAGCGCAAAAAAAAAAAAAAAAAAAAAGGTTAGGTTAGGTTAGGTTAGGTTAGGTTAGGTTAGGTTAGGTTGGGGGACCACCCCACAGTGCTTGCGTCCACGTCGCGTCCCCTGGAAACGGCCCAGTTCTGACCACCGTAACGGAGTGGCAGACTGGGTACGGCCAAAGTGCACTGTGCATTCGCAGCTTGTTTTTAATCTTATTGTCGTGTTGAGTTTGCGAACCCGCGGGAACCATGTCGAGTCCTGCGCGGGACGCCTGCGGGCGGTTTTTAAAACAAAAAGGCCCTTCTCAGGGCCAACCCAAAGGCCCTTCTCAGGGCCAACGCAAAGGCCCTTCTCAGGGCCAACCCAAAGGCCCTTCTCAGGGCCAACCAAAAGGCCCTTCTCAGGGCCAACCAAAAGGCCCTTCTCAGGGCCAATCCGACGCTTCGGCGTCAGAGACTAGCCGCGCGCCGTCTGCGGCTAGTTTCTTCGGAGGGGCGGACGAGTCGTCCGACAACGACTCACTGATCAGTGTATCGGACGCGGACGACTCTCGTTCGCGGAAGCGAATCCACCGGAGCGGTGGGTCCGAGGGCTCCTCGGCCTCGGGGTCGACGCGGTTGTCGAAGGCTAAAAAGCCGACGGTGGCCGCGGAGACCCATGTCGTTGGGCTCGCCAACGCCCAACGCCAGTTGGACCTGGCTCGGCGGGCTCAGCTCCAGCAAGAGCTGGAGGAGCGGGTTGCCGCTACTGAGAAACGGGCGCACGCCGCCCGGGCCAAGTCCGGGTACGGTGCGTCCCGCGTTCTCTACGCGGACCACTCTCTGGCCGAGCTAGAGAGAATGGCGGAGGAGGACGAGAGGGAGATCGTGGAGGTAGCCTCAAAGTCCTCCAACCTAAAGGGGACATTGCAGAAGGCCCTGAAATGTAGGGCCGCCAGCATGCGCGGTGTCATAGCGGAGCTGGTGCAGCGAAAGACCACCGACGAGACGCGGCAACTGCAGGCGAAGGTTGATCGCCTGCAGTCGGAGGTCAGCCAGCTTCATCAGAAGCTGGCAGAAGCCACGGCCCGGCCACAACAGGCCAAGACGAGCCCTGCGGCAGAGGGCCCCGCCTCCAACCTTGAGGACATCATCCGCAAGGTCGTAATGGAGGAGAGGGCCTTCACAAGAGCCTGCTTAGCAGGAATAGAGGACCGGCTCTTGCCGGAGAAACGCCTCCGACCGCCGCTTGCGGCGGATACGAGGCAGGGCGAGCCGGGGCCGTCCTCCTCCCAGGCGGAAGATGCCCTTCTCCCTTCCACGACCCCGTCCAACGAGTGGACGGAAGTGGTCCGTAAGGGGAAGGGAAAGGGCAAGAAGTCGACGACGGCCGTCCCTGTCGTCCCCGCCACCACCACTCCCAGCCAATCGCAGACGACTGGCAAGGGAAAGGGGACGGGGAAAGGGAAGGGGAGGGGAAAGGGGCGACTAGTCCCCCCAAAAACCGCGGCCGTCGTGGTGACGCTCACCGCGGAGGCTGCGGACCGGGGGGAGACGTACGCGTCCATTTTGGTGCGGGCGCGTGCGAATGCCGATCCTGCCCAACTGGGGATCGGCAGCGTAACTTGCCGGCGTACCCAAGCCGGGGCTCGAATATTCGAGTTCCCGGGGGCAGAGGGGAGTACCCACGCGGACCTCTTCGCAGCCAAGCTGCAGGAGGTCATCGCGGATTCCGCCAAGGTGGCCCGGCCGGTCAAGTCAGCGGCCATAGAGGTGGCTGACTTGGACGACTCCGTCACCAGGGAGGAGGTGGTGGCGGCGGTCGCGGCGATAGGGGGCTGTGGCGTCGCGGCGGTCCAAGGCCGGGACATAAGACCCGGCCGCGGCGGCATGGGCACCATTCGCCTCGAGTGCCCAGTCGCCGCTGCCAAAGCCGTCCTTGCCAAGGGACGGCTGACAGTCGGGTTCAGCTCGGGTGCAGTCCGGGCACTCGAGGACCAGCCTCTGCGGTGTTTCCGGTGCTTCGGCATCGGACACACCCGGGCCCTGTGTCCGTCCACTGTTGACAGGACGGACACGTGCTTCCGCTGCGGCAAGGAGGGCCACAAAGCCGCCTCCTGCGAGGCCGCCACGCCACACTGCGCGGTGTGTGCCGCCAGTGGCTGCCCGGCAGACCACGTCACGAAGGGGAGGAACTGCAATCCTCCCCCTAAGCGGGGCAAAGCACAGGCACCGGCCGGGTTTGCTGCTGCTGCCAAGAGCACCGTCGTTCCTGCGTCGGTGGCTGCGGAGGGGGGTGCGATGTCCGACTGATGGATGCGGTCGAACATCGCATACTCCAGGCGAACGACTTGGCGGTGGTCGCCGAGCCTTACTCGGTCCCTGGCCGTTGGCTGGGCGACCGAGACGGCTTGGTGGCGTTGGTGTCGCGGTCTTCCACAGACTCCCCTCCCCTCTCGCTCTTAGAGAGGGGACCGGGATACGTGGCCGCCGCGCGGGGAGACATGGCCCTGGTCGGGGTCTACTTCTCCCCGAACCGCTCTCTCTCGGACTTTGAGGATTTCCTCGAGATCCACACCGCAGTCGTAGGGAGGGCGGCGCCGCGCCAGGTCGTGGGGCTGGGCGACCTCTCGCTTCCCTGCGTGGTCAACGCTATGCTGGAGAGTGAGTGGGCCTGTGCAGCGGTTGCCTCCTTTTGCGAGGACGTAATCTCGCAAAAGGAGGAGGCGGAGCGCGCGCGGGAGGATGACCCTCTCGCTGTGCCGCTCCGCAGACGAAGAAGGGGTCGGAGAAGGCGCAATCCTCTCCCTCCTCATGGTGGCGATGGGCGGGCGACAGGCGCGGGGGCGCCTTCTCCCGCATTGCACCCATCACCAACTTCGTCGGTCATTCCCGGGCCCGAACCCCTCCCCACGAGGTGGGGGGGCGTGAAGGGCCCGCCCTGAGGGGCAATCGTCGGCGGAGGACTGGACGTTAAGGCTGTGCCGGTTTCCCAGTCCTTCGCCACTCGGACGAAGCGGGAGTGCCGCTGGGTTGTTTTAGTGGGTATACCGGGTCAGACCGGGGAGTCCCACATAGCCCCCCATCCCCCGATGGGAGGGTATGCGTAACGCATTTTTTCCCAGCGCAAAAAAAAAAAAAAAAAAAAAAAAAAAAAAAAAAAAAGGTTAGGTTAGGTTGGGGGACCACCCCACAGTGCTTGCGTCCACGTCGCGTCCCCTGGAAACGGCCCAGTTCTGACCACCGTAACGGAGTGGCAGACTGGGTACGGCCAAAGTGCACTGTGCATTCGCAACTTGTTTTTAACCCTATTGTCTTGTTTGTTTGCGAACCCGCGGGAAACATGTCGAGTCCTGCGCGGGACGCCTGCGGGCGTTTTTTAAAACAAAAAGGCCCTTCTCAGGGCCAACCCAAAGGCCCTTCTCAGGGCCAACCCAAAGGCCCTTCTCAGGGCCAACCAAAAGGCCCTTCTCAGGGCCAACCAAAAGGCCCTTCTCAGGGCCACTCCGACGCTTCAGCGTCAGAGACTAGCCGCGCGCCGTCTGCGGCTAGTTTCTTCGGAGGGGCGGACGAGTCGTCCGACAACGACTCACTGATCAGTGTGTCGGACGCGGACGACTCTCGTCCGCGGAAGCGAGTCTACCGGAGCGGTGGGTCCGAGGGCTCCTCGGCTTCGGGGTCGACGCGGTTGTCGAAGGCTAAAAAGCCGACGGTGGCCGCGGAGACCCATGTCGTTGGGCTGGCGAACGCCCAACGCCAGCTGGACCTGGCTCGGCGAGCTCAGCTCCAGCAAGAGCTGGAGGAGCGGGTTGCCGCCACAGAGAAGCGGGCGCACGCCGCCCGGGCCAAGTCCGGGTACGGTGCGTCCCGCGTTCTCTACGCGGACCACTCTCTGGCCGAGCTGGAGAAAATGGCGGAGGAGGACGAGAGGGAGATCGTGGAGGTCGCCTCGAAGTCCTCCAACCTAAAGGGCACCCTACAGAAGGCCCTGAAATGCAGGGCCGCAAGTATGCGCGGTGTCGTCGCGGAGCTGGTCCAGCGCAAGACCACCGACGAGACGCGGCAACTGCAGGCGAAGGTGGATCGCCTGCAGTCGGAGGTCAGCCAGCTTCATCAGAAGCTGGCCGAAGCCACGGCCCGGCCACAACAGGCCAAGTCGAGCCCTGCGGCAGAGGGCCCCGCCTCCAACCTTGAGGATATAATCCGCAAGGTCGTAATGGAGGAGAGGGCCTTCACTAGAGCCTGCTTAGCAGGGATTGAGGACCGGCTCTTGCCCGAGAAACGCCTCCGACCGCCGCTTGCGGCGGATACGAGGCAGAGCGAGCCGGGGCCGTCCTCCTCCCAGGCGGAAGACGCCCTTCTCCCTTCCACGACCCCGTCCAACGAGTGGACGGAGGTGGTCCGTAAGGGGAAGGGCAGGGGCAAGAAGACGACGACGGCCGTCCCTGCCGTCCCCGCCACCACCGCTCCCAGCCAAGCGCAGAAGGCCGGCAGTGGAAAGGGGACGGGGAAAGGGAAGGGGAGGGGAAAGGGGCGACTAGTCCCCCCAAAAACCGCGGCCGTCGTGGTGACCCTCACCGCGGAGGCTGCTGACCGGGGGGAGACGTACGCGTCCGTTCTGTTGCGGGCGCGTGCCAATGCGGATCCCACCCAACTGGGGATCGGCAGCGTCTCTTGCCGGCGGACCCAAGCCGGGGCTCGAATTTTCGAGTTCCCGGGGGCAGACGGGAGTACCCACGCGGACCTCTTCGCAGCCAAGCTGCAGGAAGTCATCGCGGATTCCGCCAAGGTGGCCCGGCCGGTCAAGTCGGCGGCCATAGAGGTGGCTGACTTGGACGACTCCGTCACCAAGGAGGAGGTGGTGGCGGCGGTCGCGGCGATAGGGGGCTGTGGCGTCGCGGCGGTCCAAGGCCGGGACATAAGGCCCGGCCGCGGCGGCATGGGCACCATTCGCCTCGAATGCCCAGTCGCCGCTGCCAAAGCCGTCCTTGCCAAGGGACGGCTCACAGTCGGCTTCAGCTCGGGTGCAGTCCGGGCACTCGAGGACCAGCCTCTGCGGTGTTTCCGGTGCTTCGGCATCGGACACACCCGGGCCCTGTGTCCGTCCACGGTCGACAGGACGGACACGTGCTTCCGCTGCGGCAAGGAGGGCCACAAAGCCGCCTCCTGCGAGGCCGCCACGCCGCACTGCGCGGTGTGTGCCGCCAGTGGATGCCCCGCCGACCACGTCACGAGGGGGAGGAATTGCAATCCTCCCCCTAAGCGGGGCAAAGCGCAGGCGCCGACCGGGCCTGCTGCTGCTGCCAAAAGCACAGCGGCGGCTGCGGTGGCTGCGGAGGGGGGTGCGATGTCCGACTGATGGATAGGGTCGAACATCGCATACTCCAGGCGAACGCCAACCACTGCCGGGCAGCCCAGGATCTGCTGATGCAGACCATGGCTGAGTGGTTGGTGGACTTGGCGGTGGTCGCCGAGCCTTACTCGGTCCCTGGCCGTTGGCTGGGCGACCGGGACGGCTTGGTGGCGCTGGTGACGCGGTCTTCCACAGACTCCCCTCCCCTCTCGCTCTTAGAGAGGGGACCGGGATACGTGGCCGCCGCGTGGGGAGACATGGCCCTGGTTGGGGTCTACTTCTCCCCGAACCGCCCTCTCTCGGACTTTGAGGATTTCCTCGAGATCCTCACCGCAGTCGTAGGGAGGGCGGCGCCGCGCCAGGTCGTGGTGCTGGGCGACCTGAACGCCAAGTCGGTGGCCTGGGGCAACCCGGCAGCCAGTTGTAACGTCCGGGGACGCGCCGTAGAGTATTGGTCGGCCTCATGCGGTGTGTCCCTCCTCAACAGGGGGGCGGTCCACACGTGTGTGCGGCAACAGGGAGGGTCGGTGGTGGACGTCTCGTTTGCCACCCCCGCCCTAGCCGCCCGCGTCGTCAACTGGCGGGTGGAGATGGTGGAGACCTTGTCGGACCACCGATATGTGCGGTTCGACATCTCCACCCAGGGGGGGGGGATGGCCCGCTCCGGGCAATCTCCCTTCCCGCGTTGGGCACTCACCCGCCTGGACCGGGAGGCAGCTGAGGAGGCGGCCTTCCTCCAGGACTGGCTGTCGCCCCCCGTCGATGTCCTGGACGTGGACGCCGCAGCGGTCCGGCTCAGAGGGTCCCTGACCGAGGTGTGCAACTCCAGCATGCCTCGGTCTCGCCGTCCGCCTCCCCGTCGCGCCGTCTATTGGTGGACGGAGGAGCTGACGGGCCTCCGGGCTGCCTGCGTGGCGACCAGAAGGGCCTACGCGCGGAGCCGACGGCGCAGCGCCCAAAACCGAGACCGGGCAGAAGAGGACCGCCTATACGCCTCTTACGTAGAGGCGAAGAAGGTCCTCAAGTCTGCAATGAGCGCTGCAGAAGACTCGGCGAGGGCCGAGATGCTGGAGGGTCTCGACAGGGATCCTTATGGGAGACCATACAAGGCGGCGCGGAACCAGCTGCGCCCCTATGGTCCCCCACTGACGGAGACCCTCGAGCCGGCGTTGCTGGATGGGGTGGTCCGGTCCCTGTTTCCGCGCAGGACCGACGACTTCACCCCACCAACGATGAATCCCCCGCAAGGGGCGGCTTCGCCGGAGGAAGACGTCCCCCCGGTGACGGCGGAGGAGGTCCGCGCGGGGGTTCTCAGCCTCCGCGCGAAGAAGACGGCCCCCGGACCAGACGGCGTCCCCGCACGGGTGGTGGCGATCGCCGCCTCCCAAATGGAGGACAGGTTTCGGGACCTCTTCAGCGCGTGCTTTACGGCTGGGAGGCTCCCGAAACTTTGGAAGGAGGGGCAGCTCTGCCTCCTCCGAAAAGAGGGACGCCCGGTGGACTCCCCATCGGCATACCGGCCCATCGTCCTGCTCGATGAGGTCGGTAAGATGTTTGAGGGGATCGTCGCGTCCCGGCTTGATAGCCTTTTGCGGGGGGTAGGGCCGGACCTGTCGGACGCCCAATTCGGATTCCGTCGAGGGCGTTCGACGATCGATGCGCTGGCCCTACTCAAGGGCCAGGTGAGGGAGGCGGTGGAGGCGGGGGACGGAGTGCTGGCGGTGTCGTTCGACATCGCAAACGCCTTCAACTCCGTCCCCCACTCGACGATATTGGAGGCGCTCCGGTATCACGGAGCGCCCCAGTACCTGCAGAACCTCCTGGCCAGCTACTTGGAGGGCCGAGAGGTCCTCCTCGTGGACAAGACGGCCACGGTGAGGCGGTACGGCGCAGAGTCCGGTGTTCCGCAGGGGTCAGTGCTGGGGCCCCCCCTGTGGAACATCGGGTTCGACTGGCTCCTACGGGGAGTCCTCCTCCAGGGCACGAGTGTCATATGCTACGCGGATGACACTCTCCTCACTGCCCGGGGGAGGAACTTTGGGGACGCGGCCTGTCTGGCCTCGGCTGGCGGATCCTTGGTCGCAGAGAGGATCCGCCGCCTGGGATTGAAGGTGGCGCTGCACAAGACCGAGGCCGTGTTCTTTCACGGGCCTCGGCAGCGCTGCCCTCCCGACGCCCACATTGTCGTAGAGGGCGTCCGGATAGGGGTCCAGCCCCAGATGAAGTATCTGGGCCTGGTGCTGGACGACAGGTGGCGCTTCGGCCCGCATTTCAGCGGGCTGTCGACGCGCCTATTGAAGGCCGCGGACGCCCTCTCCTGGCTCCTCCCGAACCTGGGGGGGCCCAAGGCGAAATGCCGGCACCTGTATGCCGGCATTCTGAAAAGCATGGCCCTATACGGGGCCCCCATCTGGGCGGACTCCCTCCACAGGAGGGAGAACGCGACCGCCTTGCGCAAGCCCCAAAGGGCCATTGCACTGCGGGTGGCGAGGGCCTACCGCTCGGTGGGCTTCTCGGCGGCGTGCGCTCTGGCCGGCACCCCTCCTTGGGAGTTGGAGGCTTGGGTGCTCGCCAGAGTCTACGAGTGGACCGCGCACCGGAGGGCGCTTGGGGAGCGCCCCGTCGCCGAAGAGCGGGAGGCCGTGCGGCGGGAGGCGAGGGACGCAATCGTCCTCCACTGGACGGAGGACCTCGCCACCGCCGCCTTTGGCCGCCGGACGTTGGACGCGCTCGGTCCGGTCCTGCGGAGCTGGCTCGAGCGGTCCCACGGTTTCCTCTCGTTCCGTCTGGTGCAGGTGCTATCCGGCCATGGCTGTTTCGGAACGTACCTGCACCGGATCGGGAGGGAGGAGACCCCGGCGTGCCACGACTGCGGCGCGGCGGAGGACACGGCGCAGCACACGCTCGAAGTGTGCCCGGCTTGGTCCGAGCTGCGCCGCGGTCTGACCGCGGTTGTCGGACAGGACCTCTCGCTTCCCTGCGTGGTCAACGCCATGCTGGAGAGCGAGGGGGCCTGGTCAGCGGTTGCCTCCTTTTGCGAGGACGTAATCTCGCAAAAGGAGGAGGCGGAGCGCGCGCGGGAGGATGACCCTCTCGCTGCGCCGCTCCGCAGACGAAGAAGGGGTCGGAGAAGGCGCAATCCTCTCCCTCCTCATGGTGGCGATGGGCGGGCGACAGGCGCGGGGGCGCTTTCTCCCGCATTGCACCCATCACCACCTTCTTCTTCGTCGGTCACTCCCGGGCCCGTCCCCCTCCCCACGGGGGGGGTGTGAGGGGTCCGTTCTGAGGAGCAATCGTCGGCGGAGGACTGGACGTTAAGGCTGTGCCGGTTTCCCAGTCCCCCGCCACTCGGACGAAGCGGGAGTGCCGCTGGGTTATTTTAGTGGGTATACCGGGTCAGACCGGGGAGTCCCACATAGCCCCCCATCCCCCGATGGGAGGGTATGCGTAACGCATTTTTTCCCAGCGCAAAAAAAAAAAAAAAAAAAAAAAAAAGGTTAGGTTAGGTTAGGTTAGGTTAGGTTCCCCGGCGTGCCACGACTGCGGCGCGGCGGAGGACACGGCGCAGCACACGCTTGAAGTGTGCCCGGCTTGGTCCGAGCTGCGCCGCGGTCTGACCGCGGTGGTCGGACAGGACCTCTCGCTTCCCTGCGTGGTCAACGCCATGCTGGAGAGCGAGGGGGCCTGGTCAGCGGTTGCCTCCTTTTGCGAGGACGTAATCTCGCAAAAGGAGGAGGCGGAGCGCGCGCGGGAGGATGACCCTCTCGCTGCGCCGCTCCGCAGACGAAGAAGGGGTCGGAGAGGGCGACATCCTCCCCCTCCTCATGGTGGCGATGGGCGGGCGACAGGCGCGGGGGCGCCATCTCCCGCATTGCACCCATCACCACCTTCTTCGTCGGTCACTCCCGGGCCCGTCCCCCTCCCCACGGGGGGGGTGTGAGGGGTCCGCCCTGAGGAGCAATCGTCGGCGGAGGACTGGACGTTAAGGCTGTGCCGGTTCCCCAGTCCCCCGCCACTCGGACGAAGCGGGAGTGCCGCTGGGTTATTTTAGTGGGTATACCGGGTCAAACCGGGGAGTCCCACATAGCCCCCCATCCCCCGATGGGAGGGTATGCGTAACGCATTTTTTCCCAGCGCAAAAAAAAAAAAAAAAAAAAAAAAAAAGGTTAGGTTAGGTTGGGGGACCACCCCACAGTGCTTGCGTCCACGTCGCGTCCCCTGGAAACGGCCCAGTTCTGACCACCGTAACGGAGTGGCAGACTGGGTACGGCCAAAGTGCACTGTGCTTTCGCAACTTGTTTTTAATCCTATTGTCGTGTTGAGTTTGCGAACCCGCGGGAAACATGTCGAGTCCTGCGCGGGACGCCTGCGGGCGGTTTTTAAAACAAAAAGGCCCTTCTCAGGGCCAACCCAAAGGCCCTTCTCAGGGCCAACGCAAAGGCCCTTCTCAGGGCCAACCCAAAGGCCCTTCTCAGGGCCAACCAAAAGGCCCTTCTCAGGGCCAACCAAAAGGCCCTTCTCAGGGCCAATCCGACGCTTCGGCGTCAGAGACTAGCCGCGCGCCGTCTGCGGCTAGTTTCTTCGGAGGAGCGGACGAGTCGTCCGACAACGACTCACTAATTAGTGTGTCTGACGCGGACGACTGCCGATCGCGGAAGCGAGTCCACCGGAGCGGTGGGTCCGAGGGCTCCTCGGCCTCGGGGTCGACGCGGTTGCCGAAGGCTAAAAAGCCGACGGTGGCCGCGGAGACCCATGTCGTTGGGCTGGCGAACGCCCAACGCCAGCTGGACCTGGCTCGGCGAGCTCAGCTCCAGCAAGAGCTGGAGGAGCGGGTTGCCGCCACAGAGAAACGGGCGCACGCCGCCCGGGCCAAGTCCGGGTACGGTGCGTCCCGCGTTCTCTACGCGGACCATTCTCTGGCAGAGCTGGAGAAAATGGCGGAGGAGGACGAGAAGGAGATCGTGGAGGTCGCCTCAAAGTCCTCCAACCTGAAGGGCACCCTACAGAAGGCCCTGAAATGCAGGGCCGCGAGTATGCGCGGTGTCGTCGCGGAGCTGGTCCAGCGCAAGACCACTGACGAGACGCGGCAACTGCAGGCGAAGGTGGATCGCCTGCAGTCGGAGGTCAGCCAGCTTCATCAGAAGCTGGCCGAAGCCACGGCCCGGCCACAACAGGCCAAGTCGAGCCCTGCGGCAGAGGGCCCCGCCTCCAACCTTGAGGATATCATCCGCAAGGTCGTAATGGAGGAGAGGGCCTTCACTAGAGCCTGCTTAGCAGGGATTGAGGACCGGCTCTTGCCCGAGAAACGCCTCCGACCGCCGCTTGCGGCGGATACGAGGCAGTGCGAGCCGGGGCCGTCCTCCTCCCAGGCGGAAGATGCCCTTCTCCCTTCCACGACCCCATCCAACGAGTGGACGGAGGTGGTCCGTAAGGGGAAGGGAAAGGGCAAGAAGTCCACGACGGCCGTCCCTGTCGTCCCCGCCACCACCGCTCCCAGCCAATCGCAGACGACTGGCAAGGGAAAGGGGACGGGGAAAGGGAAGGGGAGGGGAAAGGGGCGACTAGTCCCCCCAAAAACCGCGGCCGTCGTGGTGACCCTCACCGCGGAGGCTGCTGACCGGGGGGAGACGTACGCGTCCGTTCTGTTGCGGGCGCGTGCCAATGCGGATCCCACCCAACTGGGGATCGGCAGCGTCTCTTGCCGGCGGACCCAAGCCGGGGCTCGAATTTTCGAGTTCCCGGGGGCAGAGGGGAGTGCCCACGCGGACCTCTTCGCAGCCAAGCTGCAGGAGGTCATCGCGGATTCCGCCAAGGTGGCCCGGCCGGTCAAGTCAGCGGCCATAGAGGTGGCTGACTTGGACGACTCCGTCACCAAGGAGGAGGTGGTGGCGGCGGTCGCGGCGATAGGGGGCTGTGGCGTCGCGGCGGTCCAAGGCCGGGACATAAGGCCCGGCCGCGGCGGCATGGGCACCATTCGCCTCGAGTGCCCAGTCGCCGCTGCCAAAGCCGTCCTTGCCAAGGGACGGCTCACAGTCGGCTTCAGCTCGGGTGCAGTCCGGGCACTCGAGGACCAGCCTCTGCGGTGTTTCCGGTGCTTCGGCATCGGACACACCCGGGCCCTGTGTCCGTCCACGGTCGACAGGACGGACACGTGTTTCCGCTGCGGCAAGGAGGGCCACAAAGCCGCCTCCTGCGAGGCCGCCGCGCCGCACTGCGCGGTGTGTGCCGCCAGTGGCTGCCCCGCCGACCACGTCACGAGGGGGAGGAATTGCAATCCTCCCCCTAAGCGGGGCAAAGCGCAGGCGCCGACCGGGCCTGCTGCTGCCAAAAACACTGCGGCGGCTGCGGTGGCTGCGGAGGGGGGTGCGATGTCCGACTGATGGATAGGGTCGAACATCGCATACTCCAGGCGAACGCCAACCACTGCCGGGCAGCCCAGGATCTGCTGATGCAGACCATGGCTGAGTGGTTGGTGGACTTGGCGGTGGTCGCCGAGCCTTACTCGGTCCCTGGCCGTTGGCTGGGCGACCGGGACGGCTTGGTGGCGCTGGTGTCGCGGTCTTCCACGGACTCCCCTCCCCTCTCGCTCTTAGAGAGGGGACCGGGATACGTGGCCGCCGCGTGGGGAGACATGGCCCTGGTTGGGGTCTACTTCTCCCCGAACCGCCCTCTCTCGGACTTTGAGGATTTCCTCGAGATCCTCACCGCAGTCGTAGGGAGGGTGGCGCCGCGCCAGGTCGTGGTGCTGGGCGACCTGAACGCCAAGTCGGTGGCCTGGGGCAACCCGTCTGCCGGTTGCAACGTCCGGGGACGCGCCGTCGAGTTTTGGGCGGCCTCATGCGGTGTGTCCCTCCTCAACAGGGGGGCGGTCCACACGTGTGTGCGGCAACAGGGAGGGTCGGTGGTGGACGTCTCGTTTGCCACCCCCGCCTTAGCCGCCCGCGTCGTCAACTGGCGGGTAGAGATGGTGGAGACCTTGTCGGACCACCGATATGTGCGGTTCGACATCTCCACCCAGGGGGGGAGGATGGCCCGTGCCGGGCAATCCCCCTTCCCGCGGTGGGCACTCACCCGCCTGGACCGGGAGGCAGCTGAGGAGGCGGCCTTCCTCCAGGACTGGCTGTCGCCCCCTGTCGATGTCCTGGACGTGGACGCCGCAGCGGTCCGGCTCAGGGAGTCCCTGACCGAGGTGTGCAATTCCAGCATGCCTCGGTCTCGCCGTCCGCCTCCCCGTCGCGCCGTCTATTGGTGGACGGAGGAGCTGACGGGTCTCCGGGCCGCCTGTGTGGCGGCCAGAAGGGCCTACGCCCGGAGCCGACGGCGCAGCGCCCAAAACCGAGACCGGGCAGAAGAGGACCGCCTATACGCCTCTTACGTAGAGGCGAAGAAGGTCCTCAAGTCTGCAATGGGCGCTGCAGAAGACTCGGCGAGGGCCGAGATGCTGGAGGGTCTCGACAGGGATCCTTATGGGAGACCATACAAGGCGGCGCGGAACCAGCTGCGCCCCTATGGTCCCCCACTGACGGAGACCCTCGAGCCAGCGTTGCTGGATGGGGTGGTCCGGTCCCTGTTTCCGCGCAGGACCGACGACTTCACCCCACCAACGATGAATCCCCCGCAAGGGGCGGCTTCGCCGGAGGAAGACGTCCCCCCGGTGACGGCGGAGGAGGTCCGCGCGGGGGTTCTCAGCCTCCGCGCGAAGAAGACGGCCCCCGGACCAGACGGCGTCCCCGCACGGGTGGTGGCGATCGCCGCCTCCCAAATGGAGGACAGGTTTCGGGACCTCTTCAGCGCGTGCTTTACGGCTGGGAGGTTCCCGAAACTTTGGAAGGAGGGGCAGCTGTGCCTCCTCCGAAAGGAGGGACGCCCGGTGGACTCCCCCTCGGCATACCGGCCCATCGTCTTGCTCGATGAGGTCGGTAAGATGTTCGAGGGGATCGTCGCATCCCGGCTTGATAGCCTTTTGCGGGGGGTAGGGCCGGACCTGTCGGACGCCCAATTCGGTTTCCGTCGAGGGCGTTCGACGATCGATGCGCTGGCCCTGCTCAAGGGCCAGGTGAGGGAGGCGGTGGAGGCGGGGGACGGAGTGCTGGCGGTGTCGTTCGACATCGCAAACGCCTTCAACTCCGTCCCCCACTCGACGATATTGGAGGCGCTCCGGTATCACGGAGCGCCCCAGTACCTGCAGAACCTCCTGGCCAGCTACTTGGAGGGCCGAGAGGTCCTCCTCGTGGACAAGACGGCCACGGTGAGGCAGTACGGCGCAGAGTCCGGTGTTCCGCAGGGGTCAGTGCTGGGGCCCCCCCTGTGGAACATCGGGTTCGACTGGCTACTGCGGGGAGTCCTCCTCCAGGGCACGAGTGTCATCTGCTACGCGGATGACACTCTCCTCACTGCCCGGGGGAGGAACTTCGGGGACGCGGCCTGTCTGGCCTCGGCTGGCGGATCCTTGGTCGCAGAGAGGATCCGCCGCCTGGGATTGAAGGTGGCGCTGCAAAAGACCGAGGCCGTGTTCTTTCACGGGCCTCGGCAGCGCTGCCCTCCCGACGCCCACATTGTCGTAGAGGGCGTCCGGATAGGGGTCCAGCCCCAGATGAAGTATCTGGGCCTGGTGCTGGACGACAGGTGGCGCTTCGGCCCGCATTTCAGCGGGCTGTCGACGCGCCTCTTGAAAGCTGCGGACGCCCTCTCCTGGCTCCTCCCGAACCTGGGGGGGCCCAAGGCGAAATGCCGGCAGCTGTATGCCGGCATCCTTAAGAGCATGGCCCTATACGGGGCCCCCATCTGGGCGGATTCCCTCCACAGAAGGGAGAACGCGACCGCCTTGCGCAAGCCCCAAAGGGCCATTGCACTGCGGGTGGCGAGGGCCTACCGCTCGGTGGGCTTCTCGGCGGCGTGCGCTCTGGGCGGCACCCCTCCTTGGGAGTTGGAGGCTTGGGTGCTCGCCAGAGTATACGAGTGGACCGCGCACCGGAGGGCGCTCGGGGAGCGCCCCGTCGCCGAAGAGCGGGAGGCCGTGCGGCGGGAGGCGAGGGACGCAATCGTCCTCCACTGGACGGAGGACCTCGCCACCGCCGCCTTTGGCCGCCGGACGTTGGACGCGCTCGGTCCGGTCCTGCGGAGCTGGCTCGAGCGGTCCCACGGTTTCCTCTCGTTCCGTCTGGTGCAGGTGCTATCCGGCCATGGCTGCTTCGGAACGTACCTGCACCGGATCGGGAGGGAGGAGACCCCGGCGTGCCACGACTGCGGCGCGGCGGAGGACACGGCGCAGCACACGCTCGAAGTGTGCCCGGCTTGGTCCGAGCTGCGCCGCGGTCTGACCGCGGTGGTCGGACAGGACCTCTCGCTTCCCTGCGTGGTCAACGCCATGCTGGAGAGCGAGGGGGCCTGGTCAGCGGTTGCCTCCTTTTGCGAGGACGTAATCTCGCAAAAGGAGGAGGCGGAGCGCGCGCGGGAGGATGACCCTCTCGCTGCGCCGCTCCGCAGACGAAGAAGGGGTCGGAGACGGCGACAGCCTCTCCCTCCTCATGGTGGCGATGGGCGGGCGACAGGCGCGGGGGCGCCTTCTCCCGCATTGCACCCATCACCACCTTCTTCGTTGGTCATTCCCGGGCCCGTCCCCCTCCCCACGGGGGGGGGCGTGAGGGGCCCGCCCTGAGGGGCAATCGTCGGCGGAGGACTGGACGTTAAGGCTGTGCCGGTTTCCCAGTCCCCCGCCACTCGGACGACGCGGGAGTGCCGCTGGGTTGTTTTAGTGGGTATACCGGGTCATACCGGGGAGTCCCACATAGCCCCCCATCCCCCGATGGGAGGGTATGCGTAATGCATTTTTTCCCAGCGCAAAAAAAAAAAAAAAAAAAAAAAAAAAAAAAAAAAAAAAAAAAAAGGTTAGGTTAGGTTAGGTTAGGTTAGGTTAGGTTAGGTTAGGTTAGGTTAGGTTAGGTTAGGTTAGGTTAGGTTAGGTTAGGTTAGGTTAGGTTAGGTTAGGTTAGGTTGGGGTATCCCCACGTTGTCGTCGTGGTGGGGCTTGCGTGTCCCGATCCTGGATCTCGCGTTGAGGTGCAGGTGAGGGGCATTACCAAGAGGGACACAGGGAGGGGTCGCTCCTGCTCCGTCGACGCTAGTCGACCAGGCAAGGACGCGGCCGCTGCCGCTGAGGTGCAGGCGCATCGAAGCGGCGTTCGTTTGTCTCCTCGTTCATCGAGGAACAAACCTTTCGGCGGGTCCGCTGAGTCGGGTTGGCCGGACAGCGGACGGAGGCATGTTTAATGCCGCCGCCGGGGGCTTGGCTTAACCGCCTGGCCCAGAGGAAGGACACCTCTAAGATAAAAAACCACCCAATCCCAAGTTTCGGGAGCGCGGCGAGGGGATGCATGGCCGTTGGGAGGACGGTCGTTAGCGCTCCCACCTGTTGGTACCTCCCGACCCCAACAGTATATAGGGCTACGTTTTGAAGGGCATGGAGCCACTGCCCGCGAAGGACCCCAATATTTGCTTCCATTCTCGTGGGATTTATATGGATAATATTATAAAAACAAAAACAAACGATGTTGAAGGAGAAAAAGTGCCTCGGGTACTTATAGAGAGGATTGGAGGTGTGCTCTCGGACTCGGACTCTGCGTCGAGTCTGATGACCGTCACAAGCGCTGCGAGCACAAGCTCAAAGCGCCCGAGCAAGCGCCCTCGAAGTGGTGCTGACTCGGGGTCGGATTCGGCTCTGAGTGATACTTCGGTACCGGCTGCCAAGGTCGGTGCCAAAAAAGGCGGGAGAGGTAGGCCGGTGTCGACAGGCAAGTATGTTGGCATCGGCTTGTCCAGGCGCGAGGTTGCGGCTGCCAAGAAGGCTGCAGCCGACGCCGACAAACAAGCGGAGGATGAGCGGCAGATTGCGGCTCTGACAAAAAGGGTGACGGAAGGGAGGAGCACCCGCTTGTCGGAGTCGTCTTCTGCTGCCTCCGACATGGTCGTCGAGGCGGAAGACCTACCTGCCTCCGACCTCAACCAAAGAATGGTTGACGCTGTGGCTGCCATCAAGAGGGTGCAAAAAGTGTCCAAGGGCCTCAGTGGCGTAAGCCAGAAGGCACTCAAAGAGGCTACGGCCTCGATACTGGAGAGTGCGGAGGTGCTACTCAGCCGCACCACCAATGAAGAGGCGTCCTTATTAAGGGCTCAAAATGCCAAGCTGGCGGCCCAAATGGCGGAACTCCGCAAGGAGTATGAGGAGCTCAAGGCGGAGATGGCGTCCTTCCGCCGCGAGCACCTCCGGAAGGAGTTGGGCTTGCCACAGCCTCAGCAGCAGCCACAGCAGCAGCAGCCCACACAGCAGCAGCCACCACCAGAGTCGGAGTTGGCTCGCCTTGTCCGTCAGGAGTTGGCGAGTTTCAACGCCCGATTCTCGGTGTTAGAGGGGAGGATCTTACGCCCTCCCCTAGCTGCAGACCAACGCAGCGCACCGGCGTCATCTTATGCGGCCAAAGCCGCAGCGCCTCGTGCCGAACAACAGGCACAAGCGGCTTCTTCCATAACTATAATGGAGAAGACACTCCCAATAGTCTTATCTCAAGACAAGGCGAATGGGAAGAAGAAGAATAAAAAGAAGAAGAAGAAGAATAAAAAGAACATAAACAAGTCGGGTGCAGCGGCTACCTCAACAGCGCCGCCGACACAATCCTCAGACCAGCGCGACCCTAAATCCGCCTCTTCACAAAAGGAGGCGGAATGGACAATTGCGGGCGCCAAACAAAGTAAAAATAAGGCGCGCCGCAAGGCCAGGCAACAGGCCCAGAAAACTAAGACGGCGGCCCAAGCACAGGCTGCGAGGCTCCGTGCCCCGCGATCAACGGCTGTGGTTCTGACACTGCAGCCAGGCGCGGAGGAGCGGGGCCTAACTTATGCCGAGATCCTTTCAAAGGCGAAAGCCGAAATCTCATTGAATGATCTCGGCATAACGGGCCTCCGGTGCAAGCCTACGGCTACCGGAGCCAGATTACTGGAAATCTCGGGGGCTACAAGTGCCCCCAAGGCAGACGCCCTTGCTGAAAAGCTAAGGGCGTCTCTCGGAAACGACGACGTCAGAGTGTCCAGGCCCACTAAGTGTGCAGATTTGCGAATCTCGGGCCTGGACGACTCTGTCACCAGTGATGAGGTCGCCGCTGCCATTTCGAAGGCCGGTAACTGCCCGCCAGAACAAGTAAAGGCGGGCACAATTCGCAGGGGTGTCTCTGGCCTCGGGACAGTGTCAGTAAGTTGTCCCGTAGCGGCGGCTAACAAACTCAAGGAGGGCAGAAGACTGCTGATAGGATGGGTCTCGGCGCAGGTGACGCTCTTGACGCCCAGGCCCTTGCGGTGCTATCGTTGTCTCGAGCCGGGACACGTGGGTGTACGATGCACCGCGGGGGTCGACCGCAGCCAACTGTGCTTCCGCTGCGGTCAGCCGGATCATAAAGCTGGCTCTTGCACAGCCGCGCCGCACTGCGTACTCTGTGCAGCATCCGGCAAGCCAGCCGATCATCGGACCGGGACTAAAGCCTGCGCCAGGCCCACAAAGAGGAAATCCGGGACCAAAACACAGCCGATTCATCCGCCGGCGTCTCAGGATACATTAACAGAGGCAACCGGTTCCTCGCAACCGGCTCACCCACCGGTTGCGGCAGTAGATCCGCCGGGGACTGGGGAGGAGACAACTCAAATGGACACCCAATAATGGCCCCAGGTCGTCTATGTCTCCTCCAAGCCAACATAAACCACTGCGCCAGAGCTCAGGATCTCTTGCTCCAGAGCATGGCGCAGTGGTCAATCGATGTGGCAGTCGTCGCCGAGCCGTATTTTGTGCCGCCCAGGGATGACTGGGTGTGCGACACTAACGGTTCGGTGGCGCTTATAAGAAGGTCTGCCGTGGACACCCCGCTCTTTGAGGCCGTCACCCGGGGGCGGGGCTATGTCGCGGCAGTTTGGGGTGATATTATGGTCGCGGGGGTGTATTTCGCCCCCAGCCTATCTCTCGCCGACCTCGAGGAGGTCATTTCGGATTTGGGCACGGTCGTCAGTCGTAGTCGTCCTCGTCCCGTTCTCGTCTTGGGGGACTTCAACGCCAAGTCTGCGGCATGGGGTTCCCCGACAACTGATGTGCGGGGCGAGTTGGTGGAGGAGTGGGCGGTCGAGCAAGGCCTGCTTCTTCTGAACCGAGGTTGCGTGCAGACATGCGTGCGACAGTGGGGCGGGTCAATAGTGGACCTCACGTTCGCTAGCCCCGCTCTCGCGCGCCGTGTCCATGGCTGGCACGTATTGGAGGACGTGGAGACGCTGTCTGATCACAGATACATCCGATTCAGTGTCTCCACCCAGACCTCGGACGGGCCGGTCCAAGCAGCCTCGGTGGGAGTTGGAGACGGTCCGCGTTGGGCTATAAAGCGGCTGGACAGGGAGGCTCTCCTGGAGGCCTCTATCGTGCAGGCCTGGTTGGATGCTCCCGACAGGCCTGTCAACATCGATGAGGAGGCGGAGTGGTTCCGGGAGAGCATGTCGCAAATCTGCGACGCTGCGATGCCCCGAGTCCGGCCGATACCATCCAGGCGCCAGGTGTACTGGTGGTCGCAGCTAATTGCGCATTTGCGCATCGTCTGCGTTGAGAGGCGACGCCAGTATGCCAGGTGCCGAAGAAGACGCCGCCGCTCTCCGTCAGCGGTGGCCATCGAGGCGGAACTATACGAGAGCTACAGGGAGGCGAAGAGCGCTCTCCAATTAGCCATCGTGCGGGCAAAGACATCGGCCCGCCAAGAACTGCTGGAGACTCTGGACCGAGATCCGTGGGGACGCCCCTACCGTATGGTGAGGGGCAAGATGCGCCAGTGGGCGCCCCCACTGACCCGGAGTCTCCAGCCACAGTTATTGGAGGACGTGGTGAGCGCTCTATTTCCCTTACGCCCAGAGCATACACCACCTGCTATGGTTCCGCCTTGGAATGTGCCCAACGCGGAAGACGACGACGACGACGTGCCCGAAGTGACCCGGGTAGAGTTGAGAGTGGCGGTTTCTCGCATTAAAAACACCGCCCCAGGGCCCGACGGTATTCCAGGCCGTGCATGGGTCCTGGCCTTAAGGGCTCTCGGGCCCCGACTAGAAGGACTCTTAAGCGCATGTTTGGAGCGGGGACAGCTTCCACGCCGGTGGAAGACCGGAAAGCTGGTCCTGCTAAAGAAGGAGGGGCGCCCCGCAGACTCACCGTCTGCCTACCGGCCCATTGTGCTTCTGGACGAGGTGTGCAAGATCTTCGAGCGAATCATCGCCGACCGCCTCGTCCAGCACATGACCAACGAGGGGCCGGACCTAGCGGACAACCAATTTGGTTTCCGTCAGGGGCGCTCCACAGTGGATGCGATCATGCGCGTGAGGGTCCTGGCGGAGGAGGCAGTCGCCCGGGGTGAGGTGGTCTTGGCGGTGTCGCTCGACATCGCCAACGCATTCAACACCTTGCCCTGGAATACTATCAGAGAGGCACTCCGGTATCACGGGGTGCCTGGTTACCTCCGCCGCATTATCGGGGCCTATTTGTCAGAGAGAGCGGTAGTTTACCCGGGTCGTGAAGGATGGGGTAGGCGAGAGATGTCGTGCGGTGTTCCACAGGGGTCGGTATTGGGGCCACCCCTGTGGAACATAGGATACGACTGGGCTCTGCGCGGTGCTCTTCTCCACGGAGTTGGCGTGACATGCTACGCCGACGACACGCTAGTAACAGCACGTGGGAAGACATACCGGCAGGCGGCCATACTGGCGACGGCCGGGGTCGCGCATGTCGTGGGTAGGATCCGGCGGTTGGGCCTGGAGGTGGCCTTGCACAAATCCGAGGCCCTCTGTTTTCACGGGCCGAGGAATAAGCCACCTCCGGGTTCAAACATCGTGGTAGGAGGAGTCTCCATAGCTGTCGAGTCGACGATGAAGTATTTAGGACTCGTCCTCGACAGTCGGTGGAGCTTCGGGCCGCACTTCCAGCGGCTCGCACCCCGTTTGTTGGGCGCCGCTTCAGCGCTCTCGCGCTTGCTGCCCAACTTGGGGGGTCCAAATACCTCCTGCCGGAGGCTCTACACAGGGATCGTACGGTCCATGGCGCTTTACGCTGCGCCAGTGTGGGCGGATGCCCTGACGGCCCGCAACATCGCCTTGCTACGAAGGCCACAAAGAGCGATGGCCGTCAGGGTAATAAGGGGATACCGTACGATCTCCTTCGAGGCGGCGAGCCTCTTAGCCGGATCCCCGCCGTGGGACCTAGAGGCAGAACTCCTCGCGTCACTCTATACATGGCGCGAGGAAGCGGTGGGGCGGGGCGAGCGCCTGGTGCCTCGACAAGTTGAGGTGCGCAGGGCAGAGCTCCGCCAGGTCCTAGTGGCGGAATGGGAGCAGCGACTTGCGCGACCCACGGCAGGGCACGCCGCGATAGCGGCGGTAAGACCCGTGATGAAGGAGTGGCTGGAGAGACGCCACGGCGCCCTCAGCTTTCGGCTGACGCAGGTGCTTACCGGACATGGGTGTTTCGGGAAGTACTTGTGTCGGATAGGCCGGGAGCCGACGCCCGAATGTCACCACTGTGACAGCTGCCGCGAGGACACGGCGCTGCACACGTTGGAGGAGTGCTCAGCTTGGGCAGTGCAGCGCCGTGACTTAGTCGCGGCAGTAGATGCTGCGGGCGACCTCTCGCTTCCGGCCGTCATTTCATGCATGGTCGGGAGCGAGAGCGGCTGGACGGCCGTCGCCTCCTTCTGTGAGGACGTAATGTCGGCAAAGGAGGCGGCGGAAAGGGAGAGAGAAGCTGTTACCTCTCTCCCGGCCCGCAGCAGACGCACCGGGCGTCGCAGGGTGGCGGACGATCTCCGGCCACCATAGGGCGCGGCCTGCGGGCGGCAGACTAGGGGCGTCTGTCGCCCGATCAGAAACAGGCCTCGAGGCGGCGGCGCAGTGTTCCGCGCGCGCCTCTTAGTTGGAGTTCCTGCGGCCACCGGGTGATGGCCGCAGAGGGTGACGGGGCCCGCCTACAAACATCTGGCGGGCCAATACCTGCCTGGGGCGCGGATGAATGCGCAAGCGATACCCGTACCCCCGGCAATAGGTACAGGAAGGGAACACCGGGGTGGTTTTTAGCCGGTAAGAGTCCGGCATGCCCCTCCGCCTTCCCCAGGGCGGAGGATGTCCATGAGGATTTTCCCCCCGAGACAAAAAAAAAAAAAAAAAAAGGTTAGGTTAGGTTAGGTTAGGTTAGGTTGGGGGACCACCCCACAGTGCTTGCGTCCACGTCGCGTCCCCTGGAAACGGCCCAGTTCTGACCACCGTAACGGAGTGGCAGACTGGGTACGGCCAAAGTGCACTGTGCATTCGCAACTTGTTTTTAATTTTTATTGTCTTGAGAGATTGCGAACCTGCGGGGAGAAATGTCGAGTCCTGCGCGGGACGCCTGCGGGCGATTTTTAAAACAAAAAGGCCCTTCTCAGGGCCAACCCAAAGGCCCTTCTCAGGGCCAACCCAAAGGCCCTTCTCAGGGCCAACCCAAAGGCCCTTCTCAGGGCCAACCAAAAGGCCCTTCTCAGGGCCAACCAAAAGGCCCTTCTCAGGGCCACTCCGACGCTTCAGCGTCAGAGACTAGCCGCGCGCCGTCTGCGGCTAGTTTCTCTGGAGGGGCAGACGAGTCGTCCGACAACGACTCACTCATCAGTGTGTCGGACGCGGACGACTCTCGTTCGCGGAAGCGAATCCACCGGAGCGGTGGGTCCGAGGGCTCCTCGGCCTCGGGGTCGACGCGGTTGTCGAAAGCTAAAAAGCCGACGGTGGCCGCGGAGACCCATGTCGTTGGGCTCGCCAACGCCCAACGCCAGTTGGACCTGGCTCGGCGGGCTCAGCTCCAGCAAGAGCTGGAAGAGCGGGTTGCCGCTACTGAGAAACGGGCGCACGCCGCCCGGGCCAAGTCCGGGTACGGTGCGTCCCGCGTTCTCTACGCGGACCATTCTCTGGCCGAGCTGGAGGGAATGGCGGAGGAGGACGAGAAGGAGATCGTGGAGGTCGCCTCAAAGTCCTCAAATCTTAAGGGGACCTTGCAAAAGGCCCTCAAATGTAGGGCCGCGAGCATGCGCGGCATCGTCGCGGAGCTGGTGCAGCGAAAGACCACCGACGAAACGCGGCAACTGCAGGCGAAGGTTGATCGCCTGCAGTCGGAGGTCAGCCAGCTTCATCAGAAGCTGGCAGAAGCCACGGCCCGGCCACAGCAGGCCAAAACGAGCCCTGCGGCAGAGGGCCCCGCCTCCAACCTTGAGGATATCATCCGCAAGGTCGTAATGGAGGAGAGGGCCTTCACAAGAGCCTGCCTAGCAGGTATAGAGGACCGGCTTTTGCCGGAGAAACGCCTCCGACCGCCGCTTGCGGCGGATACGAGGCAGCGCGAGCCGGGGCCGTCCTCCTCCCAGGCGGAAGATGCCCTTCTCCCTTCCACGACCCCGTCCAACGAGTGGACGGAAGTTGTCCGTAAGGGGAAGGGCAAGGGTAAAAAGTCGACGACGGCCGTCCCTGTCGTCCCCGCCACCACCGCTCCCAGCCAAGAGCAGACGACCGGCAAGGGAAAGGGGACGTTGAAAGGGAAAGGAAAGAGGGGAAAGGGGCGACTAGTCCCCCCTAAAACCGCGGCCGTCGTGGTGACGCTCACCGCGGAGGCTGCGGACCGGGGGGAGACGTACGCGTCCATTTTGGTGCGGGCGCGTGCGAATGCCGATCCTGCCCAACTGGGGATCGGCAGCGTCTCTTGCCGGCGGACCCAAGCCGGGGCTCGAATCTTCGAGTTCCCGGGGGCAGAGGGGAGTGCCCACGCGGACCTCTTCGCAGCCAAGCTGCAGGAGGTCATCGCGGATTCCGCCAAGGTGGCCCGGCCGGTCAAGTCAGCGGCCTTAGAGGTGGCTGAACTTGACGACTCCGTCACCAAGGAGGAGGTGGTGGCGGCGGTCGCGGCGGTAGGGGGCTGTGGCGTCGCGGCGGTCCAAGGCCGGGACATAAGACCCGGCCGCGGCGGCATGGGCACCATTCGCCTCGAGTGCCCGGTCGCCGCTGCCAAAGCCGTCCTTGCCAAGGGACGGCTCACAGTCGGTCTCAGCTCGGGTGCAGTCCGGGCACTCGAGGACCAGCCTCTGAGGTGTTTCCGGTGTTTCGGCATCGGACACACCCGGGCCCTGTGTCCGTCCACTGTTGACAGGACGGACACGTGCTTCCGCTGCGGCAAGGAGGGCCACAAAGCCGCCTCCTGCGAGGCCGCCACGCCGCACTGTGCGGTGTGTGCCGCCAGTGGCTGCCCGGCAGACCACGTCACGAAGGGGAGGAACTGCAATCCTCCCCCTAAGCGGGGCAAAGCACAGGCGCCGGCCGGGTTTGCTGCTGCTGCCAAGAGGACCGTCGTTCCTGCGTCGGTGGCTGCGGAGGGGGGTGCGATGTCCGACTGATGGATGCGGTCGAACATCGCATACTCCAGGCGAACGACTTGGCGGTGGTCGCCGAGCCTTACTCGGTCCCTGGCCGTTGGCTGGGCGACCGAGACGGCTTGGTGGCGTTGGTGTCGCGGTCTTCCACAGACTCCCCTCCCCTCTCGCTCTTAGAGAGGGGACCGGGATACGTGGCCGCCGCGCGGGGAGACATGGCCCTGGTCGGGGTCTACTTCTCCCCGAACCGCTCTCTCTCGGACTTTGAGGATTTCCTCGAGATCCTCACCGCAGTCGTAGGGAGGGCGGCGCCGCGCCAGGTCGTGGTGCTGGGCGACCTCTCGCATCCGTGCGTGGTCAACGCTATGCTGGAGAGCGAGTGGGCCTGTGCAGCGGTTGCCTCCTTTTGCGAGGACGTAATCTCGCAAAAGGAGGAGGCGGAGCGCGCGCGGGAGGATGACCCTCTCGCTGTGCCGCTCCGCAGGCGAAGAAGGGGTCGGAGAAGGCGCAATCCTCTCCCTCCTCATGGTGGCGATGGGCGGGCGACAGGCGCGGGGGCGCCTTCTCCCGCATTGCACCCATCACCACCTTCGTCGATCATTCCCGGGCCCGACCCCCTCTCCACGAGGTGGGGGGGCGTTAAGGGCCCGCCCTGAGGGGCAATCGTCGGCGGAGGACTGGACGTTAAGGCTGAGCCGGTTTCCCAGTCCTTCGCCACTCGGACGAAGCGGGAGTGCCGCTGGGTTGTTTTAGTGGGTATACCGGGTCAGACCGGGGAGTCCCACATAGCCCCCCATCCCCCGATGGGAGGGTATGCGTAACGCATTTTTTCCCAGCGCAAAAAAAAAAAAAAAAAAAAAAAAAAAAAAAAAAAAAAAAGGTTAGGTTAGGTTAGGTTAGGTTAGGTTAGGTTAGGTTAGGTTAGGTTAGGTTAGGTTAGGTTAGGTTAGGTTAGGTTAGGTTGGGGGACCACCCCACAGTGCTTGCGTCCACGTCGCGTCCCCTGGAAACGGCCCAGTTCTGACCACCGTAACGGAGTGGCAGACTGGGTACGGCCAAAGTGCACTGTGCATTCGCAACTTGTTTTTAACCCTATTGTCTTGTTTGTTTGCGAACCCGCGGGAAACATGTCGAGTCCTGCGCGGGACGCCTGCGGGCGTTTTTTAAAACAAAAAGGCCCTTCTCAGGGCCAACCCAAAGGCCCTTCTCAGGGCCAACCCAAAGGCCCTTCTCAGGGCCAACCCAAAGGCCCTTCTCAGGGCCAACCAAAAGGCCCTTCTCAGGGCCAACCAAAAGGCCCTTCTCAGGGCCACTCCGACGCTTCAGCGTCAGAGACTAGCCGCGCGCCGTCTGCGGCTAGTTTCTTCGGAGGGGCGGACGAGTCGTCCGACAACGACTCACTGATCAGTGTGTCGGACGCGGACGACTCTCGTCCGCGGAAGCGAGTCCACCGGAGCGGTGGGTCCGAGGGCTCCTCGGCTTCGGGGTCGACGCGGTTGTCGAAGGCTAAAAAGCCGACGGTGGCCGCGGAGACCCATGTCGTTGGGCTGGCGAACGCCCAACGCCAGCTGGACCTGGCTCGGCGAGCTCAGCTCCAGCAAGAGCTGGAGGAGCGGGTTGCCGCCACAGAGAAGCGGGCGCACGCCGCCCGGGCCAAGTCCGGGTACGGTGCGTCCCGCGTTCTCTACGCGGACCACTCTCTGGCCGAGCTGGAGAAAATGGCGGAGGAGGACGAGAGGGAGATCGTGGAGGTCGCCTCGAAGTCCTCCAACCTAAAGGGCACCCTACAGAAGGCCCTGAAATGCAGGGCCGCAAGTATGCGCGGTGTCGTCGCGGAGCTGGTCCAGCGCAAGACCACCGACGAGACGCGGCAACTGCAGGCGAAGGTGGATCGCCTGCAGTCGGAGGTCAGCCAGCTTCATCAGAAGCTGGCCGAAGCCACGGCCCGGCCACAACAGGCCAAGTCGAGCCCTGCGGCAGAGGGCCCCGCCTCCAACCTTGAGGATATCATCCGCAAGGTCGTAATGGAGGAGAGGGCCTTCACTAGAGCCTGCTTAGCAGGGATTGAGGACCGGCTCTTGCCCGAGAAACGCCTCCGACCGCCGCTTGCGGCGGATACGAGGCAGAGCGAGCCGGGGCCGCCCTCCTCCCAGGCGGAAGACGCCCTTCTCCCTTCCACGACCCCGTCCAACGAGTGGACGGAGGTGGTCCGTAAGGGGAAGGGCAGGGGCAAGAAGACGACGACGGCCGTCCCTGCCGTCCCCGCCACCACCGCTCCCAGCCAAGCGCAGAAGGCCGGCAGTGGAAAGGGGACGGGGAAAGGGAAGGGGAGGGGAAAGGGGCGACTAGTCCCCCCAAAAACCGCGGCCGTCGTGGTGACCCTCACCGCGGAGGCTGCTGACCGGGGGGAGACGTACGCGTCCGTTCTGTTGCGGGCGCGTGCCAATGCGGATCCCACCCAACTGGGGATCGGCAGCGTCTCTTGCCGGCGGACCCAAGCCGGGGCTCGAATTTTCGAGTTCCCGGGGGCAGACGGGAGTACCCACGCGGACCTCTTCGCAGCCAAGCTGCAGGAGGTCATCGCGGATTCCGCCAAGGTGGCCCGGCCGGTCAAGTCAGCGGCCATAGAGGTGGCTGACTTGGACGACTCCGTCACCAAGGAGGAGGTGGTGGCGGCGGTCGCGGCGATAGGGGGCTGTGGCGTCGCAGCGGTCCAAGGCCGGGACATAAGACCCGGCCGCGGCGGCATGGGCACCATTCGCCTCGAGTGCCCAGTCGCCGCTGCCAAAGCCGTCCTTGCCAAGGGACGGCTGATAGTCGGGTTCAGCTCGGGTGCAGTCCGGGCACTCGAGGACCAGCCTCTGCGGTGTTTCCGGTGCTTCGGCATCGGACACACCCGGGCCCTGTGTCCGTCCACGGTCGACAGGACGGACACGTGTTTCCGCTGCGGCAAGGAGGGCCACAAAGCCGCCTCCTGCGAGGCCGCCGCGCCGCACTGCGCAGTGTGTGCCGCCAGTGGCTGCCCCGCCGACCACGTCACGAGGGGGAGGAATTGCAATCCTCCCCCTAAGCGGGGCAAAGCGCAGGCGCCGACCAGGCCTGCTGCTGCTGCCAAAAGCAGTGCGGTGGCTGCGGTGGCTGCGGAGGGGGGTGCGATGTCCGACTGATGGATAGGGTCGAACATCGCATACTCCAGGCGAACGCCAACCACTGCCGGGCAGCCCAGGATCTGCTGATGCAGACCATGGCTGAGTGGTTGGTGGACTTGGCGGTGGTCGCCGAGCCTTACTCGGTCCCTGGCCGTTGGCTGGGCGACCGGGACGGATTGGTGGCGCTGGTGACGCGGTCTTCCACAGACTCCCCTCCCCTCTCGCTCTTAGAGAGGGGACCGGGATACGTGGCCGCCGCGTGGGGAGACATGGCCCTGGTTGGGGTCTACTTCTCCCCGAACCGCCCTCTCTCGGACTTTGAGGATTTCCTCGAGATCCTCACCGCAGTCGTAGGGAGGGCGGCGCCGCGCCAGGTCGTGGTGCTGGGCGACCTGAACGCCAAGTCGGTGGCCTGGGGCAACCCGGCTGCCAGTTGCAACGTCCGGGGACGCGCCGTCGAGTATTGGTCGGCCTCATGCGGTGTGTCCCTCCTCAACAGGGGGGCGGTCCACACGTGTGTGCGGCAACAGGGCGGCTCGGTGGTGGACGTCTCGTTTGCCACCCCCGCCCTAGCCGCCCGCGTCGTCAACTGGCGGGTGGAGATGGTGGAGACCTTGTCGGACCACCGATATGTGCGGTTCGACATCTCCACCCAGGGGGGGGGGATGGCCCGCGCCGGGCAATCTCCCTTCCCGCGGTGGGCACTCACCCGCCTGGACCGGGAGGCAGCTGAGGAGGCGGCCTTCCTCCAGGACTGGCTTGCGCCCCCTGTCGATGTCCTGGACGTGGACGCCGCAGCGGTCCGGCTCAGGGGGTCCCTGACCGAGGTGTGCAACTCCAGCATGCCTCGGTCTCGCCGTCCGCCTCCCCGTCGCGCCGTCTATTGGTGGACGGAGGAGCTGACGGGTCTCCGGGCCGCCTGCGTGGCGGCCAGAAGGGCCTACGCGCGGAGCCGACGGCGCAGCGCCCAAAACCGAGTCCGGGCAGAAGAGGACCGCCTATACGCCTCTTACGTAGAGGCGAGGACGGTCCTCAAGTCTGCAATGGGCGCTGCAGAAGACTCGGCGAGGGCCGAGATGCTGGAGGGTCTCGACAGGGATCCTTATGGGAGACCATACAAGGCGGCGCGGAGCCAGCTACGCCCCTATGGTCCCCCACTGACGGAGACCCTCGAGCCAGCGTTGCTGGATGGGGTGGTCCGGTCCCTGTTTCCGCGCAGGACCGACGACTTCACCCCACCAACGATGAATCCCCCGCAAGGGGCGGCTTCGCCGGAAGAAGACGTCCCCCCGGTGACGGCGGAAGAGGTCCGCGCGGGGGTTCTCAGCCTCCGCGCGAAGAAGACGGCCCCCGGACCAGACGGCGTCCCCGCACGGGTGGTGGCGATCGCCGCCTCCCAAATGGAGGACAGGTTTCGGGACCTCTTCAGCGCGTGCCTTACGGCTGGGAGGTTCCCGAAACTTTGGAAGGAGGGGCAGCTGTGCCTTCTCCGAAAGGAGGGACGCCCGGTGGACTCCCCCTCGGCATACCGGCCCATCGTCCTGCTCGATGAGGTCGGTAAGATGTTCGAGGGGATCGTCGCGTCCCGGCTTGATAGCCTTTTGCGGGGGGTAGGGCCGGACCTGTCGGACGCCCAATTCGGTTTCCGTCGAGGGCGTTCGACGATCGATGCGCTGGCCCTGCTCAAGGGCCAGGTGAGGGAGGCGGTGGAGGCGGGGGACGGAGTGCTGGCGGTGTCGTTCGACATCGCAAACGCCTTCAACTCCGTCCCCCACTCGACGATATTGGAGGCGCTCCGGTATCACGGAGCGCCCCAGTACCTGCAGAACCTCCTGGCCAGCTACTTGGGGGGCCGAGAGGTCCTCCTCGTGGACAAGACGGCCACGGTGAGGCGGTACGGCGCAGAGTCCGGTGTTCCGCAGGGGTCAGTGCTGGGGCCCCCCCTGTGGAACATCGGGTTCGACTGGCTACTGCGGGGAGTCCTCCTCCAGGGCACGAGTGTCATCTGCTACGCGGATGACACTCTCCTCACTGCCCGGGGGAGGAACTTCGGGGACGCGGCCTGTCTGGCCTCGGCTGGTGGATCCTTGGTCGCAGAGAGGATCCGCCGCCTGGGATTGAAGGTGGCGCTGCACAAGACCGAGGCCGTGTTCTTTCACGGGCCTCGGCAGCGCTGCCCTCCCGACGCCCACATTGTCGTAGAGGGCGTCCGGATAGGGGTCCAGCCCCAGATGAAGTATCTGGGCCTGGTGCTGGACGACAGGTGGCGCTTCGGCCCGCATTTCAGCGGGCTGTCGACGCGCCTCTTGAAAGCTGCGGACGCCCTCTCCTGGCTCCTCCCGAACCTGGGGGGGCCCAAGGCGAAATGCCGGCAGCTGTATGCCGGCATCCTTAAGAGCATGGCCCTATACGGGGCCCCCATCTGGGCGGATTCCCTCCACAGAAGGGAGAACGCGACCGCCTTGCGCAAGCCCCAAAGGGCCATTGCACTGCGGGTGGCGAGGGCCTACCGCTCGGTGGGCTTCTCGGCGGCGTGCGCTCTGGCCGGCACCCCTCCTTGGGAGTTGGAGGCTAGGGTGCTCGCCAGAGTGTACGAGTGAACCGCGCACCGGAGGGCGCTCGGGGAGCGCCCCGTCGCCGAAGAGCGGGAGGCCGTGCGGCGGGAGGCGAGGGACGCAATCGTCCTCCACTGGACGGAGGACCTCGCCACCGCCGCCTTTGGCCGCCGGACGTTGGACGCGCTCGGTCCGGTCCTGCGGAGCTGGCTCGAGCGGTCCCACGGTTTCCTCTCGTTCCGTCTGGTGCAGGTGCTATCCGGCCATGGCTGCTTCGGAACGTACCTGCACCGGATCGGGAGGGAGGAGACCCCGGCGTGCCACGACTGCGGCGCGGCGGAGGACACGGCGCAGCACACGCTCGAAGTGTGCCCGGCTTGGTCCGAGCTGCGCCGCGGTCTGACCGCGGTGGTCGGACAGGACCTCTCGCTTCCCTGCGTGGTCAACGCCATGCTGGAGAGCGAGGGGGCCTGGTCAGCGGTTGCCTCCTTTTGCGAGGACGTAATCTCGCAAAAGGAGGAGGCGGAGCGCGCGCGGGAGGATGACCCTCTCGCTGCGCCGCTCCGCAGACGAAGAAGGGGTCGCAGAAGGCGCAATCCTCTCCCTCCTCATGGTGGCGATGGGCGGGCGACAGGCGCGGGGGCGCCATCTCCCGCATTGCACCCATCACCACCTTCTTCGTCGGTCACTCCCGGGCCCGTCCCCCTCCCCACGGGGGGGGTGTGAGGGGTCCGCCCTGAGGAGCAATCGTCGGCGGAGGACTGGACGTTAAGGCTGTGCCGGTTTCCCAGTCCCCCGCCACTCGGACGAAGCGGGAGTGCCGCTGGGTTATTTTAGTGGGTATACCGGGTCAGACCGGGGAGTCCCACATAGCCCCCCATCCCCCGATGGGAGGGTATGCGTAATGCATTTTTTCCCAGCGCAAAAAAAAAAAAAAAAAAAAAAGGTTAGGTTAGGTTAGGTTAGGTTAGGTTAGGTTAGGTTAGGTTAGGTTAGGTTAGGTTTTTTTTTTTTTTTTTTTTTTTTTTTTTTTTTTTTTTTTTTTTTTTTTTTTATTTGTGCTTTTCCCCGTTCATGGGTACAACGGGATCTTGTTATTCTAATTTGCTCATTCGTTCCAGTTCTCGCATATATTCCTCTCGCACTTTCATGCTTCATACTGTATCTTTCTTTCGCTCATGCTTTCATTCTTAGCCGGATGGGACTCCCGCTATTCTATCTACTCTGACTTTTTTATTTATCTTTATTCAGGGGTATTTAGGTACACAATTTTCTTTTATTGTCGTTTACATTGACGTTAATATACTTATTTACTTATAACTATTCCATTATTATGTTTCTACGTGCAAATTATTATTTATTCTTAATAACAACTTATAATATACTGTTTGTTCGTAGACATTATTTCTTATTTCTATTTAATGCTATACTTATACTTTCTTATTCTATTACAATTTAGTATTTCGAGCCTATTTTTTGACAGTTTTAATTAGCTTATTTACTTATATCTACTCCATGATTATGTTTCTAAATGGTGATTTTTATTTATTCTTAGTAACAAGACTTATATATACTGTTTGATATCTATATATTTATTATCTTATATCTATTATGTTTCTAAGAGCTAATTTTTATTTATTCTTTATAACAAGACTTATAATATATTGTTTATTCGTAGACATTATTTCTTATTTCTATTTATACTATTCCTATACTTCCTTAATCTATTACAAATTGGTTACTGAATATTACTAGCCTGTATTACTAGCCTGTTTTCTAACATTTTTAGTTTGTACTTAAGTTATCTATTATTTTTAAAACACAATGAAAGTTCCTGTTTATTATTCTTATTACCAGTTTTGGATGCGTGTTTTGTGTATGTGCGTGCGTTTTACTATTATTTTTAACTACAAGGTGATTTGCGGCAATAATGTATATATATATACTAAGATTATACATATTTATTGTCGTTTCTTATTCTGGGCTTTTACTTTCCTCATTTGTTTTAGGGGTTGTGTAGGGTACGTGTTTGGTGATATGCGTGCGTTTTTGATATACTTTGTATATATGTATTATATATTTTATATATCTGTGTTTTTTGATGGTGTTGCTGTTCTGGTGTGTTCCTGTGTGCGTTCCTGTGTGTGTTCTTGTGTGTGTTCTCTTTTGTTTCAGGGGTTGTGTAGGGTATGTGTTTGGTGATATGCGTGCGTTATGATATACTTTGTATATATTTATTATATATTTTATATATCTGTGTTTTTTGATGGTGTTGCTGTTCTGGTGTGTTCCTGTGTGCGTTCCTGTGTGTGTTCTTGAGTGTGTTACGTACATCCTTGGGAGCTGTTTAGGCGTATGCCGTTGTCGTCCGAGCCAGATAGTCCCATTTCTTGCGGACCGGACACTCCACGCTGAATGCGTTGTGGTCGATCCTCTGAAGCTTCGAGTGCATGCAGTTGCGGCACTGCGGTTCATTACCCGCAACAAACTCCAGGCACTTCTCGCGCAGATGCGGCCCTCCGCAATGACTACAACTGTCTGCACTCTCGGTACAAAATTTCCGGCCATGTCCGAATGCTAAGCATTTTGTACATTGAATGAGCGGCGACTGATCCTCCACCCTGACCCTTTGCAGGTCAAGGTAAAGAGCCCCAGCCTCCGTCATCCTCTGCCATACCTTGGGTCTGACTTGGACGACAACGTGCGAGGTCTTGGGGTTTCTGGTCCTCTTCTTATATTTTATGGTCATTTCTCTGTCTTCTTGTCCTAAGTCCCTGAAAATATTTTCATTTTGCGAGTAGAGCGCCTTAACCATCTCGTCGTCATCGCTGTCCAAAAAGACGTCTTTCAGGACGACGAGCGGGTTTTTATTTTTCATGGGCGCTACTATTAACCCTTTACCCCGGCTCTCAATCCTGTCTTTAACCTTCTTGAGCTCGGCCTCTGAATCACACCCCAGTATCACTGTCTGATTCTTAGCCTTACGGACTTTATTTATTTTTAGGCCAGTTCCCCTGGCATCGACCGCCTCCTTCACCCCGGCCAGCACCTCGTCGGCAGTCTCCTGGCTGCCTTCAGAGGTGACCGCTATCGAGTGAAGTGCCGGCCGACGCCCGGGTTTGGCTGCCGCAACGTCGGCGTAAGTTTGTGGGTCGATTTTTTGTGCGCATACCACTTCCCTGATGGCTTCCTTGATTTTCTCGGTTCCGGCTGTGACCTCCCCGACAACGCCGCTGATTTGCTCCTCGAGGGTAGCCGCGGCATGGCCAACGATCCTCACCCCTTCCGTCGTGTAGCCTATGTCCGCTTTTACTGTGTCAATCTTGTCGCTGATCTCAGCGATCCCATCAGCGACCTTGTCGAGGATGTCGGAACCGCACTCGTCATAGCGCTCGGTCATGACTTGGAAGCCTTCTGTCATTTTTTGCTCAAGGTCGTTGAGCCGCGTGTTTATATTTATCTCCACCTTTTCCAACCTTTCCAACAGCTTCTCCGGTGATTCGGGTGATTTAGGCGTGGTGTTGGTCCTTGTGGGCGGAGCTGTTTTAGGCGCTGTTTCCAGGTCCTTCATCCGTTTGCTCAATTCGAACAAGATCCGCAGACTTTTATCCGACTGAGTCTCCAGGAAGGTCTTTATGTCTCTCCTCATCTGAGGGTAATCTTTGACTCTTGCTGGGATGTCTTCAAATGTCTTCATGACCTCCTGGAGAAGACTGTCATTGGATTGTGCAGCGTAGGTGTCCGTCTGCTTTTTGTAAAACTCCATATTGTCTACGGATCTCCTCTTCCGTTCTGGTCTCCGGATAAAGGTCCTGGCGGCGTCCAGCGCCTGTCCAGGCGGGGTTGCGGGGCTGGGAGTGGTGGCGCGAGCGACGGTGCCAAAGGTCCCCGCCGACGACGACGGTGGCGTTCCAGCCGTTTTTGCTAGGGCTCCTCGAGCAGCGTCTTTTTTGCCGAACGTCAGGGATAACCCCTTCGGTAGTTCGCGCGCTCCAGAGGGACCCCCATTTCCCGGGCGGGTAGGCGACGGAGACTCCCGCGACCCGCTGGCGCTGGCCACTGGCCCCCTCCCTACTGGGGTGCGAATTCCGAACATTCTTTGTTGTTTAGGTTCCACCTGTAGTGTACCTACGTTGTATGGCTTGTGTGTATAGGGCACAGCGAACGGGGAAAGTTGTCTTAGTGAATGTCGTAAATAGGATAAAATAAATAATATATAATATTTATGTAGTGTCAATAACCAGACGGTTTGTTAATATCTGACCCTGTATATGGGGCGAGTGTTAATGTTTTAACTACACTGCGTGTGCAGTCTCGTTTCAACTCTGTAAAGGGGAGTCAAAATCAATCAGTCAAATTTCACTTTACAGGGTTTTCCTATCCACCGTAGTTTATGAGATATCGGTTTGATATATGTGAGGGGTGGAGGGGGTCCAATCAGGAGGGGAGAGGGTTCCTCTAGTGCGACTTTAGCCGTGGTGTCTTCGACACCACAGAGGCTGATTTTGAGGTCGAAATGGCTCTAAGTCCTCTCCTTCCCGAGATATGGCCCTTTAAAGGATAAGAAGGGGGAAAGGTTCAGAAAAACGGGGGGGAGGGTACCTCTTATGCGACTTTGGCCGTGGTGTCTTCGACACCACAAAGGCCGATTTTGAGGTCAAAATAGCTCTAAGTCCTCTCCTTCCCGAGATATGGCCCGTTAAAGGATGAGGGGGGGGATGGTTCAGGAAAACGGGGGGGAGGGTTCCTCTTGTGCGACTTTGGCCGTGGTGTCTTCGACACCACAAAGGCCGATTTTGAGGTCAAAATGGCTCTAAGTCCTCTCCCTCCCGAAATATGGCCTAATAAAGGATGAGGGGGGGAAGGTTTTTTATTTGGGTTATAGGAGGGGCGGTATTCCGGGACTTCACCGGAGCCGAAGGGGAGGTCTTTTCCTTCTGATTTCAAAGACCCCAAACTCGGTTGGTCTACGGCGTCCGGTTCCAAAGTTGAGGCCCGGGGGGGTGAAGTAGTAGTGAAGAGGGGGGGGGGGGGATTGTACACAAAAGATTCTGGAGATTCCAGGTGATCACACGAGGTCAGTCAAAGGGGTTCCTGGGGGTACCAGGGGTCAAGGGTTGTCAAGGGAGTCGGGGGGGGGGGGAGGGTTGGGAAGGGGGGTTGGGGGTTTGGGCGGTATATAGTATATAAGTATAAGTGGTCTATAGAGAAATAATATATAATTACACAACTAAATAAAGTTTTGGGGTCAATAAGGGAGGGGGTCAAAAGGGGGGTCTGGGGGTCTTAACTGAATATAGGCTCTAGATGAGAGGGGGGTTATAGGGGGGGGTAATTTCACTCAGAATTTTGATATTCCCAGCCGTTCCCGAGATATTTGAGGGGGAACTAATTTCAGGGGGAGGAGAAGGGAAGGGGTACAGAAGTGGATGACGGGCTGCAACGTACACGTATAATGTTGTACGTATATATGTGCAGGCGAGCGCCGAGACGGGCAAGGGGTATGGTTCGAGGTTTATTAGGGGGGGGGGGAGGGGTTGGAAGGTCTTTGGAGGAATTTGAAGGATTATGACATGTACATATATATATAGTGACAGAAGTAATGATGGTGTACTTAGGATGTTAGAGGAGGGCGGTGGGTCGGGGGGGGTAGGAAATTTTTAATAAAATATACAATTTAAATTTACAAAAAGGGGGTTCGAAAGGGGGTGGACAGGAGAGTGATGCTGTATATCTATACGTTAGTATAGATATCCAGGGTGGCGTTAAAAATAGGCTAACTCGCTCCGTTCCCGAGATACGGGCGTTTAAGGGATTTTAAAAGTCCCGGGTTCGATTCCTGGATAGTGAAAAACTGTTTTTTAAAGATTTCTCGGGTTCTATAAGTGCTAGGATCACTTGCGAGGTGTCAAAAGATGCGTCTCCATGCGGGCCAGCGATCTATGAGGTTTGTGGAATTTACGCTGAGAAAATTTTTTGAAAAATGCTGGAAAAACGTGTTTTACAACCGAAACGTATGTGAAAAAATGTGAAAAATGGAAAGACCCTACCATACGGGACTCAAGCTCGTGGAACGCGGACTGGAGTACAGGTAAGGCAGGTAGGTAACTATTAAAATTATAATTATAAGGAACGTAGTTTAGGGTAGCCTTCTATGGGGCGATTGACTGTATCACTAAGTAATTTTTTCCAGTTATAGTCAAAAAGAATTTTGTGTAACCTGGAATCTCGACAACTAAAGAGACTCGGGCTCAAAAACATACACCAGAGTATAAATAAAGCTATAAGCTATTGAATTAGAATTTAAAGAGGAAGATTTTTTAAAACAGAGTTTTTATTTTTGTTGTTCCGACAAGAAAATGTTAATATGTTATGTAAATATAAGTTACGGGTGGGTTTAATATATATCACTGGATAGAGGAGAATTTTCCCTATCCAGTGACATTACATTCAGATTTTTATGTTACCCTGAGGGGGTGTAATTTAATTTTTAAAAAGGGTGTATGTCAGGTCCTAATATTACAAACTGGTTTTTTGGAAGAAAATGTTAAAATTTTGTCTAAATATACTTTTCGGGTGGGTTTGATATATATCACTGGATAGAGGACAATTTTCCCCATCCAGTGATATTACATTCAGATTTTTATGTTGCCCTGAGGGGGTGTAGCTTAATTTTTAAAAGGGTGAGTGTCAGAAACTGATATTGCAAACTGGTTTTTAGGCACTAAATATAAATATAAAATAACGCAAATGAACAATAATTAAAGCGAGCGACTGACTAATTATATCCAAAATTTTTTCAACTTTTTTTTGGGGTTGAATTAACCAACCCCCGAATTTTTAAAATATTTGGGACGTAATAACTTAAAAACTATTTGGCCAATTTAAACAAAATTTAAAATACATATAGGGGTGCTTATGAATAATTTTTAGAATACATAAAAAAGGTATGTTATCGCTTTAAATTCCAGGATATGAAAATTTGAAAATTTCAAAAATTTTAACCTTATTTTTACAGGTGTTCCAGGTCGATTTTCTTCGATGCCAGGTAGCCACCCGGCTCCTCGTCTGTGCCGGCTTCGGGGATTGCTCCCCGATCCTGTCAAAACCCTCGGGATCTCTGACCACGTTGCACGTGGTTTTTGCTTTTTCCTCTATATCTTCGGAACCCTAACTCGGAAAAATCCAAACTTGGTGTCCAAAGATAGGTCTTCACGCGGCGCACCCGGCCACAGTCACTGTTTTAATAGTCTTCACTCAAAATCGAGCAGCGTTAAGCTCCAAAGCTTCCAAAAAGTAGTTTTTCATCAATAACTTTTCGAATTTTCCACTTTTCACCAAATAACTTTCACTATTGCATGCCTTGCAGCAGCGCGCATCTAATGATGTATGACACTTGTAGTTTTTCACGAAAAAACCGATTTTCTTGATTTTTCGAACGCGGAGCGACTTAAAACTGATCTGCTCGCGGTGAGGGGTGCCGCGCGACTGGGGGTTAGGTTAGGTTAGGTTAGGTTAGGTTAGGTTAGGTTAGGTTAGGTTTTTTTTTTTTTTTTTTTTTTTTTTTTTTTTTTTTTTTTTGCAGGAGTGGGAAATCCTCATGGACGCCCAGGCTGCCTCCGTTAGGAGCCAGTCTGGGCAGTGCCGGACTCTTACCGGCTAAAACCACACTCCTGCCTTACAGCGTCCCTCTGACGTGATCAGAGACCTTAGTTTCTATTTATTATTACATTCTTTTAATTTTGTATAAATACATAATATAGTCTTATATAATTATTACATTTCCTGTTATAGCATTTTACGTTTCTTTTACATGGTCACTATCCTTAATCCAAATATCCTTATATTTAATTAACATTTATATCTTCTCTATCCTCATCCCTACAATATGGTACTATATTATAGGGATAAGGTCAAAGAAAACACATATACATATTCTTACACTCTAAATTGTTATAACATACACTATTACAGCAAAATTGATATGCATCTTAGTCTAGGTATACATAGTTCATTGGTTTGTTCTAGTCAGTTGCTACACTTTCGGACGTTTTCAACGACCTTTGATATTTTGCTACTGTTATATATTATACACAAATATGAATCCTAAGCACAATGTTCGTTTACTTATTCCTAGTGATAGTTTTGCTAGCTATTTTTATGCAGAAACCAATAAACTTGCTCCTGGTATCCCTGTTTGTGATTAGTGCATTCAGATTTGCCGTCGTTACCTCAATACCTAATTCCTGCTCAATCTCATACCTCTCCCGACTGTAAGCGGGGCAATCAGTCAGTATGTGTACTACAGTTTCCTGTTTGTCAGAGTCACATATGCACGATGAGCTCTCCTTGCACTTAAACCTGTTTAGGTATTCGGAAAACCCACCGTGCCCTGTCAATAGTTGGGTCAGTACTCCTGTCGGTTTCAGTTTTTTAACTACGCTGAATGCTTGGATGGCATCCGGGAAAAATATTTTTGTCACGCCGGCTGTTTCTTCAGACCTATATCTCCGATTCCATTCGTCAAGCGTCTCCGCACGAATCTGCCGCTTGACGAATGAAATCGGGCATTGGTCATAATCTGGCCTTGTTTTTGTCGTAAGGGCGGCGTCCTTAGCCAGCTGGTCCGCTCTCTCATTGCCCTCCAGTCCTGCATGAGCTTTGATCCAAAAGAGTTCAACTTTTTTGGATCGATCCTTGCACTGTCGCAGGTTTTCGCGGATTTCGACTGCGAGGGGATGGAGAGAGTGGTGGTTGGTGACTGCTTCCAGCGACGACCGGGAGTCGCTATATATGCCGAAACTGTGTTTTTTACTTCGCAAAATTTCCCTCGTGGCCTTGCATATAGCCAGCAGTTCAGCCTGGAAGACGGTACAGTGGGGCGACAGCTTAAGTTTTTGGGTTTTGATTTCGGCATCATTGCTCCAATGAGACAATGATGCCCCAACCTTGCCCTCGATCTTGCTGCCGTCCGTGTATATCCGCACTGCTTGAGTACAGTGGTTTTTGTGTTGCTCCTGGTCTGCCAGGCATATGAACTGAAGACTTATATGTTTGGCTGGGTGGGGAGTTGTGTCAAACGCGATACGTCGCTCAACCTCCTTATCTCCTAATGCTGGCCGAGGTACCCCCCTCCTTGCCTCATACAGGGCCGCTGCCTCTTGTATTCGGAGATCAAGGGGTAGTATCCCAGCCAGCACCAGTGCCGAGTTCAAGGAGACTGTACGGTAGGATTTGCACAGTTTCTGTGCAAATCCCCTTTGGACCGCGTTCAACTGTTTGCGCACCATCAGCTTTTCGGCTGCTGGAGCCCAGGCACTTGCCGCATACAGTATTGTCGGTTCGACTACTGCCGTGTAGATGGAGCGTATGACATCCGGATTGAGTCCCCAGCTGATCCTGGCTGCCCTTGACAACTGCTTGTACAGGTTTAATGCCTTTTTGCATACGTTAGATGCATGGGCATTAAAAGTTAGCTTGTTGTCAATAGTCAGCCCTAGGACTTTGATTTCCTGCGACATACCAATATCGATCCCGCCCATGCTCAACAGCGGGGTGCCATATTTAAGTTTCCGCGTGATGACCATTGCGTTCGTCTTATGCGGTGCGAATCTTAACTTATTTTTGACTCCCCACTGGTAAACATACTCGAGAGCGTCATTGGCACGTCGCTGGACTTCCAACGCTGAGTCCCCATCGAATATCAAAACTACGTCATCAGCAAAAGCTTGGCAGTAGTCTCCCCTTTGTACCAGGCCTTTGAGTAGGGGGTCGAGTAGCAGGTTCCATAGAATCGGGCCCCCTATCGATCCTTGCACACAGCCTTTGTTTGTTGCCCTGGTCACCTCCTGCCCCGCATATCTCACCCTGACCCTCCTGTGTTCCAGGTAACTGTCCATCACTCTTCGGATGTTCACCGGACATCTAGTTTCCGCCAGCCTGGTTTTTATGGCCGGCCACCATGCACTGTCAAACGCTCCCTCTATGTCCAGCGATATCATAACGATCAATTTCTTGTCTTTTAATTTACTGCGTATGAGTTCTAGCAGGTCATAGAGGGAGTCTTCGGTGCTTCTTTGTGGCATAAACCCATACTGGCGTGTGCTGAGTCCGGGTGTGATGTGCCATTTCACCCTTCCTATCAGCATTTTCTCCAGGACTTTTCCCATCACTGGCAACAGTCCTATTGGCCTATATGATTTAGGAACTGTATAGCTCTCCTTCCCGGGTTTCCTCAGGATGACTACCGTCGCTTCCTTCCAGATCCTCGGGAAGTAACCCAGTTCTAGGCATTTGTTTGCCAGTGATAGGAAGAGTTCTGGATCGTGGTTTACCGCTTGCTGGCAGATATCGGCCGTGAGGCCATCTGCCCCGGGGGCTTTTTTGGGGTTGAAGCTGCGTAAGGCCACGTTCAGCTCTTCCTGGGTAAACGGAGGGTCATGTTCTTCAACATGACTCATCTCGTTTACGTTTTCGGCTACCGTCCTGATACGCTTGTGTTCCTCGTTATCTTCTTCCTTCTTGTCCTCGGGGTAAAATGTTTCCGCCAGCAATGTGGCTGATTCTAGGTGGTTCAGTGTTTTACCTTCCTTGGTCAGGGGCAGATCCTCCTGTCTCTTGCTTGTCCTACCTATGACCCTATAAATACCCTCCCATAGTCCCTCTTTATCCTGTTTTTCACAGAAGCTTATCCAGCTTTCTGTTTGGGCTGCTCTTTCCGCTTCCTCATATTTTTCTTTAATTTGCAGGTACTCCCCGACGACTTTTGCCCTCCGGACCGGCGCTGCACAGCGGACTCTACGCTTCCTAGTGGCGACCTCCTTTTTCATCATGGCGAGCTCATTGGACCACCAAGGTAATTTAATTTTGTTGTTTGATTTTAACTTAGGTATACTTATGTTAGATGCTTCTATTATTACGTTAATATATAGTTCTATTTTAACTTCTAAATCTGTTTTGTTATTAATTTCATCAAATTCAATTTTGTTAATTTTATTATCTTCTAGCAACTGGCCCAATTTCTCACGAAATTGATTCCAGTTTGCTTTTTTACTATTAAATATTCTAGTTGTTCTACTAATATCAAACCCTTTTGCCCTTTTCAGATTAATTTTAAAAAGAATGGTGTTGTGGTCAGAGCTCGTCATGCTTTCGTCCACTCTCCAGTTCTCAACCAGGTCGAGCAGATCCGCCGTACACGCTGTGATGTCCACATAGCTGGTGTACAGTGAGGTTCCCCTCACTGTGTGGAACGTCGGTGTGCCGCCTATGTTGAGCACCTGCAATCCCATATCTTCTAGGGCACCTGCCATTTCGACCCCTCTTTGATCGATTTTGTGGCTACCCCACCAAGAGTTTTTGGCGTTTGCGTCTCCACCCAAGATGATTCTCTGGCCGAAGAACCCTTCTATCTTAGTAAGCTGCTCCAGGTATGGCCCTATCGGTGTTGGTTTCGGTTCTAGGTAGAATGAGACCACCGCAATCTCCCAGGCACTTGTCTTCATCTTCACCACTGTGATGTTGGGCGTGGTGAAGTTCGGACACTGGACAACGTCTATATCGCCATCAAAGACTGCGATTGCTGTCTTGATGACGCCATCTCCATCACCGGTATGCTGGTATATTCTAGCACCACGGTAGTCTTTCATTCTGCCTAAACTTCCGATGTACGGCTCCTGAAGCAGCGCGAAAGCCACCCCCTTTTTGTGAGCTTCAAGCATTATCTCGTTTGTGGCCAGAGCCTTCCTCTGCAGATTTGCTTGTGCCACGAGGTATGACCTTTTTTGGGAGACAAAGTTTTCGCCTGGGACCACCTTAGCAATATGCCACCCTTGATCTTGCTATCGCATCCCATTTTGCCCTGATGGGGCAATCCTGGCTGAATGCGTTGTGAGCAGTCTTTTCTAGCTTTGAACGCACACAGTTGCAACATGACGGGCCCGCACCTTCAAGCCAGTTGGGACATTCTGCCTTCATGTGGGATCCCCCGCAATGACTGCACTTTGCCTGGTTTTCCTGGCAAAAACGCCTGCCATGCCCATAGCCCAGGCAAAGCGAGCACTGTACAATCGGAGACTGGTCGGCCACTCTTATCCGTTGTAGGTCAATGTGAACCGACTCAGCCTCTGTCAGTCTCTGCCACATTTTGGGGGACACCCTCATTACTATGTGACTTGTGTGGGGGTTCCTGGTACGTTTTTTGTAAGCTATTTCCATTCTATTTTCCTGTTCACCCAAGTTCATAAACATTCGCTTATTTTGGTTTTTTAACGCACTCATAATGTCCTCGTCACTGTTGCAACTAAGCACGTCCTTCAGGATGACGAGGGGGTCTCTATTCTGGATATTTTCCACCTTCAAACTTTCGCCGGATTCTTTAATTTTGTTTTTGACTCGCTCTCTTTCGTCATCAGTTTTGCAGCCGACTATTATTTTACGGTCTTTGGCTTTTCTTATTTTCTCTACCTCGAAGCCTCCTTCCTTTGCGTTAACAGCTTTCCTGATTTTATTCATGACCTCTTCTCCTGTTTCTTGATCGTCATTGGCGGTTACTATGAAGGAGTGTAGAGCTGTCTGCACCGGGAGCCGCTTACCAATAGGAGTCGCGGCTACACCAGCGTAGGACCGCTTTTCCATATTTCTTATCTGCTCATTTAGCTGCCCCATGTTCTCGGTGTTCTCTTTGATGAGGTCAGCGTGCTCCTTCAGTTTCCCGATGAGATCCGCAATCTCTTTATTTCCTTCTTCCTTCCTTTCTGTTTCTCCACTCTGCACCGCTTTCTGTTCCTTTTGTGTGTCTCTTGGTGGTTCTTTACTTTTCCCTTTTTCAGCCTCTGCCTCCTTGACAAGTTGGAAAAGTCTTTCCAGTGCCAGGATGACCTCTGTCTTTATTTCTGTTTTTGTATTTCGGGAGTTATTCATATGCATTTTTGCTTTCAAGAGACAGGCTCGTGCTTCCGAGATCCTGTTTGCATATTTAGGTGCTTTGTTTATCACCACAGGGGAACTTTCCTCCGGCTCCATTGATGTTCTCTCTGTGGCCCTTTCCTCCTCCTGGGCGTTTGAGGGCGTTACTTTTAATGTTTTGGGGTCTACTGGTAAAGAAGAAGATGAAGACGAGGCCTCCTTGGGAGTGGTCTGAGGTTTCTTCTGAGCTAGAGTCTCTGACTTGCCAAACTCCCAGTCTCCGATGGTTTTCTTAACCACTGAAGTCATTTTTGGTCCTTCTTTCGGTGGTGTACTTTTTATAAAAGTCTTGTTTCCCACCGGTGATTTGGAAGGGTCCTTGTTGTCAATTTTGTCCTTCGAAGGTGTTCTGAACATGACATTCATTTTTGTCGGAGGGGCGCCTAAATTATCACGAATTAAAGTCGAGTAAATAAAATATAATAAAAAATTTCAACACTTAAATATTTACGATTTCTACTTTGTAAAGAAGTAGAAAAAATTGTATAAAGATTAGTAAAGAAGTATAATTGCATATAAATATAAGTATAAATAAATGTCAGTCAGGTTAGTTGATAATTTTAAAAATGCTGTGTCTAGAAATTATTAAATAATTTCAGTCGCGTTTGATGTCTTTTAACAGACTGTTCGCCTGAACAGACGGTCTGTTGTCTCGTCCAGCGGCAACCCACTACGGTCAAATTTGGTTTTCTGCGTCAAGGAATCAGTCAAGCTGAGTTATGTAACCCTTTAGGGTTTAGTCACTTAAAGTCTGTCTTGGCCGGAAGAGAATTCGCTCTTATTTGTTTTAATTTATTTTAAAATAATAAGAGTACGGTATAATTACTAGACTAATAAAAAGAGCGGGCAGCAATAACAGTGGGTCACTCTATGCAAAGTATCAGTCTTCTATCTATCTAATGCCCACGTCCCACTCACAGTATGCGCCGCAACACCTTTTCAGGTTTCCGAGACCACTATAATAGTGAGTTTATGTAAAGTTATTGTTTTCTGAGATTATATTTAAAAAATAAATAAATAAATATTTAAGCTAAATTGAAAAGGGGGCGTTTTTCCGTGTTTTCTTCGGAGCCAAAGGGAAGGGTTTTTCTTACCGATTTCAGCGACCCCAAACTTGGTCAGTCTACGACCTCCGGATCCGAAGTTAACACCCGGGGGGGTGAGGTAACCCTAAGGGGACTCAACAGAAGGGGGGGGGGGGAAGTGGTCAAAAAAGGGTAACACTGGGGGTATATAAATAGAGTATAGGTATTTAAATGTAGTATTTGTTAATGTTGAGGGGTCAAAAAGTATGGGGGTCAAAAAGGGGTCTAAGGGGGCTTTTCTGAATATAGATTTTAGCTGAGAGGGGGGTTGTAGGGGGGGGGGAAAATTTGCTCAAAATTACGATATTCCCAGCCGTTTCGGAGATAATGGGGGGAGAATAATTTCAAAGAGGGTGAGGGGAACGGGGGGAACGGGGTACAAAAATGAGTGACCTACGGACTGGCCGCAACTATATTATACGTATGGTATACGAGCGGAGCGGGGAAGGGCATGGGATATGGTTAGAGGGGGGGGGGGGGGTGGCGGGGGGGGGGAAGGTAACTTTAAGGGGTTATATATAACATAAACATAAATACAGTAGTAATTTTGAAGGCCTGCGAATGATCTGTGGGGGGGGAGGGGGCTATTTAATAAAAATGAACAATTAATTTAAAATATTACCGGGGTTCGAAAGGGAGTGGTCAGGGGAGAATTGCAGTATATCTATACGTAGTATAGATATTCTGGTTGGTGTCAAAAATGGGCTATCTTGCTCCGTTCTCGAGATATAGGCGTTTTAAAATTTTCTAAAGTCCCGGGTTCAATTCCCAGTTGGTGACAAAATTAAAAATAAAATTTTTTAAAAGTCAAGTTGATAAAAGTAAATTTAAATTAGGGCAAACAGTTTTAACAAACAATCAACAATAAGATAAAATCCAAATAATATAAGAAATAAAAATAATTAAAAATACAATGACGTAATATTTTTCCTTGCAGACCGAAGGAAACAACTTGTTATGCGGCCGGAAATTTTACTACTGCTCACTTAAGTTTAAAATTATCCTAAAGTTACAGTCCCAAAAATTTTGTATTTTCTTACACGAGTTAGGGAGCGTTTCAGCTATCTTCTCTAGAAGTTTCAGCCTAGGTCGTCACTGTAGATTTTTATTTTTCGTAGGCGGAAAATTTGTATAACATTTTCACGGCTGCACGTCAAGTTTGTATTCTCAATAAACTAGTCAATCCTAGCTCAAATTTTGATTTTTAAAATACCTCCAGGGTCTTCTCCTTGTTCCCCTTCTCGGGAAGTTGTAGGTGGTGCTGGAAGACGGTCAGGGATAACTTTATGCCCCTGGAACGGGAACTCGTCTTGTAGATATTTGTTTTTCCTTATATTTCCGCGCGCCTGCGCGGAAAAATTCTGGATTTTTCACAGAATCGCAGGGCTTGAGGAGAGTGTCCTGCTAGTTATATAAAATCACTATGTCACCGCTTTAGATTCGGA